>NC_069400.1:114274056-114314056 GCF_026875155.1 Cherax quadricarinatus | reverse complement strand
ACAGCAGCAGCCAGCAAACTCCAGCAGGTAGCAGCAGCAGCAACTCCAGCAGGTAGCAGCAGCAGCAACTCCAGCAGGTAGCAAGCAGCAGCAACTCCAGCAGGTAGCAGCAGCAGCAACTCCAGCAGGCAGCAGCAGCAGCAACTCCAGCAGGCAGCAGCAGCAGCAGCAACTCCAGCAGGCAGCAGCAGCAGCAACTCCAGCAGGCAGCAGCAGCAACTCCAACAGGCATCAGCAGCAGCAAACTCCAGCAGGCAGCAGACAGCAAGCACTCCAGCAGACTAGCAGCAGCAAGCAACTGCAGCAGGCAGCAGCAGCAGCAGCACACTCCAGCAGGCAGCAGCAGCAGCAACTCCAGCAGGCAGCAGCAGCAGCAGAGCAACTCCAGCAGGTCAGCACAGCACGCAACTCCAGCAGGAGCAGCGCAAGCAGCAACTCAGCAGGCAGCACGCAGAGCAGCAACTCCAGCAGGCAGCACAGCAGCAGCAACTCAGCAGCCAGCAGCAGCAACCCAGCAAGCAGACAGCAAACTCAGCAGGCAGCAGCAGCAGCAACTCTAGCAGGCAGCAGCAGCAGCAGCAACTCCAGCAGGCAGCAGCAGCAGCAGCAGCAACTCCAGCAGGCAGCAGCAGCAGAAACAGCAACTCCAGCAGGCAGCAGCAGCAGCAAACTCCAGCAGGCAGCAGCAGCAGCAGCAGCAACTCCAGCAAGCAGCACAGCAGCAGAGCAGCAGCAGAGCAGCAGCAGGCAGCAGCAGCAGCAGCAGACACATCTAGCAGCAGCAGCAGCAGCAGCAACTCCAGCAGGCAGCAGAACAGCACGGCAGCAACTCCAGCAGGCAGCAGCAGCAGCAACTCCAGCAGAGCAGCAGCAGCAACCGCAGGCAGCAACTCTAGCAGGCAGCAAGCAGCAGCACTCCAGCAGGCAGCAGAACAGCTCCAGCAGCAGCAACTCTCAGCAGCAGCAGCAGCAGCAGCAACTCCAGCAGCAGCAGCAGCAGAAACAGCAACTCCAGCAGCAGCAGCAGCAGCAGAGGAGCAACTCCAGCAGGGCAGCAGCAGCAGCAGCAGCAAGCAGCATCCAGCAGGCAGCAGCAGACAGGCAGCAGCAGGCAGCAGCAGCAGCAGCAAGAGCAGGCAGCAGCAGGCAGCACAGCAGCAGCAGCAGCAGCAGCAGCAGCAGCAGCAAGCCGCAGCAGGCAGCAGAGCAAGCAACACCAGCAGCAGCAAGCTCTAGCAGGCAGCCAGCAGCAGGCACTCCAGCAGGCAGCAGCAGCAGCAGACAGCAGGCAGCACTCAGCAGGCAGCAGCAGCAGCACTCCAGGCAGCAGCAGACAGCAGAAACAGACAAACTCAGCAGCAGGCAGCAGCAGCAGAGCAGGCAGCACTCAGCAAGCAGCAGCAGCATCAACAGCAAGCCCAGCAGAGGCAGCAGCACATGCAGAGCAGCAGAAGCTAGGCAGCAGCAGGCAGCAGCAGGCAGCATGCAGTCACGCAGGCAGCCAGCAGCAGCGCAGCAGATCAGCAGGCAGCAGAAAGGCAAGCAGCCAGCAGCAGAGACAGAAGCAGCACGCAGGCAGCAGCACAGCAGCAGCAGCAGAGGCAGCAGCAACAGCAGGCAGCAGGAGGGCAGCCGCAGCGAGGCAGCAGCAAGCAGCAGCAGGCAGCAGCAGAAAGCACAGGCAGCAGAGCAGCAGCAGCAGCAGGGCAGCAGCAGCAGCAGCAGAGCAGCAGCAGGCAGCAGCAGCACAGCAGGCAGTCAACAGCAGCAGCAGAGCAGAAAGATCCATCTACAGTGGAGCAGAGAGTCATCGGTACTCAGGGGAGCCCAAGAAGTGGGTCTCTACCAGGGGAGCCCCAGAGAAGTAGGTCTCCTCGCAGGGGAGCCCCAGAGAAAATGGGGGTCTATGCAGGGGCCCCAAAAGTGGCCCCTATCTCAGGGGGGCCCAGGAAGTGGGGTTTTCTCTCAGGGACCCCAAAATGGGGCTCTATATCAGGGGAGCCCCCGAGAAGGGGCTCTACTCAGGGGGCCCCCAAAAATGGGGGCCTCTCCAGGGGGGCCCCGAGAATGGGTCTCTATCTCAGGGGAACCCCGAGAATGGGGCTCTCTCCAGGGACCCCAAGAAGTGGTTTTTATCTCAGGGAGCCCCAGAAATGTCCTATCCAGGGGGCCCCCCCAGAGAAGTGGCTCCTCTCAGGGGACCCCAGAGAAGGGCCTTCTCAGGGAGCCCCAAGAAGTGGGTCCTATTTAGGGGGGCCCCAAGAATGGGTCCTCTCAGGGGACCCCAGAAAGTGGTCTCCGTCTCGGGAGCCCCAGAGAAGTGGGTCCCCCTTTTCCAGGGGGCCCCCGAGAAGTGGTCCCTCTCAGGGGAGCCCCAAAAGTGGGGCTCTATCTCAGGGGGGCCCCAGAGAAGTGGGGGCCTATCCAGGGGGGCCCCGAGAACTGTCCTACTCAGGGGGGCCCCAGAGAAGTGGTCTCTATCTCAGGAGAGCCCCAGAGAAGGGGGTCCTTTTCCCGGGAGCCCCCGAGAAGTCGTTCATCCAGGGGAGCCCCAGAAAGTGGTCTCATCTCAGGGAGCCCCAGAGAAGTGGTCTCTTCCCCAGGGGCCCCAGAGAATGGGGCTCATCTCAGGGGAGCCCCAAGAAGTGGGTCTCATCTCGGGGGGCCCCAGAGAAGTGGGTCCTATCCGGGGGTCCCCAAGAAGTGAGTCTCTATCCAGGGGAGCCCCAAAAAGTGGGTCTCCCTCTCGGGGGGCCCCAAAAAAGTGGGGGCTCACTCAGGGAGCCCCAGAGAAAGGGGCCTATCTCGGGGGCCCCAGAAAAGGGGTCCCTATCTCAATGGAGCCCCAAAAAGTGGGTCTCATCTCAGGGGGGCCCCCGAGAAGTGGGTCTCTCTCTCAGGGGAAACCCCAGAGAATGGGTCTCTATCTCTGGGGGGCCCCAAGAAGTGGGTTCCCATCTCAGGGGGCCCCAAAAGGGTCTCTACTCAGGGGGAAACCCCCGAAATGGGTCTCTTTTCAGAAGCCCCAGAAATGGGTTTCTATCTCAGGGGAAAACCCCAAAAGTGGGTCTTCCTCGGGGAGCCCAAGAAGTGGGCCTTCTCAGAAGAGCCCCCGAGAAGTGGGTCTCTATCTCAGGAACCCCGAAAGGGTCCTCCTCCCCCAGGGAGCCCCAGAGAAATGGGCCTTTATCCAGGGGCCCCAAGAAGGGGGCTCTCCCCTCAGGGGAGCCCCCGAGAATGGTTTTCTATCCCCAGGGGGCCCGAGAAAATTGGTCTCTATCTCAGGGGGGCCCCAAAAAGTGGGTCTCTATCTCAATGGAGCCCCAAAAAGTGGGGCTCTATCTCAGGGGAGCCCCAGAGAATGGGGCCTATCTCAGGAGACCCCAAGAGGGTCTCATACCCTTGGGGGGGCCTCGAGAATGGGTCTCATCTCAGGGGAGCCCAAGAAAGGGGGCTCATCTCAGGGGGCCCCAAGAAATGGGCCTCTACTCAGGGGCCCCAGAAAAGTGGGGCTCATCTAAAGGAGCCCAAAAAGTGGTCTCTATCTCAGGGGGGCCCAGAAAAGTGGGTCTCTATCTCAGGGACCCAGAGAAGTGGGGCCTATCTCAGGGGGGCCCCAAGAAGGGTCCTCCTCAGGGGACCCCAGAAAGTGGGTCTCAAACTCAGGGGGGCCCAGAGAAGTGGGGCTCTCTTCAGGGGGCCCTGAGAAGTGGGTCCATCCAGGGAAACCCCAGAAAGTGGTCTCTTCTCAGGGGGGCCCCAGAAATGGGGCTCTCTCTCAGGGGGAGCCCAAAAAGTGGGGCCCCCATCCAGGGGACCCCAGAGAAGTGGGTCTCTCTCTCAGGGGGGGCCCAAGAAGTGGGTCTCATCCATGGGAGCCCCGAAAGGGGTCTCTCCTCGGGGACCCCAAGAAGGGGTCCATCTCAGGAAGCCCCAAAAGTGGTCTCTCCTCAGGGACCCCCAAAAGTGGGGGCCCTCTCTCAGGAGCCCCCCGAAAAAATGGGTCTCTCCCCAGGGGGGCCCAAAATGGCTCCTCTCAGGGGGGCCCCATGAAGTGGGTCTCCTCCAGGGGGGCCCCAGAGAAGTGGGTCTCTCTCTCAGGGGACCCCAGGAAGTGGGCCTCTCCGGAGGCCCCAGAGAAGTGGGGTTTTCTCTCTGGGGACCCCAGATAAGTGGGGCTCTCTCCAGGGGACCCCGAAAGTGGGTCCCTCTCTCAGGAAGCCCCCAAAAATGGGTCCCCTTTTCCAGGGGAGCCCCAGAGAATGGGGCCCTCCTCCGGGGAGCCCCGAAATGGTTTCCCCCTTCAGGAACCCCAAAATGGGGCCCTCTCTCAGGAAGCCCCAGAGAAAGGGTCCTCTCCAGGGGCCCCGAGAAGTGGTCTCTCTCTCAGGGGGGCCCCAAAAAGTGGGTCTCTCTCCAGGGGAACCCCAAGAAGTGGGTCTCTCCCTCGGGGAGCCCCGAGAGTGGGTCTCCTCTCAGGGGAGCCCCCCAAAAAAGTGGGCTCCTCTCAGGAGAGCCCCAAGAAAAGGGTCCCTCCTCAGGAGAGCCCCAGAGAAGTGGGGGCCCCTAATTCAGGGGGGCCCAGAGAAGGGGTCTCTCTCTCAGGGGGCCCCAGAGAATGGGTCTCTATCTCAGGGGGGCCCGAGAGAATGGTTTCCCCATCTCAGGCAGCCCCAGAAAAGTGGGGCTCTATCTCAATGGAGCCCCAGAAAAGTGGGCTCTACTCAGGGAGCCCCAAGAAGGGTCTCTATTTCAGGGGACCCCAGAGATGTGGGGCTCATCCTGGGGGGCCCCAAGAAGTGGGTCTTACTAGGGGAGCCCCCAAAAGTGGGTCTCTATCTCAGGGGAGCCCCAGAAAAGTGGGCCTCTATCTCAGGGGAGCCCCAGAAAAGTGGGTCTCTATCTCAAAGGAGCCCCAGAAAAGTGGGTCTCTATCTCAGGGAGCCCCAGAAAAGTGGTCTCTACTCGGGGGGCCCCAAGAAGTGGGGGTCCTCTCAGGGGAGCCCCAGAGAAGTGGGTCTCTATCTCAGGGGAGCCCCAGAGAAGTGGGTCTCTCTCTCAGGGGAGCCCCAGAGAAGTGGGTCTCTATCTCAGGGGAGCCCCAGAGAAGTGGGTCTCTCTCTCAGGGGAGCCCCAGAGAAGTGGGTCTCTATCTCAGGAAAGCCCCAAAAGGGTCTCCTCTCAGGGGAGCCCCAGAGAAGTGGGTCTCTCTCTCAGGGGAGCCCCAGAAAAGTGGGTCTCTATCTCAGGGGAGCCCCAGAGAAGTGGGTCTCTCTCTCAGGGGACCCCAAGAAGGGGGCTCATCTCAGGGGGGGCCCCAGAGAAGTGGGCTCCTCTCCCGGGGGGGGCCCCAAAAGGGGTCCTACTCAGAGAGCCCCAGAGAAGGGGGCTCCTTCGGGGGGGCCCCAAGAAGTGGGTCCTCTCCCTCAGAGCCCCAGAAAAGTGGGGGCTCTCCTCAGGGGAGCCCCAAAAAGTAGGTCTCTCTCTAGGGGGCCCCAAAAAAGGGGTCTCTCTCTCAGGGGGGCCCCCAAAAAAGGGGGCCCCCCTTTTCTCAGGAGGCCCCGAGAAGTGGGGCTCTCTTCAGAGAGCCCAAAAATGGGCCTCTCCAGGGGGAAGCCCCAAGAAGTGGGGGGCTCTTTCTCAGGGAGCCCCCGAAGTGGGTTCCTCTCAGGGGACCCCAGAAATGGGTCTCATCTCAGGGGAAACCCCAAGAAGTGGGTCCTCTCTCGGAGACCCCAGAAAAGTGGGGCTCTCTCTCATGGGAGCCCCAGAGAAGTGGGGTTTTCCCTCTCAGGGAGCCCCCCGCGAGGTGGTCTCTCTCCCCGGGGACCCCAAAAATGGGGCTCTCTCTCAGGGAGCCCCAGAAGTGGGTCCCCACCAGGAGAGCCCCCAAAAGTGGGGCTCTCTCTCAGGGGGCCCCAGAGAAGGGGTCCCCCCTCTCAGGGGGCCCCAAATTTGGTCTCCTCCAGGGGAGCCCCAAAAAGTGGGTCCTCTCAGGGGGGCCCCCCGAAGTGGGTCCCTCCTAGGAGAGCCCCCAAAAAGTGGGTCCCCTCTCGGAGCCCCAGAGAAGTGGGGCTTATCTCAGGGGGACCCCAGAGAAGTGGTCTCCTCTCAGGGAAACCCCCAGAGAAGTGGGTCTCTATCTCAGGGGACCCCAGAGAGTGGGGCTCTCCCCTCAGAGACCCCCAGAAAAGGGTCTCTCTCTCAGGGGGCCCCAGAGGAAGTGGCCCTCCTCAGGGGGAGCCCCGAGAAGTGGGTCTCTATCCAGGGGAGCCCCGAGAAGTGGGTTCCCCTCTGGGAAACCCCAGGAAATGGGTCTCTCTCCCAGGGGGGCCCCCAAAAAGTGGGTCTCTATCTCAAAGCCCCAGAGAAGTGGGGCTCTCTCTCAGGAGAGCCCCCAGAAAAAGGGGGCCCTCTAAGGGGGGCCCCCCAAAAAATGGGTCTCTCTCTCAGGGGGGCCCCAGCGAAGTGGGTCTCTATCTCAGGGGGGCCCAAGAAATGGGGCCTCTCTCAGGGGCCCCCCGAGAATGGGGCCCTTTTCTCGGAGAGCCCCAGAAAAAGGGGGCTCTCTCTCGGGGAGCCCCAGAGAAGGGGGTCCTTTCCCCCAGGGACCCCCGAGAAGGGGCTCTCTCTCAGAGAGCCCCAGAGAATGGGCTCTCTCAGGGACCCCAGAAATGGGGGCCCTCTCTCAAGAGCCCCAGAAAGTGGGTCCTCTCTCAGGGGACCCCAGAGAAGTGGGGCTCTACTCAGGAGACCCCAAGAAGTGGGTCTCTCTCTGAAGAGCCCCAGAAAGTGGGCTCTCTCTCAGGGGGGCCCCAGAGAAGTGGGTCCTCTCTCAGGGAACCCCCCGAAAAGTGGGTCCTCTCCCCAGGGACCCCAAAAAGTGGGCTTCCTCGGAGACCCCAAGAAGTGGTCTCTCCTCAGGAGAGCCCCCCAAAAAAGGGGGCTCTCTCTCAGGGGAAACCCCAAGAATGGGTCTCCTCTCAGGGACCCCCCGCGAAGTGGGGCTCTCTCTCAGGGGGCCCCAGCGAATGGGGCTCTCCTTTAGGGGGGCCCCAGAGAAGTGGGGCTCTCTCTAGGGAGCCCCAAAAGTGGGTCTCTATCTCAGGGGAGCCCCCGGAAAATGGGGCCCCCTCTTGGGGGCCCCAAGGCGAAACCCCTCTGTTCCATCCTCCGGTCAACCCCAAACCCCTCTTAAAACCCCCCAAGTTTTAGGGTGAGGTTTGTCTTTTTTAAAAAATTGGTTTGTACAATGTTTTTTTTCTTTGTTTTGTAATTTTTCGACGTTTTGGTGTTATTTAAAGTTTTTGGTTGCAGGGGGCATTTATAGCTCCGGCCCGCCTCTTCAGGAATTGTGTGCACCCTTTTCTCCTCATCTTTTATTATTTTTTCTGGATTTTTGGTTTTTTTTTCATTTTTTTTCTTCTTTTTCTTCTTTTTCTTTCTTTTTTCTTTTTCTTTTCTTCTTCCCTTTTTCTCTTCTTCCCTTTTTTCCTTTTTTCTTTCTGTTCGGAAATTAATGGGTAACGAGGGTAAAAAGAATGTCGAGTAAAGGAGGGGAGGAAAAAGAAGGATTAAAAAAGGGGAAAACACAAAGGGGGGGGGAGGACCTTGGTGACCTCGCTCGCGTGCCTGGGTGGTAAGAGTCAACTCACTGTGACCCCGCACGCCTCGAAGGTCAAAGGTCAACCGCTACCACGTGCTGCAAGACGACTCAGGAGGAGAAGGAGAGGGAGGAGGAGTAAGAGGAGGATAAATAGTACACGGGGAAGATAGAAGAGAACTTGAAAATCATCACCGACTATCGCGTATTATTATATAGGTGTGTGTGTGAGTCAAGGATAGTAAAGCAGAAGGTTCTCTCCCTACCCTCCACTCCCTCCAACATCCCTCGGCATGAAAACGGGACAATAGGGATTACATTGGAAAATGGCTTGGAATTTAAAGGAGAGACGGAAGTGGACAGTAAACATGACCTACAAACTACCCTGACTTAACTAGTACTGTTAATGCCGTGACTTCTTGTTACGTCACCACTCGAAGAACCATGTGTACCAGTGGTTCTACTACTGGATACCGAGGTACAGCTGGACGTGTACCGCTACCATCTCTAAAAGCAACCATCTACTTCCATATGTCTGACACTGCACCTGTTTGAAGATATAGGGTTTTGAGGATATCCTTTCAAGAAAGAATTCGAAATAATGGTTTCAAATTGGATAAATTTAGATTTAGATAAAAAATAGGGAAGTACTGGTTTGGAAATAGAGTAGTCGATGAGTGAAGCAGTCTCCCTGGTAGGGTTACTGAAGCTAAAACCTTGGGTAGCTTCAAATGTTGGTTAGATAAATACATGAGTGAGAGAGAGGATGGATTTGAGTGAGACTTACACTTGAGTTAATAGGGTCATCAAAGTTTATTCCTTGGATAACATTGATAATAATAATAATAAGTCAGTTTTTGTCCCAGGATGCGACCCACACCTGTCGACTAACACCCAGGTACCCATTTTACTGATGTGGAACATAGGCAACCGGTGTAATGAGTCTGACAAATATTTTTTAGTGGGTTTGGCTTGGAGATAGACTAGCCAAGTATGGGTCAGTAGGCCTGCTGCTGTGTTCCTCCTTTTTCTTCATATTCCTGTGTTCTACGACTCTTCGTTGCCCCTTTGTCAACTGATCGATTTTGTTTTGCCGTAGCGTAGTATCAAGTTAAATTCTTTGTGTACAACGTGCTTGTCCAGCTGGATCTTAAATGACTGTACTGTCTTCACCCTGACAGCTTCAGTGGCTAGTTTGCTCCATTCTGCTATAATTCTGGTCTGAGCTGCATCTTCTGCCAGCTTGGTAGCTCTTTTATGTACCCTCTCCAGTGATGGTACCAGCTTGGTAGCTCTTCTCTATACCCTCTCCAGTGATGGTACCAGCTTGGTAGCTCTTCTCTGTACCCTCTCCAGTGATGGTACCAGCTTGGTAGCTCTTCTCTGTACCCTCTCCAGTGATGGTACCAGCTTGTTAGCTCTTCCCTGTACCCTCTCCAGTGGTGGTAGCAGCTTGGTACCTCTTCCCTGTACCCTCTCCAGTGATGGTACAAGCTTGGTAGCTCTTCTCTGCACCCTCTCCAGTGATGGTACCAACTTGTTAGCTCTTCCCTGTACCCTCTCCAGTGATGGTAGCAGCTTGGTACCTCTTCCCTGTACCCTCTCCAGTGATGGTACCAGCTTGTTAGCTCTTCTCTGTACCCTCTCCAGTGATGGTACCAGCTTGGTACCTCTTCCCTGTACCCTCTCCAGTGATGGTACCAGCTTGTTAGCTCTTCTCTGTACCCTCTCCAGTGATGGTAGCAGCTTGGTACCTCTTCCCTGTACCCTCTCCAGTGATGGTACCAACTTGTTAGCTCTTCCCTGTACCCTCTCCAGTGATGGTAGCAGCTTGGTACCTCTTCCCTGTACCCTCTCCAGTGATGGTACCAGCTTGTTAGCTCTTCTCTGTACCCTCTCCAGTGATGGTACCAGCTTGTTAGCTCTTCTCTGCACCCTCTCCAGTGATGGTACCAGCTTGATGGCTGTTATCTCCAGTATGTATTCGTCTTTTACGTTATTTGAAGATCAAAACTGGACGGTATATTTTAAATGCTGTCTAAAACGTACACTACAGAGAGCCAATATAGTGCCAGGTGTCTTGTGTTTGAAGTTTCTAGTTTTGAAACCTAGCATTGTGTTAGCTATGAGAGGCATTGTTCGTAACTTAGAAGGGCGTTGATTATGATTAGTCCAAATTCCTTTTCTTTTCTAGAGAGACAGAAACAGACAGACAGACAGACAGACAGACAGACAGACAGACAGACAGAGAGGCAGAGAGAGACAGAGAGACAGATGGGAGGTGAAATAATAATTAATTTTGTGTAAAATGATTATATTATTATTATTATAATCAAACAGAAGCGCTAAACCACAAGGGCTATACAGCTTGTGCAAAATGATAGAAATGTATATTACGTATTCATTTCAGCCACCATATATAAAAATAAATATTACTTATGAAAAGGTCAAAATTACCTACAGTAAATTGTGAAGATAATATCCTATTAACTACGCAGTTAACGCAGTATTATCCCCCCATAGTTATTACATATTAAGCTCCGCTTTCAGTAAGCATATTAACCGCCGCAGTTAAAACAGTGTTAAAAACCACAGTTAATACAATAATTATCAGGTAACTGGGAATATTGTATTAACCTCCAGTGGCTCGTGTGAGGGAGGTCATGTGCGTAACACTCATATACGCTTGATTGTCTCAAGTGGTCATGTGCGTAACTGAGTGGAAGGATTTATTATCAAGTATACACGCACACACACACACACACACGCACGCACGCACACACACAGACACACACACACACACACACACACAACAAACAACACACAACACACACACACACACATAACACACACACACAACGCACACACACGCAACACACAACACACACACACACACACACACACACACACACACACACACACACACACACACACACACACAAAACATTGCCAGACTCACACATACACTCCCCCCCTCCCCCACCGACATCTCACTCCTTCACCTGATCCCTCCCCTCCCTCTTTCACCCTCCCCCTCCCCACCTCTCCCTCCTTCCCCCTCTCCCTCTCCCACTCACCCACTTGCTTCTCCCTCCTTCCCACATAGCCACAGTTCCTCCACTACCTCCTCCCCACACTCTGACATACACGATACTAACCTAACATACAGAATTACATAGGTTTCCCACTCTGAGGCAATCAGGATAAAACAAAAATGGGTTGCCAGAGAGCAACAAGAAAAACCAAGGGACAGGAGGAGGAAACTGCAAAGGAAGATTGGGCAGCAGAGCTCACAAAAAGGGAACATGAATGGGAAAAGAAACTAGAAGAACTTAGCATGAGAATGGAAGAGTGGTTAGACATGGAAAGCAGGAAGTGGGAGGTGCAAGTCAAAGCAGCAGAGGCCAGGATACAGAGTTTAGAAGAGGAACTGAAAAATCTGAAACAGCCTAAAGACCTAAAGAACATTTTGGGATTGACAACAGAGACTGCTACCTCAGCCACAAATAAGGGGACTGTAGGGAAAGAAGGAGCAAAACTGCATGTAGAAGCTCTATCAGTGGAGACTGTAGTAAATGAAAGAGCTAAGCTATATGTGGAGGCCCTAACAGACCACAGCAGAGCCCAGGGAAAGCCGAGAAGGGAAAATGACAGGCCACTGAGCCCAAGTACATTAGCTAGTGAAACTGAAGAAAGGAAAGCTGCAATGGAGGAAATCAAATTGTATGAGGGATACACAGGGATATGCAGGGGGAGAATGAAAGGGTGAGGTCAGTCTTTGTGTATGGGCTCCAGGAAGTTGAAGGGGAAACATATGAAGCAAGAAAACAAGGGGAAAAAAAAGCAATTGAAAGCATCATGAAAGCAATAGGAGAAGACGACATGACCCAGCTGGAAAATTTTCGGAGAATAGGGGGGTTTGTAAAAAAAAGAACCCGGCCAGTGAAAGTGACCTTCAAGGCAGAATCGACTCGGAACAGGATCCTGCAGGAGAAAGCACGATTAAGGGACATGCCGGCATACAGGAAGGTGTATCTCGACCGCGACAGAACACAAGCAGAAAGGCAGAAACAGAGAGAGATGGTACAAAGGCGAAAGGAGGCAAGAGAGGGGATGGAGAAGACAGACAGGAGATCCCAGACACAGGAAGATCAAATGCAGCCTCCCTCACAACTTCCTATAGAAGCCTCCCAACCAGGTCAACCCCAGTGCAACCAAACACTCTAAACAAAACACCCATGCCACATCCAATGCCCCACCCACTGCATTACAAACTCCACCCCCACAGCAACCACCCATAGTTCCTTATCAGGTCTCCCACTTCCCCAACCCCAATACACATCCCAGACCACAATCTTAGAAAAGAAGTTGAAGGTGTGGTATACAAATGCAGATGGAATAACAAATAAGTATGAGGAGTGGCACGAAAGAATCAAGGAGACATCCCCAGACATAATAGCACTCACAGAAATAAAACTCACCAGAATTATAACAGATTCAATCTTTCCATCCGGATATCAAATCCTCAGGAAAGACAGAGGGAGGAGAGGGGGAGGAGGAGTTGCACTGTTCATTAAAAACCAGTGGGGGGTTGAGAAAATGGAAGGAATGGATGGCACGGGCGAAAGGGTCTACTTAGTAGGAACAATCCAGTCTGAGGGACATAAGGTGATAATTGCAGTAATGTACAACCCACCACAGAACTGCAGGAGGCCAAGAGAAGAATACGATGAGAACAACAGAGCAATGGTCGACACACTAGCCGAGGTGGCCAGGAGAGCACACATGGGGGGAGCAAAGTTACTAGTTATGGGTGATTTCAATCACAAGGAGATTCACTGGGAAAACCTGGAGCCCCATGGGGGTCCCGAAACATGGAGAGCCAAGATGATGGATGTGGTACTGGAAAACCTCATGCATCAACATGTTAGAGACACTACCAGAGAGAGAGGAGAGGATGAACCAGCAAGACTGGACCTTTTATTCACCTTGAGTAGTTCTGACATCGAGGATATCATGTATGAAAGGCCCCTGGGAGCTAGTGATCATGTGGTTCTGTGCTTCGACTACATAGATGAGCTCCAAGTGGAGAGAGCAGCAGGAATAGGGTGGGAAAAAACCAAACTACAAAAGGGGGAACTACTCAGGCTTGAGGAACTTCTTTCAAGACATTCAGTGGGAGAGGGAACTGACAGGAAAACCAGTACAAGAAATGATGGACTATGTGGCAACAAAATGCAAGGAGGCAGAGGAGAGGTTTGTTCCTAAGGGAAACAGAAATAATGGGAAGAACAGAACGAGTCCTTGGTTCACCCAAAGGTGTAGGGAGGCAAAAAATAGGTGTACTAGAGAATGGAAAAGGTACAGAAGACAGAGAACTCAGGAAAATAAAGAGATTAGCCGAAGAGTCAGAAACGAATATGCACAGATAAGAAGGGAGGCTCAGCGGCAATACGAAAATGACATAGCATCGAAAGTCAAGACTGACCCGAAGCTGTTGTACAGTCACATCAGGAGGAAAACAACAGTCAAGGACCAGGTAATCAGACTGAGGAAGGGTGATGGGGAATTCACAAGAAACGACCGGGAGGTATGTCAGGAGCTCAACACAAGATTTAAAGAAGTATTTGCAGTGGAAACCAGTAGGACTCCAGGAAATCAGAGCAGGGGGGTGCACCAGCAAGTGCTGGATGAGGTACATATAACCAAGGAGGAGGTGAAGAAGCTGCTATGCGAACTTGACACCTCAAAGGCGGTGGGACCAGACAACATCTCTCCGTGGGTCCTTAAAGAGGGAGCAGAGATATTGTGTGTACCATTAACAAAGATCTTCAACACATCATTCGAAACTGGGCAACTCCCTGAAGTATGGAAGATGGCAAATGTAGTCTCAATTTTTAAGGGAGACAGACATGAGGCACTAAACTACAGACCTGTATCACTAACGTGTATAGTATGCAAGGTCGTGGAGAAGATCATCAGGAGGAGAGTGGTGGAGCACCTGGAAAGAAACAAGTGTATAATTGACAACCAGCATGGTTTCAGGGAGGGAAAATCCTGTGTCACAAACCTACTAGAGTTTTATGACAAGGTGACAGAAGTAAGACAAGAGAGAGAGGGGTGGATCGACTGCATTTTTTTGGACTGCAAGAAGGCCTTCGACACAGTTCCTCACAAAAGGTTACTGCAAAAGCTAGAGGATCAGGCACACATAACAGGAAAGGCACTGCAATGAATCAGAGAATACCTGACAGGGAGGCAACAACGAGTCATGGTACGTGACGAGGTGTCAGAGTGGGCGCCTGTGACAAGCGGGGTTCCACAGGGGTCAGTCCTAGGACCTGTGCTGTTCTTGGTATATGTGAATGACATAACGGATGGGATAGACTCAGAAGTGTCCTTGTTTGCGGACGATGTGAAGTTAATGAGAAGAATCAAATCGGATGAGGATCAGGCAGGACTACAAAGAGACCTGGACAGGCTACAAGCCTGGTCCAGCAACTGGCTCCTTGAGTTTAACCCTGCCAAATGCAAAGTCATGAAGATTGGGGAAGGGCAAAGAAGACCTCAGACAACATATAGTTTAGACGGCCAAAGTCTGCAAACCTCACTCAAGGAAAAAGATCTGGGGGTGAGTATAACACCGAGCATATCTCCCGAGGCGCACATCAATCAGATAACTGCTGCAGCATACGGGCGCTTGGCAAACCTACGGATAACGTTCCGATACCTCAGTAAGGATTCGTTCAAGACTCTGTATACTATTTACGTCAGGCCCATAATGGAGTATGCAGCACCAGTTTGGAATCCACACCTAGTCAAGCATGTCAAGAAATTAGAGAAAGTGCAAAGGTTTGCAACAAGACTAGTCCAAGAGCTACAGGGATTGTCCTACGAAGAAAGGTTGGGGGAAATCGGCCTGACGACACTGGAAGCAAGGAGGGTCAGGGGAGACATGATAACGACATATAAAATACTGCGCGGAATAGACGAGGGGGACAAAGACGGATGTTCCAGAGATGGGACACAGACACAAGAGGTCACAATTGGAAGTTGAAGACTCAGATGAATCAGAGGGATGTTAGGAAGTATTTCTTCAGTCATAGAGTAGTCAAGCCGTGGAATAGCCTAGAAAGTGAAGTAGTGGAGGCGGGAACCATACATAGTTTTAAGGCGAGGTATGATAAAGCTCATGGAGCAGGGAGAGAGAGGACCTAAGTAGCAATCAGTGAAGAGGCGGGGCCAGGAGCTATGACTCGACCCCTGCAAACCACAAATAGGTGAGTACAAATAGGTGAGTACACACACACACACACACACACACACACAACCCACACACACACACACACACCACACACACACACACACACACACACACACACACACACACATACACACACACCCACACACACACACACACCACACACAAACACACACACACACACACACACACACACACACACACACACACACACAACACACACACACACACACACACACACACACACCACATACACACACACCACACACAACCACACACACACACACACACACAAACCACACACACACACACACACACACACACACACACACACACACACACAAAACACACACAACACACACACACACACACACACACACACACACAACCACACACACACACACACACACACACACACACACACACACACCACACACATACACACACCCCACACACACACAAAGGCAAAGACCCAGGAGAATAAGGAGAACAGTCGTAGAGCCAGAAATGAATATGCACAGATAAGAAGGGAGGCCCAAAGACAATATGAAAATGACATAGCAGCGAAAGCCAAATCTGACCCGAAACTGTTGTACAGCCACATCAGGAGGAAAACAACAGTCAAGGACCAGGTAATCAGGCTAAGGAAGGAAGGAGGAGAGACAACAGGAAATGACCGGAAGTATGTGAAGAACTCAACAAGAGATTCAAAGAAGTGTTCACAGAGGAGACAGAAGGGACTCCAGAAAGACGGAGAGGTGGGGCACACCACCAAGTGCTGGACACAGTGCACACAACCGAGGAAGAAGTGAAGAGGCTTCTGAGTGAGCTAGATACCTCAAAGGCAATGGGGCCAGATAACATCTCCCCATGGGTATTGAGAGAGGGAGCAGAGGCGCTATGTGTACCCCTAACAACAATATTCAATACATCTATCGAAACAGGGAGATTGCCTGAGGCATGGAAGACAGCAAATGTAGTCCCAATCTTTAAAAAAGGAGACAGACATGAAGCATTAAACTACAGACCAGTGTCACTGACATGTATAGTATGCAAAATCATGGAGAAGATTATCAGAGAAGAGTGGTGGAACACCTAGAAAGGAATGATCTCATCAACAGCAGCCAGCATGGTTTCAGGGACGGGAAATCCTGTGTCACAAACCTACTGGAGTTCTATGACATGGTGACAGCAGTAAGACAAGAGAGAGAGGGGTGGGTGGATTGCATTTTCTTGGACTGCAAGAAGGCGTTTGACACAGTTCCACACAAGAGATTGGTGCAAAAACTGGAGGACCAAGCAGGGATAACAGGGAAGGCACTACAATGGATCAGGGAATACTTGTCAGGAAGACAGCAGCGAGTCATGGTACGTGGCGAGGTGTCAGAGTGGGCACCTGTGACCAGCGGGGTCCCGCAGGGGTCAGTCCTAGGACCAGTGCTGTTTCTGGTATTTGTGAACGACATGACGGAAGGAATAGACTCTGAGGTGCCCTGTTTGCAGATGACGTGAAGTTGATGAGAAGAATACACTCGATCGAAGACCAGGCAGAACTACAAAGGGATCTGGACAGGCTGCAGAACTGGTCCAGCAATTGGCTCCTGGAGTTCAATCCCACCAAGTGCAAAGTCATGAAGATTGGGGAAGGGCAAAGAAGGCCGCAGACGGAGTACAGTCTAGGGGGTCAGAGACTACAAACCTCACTCAAGGAAAAAGATCTTGGGGTGAGTATAACACCAGGCACATCTCCTGAAGCGCACATCAACCAAATAACTGCTGCAGCATATGGGCGCCTAGCAAACCTCAGAACAGCATTCCGACATCTTAATAAGGAATCGTTCAGGACCCTGTACACCGTATACGTTAGGCCCATATTGGAGTATGCGGCACCAGTTTGGAACCCACACCTAGCCAAGCACGTAAAGAAACTAGAGAAAGTGCAAAGGTTTGCAACAAGACTAGTCCCAGAGCTAAGAGGTATGTCCTACGAGGAGAGGTTAAGGGAAATCAACCTGACGACACTGGAGGACAGGAGAGATAGGGGGGACATGATAACGACATACAAAATACTGAGAGGAATTGACAAGGTGGACAAAAACAGGATGTTCCAGAGATTGGACACAGTAACAAGGGGACACAGTTGGAAGCTAAAGACACAGATGAATCACAGGGATGTTAGGAAGTATTTCTTCAGCCACAGAGTAGTCAGTAAGTGGAATAGTTTGGGAAGCGATGTAGTGGAGGCAGGATCCATACATAGCTTTAAGCAGAGGTACGATAAAGCTCACGGCTCAGGGAGAGTGACCTAGTAGCGATCAGTGAAGAGGCGGGGCCAGGAGCTCGGACTCGACCCCCGCAACCTCAACTAGGTGAGTACAACTAGGTGAGTACACACCACACACACACACACACACACACACACACACACACACACACACACACACACACACACAACACACACACACACACACACACACAACACACCCACACACACACACACACACACACACACACACACACACACACACACACACCACACACACACACACACACACACACACACACACACACACTATCCCTGGGGCTGGGTTCAATAAAAGCAGAACTTTTGATGACCTCCACCTAGCCACTTCCCTATATTTCTTTGCCCCCTAACTCCTTCCCATCTCCTCCTTTTTCCCCCTCCTTCTTTACATCTGCCTTCTTCCTCCTATTTTCCTCCGGTAACCAGGAAGCTCCCCACTTTAAATTACTGTTTGTAATACCTAAAGACGGTACTTCCCACCTCCAGGACTGTAACATCCTCACTCATCCTTCAGAGTGCAGGTTCTGTACTTCCCACCTCCAGGACTGTAACATCCTCACCCATCCTTCAGAGTGCAGGTACTGTACTTCCCACCTCCAGGACTGTAACATCCTCACCCATCCTTCATAGTGCAGGTACTGTACTTCCCACCTCCAGGACTGTAACATTCTCACCCATCCTTCAGAGTGCAGGCACTGTACTTCCCACCTCCAGGACTGTAACATTCTCACCCATCCTTCAGAGTGCAGGTACTGTACTTCCCACCTCCAGGACTGTAACATTCTCACCCATCCTTCAGAGTGCAGGCACTGTACTTCCCACCTTCAGAACTGTAACATTCTCACTCATCCTTCAGAGTGCAGGTACTGTACTTCCCACCTCCAGGACTGTAACATTCTCACCCATCCTTCAGAGTGCAGGTACTGTACTTCCCACCTCCAGGACTGTAACATTCTCACCCATCCTTCAGAGTGCAGGTACTGTACTTCCCACCTCCAGGACTGTAACATTCTCACCCATCCTTCAGAGTGCAGGTACTGTACTTCCCACCTCCAGGACTGTAACATTCTCACCCATCCTTCAGAGTGCAGGCACTGTACTTTCCACCTCCAGCACGGTCACATCCTCACCCATCCTTCAGAGTGCAGGCACTGTACTTCCCACCTCCAGCACGGTCACATCCTCACCCATCCTTCAGAGTGCAGGCACTGTACTTCCCCCCTCCAGCACGGTCACATCCTCACCCATCCTTCAGAGTGCAGGTACTGTACTTCCCACCTCCAGGACTGTAACATCCTCACGCATCCTTCAGAGTGCAGGCACTGTACTTCCCCCCTCCAGCACGGTCACATCCTCACCCATCCTTCAGAGTGCAGGCACTGTACTTCCCACCTCCAGCACGGTCACATCCTCACCCATCCTTCAGAGTGCAGGCACTGTACTTCCCACCTCCAGCACGGTCACATCCTCACCCATCCTTCAGAGTGCAGGCACTGTACTTCCCACCTCCAGCACGGTCACATCCTCACCCATCCTTCAGAGTGCAGGCACTGTACTTCCCACCTCCAGCACGGTCACATCCTCACCCATCCTTCAGAGTGCAGGCACTGTACTTCCCACCTCCAGCACGGTCACATCCTCACCCATCCTTTACAGTACAAAAAAAAATCACTTGCAAAAAAATGCTTGCTTACAAGACTGTCAGATCTTATCTTGAAGGATGTGAAGGCACTGTGACCTTCCTAATGTTTGAAGTTTAAAGTTTAAAATCTGAGTCTAAAATTTATCTAAGTTCTCTAAGTCTCGCGCAGAACTTGCTACTGTTGCTAATCACGTAAGTTACTACTTGCTCTACTAACTTGATAGTCCCATCCATCAAACTTTGAACTTCTTGCCAGTTCTCCTACTCTTATCCTTCTTGTTCCTCTCCCTCTTCCTACTTCCTTCCTTCCTTCCTTCTCTTCGCCCTCCTTATTCCCTTCTTCGTCCAATTCATTCTCGGTCACCTTTCTTTTCCTGTTTATCCTCCGGCTCTGCGATGCCTCATTCTATCCCTTTCCTGTAATTCATTCCTTCTCTTCTTCTTCTTCCTCCTTCCTTCCTTCCTTCCTTCTTCTTCTCCTCCTCCTCCTCTTCTTCCTCTATTTCACTCCTCCTCCTCCTCCTCCTTCTTGCCTCTGGCTGCCCCCACGGCGCCCACAGAGGCTAAATATACTTGTTTCCTTTCCTCTATTTACTTATAGTGGTGCCATCCGGTTCACGAATTAAAGCCACAACGGCTCCGGTACACGAATTAAAGCCATGACGAATTAGACCCAGAACGGCTCTGGTCCACGAACTTAAGACCCGATGGCTCTTTCCTCGGTCTTTCCACAACGATTCCACAAATTAGGTACGAACCTAGACTACCTTTCGGCTCGTCCTGGGGATATTATCTAGTCACGAATGTCTTATGTTGGCTCATCAGTGACCGAAACATCGTACAGTTACTTCTCCAGTTTATGTGTTAGTTGTGACTTGTTCCAGCCACGTTGTTTTGGGTTGTGAATTGTGCCAGCAAATAGTATTATGGGTTGTGAATTATGCCAGTCATGTCGTTATGAGTTAGTTGTGAATTGTTCCAGCCAAGGTATTATCGGATATGTGTAAGTGGTTCCAGCCATGGTGTTGTGACTGCAACTCTTACTGCAAGCGTTCCATGGCTTGGAGGGTTACTGATGAGCAGTCACTTTACCTCCAAGGCTGTTCTTTGACCTCTGGCCTCCTGATTCATTTGAGGTTTGCTTTTTTCTCACGATATCGGCAAACTGGCGCTCTAGGGAAGTTGAACTTGCCCTGCCGAGGTTCCAGCGGTAGTTTCTGCCCAAGGACTCGTGGTTTTTAAAAAAAGAAAGTAGCGCAGAGGGCAGGAAAGGTTTTTAATGTGTGGTTTGCAGTGCTAAATGCGGGCAAGAGCAGCAATCCCCGAGCTTGCGCGGGCTGGAATTACAAGAACGTAAACAAAGCCGTCAATCTTGCTAAATCCGCAGCGATGTCACGAACGACATAGCGCAGGGGAGAGTTAGAAAGATGTTAAGGAGTGCCGATGTTACCCAAGATTGTGTTTACAGTCATTGCTTATGAAATGTGATGGTGTTTAGGCGTAAATGTTCAGAGGGAATGTTTTGTGTGTGTGTGTGTGTAAGATATAGCAATGGTAAATAACGTTAATGTTGTTGTTTGTTTTAATATCAGAGTAGAATATTATTCTCGCAGCTAGACTTAGTCTTGGTAACAAGTACTTAAGTAGCTAGACTTAGTCTTAGTTACAAGTACTTTAGTAGCCAGACTTACTCTTAGTTACAAGTACTTAAGTAGCCAGACTTAGTCTTAGTTACAAGTACTTAAGTAGCCAGACTTAGTCTTAGTTACAAGTACTTTAGTAGCCAGACTTACTCTTAGTTACAAGTACTTAAGTAGCCAGACTTAGTCTTGGTAACAAGTACTTTAGTAGCCAGACTTACTCTTAGTTACAAGTACTTAAGTAGCCAGACTTAGTCTTGGTTACAAGTACTTTAGTAGCCAGACTTAATCTTGGTTACAAGTACTTAAGTAGCCAGACTTACTCTTAGTTACAAGTACTTAAGTAGCCAGACTTAGTCTTGGTTACAAGTACTTTAGTAGCCAGACTTACTCTTAGTTACAAGTACTTAAGTAGCCAGACTTAGTCTTGGTTACAAGTACTTTAGTAGCCAGACTTAGTCTTGATTACAAGTACTTAAGTAGCCAGACTTACTCTTAGTTACAAGTACTTAAGTAGCCAGACTTAGTCTTGGTTACAAGTACTTTAGTAGCCAGACTTAGTCTTGGTTACAAGTACTTAAGTAGCCAGACTTAGTCTTGGTTACAAGTACTTAAGTAGCCAGACTTACTCATAGTTACAAGTACTTTAGTAGCCAGACTTAGTCTTGGTTACAAGTACTTAAGTAGCCAGACTTAGTCTTGGTTACAAGTACTTTAGTAGCCAGACTTAGTCTTGGTTACAAGTACTTAAGTAGCCAGACTTACTCTTAGTTACAATTACTTTAGTAGCCAGACTTAGTCTTGGTTACAAGTACTTTAGTAGCCAGACTTAGTCTTGGTAACAAGTATTTTAGTAGCCAGACTTAGTCTTGGTAACAACTACTTTAGTAGCCAGACTTAGTCTTGGTAACAAGTATTTTAGTAGCCAGACTTAGTCTTAGTTACAAGTACTTAAGTAGCCAGACTTAGTCTTGGTAACAAGTACTTAAGTAGCCAGACTTAGTCTTGGTTACAAGTACTTAAGTAGCCAGACTTACTCTTAGTTACAATTACTTTAGTAGCCAGACTTAGTCTTGGTTACAAGTACTTTAGTAGCCAGACTTAGTCTTGGTAACAAGTATTTTAGTAGCCAGACTTAGTCTTGGTAACAACTACTTTAGTAGCCAGACTTAGTCTTGGTAACAAGTATTTTAGTAGCCAGACTTAGTCTTAGTTACAAGTACTTAAGTAGCCAGACTTAGTCTTGGTTACAGGTACTTAAGTAGCCAGACTTAGTCTTAGTTACAAGTACTTTAGTAGCCAGACTTAGTCTTGGTTACAAGTACTTAAGTAGCCAGACTTACTCTTAGTTACAAGTACTTCAGGCAGTCTGGCAGACACACAGATGATCAAACTCAATACAAAATATGTGATCAGTCTTATGGTCACTATCTTGAGAATATAAAGACAGAATAATAACCAAGGTGATATGTCATGAGATATTAATGAAAATACTGTACCGGATATTTTAAGAAAATACCATATAATTGCTTTCAAATAAGCTAATTACAGCTATAAATCCTAATTTACTCCTGTTATCCCTTATCCACAGGATGGATCATGAGGTACAAAAATCAAAATCTAATCTAAAATGAGAAGAAAATCTTTCTATTCTCACCTTTCTCTCCTTCCCTCTTCCTCTCCTTCCTTCTCTCTTCCTCTCCTTCCCTCCCACCTTCCTAAGACAGATCACGTTTCTCCTTTTTCCAACAATATCGACAAAAAAATCGATGAAAAAGAAGAATTTCAAAACGGCTGGCCAGCGACTCTCTCTGATTGGATGATGGAAATCCTTTCCCGGGAACGCTCGGCCAATCAGCGTTCCTCGAGCTCTCCCAGGCGGCCCCCCCAACCACCCCCACCCCCACAAAAGTCAGGAAAAAACTTGTCTTCATGCTCAAAGGTTAAGTTTATTGACGACGGTGCTATATAGAAAAAAAGAACTTGCAAAACATACACAGTGCGCTAAAACGTACACAGTCCGCACCACAAAAGAGTAAAAAACTTCAATCTGCGTGGAAGGGAAGAAAAAAAGCGAATCAGAGTTTTGGAAAATGGAGACAACGAGCCTTTTGTGGTGACGCGAAAGTATTTTGACGTGAAATTTCCTGGCGAACTTACACTTTTTTTTGCGTTTTTCAATCATGATGTTGCATTTTGCATTCAATGCTATTATCTCAGATGCATTACATGATCAAACAGAAAATATATATATTTTTTGGAAGTGTCCAGAAGTGTCATGGCGGCCGCCCCGCCAAAGTAAACAAACTCTCAGATACATCTTTATCATCCCTGTCTTTTATTTTAAATATCTTCCCCCTTTTTTTTTCATTTTATTTTTCCCTTCATTAGTAATAACGATTAAGTTTAAAAAAAAAATGTATATATTCAGAAAAGGAAACAGAAAAAAAATTCACTTGCTCTGACCAAAACGAAATTCTTCTAGGAATTAATTATGCATTAAAAAAATTTCACTAATTACATTTTTTTAAGCGTTACTTCAACATAACATTGTTCACAATGCTAATCTCAGAATCAATTCCAGTTCCCAAACGATATAATAAACTTTTACTAAGCGTTTAGCGGCTAAGTAAATTCCGATACAACTTTAAAGTCCTGTATTATTATTTTAAATACTTCCTTTTATTATTATTCATTATTATTTTATTATATTATAATATCTGATAAGTTTAAATATGTATATATTCGTGGACGTTCATCTGATCAAATTTTATATTATTATATATTAAATTTTATACTATATTAATTAATATTATTATTAATATTTAATGTAATTATATTACATAGTTTTATAAGTATTACATTATTGTTGTTATATATATTATTATTATTATTATTATTATAATATATAATTCAAGTTCTAATATTATTATTAGTGTTATTATTATTATTATTATTGTATTATTATTATTATTAATTATTATATGTTTTTATTATAAAATTTTATTATTATTATTATTATTATTATTATTATTATTATTATTTTATTATTATTATTATTATTATTATTATTATTATTATTATTATTTTTAAATTATTATTATTATTATTATTATTATTATTATTATTATTATTATTTATTATTATTTTTATTATTATTATTATTATTATTATTATATTATTAATTATTATTATTATTTTTATTATTATTATGTTATTATTATTATTATTATTATTATTATTATTATTATTATATTTATTATTGTTTTATTATATTATTATTATTATTATTATTATTATTATTATTGTTATTTTATTATGATTATTATTGTTATTATTGTTGTTATATTTATATTGTTATTATTATGTATATTATTAATTATTATTATTATTATGTTATTATTATTATTATTATTATTATTATTATCATTATATTATTACTATTATTATTTTATTATTATTATTACTATTAATTATTATTATTATTATAAACTCAACGTTTCCATCGTAATTAATATAATTAACATTAGAGTAGTTGGGAAATACAGAAAACTTTCTCTCTCTCTCTCTCTCTCTCTCTCTCTCTCTCTCTCTCTCTCTCTCTCTCTCTCTCTCTCTCTCTCTCTCTCTCTCTCTCTCCTCTCTCTCTCTCTCTCTCGATGTAATGGTGACTCAGGTGTTAAAAGTCTTCCACCATATGGATAACAGGTAACACCAGCTGGATGACGGGTGACACCAGCTGGATGACGGGTGACACCAGCCGGACAGTTCCGTCACTTTACGAATCCGTCACGTCACAGACAGCCCTCAATCACGTCACAGACAGCTCGTCCATCACGTCACAGACAGCCCTCAATCACGTCACAGACAGCTCGTCCATCACGTCACAGACAGCTCCGTCACGTCACAGACATCTCCGTCACGTCACAGACAGCTCCGTCACGTCACTGACAGCTCCATCACGTCACAGACATCTCCGTCACGTCACAGACATCTCCCTCACGTCACAGACAGCTCCGTCATGTCACAGACAGCTCCGTCACGTCACAGACAGCTCCGTCACGTCACAGACAGCTCCGTCGCATCACATTTTTGATCACCCGTTACTCCGACGAGAAGGATGAAAGGATGAAAGGAGGGAGGGAAAGAAGGAGAGAGGGAGAGACGGAGGAAGAGAAGGAGGGAGGAAGAAAGGAAGCTTAGAAAGAGGAGCAAAGAAGGAGCCCTGCTTGTATATAGAAGAGGAACCAAAGCCCTCAATGAGTCAGTCAGTCAGTCAGTCAGTCAGTCAGTCAGTTAGTCAGTCAGTCAATCAGTCAGTCAGACAATCAGTCACTGCATGATCAACACCTTTGTCACCTGCATATATATATATATATATATATATATATATATATATATATATATATATATATATATATTATATATATATATATATATATATATATATATATATATATATATATATATATATATATAAATATACAGATATAGATATACACAGGTAGATGGACACAAAAACATTGACGGACAAAGAAAGAGTGAGGAGAAAGTGCAAGTGCTTCTGTGTGAAGACGTGAGGTTCACACACTAATTAAGGTGTAAGAGGTTACCTGCCAGGTGGGAAGACAAGGTGAGTCTCTCTCACCTGCTAGGTAGTGTTGTTTCTCGTCAAGTAGAGAGAGAGAGAGAGAGAGAGAGAGAGGTTCTCACCCTCTAAGGTACGTAGACAACTTAAGACATTACATTAAGACACAATATTGTCACTTCCACAACGATGTCAGTCCCCTCAGTACCATCTCATGGCACTCAGAGGCATTATGAGGCTCTTTAAAACACTCAACTGGCATTAACTAATATCAATTCTGTTTCACATTACTTAAAATTATTTAAGAGAACACTTTGGACCATAATGACATTATCTAAGATACCTCTCAGCACTCTGTGGCCCCTGTCACTTTAATATTACTTTAAGACACGTCTCTAGTACATAGACGTTAAAGAATGTTGATCAATATCTCAAATAACCCGAGTGTTTTGGTCTCACAGAGCACACAGGCACCTCAGAGAATGTGCACTTATGTAATGATATACTCTGCAATAGGTTGGAGCTGGGAGTTGTCTTCGGGAGGTTCACAAGTGCTTGCTAACGAGCGCCGCTGTGGTTGTCTGGTAATAAGTCTTAACAACCTGGTGTGGAAGATGACATTCTCAGTGCTCTGAAGTGAGACAGTCTTACTGGAAAGATTGCTGTGGCGTCATCGAGTCCACTTTAGGAAAGGGAGAGAGTGAGTGAGTTGAACTGATTCGTTACTTCAAGTAATGTGGTCTACAGCCTTTTAGAAGAAAGTAAGAGCACTCATTAAGAGTACTCATTACTCAGAGTACTCATTAGTCAGAGTACTCATTCAGTAAGAGTACTCCATAAGAGAATAACATCGACAGCCTCTTTGCATAATGTTCATTGAGTGATTTTCTCAGTTTGTCTTCAGCTGCTGGTCCTCCCAAATAGCCAGTACAGTTATCCAGAGATTACAATTATCCTGAGAGACTAAAATTATCCAAGACGGAGAAAGATAAACACTCCGTCTTTGATTTTTGAAAAAAAAACTTTTCAATTTGTCTTCAGAACTTGAAAAAAAAGGGGAAGATGTGAAGTTTAGCTGAAAACTCTTTGAGAGTTTTTGTGTATTTCGCCTGGAAAATATTGTATCATATTAGTGGTTCAGGAGCTGTATACTGGATTATTATACTTAGCTGGAGTATACCTGGAGAGAGTTTCGGAGGTAAACGCCCCCTCCGGGCCTCGGGGGCATTGACCCCCTCGCAGTGAATCCTCATATCACATTAAACATTTGGGTTCACGTTGAACTGCAAAACAAACTGATCGGCACATTATGTAAGCTCTAATAAACACTTAATGTAAGCTCCAAACAACACTTTTTGTAAGCTTCAAATAACACTTTTTGTAAGCTCTAAACAATATTTTTTATAAGCTCCAAACAACACTTTTTGTAAGCTTAAACAAATTTTTTAAGCTCCAAACAATATTTTTTATAAGCTCCAAACAACACTTTTTGTAAGCTCTAAACAATATTTTTTATAAGCTCCAAACAACACTTTTTGTAAGCTTCAAACAACACTTTTTGTAAGCTCTAAACAATATTTTTTATAAGCTCCAAACAACACTTTTTGTAAGCTCCAAACAACACTTTTTGTAAGCTTCAAATAACACTTTTTGTAAGCTCTAAACAATATTTTTTATAAGCTCCAAACAACACTTTTTGTAAGCTTCAAACAACACTTTTTGTAAGCTCCAAACAACACTTTTTGTAAGCTCCAAACAATATTTTTATAAGCTTCAAACAACACTTTTTGTAAGCTTCAAACAACACTTTTTGTAAGCTCCAATCAACACTTTTCGTAAGCTCCAATCAACACTTTTCGTAAGCTCCAAGCAACACTTTTTTTTTTAAGATCCATTCGACACCTCTGTAAGGTTATATACACTGCAGGAAGTTGCTGAAAATGTGGCATTTCTGCACTCGCCATCTGGCCCAAGTTCCAGCCTGGTGGTTAGAAAGCGGCTCGTTAGAAAGGAAGCAAAGGCACACATAAAGCTCGGCAAAGGTCACACAGTGGTACCAGTAACCAAGAGAGAGGCAGGCAGACGAAACCCGTCAAAATGATTTTCAATAGACTTGGTAAATAGTCTTCGAGGGCCTCTTCAAAGCGACTAAAAGCTCCTTGTGACTTCTTCTCTCGTCAAACTCACTATTTTAATGCTTGTCATTGAATATCAATTTAGATAAATTGATCTTAACATCAATTTCATTTTGGTCACCAATCTGCATTTTGCCAGGCCTGCAATTAGTAAGATTTAGATTTTGCTGCCTACGCAGCTAGCTTGTTGTACACCTCTTATTCATGCTGTGGATGGTAGTGGCTAGTTTATTGTGCACCCCATATCCCTCCAATAAACTAGCCAGTAAACAATAAACTAGCCAGTAGGCTAGTTTATTGTGCACTTTATATCCCTCCTATGGAGGGTAGAGGCTAGTTTACTGTGTACCCCATATCCATCTAATAGACGGAAGGGCTACTTCATTAGCACCCAATAGCCATCCTGTGGTTGGTTATAAGTCAGTTTAGGATATTCGCTACATATATATAGAATTTTACTTTCCTACTTGATAATATACCTTGATAATCACATAGGTTATTATAATGTGTATCTCTAAGCTCCTTATTTAGTGGACAATGAAGCACATAGTGGTCAAGAGAGTGACCATAAGACTGACCATATACTATCCATTTAGTTTGAGTATTATCTGTGTGTCTGCCAGACTGCTAGAAGTACTTGTAACCAAGACTAAGTCTGGCTACTGAAGCACTTGTAACCAACACAGAGTCTGGCTACTGAGGTACTTGTAACCAAGACTAAGTCAGGCTACCACAACGTCCGTTCCTTTATTTACATTACAAGTTGTTCTGTGAATGTGCTGACCTGTACATTCGTCTTGTCATAATGAATTACAGATTCACTTTGGCTTCTTACTGCATTTCTGTCACACTCACATTCACTACTTACTTTTCTCTTAATATTATCGGCGGTGCTAGACGCAGGTATAACACTTGAGAAAGTGTTATAGCTCTCGATACATTGCTGGTTGAACAACTTACTCCGTTTAGCACTTCTGATTGGCCCTGAATCCATCTATTGATTGACTCAGCTGATGTCCAGTTCTGAGATGTTGTGCAACGCATCAGAGAGCGAGACACTACTCTCTCTCTCTCTCTCTCTCTCTCTCTCTCTCTCTCTCTCTCTCTCTCTCTCTCTCTCTCTCTCTCTCTCTCTCTCTCTCTCTCTCTCTCTCTCTCTCTCTCTCTCTCTCTCTCTCTCACTCACTAAGTTAATAGTATTTGTTTGGGTATTTGCCTCGTTAGGTAACTGTGCTGCTTCTTGTAATTGTTCTTGTTCTCAATGGTGTGTGTGTTGATGTGTTTGCTTCGTTAGGTAACTGTGCTGTTGCCGGCAATTGTTTTCTTTTTTTTTTGTTCTTGCTCTTTGTTTAGCCACCTTTCTAGTACAGTGTTTTTGTTATGCTTTTGTTTATTTGTTAGTTACTGATAGCAATTATCAAGAAAAGACACACGATGCAGAAGGAGCTTTTAATGACAGAACGTTTCGCTCTGGATAAGTTTCATCGTGTCTTGATAAAGGTCTTCACAACAGCGAAACGTCTGTCCTCCAAAAAAAATTCTTTTGCATCATTTGTCTTTTTACTAAATCCCAAATTCTCCTAAAAAAAAAAAAGCCTTAATTCTGTTTATTTGCAGCTAATATTATTGACCTAAAAAGTCTCTTACCTCACTAAAGATATTAATTAATTACCTCTACTCTCAAAAACACGGGTTTAATACATAAAAAAATGTTTTATATATTACAAGAATGCTGTCGTAAAAGCCTAAAGGAATTTCACAGAAGGTAAACAAAGGTTCCCGGTGGAGTTGAAAAAATATTGCGGTGGGTGTTTCACCCGTGTGAAAGATGCATATTAATATTCACTAAACATACATAAATAACTCTAAATATGGGGTATATATACACCGTGAAGTGTATTATATAGGTGCATATACCGAGATATATATACTCCAAAAAGTATATACAGAGATATATACGCCAAAAGATATATACAGATATATATACACCAAAATGTGTATATATCTATCTGTATATGTACAACATGAGGTGTATATCTCTCCGTATATACACCTCTGTATATCTGAATCATTGCATTAGGGATTTACAGTATTCTTAATTCACTGCATGCAGGTGACTTGCTGCAGCCTTAATAACGACTCGTGTATTCGATAGGCTTCAAACCTAATCAAGTTACCATATGATTTTTCTTAGAATTTTGAGATTATTTTAGCAATGTAATAATTTAAATGGAATCTGTATGTCACCATATATATTTAAGATGTTTGCTGCACACACACACACACACACACACACACACACACACACACACACACACACACACACACACACACACATATATATATATATATATATATATGTCGTGCCGAATATGTAAAACTGGTCAATTAGCATGAACTCATTTAAAATTAAGTTCTTTCTAAAATTTTCCCTTATACGTTTAAAGATATATTTTTTTAATTAATGTTGATGTAAAAATTTATAATTTTGCACCAAAAGGAACTTAGAAAACTTACCTAACCTTATTATAACAAGAACAATTTATTTTAGCCTTACCCAACTAAATATATTTAGATTTGTTTACAATAATTTAATACTAAACAAACGCAGTGAAATATATTTTTTTCGTTAGGTTCAGAATGATTTTGGCGAAATTATTGCATACACAAATTTTCACTTGTCCTATATGGCAAGATGAGCGTTGCTATTTAAGCCAAGATCTCAAGTTCTGCCTATTCGGCACGACATATATATATATATATATATATATATATATATATATATAAGTATTTTATTTATTTATTTATTTATTTATTTATCTGTCTCCAGACTCGTGCCAAACATCGCTGCTGCCAACGTAAGTTTTTATTTGCCATTTACGTTATTGTTTATTTGTTTTAACTTGTTCTTATTTATTCCCCTATTTAGTTACTCGACTCCTTTTAACGCCACAATTATGTTTCTTTGTTTTTCTGAGTTTGTCTCTCTCGTTCGTTCGTTTCCAGATTTCTTCGCGTCTCTCCTTAGTCTCTTAGGCTGTTTATGAAGTGTTTTGCTGTCTGTTGTTTCGTTATCATTCGTTAGTTTGCTATTGTATGTTTTGTGAGATTAATAGCTTACGTTTTTAATTCAAGGAAATTCGTAAATAAAAGCGTTTTCTCTTAAGTTTTCACATTAAAACATTTCTGCGTTTTTTTTTGGGGGGGGCTGGTTTATTGACGGTTTAATGTCGGAGAGTCATTAGGCGCTGAAGATGGCGCCTCTGAGTGCAGAAAAACTGGACCTGTTGTAGGCCTTGAGCAGGAATTTAAGATCTGAGTGCGTATTGTTGAATCTCTCTCTCTGTCTCTCTCTCTCTCTCTCTCTCTCTCTCTCTGTCTTTCTCTAGTGATGCCACATGAAAGATGTTTACAATTGTCCTGGACTTCGAAGTAGTCCTACGAAGGCTAGGTGGGAAGAGGCCTAGTCAGGCCAGGCGTAAGGAGATGCAATCGTCTGTTCATCCCAACTCCTAGGCATCCCAGCATCCTGGCATCTCTTCATCCCAGCACCTGGACATCTTCTCATCCCAGCGTCCAGGCTTCACAGCATCCTAGTATCTCTTCATTCCAACTCCTAGGCATCCCAGGATCCTGGCATCTCTTCATCCCAGCACCTGGGCATCTTCTCATCCCAGCGCCCAGGCTTCACAGCATCCTAGTATCTCTTCATCCCAGCGCCTAGGCATCCCAGCATCCTGGCATCTCATCATCCCAGCACCTGGGCATCATTTCATCTCAGCATCTAGGCTTCCCACCATCCTAACATTTCTTCATCCAGCTCCTGGGCCCCCACATCCCAAACATTACTCTTCACAGTACGTCATTATCACAGAATCCTACGGTTAAAACATTTTGAGATAAAAATGCCCTCGTCGAGCATGTCTAAGTAACTTTAGGAAGGGTTCTCGGGGAGAAATGGCTTCAGGTCGGTGAGAAAAGGGCTTTTGGGCCCGGAAAAGGGTCTTTTTGGGTTTCCCCAAATGGGCTTCCCATTTACAGACCCTTTGACAGACCCACCCTCGAACAATACCAAACTGGGGGGAGGGTGGGAGGGGAAGGAGGGAGGGGGGGAGAGAGAGAGGAGAGAGAGAAAGAGAGAGAGAAGAGAGGGGGAGAGAGAGAGAGGGGAGAGAGAGAGAGAGAGAGAGAAGAGAGAGAGAGAGAGAGAGAGGGGGAGGACATACTGTCCATCTCTACAACCCCCCTTCCCTTTATTCCGTTTCCTCTCTTCGTTTTCTATTTCTTTCTTTTTTTTTTTTTTCATTTCTTTGGTTTTCCCCCCCCTCCCCTTCTTTTTTTTTTTTTTTTCTTTCACTCTTCTAGCCCCTTTTATTGATTTTTTTCCCCTAAAATGTTAATTTTCCCCCTCTCTCTCTTCTCTCTCTCCTCTTCTCTCTCTCTCTCTCTCCCCCTCTCTCTCTTCTCTCTCTCCTCTCTTCTCTCCTCTCCTCTCCTTCTCTCTCTCTCTCTTTCCCCTGAAATACTTGTTAAAGTGAAGGCAAAAAAATATGGGGAAAATGAGGAAAGCCCGTTTAATCTGTTTCTTATCTGATTTAAACCCGAGCAGACGTGTGCTGAAGCCGTGGGCAGGGGGGTGGGGATGCCCCACCAGCAACGTGTGTTGATAGCCCTGGGCTGGGTGGTGGGTACTGCCCCCCCCACAGAGTGTGTTTATGCCCGTGGGGAGGGTGGGGGTAGTGCCCACACCCGCGACGGTGCCCATGCCCTGGGGAGGGTGGGGGGTAGCTTCCCACACCCCGCAGACGTGTGCTGATAGTCCGTGGGCAGGGTGGTGGGTAGCTGCCCACAACCCAGCAGACGTGTGCTGATAGCCGTGGGCAGGGTGGTGGGTAGCTGCCCATACCCAGCAGACGTGTGTGATAGCCCGTGGGCAGGGTGGTGGGTAGCTGCCCACACCCAGCAGACGTGTGCTGATAGCCCGTGGGCAGGGTGGTGGGTAGCTGCCCACACCCAGCAGACGTGTGCTGATAGCCCGTGGGCAGGGTGGTGGGTAGCTGCCCACACCCAGCAGACGTGTGCTGATAGCCCGTGGGCAGGGTGGTGGGTAGCTGCCCACACCCAGCAGACGTGTGCCGATAGCCCATGGGCAGGGTGGTGGGTAGCTGCCCACACCCAGCAGACGTGTACTGGTAGCCCATGGGCAGGGTGGTGGGTAGCTGCCCACACCCAGCAGACGTGTGCTGGTAGCCCATGGGCAGGGTGGTGGGTAGCTGCCCACACCAACAGACACAGAGACACCGGGCATAGAGAGGCGCGTCATAATAAGCAATAATAACCAAGTAACGATAGAATCTGTACCCGAGGGCGCGTCACGACTCTCCTGCCAGCACACACGCGAGCTCTCTCTCTCTCTCTCTCTCTCTCTCTCTCTCTCTCTCTCTCTCTCTCTCTCTCTCTCTCTCTCTCTCTCTCTCTCTCTCTCTCTCGCTCGCTTTCGCTCTATATCTCTTTCTCATAAACATTCAGGAAAGAAACTCGCAGTTTGAGATAGAGAATTCAATACCGTGTATCTGAAGATGGTCGCGGGAGAGGAATCGAAAGAGACAGGCTATAATTTCGTTTTTTTTTTTTTTTTTTTTTTTTGAAGCACGGAGATTTTCCTCTTAAATTAAAATGCTTATGTACAAAATCGAAGGCAACACACCACACAAACAACACACACACACACACACACACACACACACACACACACACACACACACACACACACACACACACACACAACCACACACAAACAATACACATACACACACCACACAATACACAAAACACACACACAACACACACACACACATACACGCACACCATACACAACACACACACACACACACACCACACACACACACACACACACAACAACACACACACACACACACACACACACACACACGAAAGAATCAAAGAGACATCCCCAGACATAATAGCACTCAACAGAAACAAAACTCACCAGAATAATAACAGATTCAATCTTTCCATCCGGATATCAAATCCTCAGGAAAGACAGAGGGAGGAGAGGGGGAGGAGGAGTTGCATGCTCATTAAAAACCAGTGGGGTTTTGAGAAAATGGAAGGAATGGATGGCACGGGCCGAAAGGGAACTACTTAGTAGGAACAATCCAGTCTGAGGGACATAAGGTGATAATTGCAGTAATGTACAACCACCACAGAACTGCAGGAGGCCAAGAAGAAGAATACGATGAGAGCAACAGAGCAATGATCGACACACTAGCCGAGGTGGCCAGGAGAGCACACATTGGGGGAGCAAAGTTACTAGTTATGGGTGATTTCAATCACAAGGAGATTGACTGGGAAAACCTGGAGCCCCATGGGGGTCCCGAAACATGGAGAGCAAGATGATGGATGTGGTACTGGAAAACCTCATGCATCAAATGTTAGAGACACTACCAGAGAGAGAGGGAGAGGATGAACCAGCAAGGTTGGACCTTGTATTCACCATGAGTAGTTCGGACATCGAGGGTATCATGCATGAAAGGCCCTGGGAGCTAGTGATCATGTGGTTCTGTGCTTCGACTACATAGTTGAGCTCCAAGTGGAGAGAGTAGCAGGAATAGGCTGGGAAAAAAAAACAAACTACAAAAGGGGGGAACTACTCAGGCATGAGGAACTTCCTTCAAGACATTCAGTGGGAGAGGGAACTGACAGGAAAACCAGTACAAGAAATGATGGACTATGTAACAACAAAATGCAAGGAGGCAGAGGAGAGGTTTGTTCCCAAGGGAAACAGAAATAATGGGAAGAACATAACGAGTCCTTGGTTCACCCAAAGGTGTAGGGAGGCAAAAACTAGGTGTACTAGAGAATGGAAAAGGTACAGAAGACAGAGAACTCATGAAAATAAAGAAATCAGCCGAAGAGCCAGAAACGAATATGCACAGATAAGAAGGGAGGCTCAGAGACAATATGAAAATGACATAGCATCAAAAGTAAAGACTGACCCGAAGCTATTGTACAGCCACATCAGGAGGAAAACAACAGTCAAGGACCAGGTAATCAGACTGAGGAAGGGTGATAGGGAATTCACAAGAAACGACCGAGAGGTTTGTCAGGAGCTCAACACAAGATTTAAAGAGGTATTTACAGTGGAAACCAGTAGGACTCCAAGAAATCAGAACAGGGGGGCACACCAGCAAGTGCTGGTTGAGGTACATATAACCAAGGAGGAGGTGAAGAAGCTGCTATGCGAACTTGACACCTCAAAGGCGGTGGGACCAGACAACATCTCTCCATGGGTCCTTAAAGAGGGAGCAGAGATATTGTGTGAGCCATTAACAAAGATCTTCAACACATCATTTGAAACTGGGCAACTCCCTGAGGTATGGAAAATGGCAAATGTAGTCCCAATTTTTAAAAAGGGAGACAGACATGAGGCACTAAACTACAGACCTGTATCACTAACGTGTATAGTATGCAAGGTCATGGAGAAGATCATCAGGAGGAGAGTGGTGGGGCACCTGGAAAGAAACAAGTGTATAATTGACAACCAGCACGGTTTCAGGGAAGGAAAATCCTGTGTCACAAACCTACTAGAGTTTTATGACAAGGTGACAGAAGTAAGACAAGAGAGAGAGGGGTGGATCGACTGCATATTTTTGGACTGCAAGAAGGCCTTCGACACAGTTCCTCACAAGAGGTTACTGCAAAGCTAGAGGACCAGGCACACATAACAGGAAAGGCACTGCAATGGATCAGAGAATATCTGACAGGGAGGTAACAACGAGTCATGGTACGCGACGAGGTGTCAGAGTGGGCGCCTGTGACAAGCGGGGTTCCACAGGGGTCAGTCCTAGGACCTGTGCTGTTCTTGGTATATGTGAACGACATATCGGAAGGGATAGACTCAGAAGTGTCCTTGTTTGCAGATGATGTGAAGTTAATGAGAAGAATCAAATCGGACGAGGATCAGGCAGGACTACAAAGAGACCTGGACAGGCTACAAGCCTGGTCCAGCAACTGGCTCCTTGAATTTAACCCTGCCAAATGCAAAGTCATGAAGATTGGGGAAGGGCAAAGAAGACCGCAGACACAATATAGTTTAGATGGCCAAAGACTGCAAACCTCACTCAAGGAAAAAGATCTGGGGGTGATTATAACACCGAGCATATCTCCTGAGGCGCACATCAATCAGATAACTGCTGCAGCATACGGGCGCCTGGCAAACCTACGGATAGCGTTCCGATACCTCAGTAAGGATTCGTTTAAGACTCTGTGTATCATCTACGTCAGGCCCATACTGGAGTATACAGCACCAGTTTGGAATCCACACCTAGTCAAGCACGTCAAGAAATTAGAGAAAGTGCAAAGGTTTGCAACAAGACTAGTCCCAGAGCTACGGGGATTGTCCTACGAAGAAAGGTTGAGGAAAATCGGCCTGACGACACTGGAGAACAGGAGGGTCAGGGGAGACATGATAACGACATATAAAATACTGTGCGGAATAGACAAGGTGGACAAAGACGGGATGTTCCAGAGATGGGACACAGACACAAGAGGTCACAATTGGAAGTTGAAGACTCAGATGAATCAAAGGGATGTTAGGAAGTATTTCTTCAGTCATAGAGTAGTCAGGCCATGGAATAGCCTAGAAAGTGATGTAGTGGAGGCAGGAACCATACATAGTTTTAAGGCGAGGTATGATAGAGCTCATGGGGCAGGGAGAGAGAGGACCTAGTAGCAATCAGCGAAGAGGCGGGGCCAGGAGCTGTGACTCGACCCCTGCAACCACAAATAGGTGAGTACAAATAGGTGAGTACAATTGTCGTAGTTGTTTACTCCCGTTACTCCATCTCCTTGGTGTGTGTTGTGTGTGTGTGTGTGTGTGTGTGTGTGTGTGTGTGTGTGTGTGTGTGTGTGTGTGTGTGTGTGTGTGTGTGTGTGTGTGTCATGGCCTTGAGCTTCATTTTAACAAAATAACAAAGTTACTAAAACAGTTAAACTTAATACTTAAAATACTTCGCCTCTTCAATTATAAACACAAAAAAAAATATAAGTGAATCCGGATTCTCAAGAACGTAAACAAATCCACCAACCAAAATCCTCTCTCAAAAACACCCCTCAGAGTCAGCTGATTGACGATATTATCCTTGACTCCTTCATTTCACATTATTCCAGCTGTTTCCCCATTTTCCTCTTTTTCCCTCCGAAATCTAGCGTCTGTTTGTGCGTCATTACCGTGAAAACTACTCTCTGATTTCATAGATAAAAGCGAAAATTTTCCGAAATAATGCTAGCTCTCAGGGAGTGAATTCTTTTCGCTCAAGGTTGTGTTATGCTGAAGGGAGAGAGAGAGAGAGAGAGAGAGAGAGAGAGAGAGAGAGAGAGAACGAGTACATAGATAAGGTTCGGCTCACTCAACAACGGGACAACGGGAGTGTTGTACTTCTGTTGTTGAGTGTGGCTGGAACCCCCAGTGTGCGTTGTTGAGCGTTGATAGCGTCTGTTGTTGTTGTTTCTGCTGCTGCTGCTGCTATTAGAGTCTGTTGTTGTTGCTGCTGCTGTTGCTTCTAGAGTCTGTTGTTGTTATTGCTGTTGTTCCTAAAGCCTGTTATTGTTACTGTTGCTGCTTCTAGAGTCTGTTGTAGTTGCTGCTGTTGCTAATAGAATCTGTTGTAGTTGATGTTGTTGCTAATAGAATCTGTTGTAGTTGCTTCTGTTCCTTCTAGAGTCTGTTGTTGCTGTTGCTGCTTCCTGAGTCTATTGTTTCTCCTGCTGCTTCTAGAGTCTGTTGTTCCTGCAGCTAGAGTTCATTTCGAGGTATTTCGAAACCGTCTTCGAGACACTCTGGACAAGAAAAAAACATGAGAAGCCCATGGAATCATCCAGTGGAAAAAAGTTGCCATGAATAGACATCATGCAACTCTCATGATCTGAATTCCAGAGACGCTTGCAACAACATCTGCCACGAGAAAATATTTAGATCAGGAAATACTTGCAACAGCATCAACCTCTGCCGTAAGGGATAAATAGAAGCACCGAAGCTCTTAGATCCGTTATGTGTACTGCCGATAACACCGAAGCAAAGCAAAGGCACGGGATTCAGTGCAAGGTTTCGCTATTTGTGGAGCCTTAGAAAGCTTTGCTTCCCTCCGTGTTGAAGTTTATCAAGGATTGTTTCTCTCCGTGTAAAGCTTTATCAAGCCCAAATAATAATTTGTTTTGCGTGCGTGTGTGTGTGTGTGTGTGTGTGTGTGTGTGTGTGTGTGAGGGACCTTCCTGGTGGGGGCCTGGAACAGCTTCATCAACAATGCTGGGCACGCAGAGAGCAGCCTCCGGCAGGTGATGTCAGGAGGGAAGACGTTCCCTTCTGTTCTTCTGTGGTCCCGCCCCGGGTGTGGCTCTCCTGTGGCCCCGCCCCGGGCGTGGCTCTCCTGTGGCCCCACCCCGGGTGTAGCTTTCCTGTGCCCCTCCCCGCTTCGGGTGTGGCTTTCCTGTGGCCCCGCCCCGAGTGTGGCTCTCCTGTGGCCCCACCCCAGGTGTGGCTCTACTCCCGGGGCGTCCACACACACACACACACACACACACACACACACACACATACACACACACACACACACACACACACACACACCACACACATACACACACACACACACACACACACACACACACACACACACACACACACACACACACAAATAAACACACATACACACACACACACACACACACACACACACACACACACACACACACACACACACACACACACACACACACACACACATACACACACACACACACATACACATACACTCACACTCTCTGCTACAGTGTAACTCACTACAGAAGGCTCTACAGTTAAAGAGCCTCCTTGATACACTTTAAAGAGAGAGAAAGAGGCCAGCCTGGCAATCTTGAGAGGTAAGTACGCGTGTCTAAGACGAGTGAAGATGACGCCCGCTGAACGATATTATAAGAGAGAATGAAGAGGGGAGGAGGAGGAGGAGAAAAATACAGTGGTGGTTGTTGTTGGTGGTGGTGGTTGTTGGAGGTGGTGGTGGTGGTGTTTTCTGTTGTTGGTTGTTGTTGTTGTTGAGGTGGTTGTGGGGTGGTAGAAGTGATGGTGGTAGATTTGGTAGTAGACGTTGTTGCATGTAAGGCGAAGTTAGGCATCAGGGAGAGAGCGTTAGGGAGAGGAGAAGAGGGGAAGGAAGGAAGGAGAGAGGGAGGGAGGAAGGGAGCAAGGAAGTAGGAAAGGAAAGAAGAGAGAGGGAGAGATGAGGATGTTCTTATTAATATGCATGATGCATCTTGCTCCATATTCCAGACTGGTTAATGATTGTCTTACACTATCCATCACGCCATCCATCACGCCATCCACCACACACAGTCCACCACACATCATCCACCACACACCATCCACCACACACCATCTACCACACACCATCTACCACACACCATCCACCACACATCATCCACCACACACCATCTACCACACACCATCCACCACACACCATCCACCACACACCATCCACCACACATCATCCCACACACCATCCACCACACACCATCCACCACACACCATCCACCACACACCATCCACCACACACCAGTCCACCACACATCATCCACCACACACCATCCACCACACACCATCTACCACACACCATCCACCACACACCATCCACCACACACCATCCCCCACACACCATCCACCACACACCATCCACCACACACCATCCACCACACACCATCTACCACACACCATCCACCACACACCATCCACCACCCCACCACCACCACCATCACCACACACCATCCACCACACACCATCCACCACACACAGTCCACCACACATCATCACACACCATCCCACACACATCCACCAACCCATCCACCACACACCATCCACCACACACCATCCACCACACACACCCACCACACACATCCACCACAACCATCCACCACACACCATCCACCACACACAGTCCACCACCCCATCATCCACCACACACCATCCACCACAACACCATCTACCACACACCATCCACCACACACACCACCACACACATCCACCACACACCATCCACCACACACCATCCACCCACACACCATCCACCACACACCATCCACCACACACATCCACCACACATCATCCACCACACACCATCCACCACACACCATCCACCACACACCATCACCACACAAACCACCATCACACCACACACATACACACACACCATTACCACACACATCCACCACACACCATCCACCACACACCATCCACCACACACCATCACCACACACCATCCACCACACACCATCCACCACACACCATCCACACACATCCACCACCACCACCCACCACAACCATCCACCACACACCATCCACCACACACCATCCACCACACACCACCACACAATCCCCCACACACCATCCACCACACACCATCCACCACACACCATCCACCACACACCATCCACCACACACCATGTCCACCACCATCCACCACACACCATCCACCACACACCATCCACCACACACCATCCCACCACACACCATCCACCACACACCATCCACCACACACCATCCACCACACACCATCACCACCCCACCACCACACACACCATCCACCACACACCATCCACCAACACCATCCACCACACACCATCCACCACACCCATCCACCACACACATCCACCACACACCATCCACCACACACCATCCACCACACACCATCCACCACACACCATCCACCACACACCATCCACCACACACCATCCACCACACACCATCTACCACACA
>NC_069400.1:114251556-114266556 GCF_026875155.1 Cherax quadricarinatus | reverse complement strand
ACCTCTCCGCTGGACGATACTGGTGGCCGATACCCGGCTGCGTGAGCATTGTCATACCTATTCTTAAAGTTATGTATGGATTCCGGCTCTACCGCTTCGCTGTCTACTTCGTTCTACATCCTCTTCGTTCAAAGACTTTAAACAAAGTATTTACTAACAGTAATTCGTAGTTTCCTTACTGTTGAATATTCTTTGATCCACTATATTGATTTTCCTGTCATCCTGCCTGTTCCTACAGTTATTGTGCGAGTTTCTTTTAAGGTATTGTATCAAACTCCTTCTTACAGTCCGAAAATATACAGGCCATCCAGTCCTCTCTCTCTCTCTCTCTTTTTTTTTTTTTTTTTTTTTTTTTTTTTTTTTTTTTTTTTTTTTTTTTTTTTTTTTTTTTTTTTACACAGGGTTTGACAAGGTTAAGGATCCCTAGCTTTACTGACAGCTATTTACAGGTTAGGGATTCCTAACTTTATTGGCAAGCTAAAAGCTGTTACCTACATCAGCTCATTTGAAAGCATTTTTATTGTTATGAGACATACAAGTAGGGAACAGGATGAAGTTGGAGCCATCTGTGGGCCAGCATTTTCATTTGATCAACTGACTTTATCTCGTTGACATCATTATGCTGTACGAATGTGTTCCATACTCGAGTCATCCTGGGTATGTATGATCTCAGATGGAGTGATGTTCTGGAGAATGGTGCAGCCAGAGTGAAGTTGCTGCTTTCTGCCCGTCTTGTGGCATAAAAGCTTGTTTCACGCTGTCCTCGAAGTGGATCCAAGTGTGGTATTTTGACAATATTGGCCTTGTACATAACAGTAAGGCCACCCACATCCCTCTTATGTTGAAGGCTCTGCTGAAATGACAGATCTATCCAGGATGGGTCCAGGCGAGAGATGAGACGTCTTGCTCTGTTCTCTACTCTGTCAAGCAGTCGCAGATGAGAGGGGGGGGCAGGCAAACCAAGAAAGTGGAGCATACTCAAGGTGTGAGCGTACTTGTGCCTCGTACAGGATCTTGCAACCCCTACTGTCAAGCAGATGCGAGATACGGCGAAGTGCTGTAAGCTTCCTGGCTGCCTTGTTTGCAAGATTTACAACATGGTTCTTCATGGTTAGTTTGGAGTCAAATTTCACCCCAAGGATATCAACTTCTTCTCCAGGTGCCAACACCCTCCCATTCATCCTTACTACTGCACCAGCATTACCATCATGGTGCCTAGAGACGATCATCATTTGCGTTTTCTCAGGTGCAAATGTTACTTGCCATCTATTTCCCCAAGCTGATATAGCTCTCAGCTGGTGATTGATGTAGCTTAGAGCAGCTGGCATTTCTTCTCTTGGATAAGTGAATGTCAGTGTACAGTCGTCTGCATATGCATGTGATGCTGGAATGAGATGAAGAAGGTCGTTGAAGTAGACATTCCATAACAATGGACCCAGCACGCTTCCTTGTGGAACACTTGCCCCAATAGGATGTCTTGCTGATTCCGTTCCATCGAGGACTACACTTAGAGATCTACCATGAAGGTAATCACTGAGGAGACATAGCGTAGAGCCTGCAATTCCCAGTGCTAGAAGTTTTGCTAAGAGGCCCTGGTGCCACACCCGGTCGAAAGCGCCAGCAATGTCCAGTGCTACCACACAGCTGACTTTGGATTCATCCAGTGACTGGTGCCACTTAGTGGAGAGGTTTAACAACAGATCAGCAGCAGAGTAACCTTTCCTGAAGCCATATTGACGATCACAAAGTAGTGAGTGGTAGTCAAAAAACTGTCATTTGTCTTGAGATTATTGTCTCAAGGATCTTACCAGTGATTGATAGGAGTGACACTGGTCTGTAGTTGCTGATTTCTGCTCTGCTCTTCTTTTTTGTGAACAGGGACTACATTTGCCTCTTTCCATAGAGAGGGCCATTTACACTGTACTAGGCAGTGCTGAAAGATGCGAGTTAGAGGTGCTGCTTGCTGGTCTGCACATCTCAACAATCTTGGGCTCAACTTGTCTGGGCCCATAGCCTTTTCTTGGTCAAGCGATTTAAGAAGGAAATGCACCTCCTCCTGCCTTATTGTCACCACTGACAGTTTTGACACAGTTCTTGCAGCTAGCCAAGGAGGGTCCCTTGCTGGATCAGGAACTTGCATTTTGGTAGCAAAGTGTTCAGCAAAGAGGTCCGCCTTCTCTTGACTACTAGTAGAGGTGGTCCCATCCTGTCCATTTAGAGGTGGAATAAGTTCATCAGGCAGATAACCTTGTCTGTCCTTGACCAGGGACCACCAGGTTTTGGAGCCTACCCTACCTGATGCTAGCTTTCTTTTAGTGTCCACCTCCCATTTAGCAATGGCCCACTTTTGAACATCACTCATTTGCCTACAGGCTTGAGTGTGCAAGTTCCTGTTGTAGGTGGTAGGATGTCTCTTTTACCTTCGCCATGCTTTGTACTTAGCAGTAGCAGCCTCTACACAACGAAAGCCAAACCAAGGCTGATCTGTAGGCTTCGTCACATATTGCCGGTGAGTAATGTGTTCTTGTTGTAGATTAAGGATGTGTCCAGTGAAGGCTTTCACTTGGTTGTCAACATCCCCTTGGAGAAGAGCATTCCAATCGGTGATGCCGAGCTCAGAGCAAAGGGCTGGCCAGTTACCTCTTTCCCATAGCCAGGTTGTGCGTGTGGACTCCTCACTTCGTTCTGTTGGGATCTTAAGTGTCGTAAAAACAGCCTTGTGGTCAGACGATCTCCCTCTCTCTCTCTCTCTCTCTCTCTCTCTCTCTCTCTCTCTCTCTCTCTCTCTCTCTCTCTCTCTCTCTCTCTCTCTCTCTCTCTCTCTGTCCTGTCTAACTTTCGTCACCCCATAACAAAATTAACAGATCCGAGAGACGGGATTTACCATCTCTAAAACTGTGCTGGTTATTGTTTACGGATGCTCCATTGCTTACGGATGCTCCATTGTTTACGGATGCTCCACTACTCTTCTCCTGATAATCTCCATAACCTTAAATACTGTGCATGTCACTGACACAGGTATGTACTTTAAAGTTACCTGTCTGTCCCCTTTTTTTAAATATCGCTGGTTCATCCTTCATCTAGTAGTGTCTGTGACATGTTGACACGAGGAAACTTCCCAGCAACATTTCCAGAAGCTATGTATCTGGTCCCCCGTGTCCGTCCAGACTTTATCAGTGTACTTCCTCGTGGTTGAAATCCCCCATGATCGCTTGTTTTGCAGTTTGCATTGCCCGTGAAGGCAATGTACACTGGCGGTACAGTGTTGTTACACTGGCGGTACAGAGTTGTCACCCTGACGGTACAGTGTTGGTATTCTCTGTTGGTAATGTTTTAGTACTGAGTCGAGGGTAGCCACTTCACAGCCCCTCAAGACTTATAACTACTGCGGCTGATACACGACTCTGACCCAACCTGTTTCCATCTTATTAGCCTCTTATGCCTCTTGACAACCTTGCGTCATATTCCCCAACCATCTCTTTCCTCCTCCTCCTCCTCCTCCTCCTCCTCCTCCTCCTCCTCCTCCTCCTCCTCCTCCTCCTCCTCCTCCTCCTCTTCCTCCTCCTCTTCCTCCTCCTCTTCCTTCTCCTCTTTCTCCTCTTCCACCTCCTCGTCCCTCTCCTTACATTCCACCACTCTCTCCTCCTACAGCTCCTCTTCCTAATGATCCTCTCTCGTCCATCCTCCTCCTCACCACCACCATTAATTTTATCCTCAGTTGCCTTTACTCCCATTATCTCCCCTACCTTCACCCCTTATTACCCTCGACCCATTATCAAACACTTACATTACTTTCTTGTTATTCTGTAGATAACAAGAAAAGCTTGCAGCATCCTTCAGTGTATGAGAGGCACTGAGAGGCATCCTTCAGTGTATGAGAGGCACTGAGAGGCATCCTTCAGTGTATGAGAGGCACTGAGAGGCATCCTTCAGTGTATGAGAGGCACTGAGAGGCATCCTTCAGTGTATGAGAGGCACTGAGAGGCATCCTTCAGTGTATGAGAGGCACTGAGAGGCATCCTTCAGTGTATGAGAGGCACTGAGAGGCATCCTTCAGTGTATGAGAGGCACTGAGAGGCATCCTTCAGTGTATGAGAGGCACTGAGAGGCATCCTTCAGTGTATGAGAGGCACTGAGAGGCATCCTTCAGTGTATGAGAGGCACTGAGAGGCATCCTTCAGTGTATGAGAGGCACTGAGAGGCATCCTTCAGTGTATGAGAGGCACTGAGAGGCATCCATCAGTGTATGAGAGGCACTGAGAGGCATCCTTCAGTGTATGAGAGGCACTGAGAGGCATCCTTCAGTGTATGAGAGGCACTGAGAGGCATCATTCAGTGTATGAGAGGCACTGAGAGGCATCCTTCAGTGTATGAGAGACACTGAGAGACATTCTTCAGTGTATGAGAAGCACTGAGAGGCATCCTTCAGTGTATGAGAGGCACTGAGAGGCATCCTTCAGTGTATGAGAGACACTGAGAGGCATCGTTCAGTGTATGACAGGCACTGAGAGGCATCCTTCAGTGTATGAGAGACACTGAGAGGCATTCTTCATTGTATGAGAGGCACTGAGAGGCATCCTTCAGTGTATGAGAGGCACTGAGAGGCATCCTTCAGTGTATGAGAGGCTATGAGAGGCATTGAGAGGCATCCTTCAGTGTATTAGGGGCATTGAGAGACATCCTTCACCGCATGAGAGGCACTGAGAGGCATCCTTCAGTGTATGAGAGACACTGAGAGGCATCCTTCAGTGTATGAGAGGCACTGAGAGGCATCCTTCAGTGTATGAGAGGCATTGAAAGGCATCCTTCAGTGTATTAGAGGCACTGAGAGACATCCTTTACCGCATGAGAGGCACTGAGAGACATCCTTCACCGCATGAGAGGCACTGAGAGGCATCCTTCAGGTTCTGAGTCTTCTGCGGTGTATGTTAGATTAGGACTTAATGGTTCTGGCACACACCTGTAACTAGTACACACACCTGCAACTAGTAAACACACCTGTAACTAGTACACACACCTGTAACTAGTACACACACCTGTAACTAGTACACACACCTGTAACTAGTACACACACCTGTAACTAGTACACAAACCTGTAACTAGTACACACACATGTAACTAGTACTCACACCTGTAACTAGTACACACACCTGTAACTAGTACACACACCTGTAACTAGTACACACACCTGTAACTAGTACACACACCTGTAACTAGTACACACACCTGTAACTAGTACACACACACATGTAACTAGTACACACTCCTGTAACTAGTACACACACCTGTAACTAGTACACACACCTGTAACTAGTACACACACCTGTAACTAGTAGACACACCTGTAACTAGTGCACACACTTGTAACTAGTACACACACCTGTAACTAGTACACACACCTGTAATTATTAGACACACATGTAACTAGTGCACACACTTGTAACTAGTACACACACATGTAACTAGTACACACACCTGTAACTAGTACTCACGCCTGTAACTAGTACACACACCTGTAACTAGTACACACACCTGTAACTAGTACACACACCTGTAACTAGTACACACACCTGTAATTAGTACACACACCTGTAATTATTAGACACACATGTAACTAGTGCACACACTTGTAACTGGTACACACACATGTAATTAGTACACACACCTGTAACTAGTACACACACCTGTAACTAGTACACACACCTGTAACTAGTACACACACATGTAGCTAGTACACACACGTGTAACTAGTACATACACATGTAACTAGTACACACACACATGTAACTAGTACACACACCTGTAACTAGTACCAACACTTGTAGCTAGGAGCCATAATCGACCCCTACTACCACATATAGGTGAGTACATATAGGTGAGTACACACACCACCATCACCAAAAAGATTAATAGTCCGTGTATCCCACTGTCATTAACAGTACACAGGTAAGTGCACACTGCGAGCACACACCAGGTGCACACACCCCTCCTACGCTCTGTGTACGTAACACTCCTTTTATCTAGAAAGAATATGAAAACATACAATACCGTGACTGGAACAATACTCAACTAACCCGCACATAAGAGAGGGTAGCTAAGGACGAGGCTTCGGTCCGACTTAAACCTGTCTAGATTAATTCTATACCTACGATAGCCATTTCTCTGTTAATGGAGACATATCTTGTGGGTTATATCCGTATAGGTTACATCACATACTATTTTATATACTATGAGAGAATTACAAGGTAAAACCCCTGTGGGTCAGCCAGTGCAAGGAGTGACGGAGGTTTGACTCTCCACACGAAGTTCTGTTCTCGGAACGTCACACAAAGTTCTGACCACAGAAAAAGGTTCTACGAGGGCTTTAAGATAGTTCTAAGAGGGTTCTAGACTTTCTAGATGTAGCTCCTAGTACCTAGTAACTTGTAGTTCGTACGGACTGGTAACTTGTAGTTTCTAGTGCCTGGAAAATTGCAGCTCCTAGTGCCTGGAAGACTGTAGCTCCTAGTGCCTGGAAGCTCGCTCACATAACTCGTCCAGGCCTGACAATCTTGCTGGTATTCACTAGCATCGCACTGGGGGCAGAGTCGTGAAGGTATGCAGAGCTAATGTGCTATTGAGTACTGCTGTCCTGAGGATGCAGCAGGAACAGCACCGGCCGCGGGGACACAGAAGAGCGACCTTGGATGCAGCTGCTGCGCAGCACCAGCCGCGTGGACCCGCGAGAGTGGTCCTGGATGCAGCTGATTTAGGAAACTCATAAACACGATGTCCCGTCGGCTATTGCCGTCGGCTGTGAATGAAATAACTGAAGGAGTAATATTAGCCTTGCCCATCAAAGGAGATGCTGCGAAAGTGCTGGCTGAAGGCTGCTAAACAAATTCTAGTGTCGTATTGCCCATAAGAAAATTCCGGGAGCATTTCCAGTGTTCTTATAGGGAGATTGTATTGAAATTCCATCCAAAGGCACCGATGAAGACATTCCAACAAACCGAAAATTGAGCATCCTTAAAGGGATTCTCAGTTGCTTTTGCAGGCGAAAGTTCATGGAAGAGCTTCCAAAAATACTACTGGTCGTGTCAAGGCTCTTATACAGGCATTCCAGGGACTAATGTATGATTTCAGACAGTTTTCGCTAGATATACAGGTCTTTCAAGACTATTTGTCCACACACGGGGCTAGTACAGAAAGAGAGTAAAGAAGGAGCAACAGAAAGCCTTCTGCCATTGACAGTCCAGTCGCTAGAGTGGGGAGACCAAGGCGAACGATAAGTTGGTAGCTCTGAGAAAAAACATATACCATTGTTTACTTGGAAGAGTTGATTGAACAGAGCACACTGGTTCACAACGACGTAATGTGAGGCACCGCCCACACAAGAATGTTACAGAAAATAGCTGACCGGACCCCAGCTTCATCCAGGAGAGAATTTGCCATAGACGAAACATTCCAGGACGCAGGAACACCTTCCAGAACAGAGCTGACTACAAGCAAAATACTCCAGGACACAGGAACGTGTTCTAGGTAGAATCTACCAACAGCCGGAGATATTCCAGAACACACGAATTCGTTTCAAGACACAACTAACCAAAGGCAAAACATTCCAGAACACACGAGTTCGTTACAGGACAAAGCTAACCACAAATGAAAATTCCTTGGATATGAAATTGTTCTAGGACACAGTTAACCACAAGAGAATTTTTCCAGGATAAAGGAACACGTTCTGAGATACGGCTGAGCTCACTCAAACACAAATGACCAAAAACGAGCTCCTTCCAGGACATGGAAGGTCATACACGAACTAGTTCCAGGACCAACTTATCCAGTCACACACACACGAAGGATTGGAGGAGCAGCGTTGTTCCACATCAGAGCTTCTGAGGACACTATGAGGGTGTTCCAGATTCCATAAAATCTTTCCAGGAGGCATAGCAAAGGCAGTCAAGGCTGACGACTGCCTCGGGCCCTGATGAAGGCATCTCCCAAGTAATAGCGAAGACAACCGCTGGAGGGGGCAATTGGAATAGTATTGCTCGCCAGTATATGCAACCGAGCCATGCAGAACTATTGCAGGAGTGTTCCAGTAATTGCATGTGATAAAAGAAATGCCGCAAACATTCTGGAAGAGTGGCGCTCACGTCTTAGCCTGAAGGCGTGGATGAAGGCGTGGATCTCATTGTTCCAGACCACGCCAGCCCCGACCCTTCCCAGACCACGCCCTCCCCAGACCCACCCTAGTCATTCCCCGAACACTACTATCAAAGACCACCTCCACTCCAGAACACGTCTACCCCGGACTACATCCACCCCAGACTACGTCCACCCCTGACCCCGTACACCCCAGAGCACGTCCACCTCCGAAGACGTCCACCTCAGACCACGTCCACTCCAGACCACGTCCACTCCAGGCACGTCCACCCCAGACCCTCCCCAGACCACGTAAACCCAGATCCTCCCCAGACCTCGTCCACCCCAGACTCACCTCAGCAGACCACGTACACTCCAGACCACGCCCATCCCAGACCACGTCTACCCCAGACCCTCCCAAGAGCACTTCCACCCCAGATCTTCCCAAGACCAAGTCCACCCCAGATTACGTACACCCCAGACCACGTACACCCCAGTCCACGTTCACCCCAGACCACGTCCACCCCAGACTCACCCCAGACTCACCCCAGACCACGTCCACCCCAAACTCACTTCAGACCACGTCCACCCCAGACTCACCCCAGACCTCGTCTACTCCAGACTCACCCCAGACCACGACCTCATCTGACCTGCTGACCAGTTCCAGGTCAGTGTAGTCTATTTCTCCCATTCTTCTCTTCCAACTCGTCCTTCTCTTCTATCTAAACCCTCTGTTCTCGCTCCTCGGTCTCTCCTTTCTCTTATTTGGTCTTCTCCTCCTCTTCCTCTTCTTCCTCCTCCCTCCATTCCCCTTCTCGTCCAACCTCCCTTCTTATCGTCCTCCTCTCAGAAGCTACAACTATAGGGGAGGGGCAGCAACATGAGGGAGAGACCGCAACATGCGGGATGGATCGCAACATGCGGGAGGAGTAGCAACATGCGGGAGGAGCTGCAACATGTGGGAGGGACTGCAACATGCGGGAGGGACAGCAACATGTGGGAGGGGCTGCAACATGCGGGAGGGGTCACATGCGGTAGGGGCCGCAGATACAGCGTGACACCGCCTGCGGCTGCTCAGTCATGCGTGCGGCTCTTGCTGCCTTTAGGGCTGAAGACGAACCACACCCATGACCGCAGGTGTGGGCGTGTTGTGTACGTGGTGTGAGCGTGGTGTGGGCGTGGTGTGGGCGTGGTGTAGACGTGGTGTGGGCGTGGTGTGGGCGTGGTGTGGGCGTGGTGTGAGCGTGGTGTGGGTGTGGTGTGGGCGTGGTGTGGGCGTGGTGTGGGCGCTGACTCATGTACTCATCATTTCTCGTGACGTCATCTGGTCAACTGACTCGCCTCTTACTGAGGACGAGACACACTCGTGGTGTGGACGTGGTGTGAGCGTGGTGTGGACGTGGGGTGAGCGTGGTGTGGACGTGGTGTAGACGTGGTGTGGGCGTGGTGTGGGCGTGGTGTGGACGTGGGGTGAGCGTGGTGTGGGCGTGGTGTGAGCGTGGTGAGGACGTAGTGTGAGCGTGATGTGAGCGTGGTGTGGGCGTGGTGTGGGCGTGGTGTGGACGTGGGGTGAGCGTGGTGTGGGCGTGGTGTGAGCGTGGTGTGGACGTGGTGTGAGCGTGGTGTGAGCGTGGTGTGGGCGTGGTGTGAGCGTGGTGTGGGCGTGGTGTGGGCGTGGTGTGGGCGTGGTGTGGGCGTGGTGTGGGCGTGGTGTGGGCGTGGTGTGGGCGCTGACTCATGTACTCATCATTTCTCGTGACGTCATCTGGTCAACTGACTCGCCTCTTACTGAGGACGAGACACACTCGTGGTGTGGACGTGGTGTGAGCGTGGTGTGAGCGTGGTGTGGGTGTGGTGTGGACGTGGTGTGGACGTGGGGTGAGCGTGGTGTGGACGTGGTGTGGGCGTGGTGTGAGCGTGGTGTGGACGGGGTGTGAGCGTGGTGTGGACGTGGTGTAGACGTGGTGTGGGCGTGGTGTGGACGTGGTGTGAGCGTGGTGTGGGCGTGGTGTGGGCGTGGTGGGACGTGGTGTGGGCGTGGTGTAGCGTGGTGTGGACGGGGTGTGAGCGTGGTGTGGGCGAGGTATGAGCGTGGTGTGACGTGGTGTGGACGTGGTGTGGGCGTGGTGTGGACGTGGTGTGGGCGTGGTGTGAGCGTGGTGTGGACGGGGTGTGAGCGTGGTGTGGGCGTGGTATGAGCGTGGTGTGGACGTGGTGTGGACGTGGTGTGAGCGTGGTGTGGGCGTGGTGAGAGCGTGGTGTGGGCTGTGGTGTGGACGTGGTGTGGACGTGGTTGTGAGCGTGGTGTGGGCGGGTGTGGGCGTGGTGGTGGACGTGGTGTGGCGCGTGGTGTGAGCGTGGTGTGGACGGGGTGTGAGCGTGGTGTGGGCGTGGTATGAGCGTGGTGTGGACGTGGTGTGGACGTGGTGTGGGCGTGGTGTGGACGTGGGGTGAGCGTGGTGTGGGCGTGGTGTGAGCGTGGTGTGGACGTGGTGTGAGCGTGTGTGGGCGTGGTGTGGGGGTGTGTGACGTGGGGGGTGTGAGAGTTGGTGTGGGCGTGGTGTGAGCGTGGTGTGGACGCTGTGTGAGCGTGTTGTGAGCGTGGTGTGGCGTGGTGTGGGCGTGGTGTTGGCGTTGTGTGACGTGTGTGGACTGGGGTGAGCGTGGTGTGGACGTGGTGTGGCGTGGTGTGAGCGTGGTGTGGGCGTGGTGTGACGTGGTGTGGGCGTGGTTGTAGCGTGGTGTGAGCGTGGTGTGGACGTGGTGTGACGTGGTGTGAGCGTGGTTTTTGAGCGTGGTGTGGCGTGGTGTGGACGTGATGTGGACGTGGTGGTGAGCGTGGTGTGGGCGTGGTGTGGACGTGGTGTGGACGTGGTATGACGTGTGTGAGCGGTGGTGTGGGCGTGGTGTGGAGCGTGGTGTGGGTGTGGTGTGGACGTGGTGTGGACGTGGGTGAGCGTGGTGTGGGCGTGGTGTGGGCGTGTGTGGGCGTTGTGTGGGCGTTGTGTGGGCGTGGTGTGGGCGTAGGTGTGGGCGTGGTGTGGGCGTGGTGTGGGCGTTTGTGTGGGCGTTTTGTGGGCGTGGTGTGGGCGTTGTGTGGGCGTTGTGTGGGCGTTGTGTGGGCGTGGTGTGGGCGTGGTGTGGGCGTGGTGTGGGCGTGGTGTGGGCGTGGTGTGGGCGTTGTGTGTTGCGTGGGCGGTGGGCGTGGTGTGGGCGTGGTGTGGGCGTGGTGTGGGCGTGGTGTGAGCGTGGTGTGGACGTGGGGTGAGCGTGGTGTGAGCGTGGGTGTGGGGCGTGGTGTGAGCGTGGTGTGGGCGTGGTGTGGGCGTGGTGTGGACGTGGTGTGGGCGTGGTGTGAGCGTGGTGTGGACGTGGTGTGAGCGTCGTGTGAGCGTGGTGTGGGTGTGGTGTGGACGTGTGGTGGACTGGGTGAGCGTGGTGTGGCGTGGTGTGGGCGGGTGAGCGTGGTGTGGACGGGGTGTGAGCGTGGTGTGGACGTGGTGTAGACGTGGTGTGGGCGTGGTGTGGACGTGGTGTGAGCGTGGTGTGGGCGTGGTGTGGGCGTGGTGTGGACGTGGTGTGAGCGTGGTGTGGACGTGGGGTGAGCGTGGTGTGGACGTGGTGTGAGCGTGGTGTGGACGTGGGGTGAGCGTGGTGTGGGCGTGGTGTGAGCGTGGTGTGAGCGTGGTGTGAGCGTGGTGTGAGCGTGGTGTGGGCGTGGTGTGAGCGTGGTGTGGGCGTGGTGTGGGCGTGGTGTGGGCGCTGACTCATGTACTCATCATTTCTCGTGACGTCATCTGGTCAACTGACTCGCCTCTTACTGAGGACGAGACACACTCGCTTACTCGCTTACTCACTTACTTACTCACTTACTCGCTTACTCGTTTACTCGCTCAAGTTGCTAGCTTGCTCGCACACTTGCTTACTTATCACCCCTCCATCACCCCTCCATCACCACTCCATCACCCCTCCATCAACCCTCCATCACCCTCCATCACCACTCCATCACCCCTCCATCACCCCTCCATCACCCCTCCATCACCACTCCATCACCCCTCCATCACCCTTCCATCACCAACTCCATCACCCCTCCATCACCCTTCCATCACCACTCCATCACCCCTCCATCACCCCTCCATCACCACTCCATCTCCTCCATCACCACTCCATAACCCCTCCATCACCCCTCCATCACCACTCCATCACCCCTCCATCACCCCTCCATCACCACTCCATCACCCCTCCATCACCCTTCCATCACCACTCCATCACCCCTCCATCACCCTTCCATCACCACTCCATCACCCCTCCATCACCCCTCCATCACCACTCCATCTCCTCCATCACCACTCCATAACCCCTCCATCACCCCTCCATCACCACTCCATCACCCCTCCATCACCCCTCCATCACCACTCCATCTCCTCCATCACCACTCCATCACCCCTCCATCACCCCTCCATCACTCTTCCATCACCCCTCAACTGGGCTGGGAAGAATGAGTGGAGGCTCTCAACTGGGCGGGGAAGAATGGGTGGAGGCGCTCAACTGGGTGGGTAAGAATGGGTGGAGGCTCTCAGCTGGGCGGGAAAGAATGGGTGGAGGCTCTCAGCTGGGCGGGGAAGAATGGGTGGAGGCTCTCAGCTGGGCGGGGAAGAATGGGTGGAGGCTCTCAACTGGGCAGGGAAGAATGAGTGGAGGCGCTCAGCTGGGCGAGGAAGAATGGGTGGAGGCTCTCAACTGGGCAGGGAAGAATGGGTGGAGGCTCTCAACTTGGCGGGGAAGAATGTGTGGAGGCTCTCAACTGGGCGGGGAAAAATGGGTGGAGGCTCTCAACTGGGCATTGAAGAATGGGTGGAGGCTCTCAACTTTGCGGGGAAGAATGGGTGGAGGCTCTCAACTGGGCAGGGAAGAATGGGTGGAGGCGCTCAACTGGGAAGGGAAGAATGTGTGGAGGCGCTCAACTGGGTGGGGAAGAATGGGTGGAGGCTCTCAACTGGGCGGGAAAGAATGGGGGGAGGCGCTCAACTGGGTGGGGAAGAATGGATGGAGGCGCTCAACTGGGCGGGGAAGAATGGGTGGAGGCGCTCAACTGGGAGGGGAAGAATGGGTGGGGGCTCTCAACTGGGCGGGAAAGAATGGGTGGAGGCGCTCAACTGGGCGGGAAAGAATGGGTGGAGGCGCTCAACTGGGCGGGGATTCACCTTGACCATCCCATTAGAATATCAGAAAGTCTCACTTGAGCATCCGCTGTGGTCATAGCTGGAGGGATGGGTGGGGAGGGAGGGGTGGAGGGAGTGGAGGAGTGGAAGACGGAGGGAGGGGGTTTAGGAGGGAGGGGAAGGGATGGTTGAGGTAAGGGAGATAGAGGAGGGGAGAGGGAGTAGGAGAAAAGGAATGGGGGAGGGAAGTAATGTAATGGGAGACCGTAAAAGGGAGACGAAGAAGAATAAACAGAAGAAGAGAAGGATGAGGAGGAGAATGAGAAATGAGGGTATAAATAATTGAAGAATTAAAGAGCAGAAGAAGAAGGAAAAGAAAAGTTATGAAATGAGGAGAAAGGGGAAGAGCAAGAATGAAACGGGAGGAGGAATGAAGAGGGAGGAAATTAATGTAATGAGAGACAAACAGACAGAGATTGTTGTAAATAATCCCCCCCCCACGTCACCTGATCTTTGTTAACAACCCCCACGTCAGCTGTTATTTGTAAACAAACACCCATATCAGCTGATCTTGTAAACAAAACCCCCATATCAGCTGATCCTTGTAAACAAACCTCCATATCAGCTGATCTTTGTAAGCAACCCCCACGTCAGCTGATTCATGTAAACAAACCCCCATATCAGCTGATCTTTGTAACAACCCCCACGTCAGCTGATGCTTGTAAACAAACTCCCATATCAGCTGATCTTTGTAAACAACCCCCAAGTCAGCTGATTCATGTAAACAAACCCCCATATCAGCTGATCTTTGTAACAACCCCCACATCAGCTGATCCTTGTAAAACAAACCTCACGGGCTGGGGAGGGGGGTTAGAGGTGGCTAAATAACAATCTAAATTAGTGACAATAGCTTTTGAGAAGCAGTGACGTGAATTAGAGAGAAATGACAGTGTGTGCTTGGAGGGATGCTCTTGTGAGCTTTATTGAACGAGGGGAGGAACTGTGACCGTGAAAGCTCACTGGGCAGTGAAGAGGGAAATGGAATGACAAGAAAGGGTGCAGTAGAAGGAGAGATGTGGGCAGGGTGGGGCAGGGGAGGAAAAGGATGGGCAGGGGTCTTTCAAGGTAAGAGGTTGTAAAAGAAGCTTGAAGGTAATCCGGTGGCGTTTGTGATGAAAAGAAAGCAAATTAGTGTGTGTGTGTGTGTGTGTGTGTGTGTGTGTGTGTGTGTGTGTGTGTGTGTGTGTGGTGGTGTGTGTGTGTGTGTGTGTGTGTGTGTGTGTGTGTGTGTGTGTGTGTGTGTGTGCACTCGCGTTTGACCGAATCCATTTTTACATGTGTGAAATAGTATAGAAAGGTTAATCATATCAGCTCCTGGGCCCGATCACCTCGTTACCCATCATCTCTCAAGTCTACTCCCAACCCTCTTGTCCTCTGTAATACCTACTCTTGAAGCCGCTGGAGTTGGCCTTCACTGCCTAACGTATTCGTCTTGTTCGCTACCCCTCACACTGAGGAAATTCTGTCTTACGTCGAGAGGTTAGTCACTGTGTGTGTGTGGGTTAGCATATGTAGCGAGGATTGTTCTCTCTCACTGCAGGTTAGAGCATGGTATCTAAACTAAGCTAATGTTTGTCTGTTACAAAGTTATCATTACCTGACGATGCTCTCCAGAGAGTGAAATATGATTTGATTGGACTCTCCACAAAGTCTA
>NC_069400.1:114231556-114246556 GCF_026875155.1 Cherax quadricarinatus | reverse complement strand
GAGAAAGAAAGAGAGGAAGAGAGAGAAAGAAAGAGAGGAAGAGAGAGAAAGAAAGAGAGGAAGAGAGAGAAAGAAAGAGAGGAAGAGAGAGAAAGAAAGAGAGGAAGAGAGAGAAAGACAGAGTTTATGCACAATGGCAACATGAAGGCGTTGGGAGATACCCTTGAGGCATTAGACTTGCAAATTTTCATTGACCCTTGCTTGCCTTTCTCTCTCTCTCTCTCTCTCTCTCTCTCTCTCTCTCTCTCTCTCTCTCTCTCTCTCTCCTCTCTCTCTCTCTCTAATCACCAACATCCGGCAATTTGCCCAAGGCACTGGTTCACCACCAAAGAATACTCACCAGTCTTGTCAATACATACTTACACAAATATATACATATGTATATTAAAATATATATATATATATATAATATATATATTATATATATATATTATATAATATATATATATATAAATATATATATGTGTGTGTGTGTGTGTGTGTGTGTGTATATATATATCGACTACTTAAATGTTTAAGTGTGTACTTATCAAGAAATTTTACATTCCTCAGTGTACAGCTTCTGACCTCTTGCAGTGCGTGTCAATGCAACTTTTTTCCATTTACATTTAATTGCATGCAATTAAAGTCGATGCAAATGGTGAACGATAGCCTTGCGGTTATTCAATTATCATCCCGCATTAGTTGCATCGATATACAAACAAGATTTGCAGCCCCTCGTTGCTCTTCGCATTGTGCGTAGCGTTCTCCGCTATCTGGCTCCTGTGCGACCACCTCCATTATACTCTCTGAAAGATACGACTCCTCCACCGCTTATTTAATAATAAATAATATATAATATATATATATATAAAATATATATATATATATATATATTTTATTATAATATATTTTTTTTTTTTTATTATCACACCGGCCGATTCCCACCAAGGCAGGGTGGCCGAAAAAGAAAAAATTTCAACCCTCATTCACTCCATCACTGTCTTGCCAGAAGGGTGCTTTACACTACAGTTTTTAAACTGCAACATTAACACCCCTCCTTCAGAGTGCAGGCACTGTACTTCCCATCTCCAGGGACTCAAGCCCGGGCCTGCCGGTTTCCCTGAATCCCTTCATAAATGTTACTTTGCTCACACTCCAACAGCAACGTCAAGTATTAAAAACCATTTGTCTCCATTCACTCCTATCAAACACGCTCACGCATGCCTGCTGGAAGTCCAACCCCTCGCACACAAAAACCTCCTTTACCCCCTCCCTCCAACCCTTCCTAGGCCGACCCCTACCCCGCCTTCCTTCCACTACAGACTGATACACTCTTGAAGTCATTCTGTTTCGCTCCATATCTCTCTACATGTCCGAACCACCTCAACAACCCTTCCTCAGCCCTCTGGACAACAGTTTTGGTAATCCCGCACCTCCTCCTAACTTCCAAACTACGAATTCTCTGCATTATATTCACACCACACATTGCCCTCAGACATGACATCTCCACTGCCTCCAGCCTTCTCCTCGCTGCAACATTCATCACCCACGCTTCACACCCATATAAGAGCGTTGGTAAAACTATACTCTCATACATTCCCCTCTTTGCCTCCAAGGACAAAGTTCTTTGTCTCCACAGACTCCTAAGTGCACCACTCCTCTTTTTCCCACATCAATTCTATGATTCACCTCATCTTTCATAGACCCATCCGCTGACACGTCCACTCCCAAATATCTGAATACGTTCACCTCCTCCATACTCTCTCCCTCCAATCTGATATTCAATCTTTCATCACCTAATCTTTTTGTTATCCTCATAACCATTACTCTTTCCTGTATTCACCTTTAATTTTCTTCTTTTGCACACCCTATAATATATATATATATATATATATATATATATATATATATATATATATATATAATATATATATATATATATAAATATATATATATAATATATAATATATATATATATATATATATATATATATAATATATATATATATATATATATATGTATATATGTATATATATGTATATGTATATATATATATATATATTATATATATATATATATATATATATATATATATATATATATGTAAAGTCCTTTCTAAAATTTTCTCTTATACGTTTAAAGATATATATTTTTTCATTTATGTTAATGTAAAAATTAATAATTTTATACCAAAAGAACCTTAGAAAACTTACCTAACCTTATTATATAACCTTATTATATATTAGATAAGTATACAATAATATAATAATAAACAAACACAATGAAATATACTGTTTTCGGAAGGTTCATAATGATTTTTGCGATATTATTGCGTATACAAATTTTCGCTTGCCTTATTCGGCAAGAAGAGCTTTGCTATTTAAGCCAAAATCGCAACTAACGCTTAGTGTGGTTTGTCTCGTTGCTATATTCCTTTTAATTAAGTAATAATTTGTGTTAAGCGCTAGAACCATGTGGGTCACTGAGCATAAGTCGTGGTGGAGGCTCTGTCCTCCGTCCACCGAGAGCCAGAGAGAGACGTGCTTCCTAATGGTGCTTTACCTAATGGTTTGTTTGCTCTTGTAGAGCTGCCCTAATGATCTGTTTCTCTTGTAGAGCTGCCCTAATGATCTGTTTCTCTTGTAGAGCTGCCCTAATGATCTGTTTGTCCTTGCAGAGCTGCCCTAATGATCTGTTTGTCTTGTAGAGCTGCCTTAATGATTTGTTTGTCTTCTAGAGCTGCCCTAATGATCTGCTTGTCTTGTAGAGCTGCACTAATGATCTGTTTGTCTTGTAGAGCTGCCCTATTGATCTGTTTGTCTTGTAGAGCTGCCCTAATGATCTGTTTGTCTTGTATAGCTGCCCTAATGATCTGTTTGTCTTATAGAGCTGCCCTAGTGATCTGTTTGTCTTGTAGAGCTGCCCTAATGATCTGTTTGTCTTGTAGAGCTGCCCTAATGATCTGTTTGTCTTGTAGAGCTGCCCTAATGATCTGTTTGTCCTTGTAGAGCTGCCTTAATGAACTGTTTGTCTTGTAGAGCTGCCCTAATGATCTGTTTGTCTTGTAGAGCTGCACTAAAGATCTGTTTGTCTTGTAGAGCTGCCCTAAAGATCTGTTTGTCTTGTAGAGCTGCCCTAATGATCTGTTTGTCTTGTAGAGCTGCCCTAAAGATCTGTTTGTCTTGTAGTGCTGCCCTAATGATCTGTTTGTCTTGTAGAGCTGCCCTAATGATCTGCTTGTCTTGTAGAGCTGCCCTAAAGATCTGTTTGTCTTGTAGAGCTGCCCTAATGATCTGTGTGTCTTGTAGAGCTGCCCTAATGATCTGTGTGTCTTGTAGAGCTGCCTTAATGATCTGTTTGTCTTGTAGAGCTGCCCTAATGATCTGTTTGTCTTGTAGAGCTGCCCTAATGATCTGCTTGTCTTGTAGAGCTGCCCTAATGATCTGTTTGTCTTGTAGAGCTGCCCTAAAGATCTTTTTGTCTTGTAGAGCTGCCCTAATGATCTGTTTGTCTTGTAGAGTTGCCCTAATGATCTGTTTGTCTTGTAGAGCTGCCCTAATGATCTGCTTGTCTTGTAGAGCTGCCCTAATGATCTGTTTGTCTTGTAGAGCTGCCCTAATGATCTGCTTGTCTTGTAGAGCTGCCCTAATGATCTGTTTGTCTTGTAGAGCTGCCCTAATGATCTGTTTGTCCTTGTAGAGCTGCCTTAATGAACTGTTTGTCTTGTAGAGCTGCCCTAATGATCTGTTTGTCTTGTAGAGCTGCCCTAATGATCTGCTTGTCTTGTAGAGCTGCCCTAATGATCTGTTTGTCTTGTAGAGCTGCCCTAATGATCTGCTTGTCTTGTAGAGCTGCCCTAATGATCTGTTTGTCTTGTAGAGCTGCCCTAATGATCTGTTTGTCTTGTAGAGCTGCCCTAATGATCTTTTTGTCTTGTAGAGCTGCCCTAATGATCTGTTTGTCTTGTAGAGCTGCCCTAATGATCTTTTTGTCTTGTAGAGCTGCCCTAATGATCTGTTTGTCTTGTAGAGCTGCCCTAATGATCTGTTTGTCTTGTAGAGCTGCCCTAATGATCTGTTTGTTTGTAGAGCTGCCCTAATGATCTGTTTGTCTTGTAGAGCTGCCCTAATGATCTGTTTGTCTTGTAGAGCTGCCCTAATGATCTGTTTGTCCTGTAGAGCTGCCCTAATGATCTGTTTGTCTTGTAGAGCTGCCCTAATGATCTGTTTGTCTTGTAGAGCTGCCCTAATGATCTGTTTGTCTTGTAGAGCTGCCCTAATGATCTGTTTGTCTTGTACAGCTGCCCTAATGATCTGTTTGTCTTGTAGAGCTGCCCTAAAGATCTGTTTGTCTTGTAGAGCTGCACTAATGATCTGTTTGTCTTGTAGAGCTGCCCTAATGATCTGTTTGTCTTGTAGAGCTGCCCTAATGATCTGTTTGTCTTGTAGAGCTGCCCTAATGATCTGTTTTGTCTTGTAGAGCTGCCCTAATGATCTGTTTGTCTTGTAGAGCTGCCCTAATGATCTGTTTGTCTTGTAGAGCTGCCCTAATGATCTGTTTGTTTTAAGAGTTGACGTTCAGTTTGACCGCAGTTCACGTCACGCCAGTTATAATAAATATATATTCCTTCCTCTACAGAGGACGCTGGTATTCCCTTAAATTTTCCTTATTATCAAATACCGTCGCTGGTAACGTGGTTTCCTTGTACCACAACGTAAAAGATGACCTTTCGCAGCACCGTGTGTGAGGCTGTAGGCTCAAACTCCCGGTTCCTAGATCTCCAGAGCGTCACCGCCACCGGCGCATCCCCGGAAGCCAGTGGCGAGTCCTGGCGTAGTTCTCGCTAACAAAGGATGGGAGAAAAACCTGTTTACATCATAATGATAATTGCTTGCTCACACTCGCACGCACACACACACACACACACACACACACACACACACACACACACACACACACACACACACACACACACACACAGAGGCGGGGCCAGGAGCTGAGTCTCGACCCCTGCAACCACAATTAGGTGAGTACAATTAGGTGAGTACACACACACACACACACGCATATACTACAGGCCTAGTGTCTAATCGACATGTGCCTAGGACAAAATGGTAACTAACACACACACACACACACACACACAAGAGTTTGATGAGAGCAATAGAGCGATGGTTGACACACTGGCTGCAGTGGCCAGAAGAGCTCATGCATGCAGGGCAATGCTCCTGTTCATGGGTGACTTTAACCACAAGGAAATCGATTGGAAGAACTTGGAGCCACATGGGGGCCAAGACACATGGAGGGTTAAGATGACGGAGGTGGTACTGGAAAACTTCATGTACCAACACGTAAGGGGCACTACAAGAGAGAGAGGAGAGGATGAACCAGCAAGACTGGACCTAGTATTCACCTTGAGTAGTGCAGATATTGAGGACATTACATATGAAAGACCCCATGGGGCCAGCGATCATGTGGTTTTAAGCTTCGAATATACAGTAGAGCTACAAGTGGAGGGGAAAGCAGGAAGGCCAGGACGAATGAAGCCAAACTACAAGAACGGGGACTACAGGGGAATGAGAAACTTCCTGAACGGGGTTCAGTGGGACAGAGAACTGGCAGGGAAGCCAGTTAATGAGATGATGGAATATGTAACAACAATTTGTAAGGAGGCTGAGGAGAGGTTTGTACCCAAGGGTAACAGAAATAATGAAAAAGCCAGGATGAGCCCATGGTTCACCCAAAGGTGTAGGGAGGCAAAAACCAAGTGTGCTATGGAATGGAAGAAGTATAGAAGGCAAAGGACCCAGGAGAATAAGGAGAGCAGTCGTAGAGCCAGAAATGCATATGCACAGATAAGAAGGGAGGCCCAACGACAATATGAAAACGACATAGCAGCGAAAGCCAAATCTGACCCGAAGCTGTTATACAGCCACATCAGGACGAAAACAATAGTCAAGGACCAGGTAATTAGGCTAAGGAAGGAAGGAGGAGAGACAACAAGAAATGACCGTGAAGTATGTGAGGAACTCAACAAGAGATTCAAAGAAGTATTCACAGAGGAGACAGAAGGGACTCCAGAAAGACGGAGAGGTGGGGTACACCACCAAGTGCCGGACACAGTACACACAACCGAGGAAGAAGTGAAGAGGCTTCTGAGTGAGCTAGATACCTCAAAGGCAATGGGGCCGTATAACATCTCTCCATGGGTCCTGAGAGAGGGAGCAGAGGCGCTATGTGTACCCATATCAACAATATTCAATACATCTATCAAAATATATAGGTTGCTTGAGGCATGGAAGACAGCAAATGTAGTCCCAAACTTTAAAAAAGGAGACAGACATGAAGCATTAAACTACAGACCAGTGTCACTGACATGTATAGTATGCAAAGTCATGGAGAAGATTATCAGGAGAAGAGTGGTGAAACACCTAGAAAGGAATGATCTCATCAACAGCAGCCAACATGGTTTCAAAGACGGGAAATTATGTGTCACAAACCTACAGGAGTTCTATGACATGGTGACAGCAATAAGACAAGAGAGAGAGGGGCGGGTGGATTGCATTTTCTTGGACTGCAAGAAGGCGTTTGACAGTTCCACACAAGAGATTAGTACAAAGACTGGAGGACCAAGCAGGGATAACAGGGAAGGCACTTCAATGGATCAGGGAATACTTGTCAGGAAGACAGCAGCGAGTCATGGTACGTGGCGAGGTGTCAGAGTGGGCACCTGTGACCAGCGGGGTCCCACAAGGGTCAGTCCTAGGAACAGTGCTGTTTCTGATATTTGTGAACGACATGACGGAAGGAATAGACTCCGAAGTGTCCCTGTTTGCAGATGACGTGAAGTTGATGAGAAGAAATCACTCGATCGAAGACCAGGCAGAACTACAAAGGGATCTGGACAGGCTGCAGACCTGGTCCAGCAATTGGCTCCTGGAGTTCAACCCCACCAAGTGCAAAGTCATGAAGATTGGGGAAGGACGAAGAAGACCGCAGACGGAGTACAGTCTAGGGGGGCCAGAGACTACAAACCTCACTGAAGGAAAAAGATCTTGGGGTGAGTATAACAACAGGCACATCTGAAGCGCACATCAACCAAATAACTGCTGCAGCATATGGGCACCTGGCAAACCTCAGAACAGCATTCCGACATCTTAATAAGGAATCGTTCAGGACCCTGTACACCGTGTACGTTAGACCCATATTGGAGTATGCGGCACCAGTTTGGAACCCACACCTAGCCAAGCACATTAAGAAACTAGAGAAAGTGCAAAGGTTTGCAACAAGACTAGTCCCAGAGCTAAGGGGTATGTCCTACGAGGAGAGGTTAAGGGAAATCGACCTGACGACACTGACGGACAGGAGAGATAGGGGTGACATGATAACGACATACAAAATACTGAGAGGAATTGACAAGGTGGACAAAGACAGGATGTTCCAGAGATGGCACACAGCAACAAGGGGACGCAGTTGGAAGTTGAAGACAAAGATAGATCACAGGGATGTTAGGAAGTATTTCTTCAGCCACAGAGTAGTCAGAAAGTGGAATAGTTTGGGAAGCGATGTAGTGGAGGCAGAATCCATACAAAGCTTTAAGCAAAGGTATGATAAAGCTCAGGGTTCAGGGAGAGTGACCTAGTAGCGACCAGTGAAGAGGCGGGGCCAGGAGCTTGGAGTCGACCCCTGCAACCTCAATTAAGTGAGTACACATACACACACACCACACACACACACACACACACACACACACACACACACACACACACACACACACCACACACACACACACACACACACACACACATACACACACACACATACACATTCACACACAAACACACACACACACACACACACACACACACACATACACACACACACACACACACACACACACACACACATACACACACACACACACACACAAAGGCGGGGCCAGGAGCTATGACTGGACCCCAGCAACCAGAGATGAGTAGAAAGAGGTGGGTAAACACATCTGCACCCACATCTCACACACACACACCAGGGCCAGGACCAATGAATCGACCCCCTGCAACCACAATTAGGTGAGTACACACACACGCAGACACAGAGACGAGACCAGGAGCTATGACTCGACTTCTACAACCACAAATAGGTGAGTACACAGACAAACATAGTGTTTTCCTAACAATTACAGCTCCTTACATCATAACCCACAACCAAACACCTCAGTGAGGTATGCGATCAAAAGACAAACAATCTCTCTCTCTCTCTCTCTCTCTCTCTCTCTCTCTCTCTCTCTCTCTCTCTCTCTCTCTCTCTCTCTCTCTCTCTCTCTCCTCTCTCTCTCTCTCTCCTCTCTCTCTCTCTCTCTCTCTCTCTTGCTCTCTCTCTCTCTCTCTCTCTCTCTGAATTACACGTTCAGTTATTAAACGTCACTTTTAATTACTGAAGTGACCTCGTTGCGTGGTGCAATTAGCTGAAGTCGTGACTAATTACTCTCTTTAAGTCCTGAATATAACGGAAACCAGCTCATCCTACGCAGGACCTGCTGCCCTCCACCTCATCTTACCCAGGACCTGCTGCCCTCCACCTCATCCTACCCAGGACCTGCTGCCCTCCACCTCATCCTACCCAGGACCTGCTGCCCTCCACCTCATCTTACCCAGGACCTGCTGCCCTCCACCTCATCCTACCCAGGACCTGCTGCCCTCCACCTCATCCTACCCAGGACCTGCTGCCCTCCACCTCATCCTACCCAGGACCTGCTGCCCTCCACCTCATCCTACCCAGGACCTGCTGCCCTCCACCTCATCCTACCCAGGACCTGCTGCCCTCCACCTCATCCTACCCAGGACCTGCTGCCCTCCACCTCATCTTACCCAGGACCTGCTGCCCTCCACCTCATCCTACCCAGGACCTGCTGCCCCCCACCTCATCCTACCCAGGACCTGCTGCCCTCCACCTCATCTTACCCAGGACCTGCTGCCCTCCACCTCATCCTACCCAGGACCTGCTGCCCTCCACCTCATCCTACCCAGGACCTGCTGCCCTCCACCTCATCTTACCCAGGACCTGCTGCCCTCCACCTCATCCTACCCAGGACCTGCTGCCCTCCACCTCATCCTACCCAGGACCTGCTGCCCTCCACCTCATCCTACCCAGGACCTGCTGCCCTCCACCTCATCCTACCCAGGACCTGCTGCTCTCCACCTCATCCTACCCAGGACCTGCTGCCCTCCACCTCATCCTACCCAGGACCTGCTGCCCTCCACCTCATCCTACCCAGGACCTGCTGCCCTCCACCTCATCCTACCCAGGACCTGCTGCCCTCCACCTCATCCTACCCAGGACCTGCTGCCCTCCACCTCATCCTACCCAGGACCTGCTGCCCTCCACCTCATCCTACCCAGGACCTGCTGCCCTCCACCTCATCCTACCCAGGACCTGCTGCCCTCCACCTCATCCTACCCAGGACCTGCTGCCCTCCACCTCATCCTACCCAGGACCTGCTGCCCTCCACCTCATCCTAACCAGGACCTGCTGCCCTCCACCTCATCCTACCCAGGACCTGATGCCCTCCACCTCATCCTACCCAGGACCTGCTGCCCTCCACCTCATCCTACCCAGGAACTGCTGCCCTCCACCTTATCCTACCCAGGACCTGCTGCCCTCCACCTCATCCTACCCAGGACCTGCTGCCCTCCACCTCATCCTACCCAGGACCTGCTGCCCTCCACCTCATCCTACCCAGGACCTGCTGCCCTCCACCTCATCCTACCCAGGACCTGCTGCCCTCCACCTCATCCTACCCAGGACCTGCTGCCCTCCACCTCATCCTACCCGGGACCTGCTGCCCTCCACCTCATCCTACCCAGGACCTGCTGCCCTCCACCTCATCCTACCCAGGACCTGCTGCCCTCCACCTCATCCTACCCAGGACCTGCTGCCCTCCACCTCATCCTACCCAGGACCTGCTGCCCTCCACCTCATCCTACCCAGGACCTGCTGCCCTCCACCTCATCCTACCCAGGACCTGCTGCCCTCCACCTCATCCTACCCAGGACCTGCTGCCCTCCACCTCATCCTACCCAGGACCTGCTGCCCTCCACCTCATCCTACCCAGGACCTGCTGCCCTCCACCTCATCCTACCCAAGACCTGCTGCCCTCCACCTCATCCTACCCAGGACCTGCTGCCCTCCACCTCATCCTACCCAGGACCTGCTGCCCTCCACCTCATCCTACCCAGGACCTGCTGCCCTCCACCTCATCCTACCCAGGACCTGCTGCCCTCCACCTCATCCTACCCAGGACCTGCTGCCCTCCACCTCATCCTACCCAGGACCTGCTGCCCTCCAACTCATCCTACCCAGGACCTGCTGCCCTCCACCTCATCCTACCCAGGACCTGCTGCCCTCCAACTCATCCTACCCAGGACCTGCTGCCCTCCGAATACGGAAATGGTTTCAAGATATTTTCGGTTCTGGTCCTGACATTTTTAAGCCTTTTTTTGTACATTGTTTATATTTCAAAGTATTTTTGATGATAAGTCTTACAGTTTCAGACTTTCTATACAGCATCTATATATCTAGATCTTTATTTACTGGTTCAAAGGTTTTAAGACTTTATTTACTAGTTCCAATCTCACAAGATGTTTATTTATATCGTTGCAAGTTAGAAGACGTCTTAAGACTTTTGTTTACAAGTCTTTAAGTTGCAAATCTTTTTTCTTTTTTTAGTCTTTGTAGATTTTTCAGACTTCCTCTTCTAGCATTGCGAGACTTTTATTATAAAAAAAGTCTATTTTTGATAATTTTTTTTTTTCGTTTCAAGACTTAAAGTCTTAAGACCTTCCAATCAGATTTTTTATTTTGCTAGTTTGAGGTGTTTTTCTTATCAGATATTTATTCCCACGTTTATGTTCAAGATTTGGTTATATTTAATAGTGAGGGTCATTTAATGTGAGGGTTAAGGCTCGATCCTACGTCTGGTGGAGCTCACTGACCACTGTCTCCTTTTCTGTTACATCATTATTCTTCCAAATCCAGCACCTCCTTTTGTACCTCTGTTTCTCCTCTCCAGTACCTCCCTCTCCAGTACCTCCCTCTCCAGTACCTTCCTCTCCAGTATCTCCCTCTCCAGTATCTCCCTCTCCAGTACCTCCCTCTCCAGTATCTCCCTCTCCAGTACCTTCCTCTCCAGTACCTCTTTCTCCAGTATCTTCCTCTCCAGTACCTTCCTCTCCAGTACCTCCCTCTCCAGTACCTCCCTCTCCAGTATCTCCCTCTCCAGTATCTCCCTCTCCAGTACCTCCCTCTCCAGTATCTCCGTCTCCAGTACCTTCCTCTCCAGTACCTCTTTCTCCAGTATCTTCCTCTCCAGTAGATTCCTCTCCAGTACCTCCCTCTCCAGTACCTCCCTCTCCAGTACCTCCCTCTCCAGTACCTCCCTCTCTAGTACCTCCCTCTCCAGTACCTCCTTCTCCAGTAACCCTCTCCAGTACCTCCCTCTCCAGTATCTCCCTCTCCAGTACCTCCTTCTCCAGTAACCCTCTCCAGTACTTCCCTCTCCAGTACCTCCCTAACTAGTACCTCCCACACCAGTACCTCCCCCCCCCTCCCCCAGTACCAGCAGAATCAAAGATTAAGTCTTCCAGGCGGATCCCAGTACAGAATTTATGATCGCTTCTTCAGCGGAAACTCCCCATTTTTTCACATGCAAATTGCGCTCTGGGCAGCTTGATTTCACGATTTGATAGCGACGGGCACATCCGCGAAGTCTTGACGCGAATATATATTATATATATAATATATATATATATATATATATTATATAATATATATATATATATATATATATATATATATATATATATATATCATATTATAATATGATATATATATATATATATATATATATATATATATATATTATATATATATATATATATATATGTCGTGCCGAATAGGTAAAACTTGCAATTTGGCTTAAATAGCATCGCTCTTCTTGCCGAATAAGGCAAGCAAAAATTTGTTTACTTGTCTTCGTTTATTATTAAATTATTGTAAACTTATCTAAAATATATTTAGCTGGATTAGGTTATGTTAAACTGCACTTGTTATAATAAAGTTAGGTAAGTTTTCTAAGGATTTTTTGGTACAAAATTATTAATTTTTGAATTAACATAAATGAAAAATATATCTTTACACGAATAAGAGAAAATTATATAAAGGACGTAATTTTAAATGTGAAGAGAGGAGTGTAGAGGAGAGAGAGAGATTTTGGGAGATGTTAAGTGAATGTATAGGAACATTTGAACCAAGTGAGAGAGTCATTGTGGTAGGGGACCAATGCAAAAGAGGAAAAATTTTTGGAGGGGTGGGTAGGTAAGTTTGGGGTGCCAGGTGTAAATGATAATGGGAGCCCTTTGATTGAACTTTGTATAGAAAGGGGTTTAGTTATAAGTAATACGTATTTTAAAAAAACGAGGAAAAATAAGTTACAATATAGATTAGGCGTAATCAAGTTTGTTGGTTTAGTATTGGTAGATAAAAGACTTTTGAGAGACTTCAGGATGTACATGTTTAAGGGGGGCCACGATATATCAAACCTTTTAGTTGTAGCTACACTGAGGGTAAAAGGGTAGATGGGATCAAGGAAAAAGAAGCAACAATAAGAAAGAGGTGAAGGTGTATAATCTAAAAGAGGGCATTAGGGTAAGATATAAAAACTATTGGGGATAGGGGGTTTGGAGAAAATAGGCAAGGGGGGTTTAAAGATGTAGGGGTAGGTTTAAAAAGTAGTTTTTAGAGTGTTAAGCAGAAGTTTGGGTTACGGGAAAGTGGGTGCGGGAAGGAAGAGGAGCGATTAGGGGAAATTTGATGTAAAGAGAGTAGTAAGGGGAAAAAGTTACTTAGATTTTTTTCAAAGAAAAGTGATGCAGGGGAAAAAGAGTTATGGAAAAAAGAGAGTTTAAGAGGTGGTGAAGCAATAAAAAAAAGAGAAAAATGAGAGAGTGGGTGAGTGTTATCAAAAAATTTTTTTTTTAAATAAAAAAATTTTTTGGAGTGAGATTTTTTTTCTTGAGGGAAACTAGGGAACAAATGGATTTGCAGTTAAAAATAGGAGAGGGGGTTATTTAAAAAAGGTTTGGGAAGGGAAAAAAATTTTTGGGGTTTTTTTTGGGTAGAAAAAGGGGGGTTTTTTTGGAAGGGGGAAAAATTTTTGGGGGGGGGGGAAAACAGTTGGGGGGGTGGGGGAATTGGAGGGTGAAAATGAAAGGGGGGGGGGGGGAAAAATTGGTGGGATTTGGAGGTTGTTGTGTGTGTTGTGTGGTTGTGGGTGTGTGTAGTGTGTGTGTTGGTTTTGGGGTGTGTGTTGGGGGTTTTTTTTTTTTTGGTGTTGTGTGTTGTGTTTGTGTGTTTGTTGATTTGTATTTTTTGTTTTTGGGGGGGGGGTTTTTGGCCCCCCTTTTTTTTAAATAGTGGTTGGGGGTTTGGTTTTGGGGTTTGGCCCCCCCTTTGGTTTGTTTGGTTTGTGTGGTGTGTTTTGTGGGTTTTTTGTGTGTGGGGGGGTTGGGGGTGGTTTGTGTGGTGTGTGTGGGGTGTGTTTGTGTTTTTGTGTGTGTGTGTGGTTGTGTGTGTGTGTGTTGTGTGTGGGGGGGGGGTGTGGTTGTGTGGTTTTGGGGTGTGGGGGGGGTGTGGTGTGTGTGTTGGGGGGGGGTGTGTGTGTGTGTGTTGTGTGAGTGTGTGTTTGGGGTGTGTGTGTTGTGTGTGTGTGTGTGGGGGGGGTGTGTGTTGTGTGTGTGTTTTTTTTTGTGTGTGGTGTGTGTTGTGTGTTGTTGTGTGTGGTGTGTGTGTGGTTTGGGTGTGTGTGTTTTGGGGGGTGGTGGTGTGTGTGGTGTTTTGGGGTGTGTGTTTTGTGTTTTTGTTGTGTGGGGTGTGTTGTGTGTGTGGGTTTTTTGGGGGGGGTGGTGTGTTTTGGGGGGTGTGTGTGGGTGTGGGGTGTGTTGGGTGTGTGTGGGGTTTTTTTTGTGTGTGTGTGTGTGTGTGTGGTTGGGGTTTTTTTTTTTTTGTGTGTGTGGGTTTTTGTGTGTGTGTGTGGTGTGGTTGTGTGTGTGTTGTGTGTGGTGTGGTGTGGTTGTTTGTGTGTGTGTGTGTTTTGTGTGTGGTGTGTGTTGGGGGTGGTGTGTGTGTGTGTGTGTGTGTGGGGGGGTGTGTGTGTGTGTGTGTTTTTTTTGTTGTGGTGTGTGGTTTTTTGTGTGTTGTTGTTGTGTGTTTGTGTGGGTGTGGGAGTGTGGGGTGTGTGTGGGGGGGTGTGGTGTGTGTGAGTGTGTGGTGTGTGTGTGTGTGTTTTGTGGTGTGTTGGGTGTGTGTTTTGTGTGGGGTGTGTGTGTGTTTTTGGGGGGGGTTTTTTTTTGTGTTGGGGGGTGTGTGGGGTTGTGGTGTGTGTGTGTGTGTGTTTTGTGTGTGGTTTTTGGGGTGTTTTTTGTTGTGGTGTGTGTGGGGGTGTGTGGGTGGTGTGTGTGTGTGTGGTGTGGTGTGTTTGGGGGTTGTGTGTGTGTGTTTTGGGTTTTGGTGTTGGGGTTTTTGTGTGTTTTTTGGGGGGGGGGTGTGTGGTGTGTGTGTGTGTGTTGGGGAGTGTGTGTGTGTGTGTGGGGGGTTTTTTTGTGTGTGGTGTGTGGGGTGTTGGGGGTGTGGGTGTGTGTGGTGTGGTGTTTGGTTTTGTTTGGGGTGTGTTTGTGTGTGGGGTGGTTTGGGGGGGGTTGTGGGGTGTGTGTGGTGTGTGGTTGGGTGTGTTGGGTGTGTGTGTGTGTGTTTTTGGTTTTGGGTTTTTGTGTGTGTGTGTGTGTGTGTGGTTTTTTGGGGGGGTTTGGGTGTGGGTGTGTGTGTGTGGGGTTTTTGGGGGGTGGGGTTTTTAGTGTGTGTGTGTTTTGGGGGGTGTGTGTGGTGGGTGTGTGTGTGTGTGGTGTGTTTTTTTTGTTTTGGTGGTGGTGGTTTTGGTGTGGGGGTGTGTGTTTTTTGTGGGGTTT
>NC_069400.1:114209056-114226556 GCF_026875155.1 Cherax quadricarinatus | reverse complement strand
ACACATACACACAACACACACACACACACACACACACACACACACACACACACACACACACACACACACACACACACACCCAACACACACACACACACACACACACACACACACACACACAACAAAACACACATACACACACACACACACACACGCACACACACACACAACACACACACACACACACACACACACACATACACACACACACACGCACACACACACAAAAACACACACAATACACACACACACACAACACACACACACACACAACACACACATATACACACGCACACACAAACACACACACACACACACACACACACACACACACACACACACACACACACACACACACACACACACACACACACAAATAGTTTTAAGAAGAGGTATGACAAAGCTCAGGAAGCAGAGAGAGAGAGGATCCAGTAGCGATCAGTGAAGAGGCGGGGCCAGGAGCTGAGTCTCGACCCCCGCAACCACAATTAGGTGAGTACAAACCATTAACAAACAAGCCTTGTGATTAAAACAGCAGCACTCAAACGACTATCGTTTGGCCATTATCTAACGCCACATTGTGAAGACGCTTATAGCCCTCTTAAGTGTCGTTGAGGTTGTAGTGATCCATCAGCTTGTTAGAGCTGTCACCGTGCACACTCATCACCACTCCTTTACTACCGTCAATAAAGTTAAGAGAAGACCAACGCGTTATTTCTCACATTTAAATAAATAATTGAAATAACATATATATATATATATATATATATATATATATATATATATATATATATATATATTATATATATATATATATATATATATATATATATATATATATATAGTACTAAGCACGTGCTGTTCAACGATATATAAAGAGAAACATGCAAATATATAAATTACAAATCGAAATAAAACCATCTACACGCCATGTTCCAGCCTTCCAGCACGTGTATCTGGCTGCACGCCATATTCCAGCCTTCACGTGTGGCTGCACGCCATGTCCAGCCTTCCAGGGAATCACGACCAGCCCTGAAGGCTCCACCTGTAATGGAATCCCAATTCTGGCTTGTGTGTCCAGACCAGCATGTCCAGTTTCGTGTCTGAAGCCGTGGTCCGTCGCCCACTGGTCATTATCTCCTGGAGGTGCTATCTAGCCACGGAGGCTGGTGTGGGTACCTGGAGTGGGTATCCAAAGGTCGTGTCTTGGGCCCGTGCCCACGACACATGGGTATTATTACTTGACCTCTCCTGGCTAGTCAGTGTGGTGCTTGGCCGTGCGTGTCAAGAGTTGTGTCAAGGGCCCGTGCCGATGACACAAGGGCATTATCTTTCTTGACCTGTGTTGACCAGACGGTGAGTGTGGCGGTCCATGTCCGTGCGTGTCCGTGTTTGCCAAGGTACGTGTTTCATACCAGTGACTACTGCACGTCTGGCACTGGTGTGTGTAGATGATTGCCACAACTGGGCAAAAACTGGGGGATCTTTACTGTGGAAACGTTTCGCCAGCCAGTGGTTTCATCAGTCCAATATAGAGAAGAACGGTGGGAGATGTAAAGGAAGTCAAGGTAATCAGTTCCTCAGCCTCTCAGAGCTGGCGGACTTATTACCTTGAAGATTCTCAAGTGTTGCACAAGTGTGATTCATTGATCTGTTTGATTTCTATACCACTGATTTTAAAATAACTGTATGTGTGTGTGTGTGTATATGTGCGTGCGTGTGTATGTGTGTGTGTATGTGTGTGTGTGTGTGTGTGTGTGTGTGTGTGTGTGTGTGTGTGTGTGTGTGTGTGTGTGTGTGTGTGTGTGTGTGTGTGTGTGTTTGTTTGTTAGTGTACGTATGTGTGTGTGCGTGTACTCACCCAGTTGTACTCACCTAGCTGTAGTTGCAGGGGTCAAGTCACAGCTCCTGGTCCCGCCTCTTCACTGGTCGCTACTAGGTCACTCTTCCAGCTCCATGGGCTTTATCATACCTCCTCGCAAAACTATGCACGGATTCTGCTTTCACTACATCACTTTCCTGATTATTCCATTTCTTCAGTCACATCTCTGTGACTAAAGAAATACTTCCTAACATCCCTGTGATTCATCTGAGTCTTCAGCTTCCAACTGTAACCCCTTGTTGTTGTGTTTCATCTCTGGAACATCCTGTCTCTGTCTACCTTGTGAATTCCTCTCAGTAATTTATATGTCGTTATCGTGTCCCCCATATCTCACCTGTCCTCCAGTGTCGTCAGGTCGATTTTCCTTAACCACTCCTCGTAGGACATACCTCTTAGCTCCGGGACTAGTTTTGTTGCAAACCTTTGCACTTTCTCTAATTTCCTTACATGCTTCTCTAGGTGTGGATTCCAAACTGGAGCTGCATACTCCAATATGGGCCTGACATACACGAAGTACAGAGTCCTGAACGATTCTTTATTGAGATGTCAGAATGCTGTTCTGAGGTTTGCTAGGCGCCCATATGCTGCAGCAGTTATTTGGTTGATGTGTGCCTCAGAAGATGTACCTGGTGTTATACTCACCCCAAGATCATTTTCCTTGAGTAAGGCTTGTAGTCTCTGGCCCCAAGACTGTACTCCGTTTGCGGTCTTCTTTGCCCTTCCCCAAACTTCATGACTTTGCACTTGGTGGGGTTGAACTCCAGGAGCCCGTTTCTGGACCCGGCCTGCAGCCTGTCCAGATCCCTTTGTAGTTCCGCCTGGTCCTCGTCCGATTGAATTCTTCTCATCAACATCACATCATGTGCAAACAGGGACACTTCTGAGTCTATTCCTTCTATCATGTCTTTCACATATACCCGAAACAGTACCGGTTCTAGGACTGACCCCTGTGGGACCCCGCTGGTCACAGGTGCCCACTCTGACACCTCGCCACGTACCATGACTCGCTGCTGTCTTCCTGACAAGTATTCCCTGACCCATTGAAGTGCCTTCTTATACCTGCCTAGTCCTCCAGCTTATGCAGTAATCTCTTGTGTGGAACTGTGTCAAAAGCTTTCTTACAATCCAAGAAAACACAGTCTACCCACCCCTCTCTTTCTCTTGTCTTACTGCTGTCACCATGTCATAGAACTCCAATAGGTTTGTGACACAGGATTTCCCGTCTCTTAAACCATCTTGGCTGCTGTTGATGAGATCATTCCTTTCTAGGTGCTCCACCACTCTTCTCCTGATAATCTTCTCCATGACTTTGCATACTATACATGTCAGTGACACTGGTCTGTAGTTTACTGCTTCGTGTCAGTATCTTTTTTTTTAAAAATTGGGACTACATTTGCTGTCTTCCATACCTCAGGTAGTCTCTCTGCTTCGATACGTATTGAAGTTTGTTGTCGGTGGCACACATAGCACCAATGCTCCGTCTCTCAGGACCCATGGAGAGATGTTGTCCGGCCCAATCTCCTTTGAGGTATCTAGCTCGCTTAATAGCCTCTTCACTTCCTCCTCGGTTGCATGTATTGTGTCTAACACTTGGTGGTGTACCCCACCTCTCCGTCTTTCCGGAGTCCCTTCTGTCTAATCTGTGAACACTTCTTTGAATCTCTTATTAAGCTCCTCAAATACTTCTCGGTCGTTTCTTGTGATCTCTCCTCCTTCCTTCCTTAGCTTGATTACCTGGTCCTTGAGTGTTGTTTTCCTCCTGATGTGGCTGTAGAACAACTTCGGGTCAGATTTGACTTTCGCTGCTATGTCATTTTCGTATTGTCGTTGGGCCTCCCTTCTTACCTGTGCATATTCATTTCTGGCTCTACGACTGCTCTCCTTATTCTCCTGGGTCCTTTGCCTTCTATACTTCTTCCATTCTCTAGCACACTTGGTTTTGGCCTCCCTACACCTTTGGGTGAACCATGGGCTCATACTGGCCTTCTCGTTATTTCTGTTACCCTTGGGTACAAGCCTCTCCTCAGCCTCCTTGCACATTGTTGTCACATATTCCATCATCTCATATACTGACTTCCCCACCAGTTCTCTGTCCCACTGAGCCCCGTGCAGGAAATTCATCATGCCTCTGTAGTCCCCTCTCTTGTAGTTTGGCTTCGTTCGTCCTGACCTTCCTGCTTCCCTCTCCACTTGAACTCTACTATGTATTCGAAGCTCAGAACCACGATGTTCACTGCCCCGAGGAGTGTTTTGTGTGTTGTTGTGTGTGGTGTGTGTGTGTGGTTGTGTGGGTGTGTTTGTGTGTGGTGTGTGTTTATGTTGTTTTGTTTTGTGGGTGTGTGTGTGAGTGAGTGTGTGTGTGTGTGTGTGTGTGTAGTGTTTTGTTGGTGAAGAGGAGACAAGAGGGAGAGAGCCTGTCTTATCCATCCCCACTCCACTCAGCACCCGCCCCGCCCCGCCCCGCGCCCCCGCCCCCGCCAACCCCGCCCCGCCCCGCCCCCGCCCCGCCCCCGCCCGCGGCCCGCCCCGCCCCCCCGCCGTGCCCTGCCCCGCCCCCGAGGTTGAGAGATGAGTCCAGGAAGGTAGACGATCACATGCATTGCATGACATGGTCCCCGCAACGATCCTCGATGGCCCTGATCTGCTTAACGTTCATCCATTGGCATCCCCTCCACCTCATCCTCCTCCCCTCCTCCTAATCCTCCTTCCTCCTCCTCCTCTCTCCTCCTCTTCCTCCTTCTCCTCTTCGTCCTCCTCTTCCTCTTTCTACACCTCCTCCTCCCCTCCCTCTTCGTCCCCTCCATGTTTCATGTCACACATCTCCCACAGTAAAATTTTTCCTAGAATATACTGGAGCCTCAGTTAAAAGTTCTGCCCTTACTGGAGCTTCAGTTAAGAGATCTGCTCTTTCTGGAGCTTCAGTTAAGAGCTCTGCCCTTACTGGGGCTTCAGTTAAGAGTTCTGCCCTTACTGGAGCTTCAGTTAAGAGTTCTGCCCTTACTGGAGCTTCAGTTAAGAGTTCTGCTCTTACTGGAGCTTCAGTTAAGAGTTCTGCCCTTACTGGAGCTTCAGTTAAGAGTTCTGCTCTTACTGGAGCTTCAGTTAAGAGTTCTGCCCTTAACCGGATCTTCAGTTTAAGAGTTCTGCGCTTACTGAGCTTCAGTTAAGAGTTCTGCCCTTTACTGGGGCTTCCAGTTAAGAGTCTGCTCTTACTGGAGCGTCATAAAGAGTTCTGTCCTTACTGGAGCTTCCGTTAAGAGGTCTGCTTTTTATGGAGCCTCAGGTAAGAAGAGTTCTGCTCTTATTAGAGCCTCAAGTAAGAGTTATGCCCTACCGGAGCCTCAATTAAGAGGAGTTCTGCTCTTACTGGAGCTTCAGGTGAGAGTTCTGCTTTTACTGGAGCTTCAGTTAAGAGTTCTGCCCTTACTGGAGCTTCAGTTAAGAGTTCTGCTCTTACTGGAGCTTCAGTTAAGAGTTCTGTCCTTACTGGAGCTTCAGTTAAGAGTTCTGCTTTTACTGGAGCCTCAGTTAAGAGGAGTTCTGCTCTTATTAGAGCCTCAAGTAAGAGTTATGCCCTACCGGAGCCTCAATTAAGAGGAGTTCTGCTCTTACTGGAGCTTCAGGTGAGATTTCTGCTTTTACTGGAGCTTCAGTTAAGAGTGTCCGACCCTTATCTGGAGCTTCAGCTTTAAAGAGTTCTGCTCTTACTGGCAGCCTCAGTTAAGAGTTCTGCCCTTACTGGAGCTCATTAAGAGTCGCTCGTGACTGGAGCTTCAGTTAAAAGTCCTCCACTTTCCTGAGCTTCAGTTAAGAGTTCTGCCTACTGAGCCTCATTTAAGAGTTTTGCCCTTACTGGAGCTCAGTTAAGAGGTCTGCTTACCTTACTGGAGCTTCCAGTTCTTAAGAGTTTCGCCCTTACTGAGCTTCATTTAAGAGTTCTGCTCTTACTGGAGCTTCAGTTAAGAGGCTCTGTCCTTACTGGGATCCATCAGTTAAGAGTTCTGCTTTTACTGGGAGCCTTCAGGTAAGAGGAATTCTTCGCGTATGTTAGAGCCTTCAATAAGAGTTATGACCCTAGCCCCGGAGGCCTCAATAAGAGAAGTTCAGCTCTTACTGAGCTTCAGTGGAGTCTGCTCTTACTGGAGCTTCATTAAGAGTTCTGCCCCTTACTTGAACTCTCAGGTGAGAGTTCTGCCTTACTGAGGAGCCTCAGTTGAAGGTTCTGACTCTTTACTGAGCATCAGTGAGAGTTTCTGCTCTTTTGGGAACTTCATTGAGAGTTCTGCTCTTACAGGAGCTTCAGGCGAGAGATCTGCCGTCAACTGGAGCCTCAGGTGAGAGTTCTGCTCTTACTGGCGCTCAGGGGAGAGTTCTGCTCTTACGGAGCCTCAGGTGGAAGAGTCTGCTCGTGATTGAATTCAATGAGAGTTCTGCTCTTACGGGAGCTTTCAGGTGGAGTTCCTGAGCTCTTACTGGAGCTTCAAGTGGGAAGCTCTGCTCCTACTGGAGCTTCAGTGAGATTCTGCTCTCCTGGAGCTTCAGGTGAAGAATTCTGCTCTTACTGGAGCTTCAGTTAAGAGGTCTGCCCTTACTGGAACTTCAGTGAGAGTTCTGCTCGTTACTGGGGGGGAGGGCTTCAGGAGAGTTCTGCCTTATGGAACTTCAGGTGAGAGTTCTGCTCTTACTGGAGCTTCAGGCGAGAGTTCTGCTCTTACTGGAGCCTTCAGGTGAGAGTTCTGCTCTTACTGGAGCTTCAGGTGAGAGTTCTGCTCTTACTGGAGCCTCAGGTGAGAGTTCTCTCTTATTGGAGATTCAAGGAGAGTTACTGCACTTACTAGCTTCAGGTGAGAGTTCTGCTCTTACTGAGCTTCAAGGTGGGAGCTCTCTCTTACTGACTTCAGGTGAGAGTCTCTGAGCCTCTACTGGCAGCTTTCAGGTGAGAGTTGTGCTCTTACTGAGCCTCTGGTTAGAGTTCTGCCTTAACTGGAGCTTCAGGTGATAATCTGCTCTTAACTGAGCTTAAGGTGAAAGCTCTGCTCTTACTGGGAGCTTCAGGGAGAGTTCTCTCTTACTGTAGAGCCTCAGTGAGATTCTGCTCTAGACTGGAAGCCCTCAGTGAGAGTTCTGCTCTTACTGGAGCTTCAGGTGAGAGTTTTGCTCTTACTCGAGCCTCAGGTTAGAGTTCTGCTCTTACTGGAGCTTTAGGTGAAAGTTCTGCTCTTACTGGAGCTTCAGGTGAGAGTTCTGCTCCTACTGGAGCCTAAGGTGAGAGCTCTGCTCTTACTGGAGCTTCAGGTGAGAGTTCTGCTCTTACTGGAGCTTCAGTTAAGAGTTCTGCTCTTACTGGAGCTTCAGTTAAGAGTTCTGCCCTTACTGGAGCTTCAGTTAAGAGTTCTGCTCTTACATGAGAGCTCTCAGACTTAAAAACTCTGTCCTTATACTCGGAGCTCAGTTAAGAGTTCGCTTTTACTGGAACTTCAGGTAAGAGGAGTTCTGCTCCTTATTCAGAGCCTCTCAAGTAAGAGTTATGCCCCTACCGGAAGCCTCAATTAAGAAGGAGTTCGCTCGTTACTAGGAGCTTCAGGTGAGAGTTGTGCTCTTAAGGGACTTCAGGGTGAGTTTTGCTCTTACTTTTACTGTAACTTCTCAGTGAAGTCTGCTCTACTGGAGCCTCAGTTGAGAGTTCGCTCTTACTGAGGCTTCAGGTGAGAGTTCTAGCTCTTACTGGAACTTCAGGTGAGAGTTCTCTCTACGGAACTCAGGCGAGAGTTTCTCTCTTACTGAGCCTCAGGTGAGAGGTTCTGCTCTTACTAGACTTCAGGGAGAGTTCTGCTCTTACTGAAGCCTCAGGAGAGTTCTGCTCTTATTGGAGAATTCAAAGTGAGATTCTGCTCTTACTGGAGCTTCAGGTGGAGTTCGCTCTTACCTGAGCTTCAGTGAGAGCTCTGCTCTTACTGGACTCTGTGAGAGTCTGCTCTACGGGAGCCTTCTGGTGAGAGTATGTGCTCTTTCTGGAGACCTCAGGTAGAGTTCTGCTCTTAACTGGAGCTTCCAGGTGAGAGACCTGCACTACTGGAGCTTAAGGTGAGACTCAGCTCTTACTGGAGCTTCAGTAGAGTTCTCCCTACTGAGCCTCAGGTGAGAGTTCTGCTCTTACTGGAGCCTCGGTGAGAGCTCTCTGGCTTTACTGGGAGCCTCGGTGAGAGTTTCTGCTCTACTGGAGCTTCAGGTGATAGTCTGCTCTTACGGAGCTTCAAGTGGAGCTCTGCTCTTACTGGAGCTTAGTGAGAGTTCTGCTCTTCTACTGGAGCCTTCAGGTGAAGAGTTGTGCTCTTACTGGAGCCTCAGTTAGAGTTTCTGCCTCTTAACTGAGCTTCAGGTGAGAGATCTGCTCTTACTGGAGCTTCAGTTAAGAGTTCTGCCCTTACTGGAACTTCAGGTGAGAGTTCTGCCCTTACTGGAGCTTCAGGTGAGAGTTCTGCTCTTATTGGAACTTCAGGTGAGAGTTCTGCTCTTACTGGAGCTTCAGGCGAGAGTTCTGCTCTTACTGGAGCCTCAGGTGAGAGTTCTGCTCTTACTGGAGCTTCAGGTGAGAGTTCTCTGCTCTTACTGGAGCCTCTAGGTAGATTCTGTCTCTTATTGGGAGATTCACGTGAGAGTCTGCTCTTACTGGAGCTTTCAGGTGAGAGTTCTGCTCTTACTGGAGCTTCAAGTGGGAGCTCTGCTCTTACTGGAGCTTCATGTGAGAGTTCTGCTCTTACTGGAGCTTCAGGTGAGAGTTGTGCTCTTACTGGAGCCTCAGGTGAGAGTTCTGCTCTTACTGACTTCGGGTGAGTGATCTGATCAAACTGAGCTTAAGTGTGAGCTCTGCTCGGACTGGAGCTTCAGTGAGAGTTTTCTGCTCTTTACTGGAGCCTCAGGTGAAGCGTTCTGCCTCTTACTGGAGCCTCAGGTGAGAGTTTCTGCTCTACTGGAGCTTTCAGGTGAGAGTTTTGCTCTTACTCGAGCCTCAGGTTAGCAGTTACTCGCCTCCTTACTGGAGCTTTAGTGAAAGTCTGCCTCTTACTGGAGCTTCAGGTGAGATTTTCTGCTCCTACTGGAGCATAAGGTGAGAGCTGTGCTCTACTGGAGCTTTCAGGAGAGTATCTGGCTCTACTGGAGCTTCAAGTAAGATTCTAGCTCTTACTGACTTCAGTTAAACAGTTCCTGCCCTTACTGGAGCCTCAGGTTAGAGTTCTGCTCTTACTGGAGCTTCAGGTGAGAGATCTGCTCTTACTGGAGCTTAAGGTGAGAGCTCTGCTCTTACTGGAGCCTCAGGTGAGAGTTCTGCTCTTACTGGAGCCTCAGGTGAGAGTTCTGCTCTTACTGGAGCCTCAGGTGAGAGTTCTGCTCTTACTGGAGCATACAGGTGGAGAGTTTTTTCTCCTTACCTCGAGCCTCAGAGTTAGAGTTCTGCACTTACTGAGCTTTTAGTAAAGTTTCTGCTCTTATCTGGCAGCATCAGAGTGCGCGTGCGAGAGGAGTTCTGCTCCACTGAAGCCTAACGTGAGAGCTATGCTCTTACTGAGAGGTCTTCAGGTGAGAGTTCAGCTCTTACACTGAGCTTCAGTTAAGACACAGTTTCTTGCACTTTCCTGGAGCTTCAGTTCTAAGAGTCTGCCCCTTACTTGAGACTTTCAGTTAAGCGTTCTGGCTACATTCCACTAAGGATCTTCTCACGTCTTAAGCAGCTTCTGTAACCTTACTGAGCTTCAGTTCAAGAGTTTCTGCTTTTAACCTGGCGAACCAAATCAGGTCAAGCCAGGAAGTTCTGCACTTATTAGAGCCTCAAGTACAGAGTTATGCCCTATCCGGCAGCGCCTACAATACTCAAGAGGCATTCTGCTCTTACTGGAGCATCCGGCGAGAGTTCTGCTCTTACTGGAGCTTCAGGTGAGAGTTCTGCTCTTACTCTGTGTCAGCCTCAGGTGAGATTCTGCTCTTATTGGAGATTCAAGTGAGAGTCTGACCTTACTGAGCTTCAGGATTGAGAGTATCCTGCTCTTACTCGGAGCTTCAAAGTGGCGGACCTCGGCTCATTTTTTTGTTACTGGAGCTTCATGTGAGAGTATCTGCTCTTACGGACAGCTTCAGGATCGCGAGAGTTGTGCTCTTACTGGAAGCCTCAGGTTAGAGTTCTGCTCTTACTGGAGCTTCCAGTGAGAGATCTGCTCTTCAACTGGAGCTTAAGGTGAGAGCTCTGCTCGGACTGTAGCTTCATGTGAGAGTTTCTGCCTTACTGACCTCAGGTGAATTTCTGCTCTTTACTGGATCCGCCCATCAGTGTGAGAGTTTCTGCGCTTAAACCTGGAGCTTCATCAGTGAGAGTTTTGCCTCCTTACTCGAGCCTTCACGGTTAGAGTTCTGCTCTTACTGGAGCTTTAGGTGAAAAAGTTTTCTATGCTCTACTGGAGCTTCCAAGTGAGAGTTCTGCTCTACTGGAGCCTAAGGTGAGAGATTTGCGACTTACTGGAGCTCAGGTGAGAGTTCTGCTCTTACTGGAGCTTCAGTTAAAAGAGTCTGGCTCTTTACTGGAGCTCTCAGTACAGAGTTCAGCACTTAACTCGAGCAGACTCAGTGAAGAGTTCGGCTCTTACTGAGCTTCAGTTAAGAGCTCTGTCCTTATCTGTGGAGCTTTCAGTTTAAATAGATCTGCTTTTACTGGAACCTCCAGGTAAAGGAGGTTCTGCTCATATTAAGAGCCCTCACAGTATGATTATGCCCTACCGACCGGAGCCTCAATTTAAGAGAGTTCGCCTCTCTTAACTGAGACTTCCAGGTGAGAGTTCTGCTCTTACCTGGACTTCTTGAGAGGTTTTGCTCTACTGGAACTCGTTCAGTGAGAGTTCTGCTCTACTGAACTTCAGTGAGAGTCTAGCTCTTACAGGATGCGTTCAGGCGAAGAGTTCTCGCTCTTACTGGAGCCTCGGTGAGAGTTCTGCTCTTACTAGAGCTTCAGGGGAGAGTTCTGCTCTTACGAAGCCTCAGGTGAGAGTTCTGCTCTTATGGAGATTCACGTGAGAGTCTGCTCTTACGGAGCTTCAAGGTGAAGTCTGCTCTACGGAGCTTCAAGTAGAGCTCGAGCCTTACTGGAGCTTCAGTGAAGAGTTCTGCTCTACTGGAGCTTATGGTGAGCGAGTTGTGACTCTTACAGCGAGCCTCAGCGGTTAGAGTTCTGCTCTTACTGGACTCCAATGTGAGAGAATCTCTGCTCTTACGGAGCTTAAGGTGAGAGCTCTGCTCTTACTGAGCATTCAGGTGAGTCAGTTCTCCTCTACTGGGAGCCAGTCATGTGAGAGTTTCTGCTCTTACAGGAGCCTCAGGTGAGAGTTTCTGCTCTTACTGGACCGCAGGTGAGAGTTCTGCTCTTACTGGAAAGTGCATCTCAGTCATAGTTTTGCTCTTACTAGGAGCCCTCAGTTAGAGATCTTCTGCTACTTTAGAGCTGTGGGGGAGGGGGGGGGCGGTGGTGCAGGATTGAGAGGTGCTGGGTTGTCGCTTACTGATGACTACACGCTGACTGTGCGACTCCCACGGTTGGAGCCTCTAGTGACCGAGCGCACTCTGCTCTTACTGAGGCTGCAGGTAGACGTGTCCGGCGCTTCTACGCTGGAGGAGAGTTGCGGGGGTGGAGAGTTGTTGATAGTGCAGCGGAACACTATACACAGGCGCACCTTGGAGAGCTCTTTGATAAGTGAAAGGGCGTAGTGCAGGGGTGTACGGTCGAGTGGGGGGGTAGTAGGTTATTGGAGCTGTCGATTGGGTCGTCGTAATGGATGAAGTTTTGGTGATTTTTTAGGAGTGAATTGGTATGATAGCAGTTAGAGGGGTGGGAGGTGATAGGGATGAGATACGGTGCTGCAGTGAGAGTGTCTGCTCTAACTGAGATTCAGTGAAGTGATCGCGTACTGGTCTGCTAGGGAGTTTCTGCTCTTTCTGAGCTTCAGATGAGGAGGTCTGCGCTTACGAAGGAGCTTCAGGTGGGAGTTCTCTCGTACTGGACCTCAGGTACAGTTTCTGCTCTTACTGAGCTTCAGCGAAATTCGCTCTTACTGAGCTTCAGGTGAGTTCTGCCGTACTGGGCTTCAGTTAAGAGTTTCTGCTCTTACGGGAGCTTCAGTTATGATTTCTTCCTTACGACTTTCGTTAAGAGGTAGGCTTTTTAAAAGGAGCCTCAGGTAAAAGATTCTGTTCAGCTCTTGATTATAGCCTCAATAAGAGTTATGCCCCTACCGGAGGCCTCCAATTAAGAGGATTCTGCTCTTACTGAGTCTCAGGTGAGAGTTTCTGCTTTTTACTGGAGCTTCATCATAAGAGTGCATGGCCGGACGTCGCATTAAGAGTTCTGCTCTTACTGGAGCTTCAGTTAAGAATTCTGTCCTTACTGGAGCTTCAGTTAAGAGTTCTGCTTTTACTGGAGCCTCAGGTAAGAGGAGTTCTGCTCTTATTAGAGCCTCAAGTTAGAGTTATGCCCTACCGGAGCCTCAATTAAGAGGAGTTCTGCTCTTACTGGAGCTTCAGGTGAGAGTTCTGCTCTTACTGGAGCCTCAGTTAAGAGTTCTACCCTTACTGGAGCTTCAGTTAAGAGTTCTGCTCTTACTGGAGCCTCAGTTAAGAGTTCTGCCCTTACTGGAGCTTCAGTTAAGAGTTCTGCTCTTACTGGAGCTTCAGTTAAAAGTTCTGCCCTTACTGGAGCTTCAGTTAAGAGTTCTGCTCTTACTGGAGCCTCATTTAAGAGTTTTGGCCCTTACTGAGCTTCAAGTTAAGAGTTTTCTGCCTTACTGGAGCTTTCAGTTAAAGTTCACTGCCCTTACTGGAGCTTTCAGTTAAAGTCCGCTCTTACTGCGGAGCTTCCATTAAAGCTCGTCCCTTACTGGAGCTTCAGTTAAGAGTTCTGCTTTATACTGGTGACGTCCTCAGTAGTAGAAAGTTCTCTCTTATTTCGAGCCCAAGTACAGAGTCTATGCCCACCGAGGACCGAGCAATTAAGAGAAGTTCAAGCTCGTTACTGACTTCAGTAGAGTTCTGCTCTTACTGTAGCTCAGTTAAGAGTTTCTGCCCCTTACTGAACTTCAGGTGAGAGTTCCAGCGCTTACTGGAGCCCTCAGGTGAAAGTTCTGCTCGTACTGAGCATCAGGTGAGAGTCTGCTCTTATTGGAACTTCAGATGAGAGTTCTGCTCTACTGGAGCTTCAGCGGAGTTCCTCTCTCTTAACTGAGCCACAGGTGAGAGTTTCTGCTACTACTGACTTCAGGTGAGAGTTTCGTGCTCAACGGGAGCTCAGGTAGAGTTCTGCTCTTATTGGAGATTCAAGTGAGAGTTCTGCTTTTACTGGAGCTTCAGTGAGAGTTCTGCTCTTACTGGAGCTTCAAGTTAGGAGCTCTGCTCTTTACTGGGGGGGAGCTGTCAGGAGTGTAAGTTCTGCTCTACTGAGACTTCCAAGGTGAGATTGTCTCTTACTGAGCATCAGGTTAGAGTACCTGCTCTTACTGGAGCTTCAGGTGAGAGATCTGCTCTTACAGGAGGCTTCAGTTTAAGAGTTCTGCCCCGTAACTGGAACTTCTCAGTGAGAGTTCCTGCTCTTACTGAGCGTCAGTGAAGTCTGCTCTATTGGAACTTCAGTGAAGTTCTGCGCTACTGGAGCTTCAGCAGAGTTCTGCTCTTACTGGAGCCTATCAGGTGAAGTATCTGTCTCCTTACTGGAGCTTCAGGTGAAGTTTCTGCTCTTACTGGAGCCTCAGGTGAGAGTTCTGCTCTTATTGGAGATTCAAGTGAGAGTTCTGCTCTTACTGGAGCTCAGGTGAGAGTTCTGTCTCTTACGGTGGAGCTTCAGTGGGACTCTGCTCTTACTGGAGCTTCAGGTGAGAGTTCTGCTCTTACTGGAGCTTCAGGTGAGAGTTGTGCTCTTACTGGAGCCTCAGGTTAGAGTTCTGCTCTTACTGGAGCTATCAGGGGAATCTGCTCTTAACTGGAGCTTAAGTGAAGGGCTCTGCCTATGCGCTTCAGTGAGAGTTCTGCTCATACTGGACCATCAGGTGAGAGTTTCTGCCTTACTGGAGCCTCAGGTGAGAGATCTGTCTCTTACTGAGCTTCAGGTGAGAGTTTTGCTCTTACTCGAGCCTCAGTTAAGCTTCAGCCACTTACTGAGCTTTAGGTAAAGTTCTGCTCTTACTGGACTTCAGTGAGAGGTTCTGCCCCTACTGAGCCAAGGTCGAGAGCTCTGCTCTTACTGGAGCTTACGGTGAGAGTTTCTGCTCTTACTGAGCTTCAGTAAGAGTTCTACATCTTCGGAGCTTCAATTTAAGAGTTCTGCCCGTTAACTGGAGCTTCAGTTAAGAGTTCTGCTCTTACTGGAGCTTCTGTTAAACTCTGGTCCCCTTACTCTGGAGCTTCAGTAAGAAGGAGTTCTGCTTTACACTCGGAACCTCAGGTAAGAGGAGTTCGGCCTCTTAATAGAGCCTCAAGTAAGAGTTTATGCCCAACTGCCGAGCCTCAATTAAGAGAATTCTGCACGTACTGGAGTTTCAGGTGTAGAGTTCCTATTCTGCTCTTACTGGGGAGCCAGGCGAGAGTTTTTGGCTCTAACTGGAACTTCAGGTGAGAGTTCTGCTTCTACTGGAGCCTCAGTGAGAGTTTCTCTGCTCTTTCCTGGGAGCTTCAGGTGAGAGTTCTGCCTTCTTACGGAACATCAGTGAGAGTTTCTGCTCTTACTGAGCACAAGGCGAAGTTCTGCTCTTACTGGATGCCTCAGGTGAGAGTTTCTGCTCTTACTAGAGCTTCAGGGAGAGTTCTCTCTGCTCTACTGAAGCCTCAAGGTGAGAGTTCTGCTCTTATTGGAGATTCAAGTGAGAGTTCTGCTCTTACTGGAGCTTCAGGTGAGAGTTCTGCTCTTACTGGAGCTTCAAGTGGGAGCTCTGCTCTTACTGAGCTTCAGTGAGAGTCTGCCTCTTACTGGAGGCTTTCTGGTTGAGAGTTGGTGGGGCTTGCGGAGAACCTGTGGAGCCCGGAGGGGAGCATTGGTAGGAGTGGACATGGGCGCTTACGGACTTCAGGTGAGAGATCTGCTCTTAACTGGAGCTTAAGGTGAGAGCTCTGCTCTTACTGGAGCTTCAGGTGAGAGTTCTCCTCTTACTGGAGCTTCAAGTGAGAGTTCTGCTCTTACTGGAGCCTCAGGTGAGAGTTCTGCTCTTACTGGAGCCTCAGGTGAGAGTTCTGCTCTTACTGGAGCTTCAGTGAGAGTTTTTTTGCTCTTACGGGACCTCAGGTAAGAGTTCAGGCTCTTACTGGAGCTTCAGGTGAGAGTTCTGCTCTTACTGGAGCTTCACGAGAGAGTTTCTTTCTTTCTGCTCCTACTGGAGAGCCTCATGAGAAGCTCTCTCTTACTGGAGCTTCAGGTGAGAGTTCTCTCCTTTACTGGAGCTCAGTGAGAGTTCTGCTCCTACTGGAGCCTCAGGTGAGAGTTCTGCTCTTACTGGAGCTTCAGGTGAGAGTTCTGCTCTTACTGGAGCCTCAGGTGAGAGTTCTGCTCTTACTGGAGCTTCAGGTGAGAGTTCTGCTCTTACTGGAGCCTCAGGTGAGAGTTCTGCTCTTCCCCTGAGCTTCAGGTGAGTTTTCTGCTCTTACTGGAGCTCAAGTGAGAGTTCTGCTCTTACTGGAGCTTCAGGTGAGAGTTCTGCTCTTACTGGAGCTTCAGGTGGGAGTTCTGCTCTTACTGGAGCCTCAGGTGACAGTTCTGCTCTTACTGGAGCTTCAGGCGAAAGTTCTGCTCTTACTGGAGCTTCAGGTGGAGTTCTCCTTACAGGACCTCAGGTGACAGTTTAGTTCTGCTCTTACTGAGCTTCCAGGTGAGAGTTCTTCTCTTACTAGAGTCTCAGTGACAGTTCGTCTAACTGAGCTCCAGGTGGAATTCTGCTCTTTCTGGAGCCTCAGGTGAGAGTTCTGCTCTTACTGGAACCTCAGGTGAGAGTTCTGCTCTTACTGGAGCCTCAAGTGAGAGTTCTGCTCTTACTGGAGCTTCAGGTAAGAGTTCAGCTCTTTCTGGAGCCTCAGGAGAGAGTTCTGCTTTACTGAACCTCAGGTGATAGTTCCTTCTGCTCTTACTTAGAGCCTCAGTGAGAGTTCTGCTTCTTTACTTGAGCTTCAGGTGAGAGTTTTAGCTCTTACCTCTGGAGCCTCAGGTGGAGTTCTGCTCTTACTGGAGCTCAGGTGAGAGTTCTGCTCTTACTGGAGCTTCAAGTGAGAGTTCTGCTCTTACTGGAGCCTCAGGTGAGAGTTCTGCTCTTATTGGAGCCTCAGGTGAGAGTTCTGCTCTTACTGGAGCTTCAGGTGAGAGTTTTGCTCTTACTGGAGCCTCAGGTTAGAGTTCTGCTCTTACTGGAGCTTCAGGGAGAGTATCTGCTGCTTACTGGGAGCTTCAAGGTGAGAGTTCTGCTCTACTTGAGCCTCAGGTGAGAGCTCTGCTCTTTACTGAGCTTCAGTGAGAGTTTCTGCTCTTACTGGACTTCAGTGAGAGTCTGTCTCCTTACTGGAGCCTCAGTGAGAGCTCTGCTCTACTGGAGCTTCAGGTGAGAGTTCTGCTCTTACTGGAGCCTCAGGTGAGAGTTCTGCTCTTACTGGAGCTTCAGGTGAGAGTTCTGCTCTTACTGGAGCTTCAGGTGAGAGTTCTGCTCTTACTGGAGCTTCAGGTGAGAGTTCTGCTCTGACTGGAGCTCAGGTGAGGAGTTTCTGCTCTTACTAGAGGCTCAGGTGAGGAGTTACTTTCTGCTCTTAACTGGAGCCTCAGGTGAGAGTTCTGCTCTTACTAGAGCCTCAGGTGAGAGTTCTGCTCTTACTGGAGCCTCAGGTGAGAGTTCTGCTCTTACTAGAGCCTCAGGTGAGATTTCTGCTCTTACAGTGAGCCCATGAGAGTTCTGCTCTTACTGGAGCCTCAGGTGAGAGTTCTGCTCTTACTGGAGCCTCAGGTGAGAGGAGAACTCCTCTTACTCCTCTGCAAGACTATTAACAGCTTTTTTCTTCAGAACATTTGGGAAAACACGTCTGTTGTTGCACAGAAAACTCGTCTGTTGTTGCACTGAAAACACGTCTGTGTGGCAACAGAAAACACGTCTGGTTGTTGCACAGAAAAACTCGCCTGTTGTTTGCACAAGAAAACACGTCTGTTGTTGCACAGAAAACACGTCTGTTGTTGCACAGAAAACACGTCTGTTGTTGCACAGAAAACACGTCTGTTGTTGCACAGAAAACTCGCCTGTTGTTGCACAGAAAACACGTCCTGTGTTTGCAACAGAAAACGGACGTCTGTCGTTGCACAAAACACGTCCTGTTGTTGCACAGAAAACACGTTTGTTGTTGCACAGAAAACACGCCTGTTGTTGCACAGAAAACACGTCTATTGTTGCATAGAAAACACGCCTGTTGTTGCACAGAAAACACGTCTGTTGTTGCACAGAAATCTCGTCCTGTTGTGCCGCACAGAAAACACGTCCTGTTTGTTTGCAACAGAAAACAAACTCTGTATGTTGCACAGAAAACACTCTGTTGTTGCACAGAAAACACCGTCTTGTTGTATGCACAGAAAAC
>NC_069400.1:114194056-114201556 GCF_026875155.1 Cherax quadricarinatus | reverse complement strand
GTTGTTATACTACCACCTCTATTGTTATACTACCACCTCTGTTGTTATACTACCACCTCTGTTGTTATACTACCACCTCTATTGTTATACTACCACCTCTGTTGTTATACTACCACCTCTGTTGTTATACTACCACCTCTGTTGTTATACTACCACATCTGTTGTTATACTACCACCTCTGTTGTTATACTACCACCTCTGTTGTTATACTACCATCTCTGTTGTTATACTATCACCTCTGTTGTTATACTACCACCTCTGTTGTTATGCTACCACCTCTGTTGTTATACTACCACCTCCGTTGTTTATACTACTACCTCTGTTGTTATACTACTACCTCTGTTGTTATACTACCACTTCAGTTGTTATACTACCACCTCTGTTGTTATACTACCACCTCTGTTGTTATACTACCACCTCTGTTGTTATACTACCATCTCTGTTGTTATACTATCACCTCTGTTGTTATACTACCACCTCTGTTGTTATACTACCACCTCTGTTGTTATACTACCACCTCTGTTGTTATACTACCACCTCTGTTGTTATACTACCACCTCTGTTGTTATACTACCACCTCTGTTGTTATACTACCACCTCTATTGTTATACTACCACCTCTGTTGTTATACTACCACCTCTGTTGTTATACTACCACCTCTATTGTTATACTACCACCTCTGTTGTTATACTACCACCTCTGTTGTTATACTACCACCTCTGTTGTTATACTACCACATCTGTTGTTATACTACCACCTCTGTTGTTATATTACCTCCTCTGTTGTTATACTACCACCTCTGTTGTTATACTACCACCTCTGTTGTTATACTACCACCTCTGTTGTTATACTACCACCTCTATTGTTATACTACCACCTCTGTTGTTATACTACCACCTCTGTTGTTATACTACCACCTCTGTTGTTATACTACCACCTCTGTTGTTATACTACCACCTCTATTGTTATACTACCACCTCTGTTGTTATACTACCACCTCTGTTGTTATACTACCACCTCTGTTGTTATACTACCACCTCTGTTGTTATACTACCACATCTGTTGTTATACTACCACCTCTGTTGTTATATTACCACCTCTGTTGTTATACTACCACCTCTGTTGTTATACTACCACCTCTGTTGTTATACTACCACCTCTGTTGTTATACTACCACCTCTATTGTTATACTACCACCTCTGTTGTTATACTACCACCTCTGTTGTTATACTACCACCTCTATTGTTATACTACCACCTCTGTTGTTATACTACCACCTCTGTTGTTATACTACCACCTCTGTTGTTATACTACCACCTCCTTTATTATACTACCATTTCTGCGAGTATACTGTCCTCGTTTCAACTTCGAAATATTGCTAACATGCAGCTTGACTTTCTGTTTGAATACGGAAAGTGAGGGTCTCCGGTCATCTGCCTTTTTCAAGTTGTCCCATGAGCTACCATGAACTCCCATGAACCACCATGAACTCCTATGAACCACCATGAACTCCCATGAACCACCATAAACTCCCATGAACCACCATGAACTCCCATGAACCACCATGAACTTCCATGAACCACCATGAACTCCCATGAACCACCATGAACTCCCATGAACCACCATGAACTCCTATGAACTTCCATGCCTTTTCATGCACTTCCATGCAATCCCATCCATTCCCATGCATTCCCATGCACTGTCATACACTCCCATGTACTTCTTCCCAGCACTTTAGCAGTCAATATGTACATTTTTAGCTCCGCGTTATTTAGCTCAAGATACTGTTGTGGAATCATTTGCGTGTGTTGATTTACAGCTCCTGACCACCACGCCACTCTACGCACACTCTATCCCTGACCATCTGGGTGTCGTACCTGCTCTTAAAACTTTGTATGGAACCTGCCTTCACCACTTCCTCATCCAGATCGATCCACTTTCTCATCATTCTGGACAGCAGTAGTGTTCCCGGCTGTTACCTTTTTGTCCAGAAAATCTGCCGCTTTCTGCCATTGCTATTTCTCTTTTCCCCCTCCCCCTCTCGCCTTCCTTCGAGCAGACTGTCTCTGTCTGCCATATTTGTCTCCTGGTCCCAGGCTCCCTTTCTTCAGTCTGCCTCAGTCTGCCATATATATGTCTCCTGGTCCCAGGCTTCCTTCCTTCAGTCTGCCATATATATGTCTCCTGGTCCCAGGCTTCCTTCCTTCAGTCTGCCTCAGTCTGCCATATATAAGTCTCCTGGTCCAAGGCTTCCTTCAGTCTGCCTCGGTCTGCCACATTAACAAATACACATCTAACAAAAACAATTTTTGTAATTCCTATTTTTCTTAACCCACAAAATGCTTTATCAGTACAAGGCTCTTGCAGGCGAAACGTCAAGATAATGAATTAGACACCTGTGCAGCATCCGGCTAGATTCATCAGTGCTTGGAAAGTGGTCACCTGCTCCTAGGCTGAGGGACTGATCCCCTCTCATTATCTACTGTCTTCCATGTATTATTTTGCGAAACTGGATAATTCCACTGGTGAGTGGAACGTCTACATAATAAAGACGCCCAGGTGTTGAACATGTGTTTAACTCATCAACAAATTTCTCCACCATCTGACTGCTTACAGAAATGTCTCTGTGTTCTGAGCGCTGCAATCCACGTCCCCTGAAGGCACACGATTGACTCAAAGCCTGTATTATGTATCCCCCTATATGGGATACCTTTATGAGCCGTCGGATTGAAGCTTTCTAGCAGCTAATATTTAGACTTTCTCTAATTTGGGGGGATATTGGCCCAGACTGAGGGCTCCATGCTGCTGCTGCATCCTCGGTGTTAAGTCTGACACACGTCGTGTATTGGCCATGGAAGAATTCTCTTGTTAAGGTGTCTGAATGAAATTTTTGTAGTTTGCAGGAAGTTGATAGGCTTCCATGGATGTCTGACGGGGGTGTAAACGAGTACTCACCAAATTATGGTTCCAAGGGTAAATACACAGCTTCTGGCCACGTCTGTGTATGTGAGTGTGTGTGTGTGTGTGTGTGTGTGTGTGTGTGTGTGTGTGTGTGTGTGTGTGTGTGTGTGTGTGTGTGTATGTGAATCGTTGCAACACTTTTGGGTGTGTATCCTCTGCCTTGTGGGGGGGAGGGGGGAGTACGATTGCCCACCTAGACAAGGGTCGAGCAATGCGGACACCCGGGTTGTGGGTGGGGGTGTGGGGAAGATGTGGGGAGGGGAAAATGTTGGGGTGTAGGCTGTGGGCTTCTGTATGGTGAGTGTCAGGGGTATCGTGGGGGGGAGGGTGTACTTAGGTGGGTGCTGGGGTTGTTGTTGTGGACCGTGAAAGTGTAGGCTGGTGTGGGTGTATGCTGACGGGTGTATGCTGAGGTGGGTGTATGCTAAGACGGGTGTATGCTGAGGCGGGTGTATGCTGAGGTGGGTGTATGCTAAGACGGGTGTATGCTGAGGTGGGTGTATTGTTAAATGCGTGGGTGAGGTGGGAGTGACTATGGGTGAGGTGTGAGTGACTTTGGGTGAGTATGAGTGACTATGGGTAAGATGTGAGTGACTATAGGTGAGTGTGAGTGACTATGGGTGAGTATGAGTGACTGGGAGAGTGTGAGTGACTATGGGTGAGTGTGACTATATCTGAGTGTGAGTGACTATGGGTGAGTGTGAGTGACTATGGGTGAATGTGAGTGACTATATCTGAGTGTAAGTGACTATGGGTGAGTGTGAGTGACTATGGGTGAGTGTGAGTGACTATGGGTGAGTTTGAGTGACTATGGGTGAGTGTAAGTGACTATGGGTGAGTGTGACTATGGGTGAGGGAAACTGTGGGTCAGTGTGAGTGACTATGGGTGAGGTGTGAATGACTATGGGTGAGGTGTGAGTGATTATGAGTGAGTGTGAGGGACTATGTGTGAGGGTGAGTGACTATGGGTGAGTGTGAGTGACTACGGGTGAGTGTGAGTGACTATGGGTGAGTGTGAGTGACTGTGGGTAAGTGTGAGTGACTATGGGTGAGTGTGTCTATGGGTGAGTGTGAGTGACTTTGGGTAAGATGTGAGTGACTATGTGTGAGTGTGAGTGACTATGGGTAAGTGTGAGTGACTATGGGTAAGATGTGAGTGACTATGGGTGAGTGTGAGTGACTATGGGTGAGTGTGAGTGACTATGGGTGAGTGTGACTATGGGTGAGTGTAACTGTGGGTCAGTGTGAGTGACTATGGGTGAGGTGTGAATGATTATGAGTGAGTGTGAGAGACTATGGGTGAGTGTGAGGGACTATGGGTGAATGTGAGTGACTATGGGTGAGTGTGAATGACTATGGGTGAGTGTGAGGGACTATGTGTGAGTGTGAGTAGACTATGGGTGAGTGTGAGTGACTATGAGTAAATGTGAGTGACTATGGGTGGTGAGTGACTATGTATGACTGTGAATGACTATGGGTAAGTGAGTGACTGTGGGTGAGTGTGAGTGACTATGGGTGAGTGTGAGTGACTATGGGTGAGTTTGAGTGAGTGTGGGTGAGTGTGAGTGACTATGGGTAAGGTTGAGTGATTATGGGTGAGTGTGACTGTAGGTGAGTGTAACTGTGGGTCAGTGTGAGTGACTATGTGTGAGGTGTGAATGACTATGGGTGAGTGTGAGTGACTATGGGTGAGTGTGACTGTGGGTGAGTATAACTGTGGGTCAGTGTGAGTGACTATGGGTGAGGTTTGAGTGACTATGGGTAAGGTGTGAGTGATTATGGGTGAATGTGAGTGACTATGGGTGAATGTGAGTGACTATGGGTGAGTATGAGTGACTATGGGTAAGTGTGAGTGTAAATAAAACTCACATATATTAAAAATAAAAACACCGGAATTAAAACAATATTTTTCTCCCCAGTAAAAGCGCCCAATTCGAAAAAAAAAATATATTGAAATAAATTCTCCCAATTAACACTCATCTTGCAATAATAAAAAAGACAGTAATAAAAAATCCAAAATAATAATGAGAAATAACATCCGCATTAACAAAATCTCATTGTAAACATCACTAATAAAGGAGGAATGTTAATGAATGTTAGATAACATTCTCAAATATTTAGAGAAATATTACAAATATCTGAGCTGATATTGTATAGTGATATAGGAAGGTATATTGGGTAATATAGTAAGGTATATAGTGTAATATAGGAAGGTATATTTTATGATTTAAATAATGATTCTCTCTCTCTCTCTCTCTCTCTCTCTCTCTCTCTCTCTCTCTCTCTCTCTCCTCTCGTCTCTCTCTATCTCTCTCTCTCTCCTCTCTCTCTTCTCTCCTCTCTCTCTCTCTCTCTACTCTCTCCTCTCAATCTCTTCTCCTCTCTCTCTCTCTTTTTTTTTTTTTTTTTTTTTTTTTTTTTTACACAGGGTTTGACAAGGTTAAGGATCCCTAGCTTTATTGACAGTTAAGGATTCCTAACTTTATTGGCAAGCTAAGAGCTGTTACCTACATCAGCTCATTTGAAAGCATTTTTATTGTTATGAGACATACAAGTAGGGAACAGGATGAAGTTGGAGCCATCTGTGGGCCAGCATTTTCATTTGATCAACTGACTTTATCTCGTTGACATCATTATGCTGCACGAATGTGTTCCATACTCGAGTCATCCTGGGTATGTATGATCTCAGATGGAGTGATGTTCTGGAGAAGGGTACAGCCAGAGTGAAGTTGCTGCTTTCTGCCTCGCTTGTGGCATAAAAGCTTGTTTCACGCTGTCCTCGAAGTGGATCCAAGTGTGGTATTTTGACAATTGGCCTTGTACATAACAGTAAGGCCACCCACATCCCTCCTATGTTGAAGGCTCTGCTGAAATGACAGATCTATCCAGGATGGGTCCAGGCGAGAGATGAGACGTCTTGCTCTGTTCTCTACTCTGTCAAGCAGTCGCAGATGAGAGGGGGCAGGCAAACCAAGAAAGTGGAGCATACTCAAGGTGTGCGCGTACTTGTGCCTCGTACAGGATCTTGCAACCCCTACTGTCAAGCAGATGCGAGATACGGCGAAGTGCTGTAAGCTTCCTGGCTGCCTTGTTTGCAAGATTTTACAACATGGTTCTTCATGGTTAGTTTGGAGTCAAATTTCACCCCAAGGATATCAACTTCTTCTCCAGGTGCCAACATCCTCCCATTCATCCTTACTACTGCACCAGCATTACCATCATGGTGCCTAGAGACGATCATCATTTGCGTTTTCTCGGGTGCAAATGTTACTTGCCATCTATTTCCCCAAGCTGATATAGCTCTCAGCTGGTGATTGATGTAGCTTAGAGCAGCTGGCATTTCTTCTCTTGGATAAGTGAATGTCAGTGTACAGTCGTCTGCATATGCATGTGATTCTGGGATGAGATGAAGAAGGTCGTTGTTGAAGTAGACATTCCATAACAGTGGACCCAGCACGCTTCCTTGTGGAACGCTTACCCCAATAGGATGCCTTGCTGATTCCGTTCCGTTGAGGACTACACTTAGAGATCTACCATGAAGGTAATCACTGAGGAGACATAGCGTAGAGCCTGCAATTCCCAGTGCTTGAAGTTTTGCTAAGAGGCCCTGGTCCCCACCCCCGGGTCGAAAGCGCCAGCAATGTCCTGCTCCCACACAGCTGACTTTGGATCCACCGGGACTGGTCCCCACTTGTGGAGGGGTTTTTAAAACAGATCAGCAGCAGAAAACCCTTTCCAACCCATTTGACGATCAAAAGTAGGAGTGGTCCCAAAAAAAACTTTTTTTTCTTGAGATTATTGCTAAAGGATTTTACCATGATTGACAGGATGACACTGGTCTGTATTGCTGTTTCTGCTTCTCTTCTTTTTGTGAACAGGGACTACATTTGCCTCTTTTCCATGGAGAGGGCCATTTACATGTCAGGGAGTCTGAAGATGCATTAAGGTGCTGCTACTTCGCAACTTCTCAACAATCTTGGGCCCAACTTGCTGGGCCCATAGCCTTTTTTTTGGTCAATGATTTTTAAAAAGGGAAAACACCTCCCCCTCCTTTTTGTCACCACTGATAGTTTTTACACAGTTTTTTGCACTACCGGAGGGGCCCTACTATCAGGAAATTTTCATTTTGGGGAGCAAAGTGTTTACAAAGAGGTCCGCCTTTCTCTCTTTCCCCTCTATTTCTCTCTCCTCTCCTCTCTTCTCTCTCTCTCTCCCCTCTTCTTTTCTCCTCTCTCTCCTCTCTCTCTCTCTCCTCTCTCTCTTTCTCTTCCCCTCTCTCTTTCTCTCTCTCTCTCTCTCCTTCTCTCTCCTCTCTCTCTCTCTCTCTTCTTTCCCCCTCTCCTCTCTCCTCTCTCTCTTCCCCCTCTCTCTCTCTTTTTTCTCTCTTCTCTCTCTCTCTCTCTCCCCTCTTCTCTCTCCCTTTTTCTCTTCCCCTCTCCCCCTCCTCTCTCTCTCTCTCTCTCTCTTTCTCCTCTCTCTCCTCCCTCTCTCTCTCTCTCTCCCCCTCTTCTCTCTCTCTCTCTCTCTCTCTCTCTCTCC
>NC_069400.1:114171556-114191556 GCF_026875155.1 Cherax quadricarinatus | reverse complement strand
ATTAATGCCAGAGTGATATGTCTGACAAGTATATGAGTGGACGTGGATGGGTGTGAGTTACATCTGCCTAGCATGGGGCAGTAGGCCTACTACTGTGCACCTCCTTTAATGTTCTTATATGTGTATTTCTCATCGTATATACACAGAGAGGAGTATATCTTTTAGTGTATATACATCGAAAGGTGTATATCTCTCATTGTACTGATAATTTATCTTAATCCCTATTGTAGATATTAGAGCATCATTGACTGGTAACTATATATAACATGCAGCCTTATAATGACCCTCATGTAGTCGACAGGTTCCAAACCTAGCTCCGGGGCCAACATTATATTGTATGGCTGTGTGTGTGTGTGTTTGTGAGTGTATGTGTGTGTGTCTGTGTGTGTGTCTGTGTGGATGTGTATGTGTGTGTGTGTGTGTGTGTGTGTGTGTGTGTGTGTACTCACCTAGTTGTACTCACCTAGTTGAGGTTGCGGGGGTCGAGTCCAAGCTCCTGGCCCCCGCCTCTTCACTGATCGCTACAAGGTCACTCTCCCTGAGCCGTGAACTTTATCATACCTCTGCTTAAAGCTATGTATGGATCCTGCCTCCACTACATCGCTTCCCAAACTATTCCACTTACTGACTACTCTGTGGCTGAAGAAATACTTCCTAACATCCCTGTGATTCATCTGTGTCTTCAGCTTCCAACTGTGTCCCCTTGTTACTGTGTCCAATCTCTGGAACATCCTGTCTTTGTCCACCTTGTCAATTCCTCTCAGTATTTTGTATGTCGTTATCATGTCCCCCTATCTCTCCTGTCCTCCAGTGTCGTCAGGTTGATTTCCCTTAACCTCTCCTCGTAGGACATACCTCTTAGCTCTGGGACTAGTCTTGTTGCAAACCTTTGCACTTTCTCTAGTTTCTTCACGTGCTTGGCTAGGTGTGGGTTCCAAACTGGTGCCGCATACTCCAATATGGGCCTAACGTACACGGTGTACAGGGTCCTGAACGATTCCTTATTAAGATGTCGGAATGCTGTTCTGAGGTTTGCTAGGCGCCCATATGCTGCAGCAGTTATTTGGTTGATGTGCGCTTCAGGAGATGTGCCTGGTGTTATACTCACCCCAAGATCTTTTTCCTTGAGTGATGTTTGTAGTCTCTGACACCCTAGACTGTACTCCGTCTGCGGTCTTCTTTGTGTGTGTGTGTGTGTGTGTTGATCAGTCTTGACTCATGCATGAACCTTCATACATTACTTCATACATTACTTTTATACATCCATAATGACACTCCTGTGTGACTTTCCGTGTATGCTTGTATGTGTATGTGATTGCGTGTGCAAGTGTACATGCCACCAGGCATAGTGAGAGTTACATAACCTTCACATAACTGTCTACAGTGACGTCTGTGTACATTGTTACTTCTCCAGACCTTCCCTCCCCATCCTTCTCTCTCTCTCTCTCTCTCTCTCTCTCTCTCTCTCTCTCTCTCTCTCTCTCTCTCTCTCTCTCTCTCTTTCTCTTTCTCTCTTTCTATCTCTCTCTCTTTCTCTCTCTCTCTCTCTCTCTCTTTCTCTCTCTTTCTCATATATATATATATATATATATTTATATATATATATATATATATATATATATATATATATATATATATATATATATATATATATATATGAGTATGTGTGTGTGTGTGTGTGTGCGTGCCGTGCCGAATAGGCAAAATCTTCGATTTTGGCTTAATAAGCAACGCTCTTCTTGCCGAATAAGGCAAGCAGAAATTTGTGTATGCAGTAATTTTTCAAAAAACATTTTGAACCTAACGAAAAAAAATATATTTCATTGTTTGTTTATTAATAAATTACCGTAAACTTATCTAAAATATATTTAGTTGGATTAGGCTAAATTAAATTGACCTTGTTATAATGAGGTTTGGTAAATTTTCTAAGGTTCTTTTGGTACAAAATTATTAATTTTTACATTAACATAATTGAAAAAATATATTTTTAAACGTATAAGAGAAAATCTTAGAATGGACTTAATTTTAAATGAGTTCTAGCTAACTGACCACGATAAATAAACACACAACACACACACAACACACACACACACACACACACACACACACACACACAAGTACTTTATCACACAAATGTCGTAAATTAATTTAATTATGACACAAGAATAAAGATAAGCAGGACTGTTTTGAGAGTCGAAGGAAATTGATGGGAAACGGATGAGTGGGAGGAAAAGAGGATTGGCAGACTGGGGTTGTGACTGAGGAAAGGGGAGGGGATTTCGGATTCTGGAAGGGGATTTGGAAGAATGGGGAAAGGTAGTTTGAGTTTAGACTGTGGAATTATAGTGTTCAAAAGAGTATTCCAGATTTTTAGAATGCTCTCACATGCTGTTGTGGGCGTGGTTTATGTGGGCGTGGTTTATGTGGGCGTGGTTTATGTGGGCGTGGTTTATGTGGGCGTGGTTTATGTGGGCGTGGTTTATGTGGGCGTGGTTTATGTGGGCGTGGTTTATGTGGGCGTGGGTGGGTTTATGTGGGTATGGTTCTCTGCCTCTGTTTATGAATGTACCTTTGGGCACACTTACTTACCTTTGAGTGCATCTCGTGTACCTTTGGGTGTACTAGTGTGCCTTTGAGCGTACTTACCTTTATGTGTATTCGTGTACCTTTGGGCACACTTACTTACCTTTGAGTGCATCTCGTGTACCTTTGGGTGTACTCGTGTGCATTTGAGCGTATTTACCTTTATGTGTATTCGTGTACCTTTGGGCACACTTACTTACCTTTGGGTGCACTCGTGTACCTTTGGGTGTACGCGTCAAGACAAGATGCTGTGGGTGGGGCTCTGTTGAAGGCAAATGAAGGGAGACTGAGGGGATGGAGGGAGGGTTAGAGGGAGAGAAAGAGAGAGAGAGAGAGAGGGGGGGAGGGGGGAAGCATGAAGACATGAGAGCAGTATCCGGGAGCCCCGGGGCGAGTCGAGTCACCACAATAGAGCAAGAGGAGCAGCATCCACGGATCTTGTGGGTCCTTTCCGGAGCATCTCATCCCCGCAGGCTCTCTCTCTCTCTCTCTCTTCTGTCTCCTCCCTCTCCTATCCCCACGTCCCTCTCGTCCCCCACCTCTCTCACGTAACACTCCCTCCCCAAAACTCCCTCCCCAACACTCCCTCCCCAACACTCCCTCCCCAACACTCCCTCTTCAACACTCCGTCGTATCACTCCTACCCAATACTTCCTCAGAACGACTCCATGCCAAATGGAACAAACAGCCCCCCCTCCCTCACACTCTCGCAAACACAGAATTAAACTCTACATGTATCGCGAGTCTTTGGGTTGAGCCTTAAATAGCAAGCGCGAAATTCTGCGCGCGATCTCTGCCACTTTCTTATATCCAGTGTATCTCTCTCTCTCTCTCTCTCTCTCTCTCTCTCTCTCTCTCTCTCTCTCTCTCTCTCTCTCTCTCTCTCTCTCTCTCTCTCTCTCTCTCTCTCTCTCAGGTCTTCAGTATTCTGGATGGATAACTAAAACACCTACACATAACACATAAAACACCTCATAACACACATAATAACAATAAGGTCGCATACTATAACACCACATATCACAGAATAATACTGTACAACACATAGTAACACCACATAAAATACGTCACCACATAGCATACAATAACACCTCATAACACACTGTAGCACCAAGTAAAATAAACCCACACATAAAACACAATAACACAACACAAAAAAGTACATTATAACACACGATAACACACCACTCAACAGAACAATATAACACACAATAAAAACATAACACACAATAACGCAATATAAAACGCAATAACATCCCATAACACACAATACCACATAAAGCACAACGGCACCACATAACACCAACACAAGGTAATACAATAACAATCTAACACACAGTAACACTACATAACACAACAACACAAACGAACACACAGTAATACGACATTACTCTCAACACCGCCACTAAACACACAATAACACCACCACTTAACACACAATAACACCACCACTTAACACACAGTAGCACCACGTAACATACAGTAACACAACTTAACACACAATAACACCACCAGTTAGCACACAGTAACACCACTTAACACACGATAGCACCACGTAACACACAGTAATACTACTAGTTAACACAGTAACACCACGTAACACACAATAACACAACCTAACACACAATAACACCACGTAACACACAGTAGCACCACATAACACACAATAACACAACCTAACACACAATAACACCACGTAACACACAGTAGAACCACATAACACACAATAACACAACCTAACACACAATAACGCCACATAACACACAATAACACAACCTAACACACAATAATACCACATAAACAATAACACCACATAAAACACAATAACACCACATAACACACAATAACACCATGTAACACACAGTAGCACCACATAACACACAATAACACAACCTAACACACAATAACACCACATAACACACAACGCTACACAACACACAATAACACAACCTAACACATAATAACACCACATAACACACAATAACACCACATAATACACAATAACACCACATAACAAACAATAACACCACATAAAACACAATAACACACAATAACACCATGTAACACACAGTAGCACCACATAACACACAATAACACAACCTAACACACAATAACACCACATAACACACAATAACGCTACACAACACACAATAACACAACCTAACACATAATAACACCACATAACACACAATAACACCGTATAACACACAGCTCCATATAACACCACGTGACACTCCTAAAACCAAAACAACGTCAGAAAAACACATGAACACCAGTCAGCAACAGAGTTTAAAGGACAATTTAAATTTACAAATTAAATATCTTTGTCTAAATGACGAAAATGAGAGAATTTAATGGTTGAGTTTCAGAAAGTAACGTTCACAGGCGTTCAATAACGAGGTTTAATGCAGAAGCTCTAAAGGAAGCAGAAACTCTTACTGAATATGTGATAAATACTGAAAAAGGTCGAAAGTGTGAGAAATAGTCTCAAAACATTCTCCTGTTTTCAAATTATTTAATTTTTATGGCTAATTGAAAAGCTTTATGGATGACGGTATTAATGACGTTACATCGGCAAAAGCGAGAAGGTAATAAATTATATATGTAATCAGATTTTTTATTTTATTTATTCTTATATAATATTAATGAAATTTGCGCTTTGGCATCTCTGGGTTATATCTGTGAGTGAATCAGCAAGACGCCGTCAGTGCGTGGCCAACCTCGGCCAGTGAAGAAGTGGAGGGTGTTACTCGTACTATTATGAGAGTTTCTTGCTCTTTCGTGCCAATCACTGACGTTCTCTAGAGAGCTAACAGCTCGACTCTTTAATATGATATGTATAATGGATGGTTCTACAAATCTACATTTAAACATTATCTCTTTTGTTTATATTCCTTCATGAGCTTTTAAAGAGAATATTTAAACCAATATATTTTTAAACCATACCACGGGTGGGGATAGAACCCGCGGTCAGTCTCAAAACTCCAGACCGTTGCGTTAGCCCTTGGTATGGTTTGTTTGCAATCGTGTCATTACGATTTCGTGACTCAATATTTTTTTTAGTTAGATTCGTTTTCTAATTTCAAATAATAGACGTAAATAAAATTTTGAAACGTAAATTTTTGTTAACGATATAGTTCAGATGTGATGTTTTATATTGTTCCATAATGCACAAATTCAGTGGAGCTGAGAGTGGTTATGGAACAGTTTCGGTTCTGGAACCTCGGTCACTCAACCGTCTGGAGTGACTTAAGAATCCAGGACCGAAACGTTTCCGATAAAACGTGCTACTGTTCGAACATCTGAGCGAAGAGGTGTCTTGAGTTGGCAGACGTCAAGGTGTGTGCTACCTCAGGGGTGGGTCCTTGACCCACTCTTCTCCACAACGTACACGAACCATCACAAAACAGGGTTTAACGTCCAAAACAGCCGCGCTTACACATAATACAAGACATGGGGTGAAACGCAGCATCCAGTCCAGGGAGTCTGAATATTCTGGAGATGCTGGCGCCGTGGTCAGAGACGTGGAAGATGAGCCTGAAAGCTGATCAGTGCGGAGTAATGCATTTTGGACACAATCTCGAACATAAATACAGAACATTTGGTAAGAAACCACTCAAATCAAGGGAAGAAAAAGGAATCTGTAGCAGTCATAACCAGTGACCTATAAGGTAGCAAACAACGCCTCTCTGCCAAGGCTAACAAAGCTAGAAGCTTCAAGCACAAACCACTGGACACTATATTGAATATAACGCACTTGTTAGACCGTACATTAAGTATATCGTCCTGTTTTCGTCTCTAAATTGTGTAAGGGTGAAGATATACTGGGGAGGGTACGGAGAAGAGGTACCAAATTCGTGCCATCACTGGAGAGGGTACGGAGGAGAGGTACCAAATTCGTGCCATCACTGGAGAGGGTACGGAGGAGAGGTACCAAATTCGTGCCATCACTGGAGAGGGTACGGAGGAGAGGTACCAAATTCGTGCCATCACTGGAGAGGGTACGGAGAAGAGGTACCAAGTTCGTACCATCACTGGAGAGGGTACGGAGGAGAGGTACCAAATTCGTACCATCACTGGAGAGGGTACGGAGAAGAGGTACCAAATTCGTACCATCACTGGAGAGGGTACGGAGAAGAGGTACCAAATTCGTACCATCACTGGAGAGGGTACGGAGAAGAGGTACCAAGTTCGTACCATCACTCAAAAACAAACTTATGAAGAAATATTGAAAATACTCAACCTTTCCTCTCTTAGGAGACAGAAACAACGAGATCATGTTAGATAAATGGACATAGATGTAACTAATGTGACATTTTATTGTGGCAACGTTTCGCTCTCTAGGACCTTTGTCAAGCCATTACCGTAACGGCTTGACAAACATTGCCACAATAAAATGTCCATTTATCTAACAAGATATTAAATGGCTTTCATACTCTCAAAATGAACTGCTGAGAGTTTCAAAATAACTTCATAACACGAAACAACGTAATGAAACTCCGAGGCAGAAGATGCAACACGAACGTATGTAATTATTTTTTTCTTCAAACAGAATTGTATCAGAAGGAAACAAACTAGCAGCTGATAATGTAAGCATGAATACAATATAGTCATTTAATAACCAGCTTGATAAGCACTCTGTAAGTGTAGGATTCAACTGGATATTGAGCTGGGACACATCTAAATTCACTGGATTCCTGTATTTAGCAACTGCATTGGGACGATCAGTTGACAACGCGGCAACCACATTAATGGACATAAGTCACTCTGATTCTTTTGGGTTATCCTAGGTTCTCTACACATATACTGATATGTATGATAATTTATGTAACTGTATTTGTGTATATCTGAATAAACTTACTTACGGTAGTAAAGGTTGAGTGTATTTCACTCGTAGGAGGCCCCGAGTTGGTACTCCTGTAGTTGCAACAGTCTTGTTCGTATATTTGTAGTAAACGATAACTCGGGTCCTCCTACGAGTGAAACACAATGTTGATGGATGCGTTAGTCATAGTAGTGGTGTGTGTGTGCCCACCTGCACCACTGTATCCAGAAGTAGAACCACTGATGCAGTGGTGTAGCACGGTGGTTACGATAGACGGTAGGTGTAGTCCGTGTCTATCAGTCACTTCCATCACGCCTGGAAATTTCATGCCATTTTTCCAATAGGGCATGAAGTATTTCGCCCCTCCCCCCTCACCGCCCGCTTTTTAGTACCGGCAGTTGCCGGCATGAAAACACCGGAAAACGCTTAGAGAATACACCAGAGTACCTAATCTAGATAGAAGTAGATAGTTCTTCTCATCAGATAGCCTTGTGTGCCCTCTTTCATCTGTTTTTCTATGTAATCGCTCTCTGTCTCTGTCTCTGTCTCTCTCTCTCTCTCTCTCACCTAACTATGCAGCTTCCCACTAGATCTGGTGCGCTCGCTCGCCTTCACGTGTTCTATTGTTTACACAGTTGGGTGTTGACAGAGCTGAGGGAGTCAACACAGCTCCACTGACTGGCGTCTTCTCCTGACTTGTCAGACCCAGTTTCTCCCTTTTCCTGATCCTTTCCTCCCTAAATATACTTTTCCCTCGTTGCCTCTTGCATAATCCTCCTCTTCCACTCACATACATTTATCCGGTCTACGCATTTTTATTTATTCATGTCGTGTCTCAAAGCGCATTCTTCATCATTCGTTGTCCTTCATTTGTTTTTCAGTGTATGTTGTTCGTCTCTCAGTGTCATTCATAGCTTCAAACTTCAGTATTCCTTCTACATGTCAGTATCCTCGCCGCCTCTCTCAGGTCTCAGCCTCGTTAAAAAAAAATTGCAAGTTTCTGAGTATTTTCTTTACGAATATAAACATTAGCCCTTTGAGCCGCAACACTCTAGTATTTTTCTTTAAGCTTAAATGCTCGAGTGTTCTCCTTGAAGCTTAGACATCTGAGTATTGTCATTTAAGGTTAGACACCTGTTCTTAGACACCTGATCTTGGACACCTGATCTTAGACACCTGATCTTAGACACCTGATCTTAGACGCCTGATCTTAGACGCCTGATCTTAGACACCTGAACTTAGACACCTGATCTTAGACACCTGATCTTGGACACCTGAACTTAGACACCTGATCTTAGACACCTGATCTTAGACACCTGATCTTAGACGCCTGATCTTAGACACCTGAACTTAGACACCTGATCTTAAATACCTGAATATCTTCCTTAACGTTTGAACAGTGTTTATGACTGAGTGTTTTCCTTTAAGGTTCAACTTAGATTTATTCCTTCGTTTTAGATTTATTCCTTAGAGTGTAGATTTCCATCTTGTTTTTCCTGTTCCATTTGTTCACTTTATTCCTCGCCCCAATTTTCTCAGTAATTCCCCTCCTCCCTTTTTTTATGAAGTTTTTTCCCTTTCTCGTTTCTCCCCTTTCCTGTTTCCTCTCTCCCTCATTCCACTCGCCTCTATCCCCTTTCTTCTTATTGTCATTATGTATCTCCTCGTTCTGACCTAGACACGGAGTCCGTGGACTAGATTCGGTGCTGACCCTTTGCTAGTGTAAGCAGACGTGTCCTAGATTCCCCTCCCTTCCCCATGTTTTCCCCTCCTCCTCACCTTTCTCACCCCTCCCCTTTTGTCTCCCACCTCTCCCTCTATCTCCATCTCCCCCTCCACAACATCCTGGTCTTTCTTATTGCAGAACTCCCCGCTATTCCTAATCCTCCTTCCTTCCCTCCTCTCAGTTATCTCTCTCTCTCTCTCTCCTCTCTCTCTCTCTCTCTCTCTCTCTCTCTCTCTCTCTCTCTCTCTCTCTCTCTCTCTCTCTCTCTCTCTCTCTCTTCTTTCTAAGTTGTTTCTCTTTATCATTTCTCTTTCTTACCGGTAAGTCTCCACTTTTTTTCATACCTACCACATTTCTTACTTCTTCTTCTTCTTCTTCTTCTTCTTCTTCTTCTTCTTCTTCTTCTTCTTCTTCTTCTTCTTCTTCTTCTTCTTCTAGATCTTGTGGAGATGATACTTGAATTTTCTTGAAATTCGTCCAAGATGGACACAAACTTTCAGTGGTCCAACACAGAATCTTACGGTTATACCTTTAATCCCTTTAATACCTTTCATCTTCTCGGGCATGGAACAATTTCAAGAACAGAAGGGCAGTAAAATACAAGGAACGTAGAGCGGGTAACCCTCCTGGACGATCTTTCAAGACATTGCCAGCACAATTCCAAGGGTTTCTTGAATCACGTGAACGCTCGGAACATGAGATGTCAAGTTAGTGAACTAAAATCCCACATTCTGTAATCGAGGGGTAAGAGACATATACAAAACCTTGAAAGTATTGAACTGGTGAAGTCACTGATGGGCGAAACGTCTCATATCCCTCACACTGTCGGCACTGTATAGCAAGATAATAACGATATCCACTGCAGTTTCTGAAGCGCAGAATCATCACAACTTTCTCGACCTTGCTTCCAACAAGGCAGAGGTATTGTAACCTGGGGTGACAATTGCCATATGTGCAACACTTGGGTATCTTTCTTAACGAAGCGTTTCGCCACACAGTGGCTTCATCAGTCCAATACAAAGAAGAATGGTGAATTTCAGAAGGAATTTGAGGTAATTAGTCCCTCAGCCTGAAGTCGATGTAACCAGCCCATCAAGCTTTCAAAATTGATGGACTGACAACATCGACTCCAGGCTGAGGGACTGATTACCTCATATTCCGTCTGATCATCACCATTCTTATTTGTACAAGACTGATGAAACCACTGTGTGGCGAAACGTTTCCCAGTGTAGATGCCGAAGTGTTGCGCATGTGTCTAATTTATCTTCACGTGGTACTTAACACTCACTCAAGGTTGACTATGGTATCTATCACTTATGGTACTTCTTCAAGGTCCTACTCCACAAGGATAAACTTAAAGAAAAGAATGAATTTAAACCTTTAGTAAAGTAAGGCTAGTTTTATTCCAGCAATAAAGGACATTTTTAATCTAATAAACAGGCACGAAGTCCTAGTTTCTAGTCATCTCTAGACTGGCTAGAAACTAGTGAGTACTAGTGAGTCACTGGTGATTAGATTCGCTAGATTCTCTGGTTCCTAGAAAACACCTGATAGGTCCCTAATAAGTTCCTAATAAGTTTCTCTTAATTTCCTAGTAAGTCTCTAGTGAATCCCTAGTAGTTCCTGGTGAAGCATCTGCAGGCAATCATGCAGGCAGCGCCACCTGATTTCAGGCATCCCTACTATATAATTTTGGTACACACACACACACACACACACACACACACACACACACACACACACACACACACACCACACACACACACACACACACACACACACACACACACACACAAGTAGGGAGGTATGTGAGAGAGGTGAGAGAAGTGGAGGGGTGTGTGTGTGGGGGGGTGATGGTGCGGTCATGGAGGCGGGCGTGGGCAGGTCGTGACCACGCCCACGCCCGCGGCTAGAGACGACCCGATCCACGCCACTTATCCCCCCATCTCTCCCCTCCCTCCTTCCCTCTCTCTCTCTCTCTCTCTCTCCTCTCTCTCTCTCTCTCTCTCTCTCTCTTTCTCTCTCTCTCTCTCTCTCTCTCTCTCTCTCTCTCTCTCTCTCTCTCTTCTTCCCTTCCTCCCTCCCTCCCTCCTTCTCCACCATCCTCCCACCTCGCTACATCCTTCTCTCTTTATTCGATCTCTTTTCCTTCACCCTGGGCTCTCTCTCTCTCTCTCTCTCTCTCTCTCTCTCTCTCTCTCTCTCTCTCTCTCTCTCTCTCTCTCTCTCTCTCTCTCTCTCTCTCTCTCTCTCTCTCTCTCTCTCTCTCACTCACTCTCTCTTTAATACTGTCCAGCCACTCTATCTTACCATCACTACCATTACTACCATCACAATCCCTTCCAGCACCACCCCACTTCTATCAACACCATTACCATCACCACCATCCCTTCCACCTCTTCCCCTACTCCCTCAGACCATCCCTCTCTTCCTTCTCTATGCCCCTTCTCCTCCCTCTACCCCTTCCCCCCTCCCCTTCCTCATCCTCACAACCTGCCAGACCAGTTCATCCCTGGCAGGAAGTTGCTCGTCTCTCTCTCTCTCTCTCTCTGGATTTAAAATTAGTAATTAGAACATTATCCCCCGGGCTTAGAGAGAGAGAGAGAGAGAGAGAGAGAGAGAGAGAGAGAGAGAGAGTCTGGAGGTCAGAGCAATGTTGTCAACTTTAGAACAGATTGAGGATGAAATCGGGAGATGTAAGCAGCTGTACCAAATCTTTATATAATACGAGTTGTTTCTTGGAGATGAGAAACTCCCGGGCCAGATCAAGGGATGCTGCGAGATGGTCCTGGCAGATGACCAAAGGAGAGGAACTCCTCCAAATCTTGGAAAGCTGGGAGATACTCCTGGGAGATATTTACAAGTAATGAGAGACGCTAGCCCCAAATATGGCGACGCCGAGAGATGCCCTCGGGAGAAGAAAACAGCACTGCGTAATCTTGAGATACAGAGAGATGCTCAAGGGAGATGATGTCAGATCTGAGATTCAGGCAGATGGGAACCTTAAGGCTACGGATGCTGACAAGGACAAACATATTATTGGATATATCTTTGTGTTTATCGTCAGGTGTCCCAGAAAGGACACCCTTACTCTGGTTGCCTTAACTTTTTTTTTCCTCCAAGGTTTTCATTTATAAATTGAGAACGGCTGGTCGAGCGGCTTCAAACTTTCAACGCTGGTGCACTGCAAGGAAGGAAAATGTCACTTGACTGAGACTGCGTGCAGAATCAAAGTTATGTCTGTCCTGTATCGAATAACGAGAGTGTCCGATAAGAAATAGCTTAGTGAGTGGCAGTGATATGTGAACACGCTAGTGTCCTCAGTTCACGACTCGCGGAGAACACAGAGAGGAAGGAGAAACAGGAGCATTTTTCATGACAGAAGAGGCATGGTAAGAAAAGTAGTTAATGTAGGTGTAAGTGCGCGTAGACTTGCGGTAGACGGAAAAAAACAGAAGCCTGTCACAGAGTGATGGACACGAACATCAAGGATAGGAAGCAGTGAATATGATTTCCCTTCAGCTTTGAACTTGACAGATATAACAAGATTGATAAGTGCGCTAAGAAAGGGTTGGAAAGGACTAGAGTCACATGTCTAGTGAGGAGAGTCATCACGTGCACATCAAAGCCAGAGAGAAGGACGTACACAAACAACAGGAAGCAGAAGAGTGTCAAGATGCTTCACATATAGGTGAGGAAGAACAGGAAATTAAAATGAACACATAATAACACCAAAGGTTTGAGAACAGAGGTTCCCTGGAAAGAAAAAGAATCCACACAGATGTGAATAACATCAAGAAAGACATAACTGAGTACAGGGAGATGAAGCATCCCTTCACGGGCCTTCACTCTCAGAAAACTGAGAACATCAAGAGGAACATCAGTAAAGAGAGACTCAACATCATGACTCACCATCTTACAAGTAACACCTGGCAGTACACACATGCAAAAAAATTCTCAGAGCCTTTATGTTACATTTGTTAACTGGTAAGTGTCTCTACTATTAATCTAGATGCAACTTCCCCATTCCAAGATTTCCGTTGTTACTACATTAAATCTATTATTGCCAATTTAAATTGTGGTATTGATTTCCATTTAGTAACAATAGAATACCTTATCTGATCGGCTTCAAACCTTTGTTTCTATTTTCTAAGTTGAGAGTGTGTAGGTGTATTTTAAACGGTATACCAAAGTAAATATAAAAGTTATGATTCCTGGATTCTCTATCATAGCTGGGAAATAATTCTTGATTCTGTATCACAACTGAAAAATAATTCTTGATTCCCAGTTTTAGCTGGAAAATGCTTCTTTCGGTCAGGTTCAAACTTTAGAATCTACTGTGTCTTGCTTAGAAGAAAAAAATATTTTCAGTGGATTTCTGGCCTCCGAAACCTAAACAGATCTTTCAAACTATTCCATAACTACACTACGTAAACTTTATGCCAATCTCTCTTTTGTAGCCATCTAAGCAGCGCTGTATAATCCTTGCGGTTTTAACGCTTAGTTTTGAATATAATAATTATCATTAATCTTCCAGAATTCATTTTTACCCGAACTCTCAGTTAAACATTATGCCTTAATGTTAAAAGTAAAAATATTGTTTAGCACAACTCGAGTTTAACCAACGTCGGTGTGTTGGTTCCCGCGACGTAACTGGGAGAGTTGGTGCTCCGAGAACCATCACCCGAAGACACTACGAGACGAGGATTTGTCAGGACTCTGAACTCTGCGGGAAACACGCTTCCAGGATTGCCCTGTGACTCGAGTTGTTAGTCCCTGACTGTCTCAAGTTGTTAATGCCTTACTATCTCAAGTTGTTAATGCCTTACTATCTCAAGTTGTTAGTGCCCTATTGTCTCAAGTTGTTAGTGTTTAACTGTCTAAGTTTTGGTGTTTCTAGTCTCGTTATATCATACACACACACACACACACACACACACACACACACACACACACACACACACACACACACACACACACACACACACACACACACACACACACAAACACACACACACACATGCACACACACACACACACACACACACACACACACACACACACACACACACACACACACACACACACACACCAGTGTCTCTGACGTGTATAGTGTGCAAAGTCATGGAGAAGATTATCAGGAGGAGAGTGGTCGAACACCTGGAAAGAAAACGATTATAAACAACAACCAGCATGGGATCATGGAAGGCAAATCCTGTGTCCCAAACCTTCTGGAGTTTTATTACAAGGTAACAGAAGTAAGAAGCGAGAGAGAGGGGTGGGTTGATTGCATTTTCCTGGACTGCAGGAAGGCCTTTGACACAGTTCCTCACAAGAGATTAGTGCAGAAGCTGGAGGATCAGGCGCATGTAACAGGGAGGGCACTGCAATGGATCAGAGAATACCTGACAGGGAGGCAAAAATGGTTCATGGTACGTGATGAGGTATTACAGTGGGCTATTGTGACGAGCGGGGTACCACAGGAGTCAGTCCTAGGACCAGTGCTGTTTCTGGTATTCGTGAACGACGTGACGGAAGGAATAGACTCCAAAGTGTCCCTGTTTGCAGATCATGTGAAGTTGATAAGAAGGATTCAATCGGACGAGGACCAGGCAGAACTACAAAGGGATCTGGACAGGCTGCAGGCCAGGTCCAGCGACTGGCTCCTGGAGTTCAACCCCACCAAGTGCAAACTAATGAAGATTGGGAAGTGCTATTTTTGATATATGTGAATGAAATGGTGGATGGGATAGACTCTGAAGTGTCCTTGTTCGCAGATGATTTGAAGCTAATGAGAAGGATTAAATCGGATGAGGATCAGGCAGGGCTACAAAGAGACCTGGATAGGCTGGACACGTGGTCTAGCAACTGGCTTCTCGATTTCAACCCTGCCAAATGCAAAGTCATGAAGATTGGGGAAGGGCAAAGAAGACCGCAGACAGAGTATAGGTGGACAAAGGCTGCAAGCCTCACTCAAGGAGGAAGATCTTGGGATGCCCATAACACCGAGCACGTCTCCGGAGACACACATCAACCAGATAACGGCTGCAGCATATGGGCGCCTGGTAAACCTGAGAATAGCGTTCCGATACCTTAGTAAGGAATCGTTCAAGACACTGTACACTGTGTACGTCAGGCCCATACTGGAGTATGCAGCACCAGTTTGGAACCCACACCTGGTCAAGCACGTCAAGAAATTAGAGAAAGTACAAAGGTTTGCAACTAGGCTAGTTCCGGAGTTCAGGGGAATGTCCTATGAAGAAAGTTTGAGGGAAATCGGACTGACGACACTGGAGGACAGGAGGGTCAGGGGAGACATGATAACAACATACAAAATAATGCGTGGAATAGACAAGGTGGATAGAAACAGGATGTTCCACAGAGGAAACACAGAAACTATGGGTCACAATTGGAAGCTGAAGGCGAGTCACAGGGATGTTAGAAAGTACTTCTTCAGTCACAGAGTCGCCAGGAAGTGGAATAGCTTAGCAATTGATGTAGTGGAGGCAGAAATCATACATAGCTTTAAGACGAGGTATGACAAAGCTCGGGAAGCAGAGAGAGAGAGAGAGAGAGAGAGGACCTAGTAGCGATCAGTGAAGAGGCGGGGCCAGGAGCTGAGTCTCAACCCCTGCAACCACAATTAGGTGAGTAAAATTAGGTGAGTACAGACACACACACACACACATGAGATTCAAAGAAGTGTTCACAGGGGAGACAGAAGGAACTCCAGAAAGACAGTGAGGTGGGGTACACACAATTGAGAAAGAAGTGAGGAAGCTGCTGGGCGAGCTAGACACCTCAAAGGCGATGGGGCCGGATAACATCTCTCCATGGGTCCTGAGAGAGGGAGCAGAGGCACTATGTGTACCCCTAACAACAATATTCAACACTTCTATCGAAACAGGGAAATTACCTGAGGTATGGAAGACAGCAAATGTGGTCCCAATTTTTAAAAAAGGAGACAGACACGAAACACTAAACTACAGGGCAGTGTCACTGACATGTATAGTATGCAAAGTCATAAAGAAGATTATCAGGAGAAAAGTGGTAGAACGCCTAGAAGAAATGAGCTTATCAACGGCAACCAACACGGTTTCAGGGACGGGAAATCCTGTGTCACAAACCTATTGGAGTTCTATAACAGGGTGACAGCAGTAAGACAAGAGAGAGAGAGAGGGGTGGGTAGACTGCATTTTCTAGGACTGTAAGAAGGCGTTTGACACAGTTCCACACAAGAGATTAGTGCAAAAACTGGAGGATCAGGCAGGGATAACAGTGAAGACACTGCAATGGATCAGGGAATACCTGTCAGGAAGACAGCAGCGAGTCATGGTACGAGGCGAGGTGTCAGAGTGGGCGCCTGCGACGAATGGGGTTCCACAGGGGTCAGTCCTAGGACCGGTGCTGTTTCTGGTATTCGTGAACGACGTGACGGAAGGAACAGACTCCGAAGTGTCCCTGTTTACAGATGACGTGAAGTTGATAAGAAGGATTCAATCGGACGAGGACCAGTCAGAACTACAAAGGGATCTGGACAGGCTGCAGGCCGGGTCCAGCAATTGGCTCCTGGAGTTCAACCCCACCAAGTACAAAATAATGAAGATTGGGGGAGGGCAAAGAAGACCGCAGACGGAGTACAGTCTAAGGGGCCAGAGACTACAAACCTCACTCAAGGAAAAAGATCTTGGGGTGAGTATAACACCAGGCATATCTCCTGAAGCGCACATCAACCAAATAACTGCTGCAGCATATGGGCACCTAGCAAACCTCAGAACAGCATTCCGACATCTTAATAAGGAATCGTTCAGGACCCTGTACACTGTGTACGTTAGGCCCATATTGGAGTATGCGGCACCAGTTTGGAACCCACACCTAGCCAAACACGTAAAGAAACTAGAGAAAGTGCAAAGGTTTGCAACAAGACTAGTCCCGGAGCTAAGGTGTAAGTCCTACGAAGAGAGGTTAAGGGAAATCGACCTGACGACACTGGAGGACAGGAGAGATAAGGGGGACATGATAACGACATATAAAATACTGAGAGGAATTGGCAAGGTGGACAGAGACAGAATGTTCCAGAGATGGGACACAGCAACAAGGGGACACAGTTGGAAGTTGAAGACACAGACGAATCACAGAGATGTCAGGAAGTATTTCTTCAGTCACAGAGTTGTCAGGAAGTGGAATAGTTTGGGAAGCGATGTAGTGGAGGCAGGATCCATACATAGCTTTAAGCAGAGCTATGATAAAGCTCAGGGTTCAGGGAGAGTGACCCAGTATCGACCAGTGAAGAGGCGGGGCCAGAAGCTATGACTCAACCCCTGCAACCACAACTAGATGAGTACTAGGTGAGCACACACACACACACACACACACACACACACACACACACACACACACACACACACACACACACACACACACACACACACACACACATACACACACATTTGAATCAGAGGATGCTCAGGGAAGCTCAGTGGTAGGATGAAAGGGAGAGGGCCATTTTTGTCTATGGGCTCCAAGAAGTAGATGGGGAAACTTACGAGGCAAGGAAACAGGAGGAGAAAAAACCGATTGAAAGCATCATGAAAGGAATAGGAGAGGACGACATGACTCAGCTGACAAATTTTCAGAGAATTGGGTAGTTTGCGAGGGGAAAAAAGCGTCCAGTCAGTGTGATTTTCAAGGCAGAGTCAGCTCGAAACCGGATCCTGCAGGAGAAGGCACGCCTAAGGGACAATCAGGTGTTCTGGAGTGTGTACCTCGACCGAGACAGAACACAAGAAGAAAGGATGACACTGAAAGAGAGGGTGCAACATCGCAAGGAGGAATGGGAGGCAATGAAGGTGGAGAGCAGGAGAAATCAGGCCCACGTGGAAGAACAAACACATCCCCCTCCAGTACCACCCACAGAAGGAACACAACCATGGCAATCCCAAAGCAACCAAACGACCTAACCCAAAACCCACTCACTGCACCCTCTGCCCCCATCCCCCTCAGCACAAACCCCACCCCCACAGAAACCCACAGTAACCCACACATCCCCCTCTGCATAAACCCCACCCCCACAGTAACCCTCAGTAACCCGTACATCCCCCTCAGCTCAAACCCCACCCCCACAGAAACCCACAGTAACCCACACAATATACCCTCTCCCCCCATCCCCCTCACCACAAACCCCACCCTCACAGTAATCCACAGCAACTCACACACTGTACCCTCTATCCCCATCCCCCTCACCACAACCCCCTCCCCCATTGTAACCCCTCATAGGCCCTCTGTCCCCACACCCCACACCACAGACTCCACCCCCACACCAACCCCCTATAGGCCCCTGCTCCCCCTAACCCACCTCTCTCCCTAGACCACAGTTATTGAAAAGAAGTTGACGGTTTGGTACACAAACGCGGATGGAATAACGAATAAATGTGAGGAGTGGCACGAAAGAATCAAGGAGTTGTCCCCAGACATCGTAGCGGTTACAGAAACGAAACTCACTGGGATAATAACAGATGCAATCTTCCCGGATATCACATTCTGAGGAAGGATAGAAGGAGCAGGGGAGGAGGAGGGGTTGAACTACTAATAAAAACCCGGTAGGGTTATCAAGAAACGGAAAGTATGGACGAGACTGGAGAAAGGGATTACATTGTAGGTACAGTTCAGTCAGGGGAACACAAGGTAGTCATTGCAGTTATGTATAACCCACCACAGAACTGCAGGAGGCCAAGAGAGGAATATGATGAATGCAACAGAGCAATGGTGGGCACTGTAGCTGATGTGGCAAGAAGGGCCTACTCAAGTAGAGCGAAGTTACTGGTCATGGGCGACTTCAATCACAGGGAGATTGATTGGGAAAACCTGGAGCCACATGGGGGTCCCGAAACATGGAGAGCCAAGATGATGGATGTGGTGCTGGCAAATCTCATGCACTAACATGTTAGGGATACTACCAGAGAGAGAGGGGAGGATGAACCAGCAAGACTGGACCTCGTGTTCACCCTGAGTAGCTCAGACATTGAGCACATCACATATGAAAAGCCCCTTGGAGCTAGTGACCACGTAGTTATGAGCTTTGAATACATCGTGGAGCTAAAAGTGGAGAGGGTAACAGGAGTAGAAAGGGAAAAGCTAAACTGTAAAAGGGGGGACTATACAGGAATGAGGACCTTCCTGCAAGAGGTTCAGTGGGAACAGGAGTTGGTAGGAAAATCAGTAAACGAAATGATGGACTTTGTAACAACAAAATGCAAGGAGGCAGAGGAAAGGTTTGTTCCCAAGGGTAACAGAAATAATTGGAAGGACAGAACGAGCCCTTGGTTTACCCGAAGGTGCAGGAAGGCAAAAACTAAGTGCTCTAGAGAATGGAAAAAGTACAGAAGGCAAAGGACTCAGGAGAATAAAGAGATTAGTCGACAAGCCAGAAACGAGTATGCACAGATGAGAAGGGAGGCACAGCGGCAGTATGAAAATGACATAGCATCGAAAGTCAAGTCTGACCCGATACTACTCTACAGCCACATCAGCAGGAAGACAACAGTCAAGGACCAGGTAATCAGGCTGAGGAAAGAAGGTGGGGAGCTCACAAGAAAAGACCAGGAGGTATGTGAGGAGCTCAACATGAGATTTCAGGAAGTATTTACAGTGGAGGCTGAAGGGACAACGGGAAGACAAAACAGTGGCGTACAGCAACAAGGGATATACCAACAAGTGTTGGATGAATTACACACAACTGAGGAGGAGGTGGAGAAGCTCCTAAGTGACCTTGATACCTCAAAGGCGGTGGGACCGGACAACATCTCTCCGTGGGTCCTTAGAGAGGGAGCAGGGACACTACGTGTGCCACTAACCAAAATCTTCAAC
>NC_069400.1:114109056-114166556 GCF_026875155.1 Cherax quadricarinatus | reverse complement strand
TACGGGGATTGTCCTACGAAGAAAGGTTGAGGGAAATCGGCCTGACGACACTGGAGGCCAGGAGGGTTAGGGAAGACATGATAACGACATATAAAATACTGCGCGGAATAGACAAGGTGGACAAAGACAGGATGTTCCAGAGATTGGACACAGACACAAGAGGTCACAATTGGAAGTTGAAGACTCAGATGAATCAAAGGGATGTTAGGAAGTATTTCTTCAGTCATAGAGTAGTCAAGCCGTGGAATAGCCTAGAAAGTGAAGTAGTGGAGGCGGGAACCATACATAGTTTTAAGGCGAGGTATGATAGAGCTCATAGAGCAGGGAGAGAGAGGACCTAGTAGCAATCAGTGAAGAGGCGGGGCCAGGAGCTATGACTCGACCCCTGCAACCACAAATAGGTGAGTACAAATAGGTGAGTACACACACACACTCACACACACACACACACACACGTACACACATACACACACATACGCACATACACACATACATACACACATACGTCAAGAAGTTAGAGAAAGTACAAAGGTTTGCAACAAGGCTAGTCCCAGAGCTCAAGGGAATGTCGTACGAGGAAAGGTTAAGGGAAATCGGACTGACGACACTGGAGGACAGAAGGGTCAGGGGAGACATGATAACGGCATACAAGATACTGCGGGGAATAGACAAGGTGGACAGAGATAGGATGTTCCAGAGAGGGGACACAGGAACAAGGGGTCACAACTGGAAGCTGAAGACTCAGACGAGTCACAGGGACGTTAGGAAGTATTTCTTCAGTCATAGAGTTGTCCGCAAGTGGAATAGCCTATCAAGTGAAGTAGTGGAGGCAGGAACCATACATAGTTTTAAGAAGAGGTATGACAAAGCTCAGGAAGCAGAGAGAGAGAGGACCCAGTAGCGATCAGTGAAGAGGCGGGGCCAGGAGCTGAGTCTCGACCCCTGCAACCACAATTAGGTGAGTACAATTAGGTGAGTACACACACACACACACACACACACACACACACCACACACACACACACATACACACACACATACACACACCTAGAAAGGAACGATCTCATCAACAGCAGCCAACATAGTTTCAGGGACGGGAAATCCTGTGTCACAAACCTACTGGAGTTCTATGACATGGTGACAGCAGTAAGACAAGAGAGAGAGGGGTGGGTGGATTGCATATTCTTGGACTGCAAGAAGGCGTTTGACACAGTTCCACACAAGAGATTGGTGCAAAAACTGGAGGACCAAGCAGGGATAACAGGGAAGGCACTACAATGGATCAGGGAATACTTGTCAGGAAGACAGCAGCGAGTCATGGTACGTGGCGAGGTGTCAGAGTGGGGGACCTGTGACCAGCGGCGGTTCCCACAGGGGTCAGTCCTAGGACCAGTGCTGTTTCTGGTATTTGTGAACGACATGACGGAAGGAATAGACTCTGAGGTGTCTCTGTTTGCAGATGACGTGAAGCTGATGAGAAGAATTCACTCGATCGAAGCCCAGGCAGAACTACAAAGGGATCTGGACAGGCTGCAGACCTGGTCCAGCAATTGGCTCCTGGAGTTCAATCCCACCAAGTGCAAAGTCATGAAGATTGGGGAAGGGCAAAGAAGACCGCAGATGGAGTACAGTCTAGGGGGCCAGAGACTACAAACCTCACTCAAGGAAAAAGATCTTGGGGTGAGTATAACACCAGGCACATCTCCTGAAGCGCACATCAACCAAATAACTGCTGCAGCATATGGGCGCCTAGCAAACCTCAGAACAGCATTCCGACATCTTAATAAGGAGTCATTCAGGACCCTGTACATCGTGTACGTTAGGCCCATATTGGAGTATGCGGCACCAGTTTGGAACCCACACCTAGCCAAGCACGTAAAGAAACTAGAGAAAGTGCAAAGGTTTGCAACGAGACAAGTCCCAGAGCTAAGAGGTATGTCCTACGAGGAGAGGTTAAGGGAAATCAACCTGACGACACTGGAGGACAGGAGAGATAGGGGGGACATGATAACGACATACAAAATACTGAGAGGAATTGACAAGGTGGACAAAGACAGGATGTTCCAGAGATTGGACACAGTAATAAGGGGACACAGTTGGAAGTTGAAGACGCAGATGAATCACAGGGATGTTAGGAAGTATTTCTTCAGCCACAGAGTAGTCAGTAAGTGGAATAGTTTGGGAAGCTATGTAGTGGAGCCAGGATCCATACATAGCTTTAAGCAGAGGTATGATAAAGCTCACGGCTCAGGGAGAGTGACCTAGTAGCGATCAGTGAAGAGGCGTGGCCAGGAGCTCGGACTCGACCCCCGCAACCTCAACTAGGTGAGTACAAATAGGTGAGTACACACCACACACACACACACACACACACACACACACACACACATACACACACACACACACACACACACACATACACATGCACACACACATACACACACACACAGGGGCCAGGAGCTATGACTCGACCTCTGCAACTACAATTAGGTGAATAGACACACGCACACAGGATAAAGCTAATTTAATCGTGGGATCCCCGAGAGCTAGAGATCGGCCCACCCATACTCCCAGTGACCACCAGAGGGCTGGTGGCTCGAGCAATAAAACTGTTGGTACAGGCAATTCCAACTTAAACACTAACCTGGACAGCAGATCGTCTGAATGTCAGTTTACGGACCACGGTTCGAGTCGCTCGCTAATTACAGCTTAATTTGAATTCCCTAAGGTAATCAGTTACTCTAATTACGCTCCCACTCTCTACTAATTACACTGAGAGGTAATTAACAATTTCAGATTACAAGGTTTACAGCGCTCCCCAGAGTCCTTAATTACCTTGTTAGGGAATACCTAAGCTGGGGATACAAAGAAAACGTGATTTTTTCCCTTTGGCCTCTCTCTCTCTCTCTCTCTCTCTCTCTCTCTCTCTCTCTCTCTCTCTCTCTCTCTCTCCTCTCTCTCTCTCTCTCTCTCTCTCTCTCTCTCTCTCTCAGTGGCTCATTTGTCTCCAGGCTCAAAATTCAGAGTAAAAACCACTGCATAAATGACAGGGAAAACTAGTGGAGCGATAAGGTTGGAAAGAAGTGTAAACGAGAGAGAAAGAGAGAAAGATCGTTCACCCAGAGTGGGAATGATGAATGGTGGTGATTGTGGTGTGATGATGAGTTTGCTGGAGATGATCGTGGTGCTGGTGGTTGTGGTGACGATGATGGTTGTATTGGTGATGGTGGTGGTAGTGGTGGTGGTGGTGGTGGTGTGGTGGTGGTGGTGGTGGTGGTGGTGGTGGTGATGGTGATGGTGGTGGTGGTGGTGGTGGTGGTGGTGGTGGTGTGAAGTGGCGATGGCGGTAGGGCAGAATTTTATCAATTCATCTTTCTTTCAAGGCTGTCACGTATTTTGATGGTGGTGATTGTGGTGATGGTGATGCTGCCTTGGGGGAGATTTTGGTGAATATGATAGTGGGTGATTTTTTTTTTAGCGTTAATGAATCCCTGGTAGCACCACAATTCTCTCACTGCTACCACCACTACCACCACTACCACCACTACCACCACTACCACCACTACCACCACTACCACCACTACCACCACTACCACCACTACCATCACTACAACCACTACCACCACTACCACCACTACCACCACTACCACCACTACCACCACTACCACCACTGCAACACTAACCACTACCACCACTACCACCACTACCACCACTACCACCACTACCACCACTACCACCACTACCACCACTACCACCACTACCACCACTACCACCACTACCACCACCATTATAACAACTCTCTCCTCTCATGGGTAAATGTCCTGGAATTTTCATGGCTCACATGTGAAAAAATCTCACTGTCGAAGGACGCAAAAAAAAATAGTCATAAATTGAGAGAAAAATAAACAGTGGGTGAACTGTAAGTGATTTACGAGAATAAACTGGAAGATACTGAGACTTCAGCTTCCGCCTACCTGCCAGAGATGTCCAAGATGGAAAGCATCCTACCTACTAAATGTCCATTATTCATCGGGCTGATGGAGGTATTTTACGTCTTCCCGAATCGTAGGCCTTTCCCAATCGTAGGTCTTCCCTAATCGTAGGTCTTCCCTAATCGTAGGCCTTCCCGAATCGTAGGCCTTCCTGAATCGTAGGCCTTCCTGAATCGTAAGCCTACCTGAATCGTAGGACTTCCTGAATCGTAGGCCTTCCTGGATCGTAGGCCTCCCTGAATCGTAGGTTATATTCTTCTAGGAAGGAGAGTGACACTATCCAAGGTTCTCCTATCATAGGAGGAAGAGTGACACTATAAACAAGGTCTTCCCAACCTAGAAGTGAAATTATTCTAAAACCTCCTGAAGGGCGTGACGATATTGTAAGCTCCAGTGACTACGTGGATGGATCAGTGACAGCTTCCTAGATCTTCCGAAGCTGCGCCATCGAGCTTCAAGGACCAACTCAGTTTACAGGAAGAGTAGTTACTCTTCCTAGACCATCCTTAAATGTGGCATGGAGCTTCAAAAGCTTTCTAAGCTCACAGCGAGGGGGCACCAACGCTTCCCGGACTGTCTCTCACCTCGTGCAGGAAGGTCCTCAACATCACGTTCTTCACGAATGACCTGAAGAAGGCGCAAAAGTGACCCGTAGCGGTGAGGAGAGTTCCCACTCCGTCACACACCCTTCCCGTTGGAACCTCGAAGAGAGCAAACAACAGGAGAGAGGCCCGTTTGACCTCCCTTCCAGCCATCATCGTCACCATCATCGTTATTATCATCATCATCGCCAGGAGAGGGGCGTGGAGGCGGCGGCAACACCCATGGGATATTCTCCAAAAAATCAACAAAGATTTACGCTCTCTGGTCGAGTTCTCGTTAATTCAGGGACTGTAGTGTTCAAGGCTTTCCCCATCCTCCCTCACCACGCCCTCCTGTAACACTTACCACGCCCTCCTGTAGCACTACAGCCTCTCCCCACGCCCTCCTGTAAACCATCAACACTTACCACGCCTTCCTGTAGCACTGCGGCCCTCCACAAGCCCTCCCGTAGCGTTACCATCACATACCACGCCTTTCTATAACATAACAGCCACTACCACGACCTCTTGTAGCACTACCAGTCTCTACCACGCCCTCCTGTAGTACTACCAGTCACTACCACCCCTCCTTCAGAACTACCAGCAGCTACCACCCCTCCTGTAGAACTACCAGCTACTACCATACCCAATTGTAGTACTAGTAGCCTCTACCACGCCCTCCTTTAGTGCTAAAAACCTCTACCACGCCATCCTGCAGAGCTAGTAGCGTCTACCACGCCCTCTTGTAGTACTACCAGCCTCTACCACGCCCTCCTTTAGTACTAACAGCCTCTACCACGCCCTCCTGCAGCACTAGTAGCCTCTACCACGCCCCCCTTACTACTTCTAACAGCCTCCACCACGCCCTCCTGCAGCTGTAGCATCCTCTTCCACGCCTTCCTGCAGCGCCACCAGCGTTTACACGCCCTCCTGCATCACATACCACTCCCTTCTACCACGTCTTAGAGGCAGTTGTCGCTATGCTCACTGGTGGGAACACTCAGCCCACAATAGCAACATCCCGAGTTCGATTCCTAGGCACGGAGAAACACATGGGCAAGTTTTCTTACATCCTTGCTGCCCCTCTTCACCTGGTGGTGCAAACAGGGGCCTTTGTCTTACCCCACTCTTGTGGGTTGCATCCTGGGGGATGAAATGTGACTCCTGATTGCTGGAATATATTCTATGTAAGGAAGCACTCTAGGCCTCCTGGAATATACCCTGTGTAAGGAAGCACTCTAGGCCTACTGGAATATATCGTGTGTAAGGAAGCACTCTAGGCCCACTGGAGTATATCCTATGTAAAGAAGCCCTCTAGGCCTACTGGAGTATATCCTGTGTAAGAAAGCACTCTAGGCTTACTGGAATATATACTGTGTAAGGAAGCACTCTAGGCCTACTGGAATATATCGTGTGTAAGGAAGCACTCTACTCCTACTGGAATATATACTGTTTAAGGAAGCACTCTAGGCATGCTGGAATATGGTTTAGAAAGACACGTAAGCAAACACTATAACATATTTATTAGAAAACGTTTCGGTCCTGGGACCTTGATCACTTCTAACATACAGAGGTAGATTGAACATTAAAATGGTATAAAATACCGACAGGTTGTTAGGTAAGACACATATGCAACAGTTAGGTATCTTTATTATGAAACGTTTCGCCTACACAGTAGGCTTCATCAGTCGAGTACAGAAAAGTTGATAGAAGCAGAAGATACTTGAAGACGATGTAATCAGTCCATCACCCTTAAAGTTTTGAGGTGGTCAGTCCCTCAGTCTGGAGAAGAGCATTGTTCCATAGTATGAAACAATATGGAGATGAAGTGACAGGATGGAGCCTTATATAGCACCAAGAGGTGAGACGTAGGTCACTAGAAGAGGTAAGAACTCAGATGTTGAGAAGTCAGGTCCCTCTCAAATCCAGCCGCTCTCACTAGTGGAAGTTGTCTGCAATCAACTTCGACAACTTCCACTAGTGAGAGCGGCTGGGTTTGAGAGGGACCTGACTTCTCAACATCTGAGTTCTTACCTCTTCTAGTGACCTACGTCTCACCTCTTGGCGCTATATAAAGCTCCATCCTGTCACTTCATCTCCATATTGTTTCATACTATGGAACAATGCTCTTCTCCAGACTGAGGGACTGACCACCTCAAAACTTTAAGGGTGATGGACTGATTACATCGTCTTCAAGTATCTTCTGCTTCTATCAACTTTTCTGTACTCGACTGATGAAGCCTACTGTGTAGGCGAAACGTTTCATAATAAAGATACCTAACTGTTGCATATGTGTCTTACCTAACATACAGAGGTAGAAAGACATTATATATATATAGGCGGAGAGTGAGATGTGACGCACGTGACCTATGTCTTTTTACCTCTGTATGTTAGAAGTGATCAAGGTCCCAGGACCGAAACGTTTTCTAATAAATATGTCATAGTGTTTGCTTACGTGTCTTTCTAAACAAACTTGTCGGTATTTATTACCAAGGTTTATACCATGCTGGAATATATCCTGTATAAGGAAGCAATTTAGGCCTACTGGAATATGTATTGTGTAAGGAAGCACTCTAGGCCTACTGGAATGTAATATATCCTGTGTGAAAACACTCCGGTAACGTGTGCAAGAGACTCCAGTACCTGCTGGAGGTATTCAGGTGTTGGGAAATAGGTATCAGTATACCTAATGATGGTAATTATAAAACGCCCTCCTGCAGGGACCACGCCTGCGCCTCCACCAGGAGCCCCCACCACGCCCTACACGCCTCTCAAACACATATATTTACGTCTATATCCATGGTCACTGTTGTTATTAGCACCTCCCAAGCATGACCGTCCACGCCCAGTCTCTCTCTCTCTCTCTCTCTCTCTCTCTCTCTCTCTCTCTCTGAAAAAAATCTTAGCGCAATTAACAAGGAAAACAAGAGGCCAGTGTTATGATCTGAGAAAAAGAAAACAGCACCAAATGAATAATAGAAAGATTTTATTTACAGAGATAGACGAGATAGATAAAGCAAGTAGTAACTACTACAACCACTGGAAGTCTTCAAGAATTGTGTGACAGATTTAATATTAAAGGCGGTAAACCACCAGGAACATAACTCTGCTGTTTTAACTACCAGCACTAAAGACTGGACACCACCAACACAACTGTGCTGTTGTAACTACAAATATGCATTTAAAAGTATATATGACAGATCATAAAAGCATAGGTAGTAAGCCCGAGCAGTCAAGCGTATATACATCCAGAGGTATGTATCTTTCAGTGTATATACACTGAGAATTTACTTTACTCTCTGTCACATAGGTGACACGCAGCCTTGAAGACCCTCGTGTGGTTCTCTAACTTTAAACCTAATTCAACAATTAATCAATTTACTCCACCGGTGAATCGAGGCCCAAGAGCTATAGAACAACATCCACAGACCCAATTACTTGAGCATATACATTCCGACACATTCCCATAAAGAATAAACTGGTCGGCCCACCTGTCTCTTTGAGTCTTCAGAACACTGTGTATAGCTATCTATCTCGGCATAGATATAGAGTGATAGATAAATATATATTACTAGATATATAGATAGGTATAGAAGTAGCTAAATATTACAAAATCCGGATCAGAATTGTGAGCTTGTTTGTAATGGTCGCGGCTGGTGGTGGTCGGTTTGAGAATGATGAAAGTCAGGATCTTGCTTCGTATCCTGGAGAAACTCTGGAATTGTGTGCGTGTTTTTTTCCACGATTTAATTGTGGCAGTACTTGAAACAGTTAAGATGACGCGGTTTTAATGGATGTTACGGCTGAGAATATCGGTGCATTGCGCTTTGATGTGACCTCGCGGAGTGGCGGTGATGGCGATAGTGGTGGTGGTGTAGGTGGTGTGGCTCTTCTTACCAACTCTTGTTTTGCTCTCTTCTTGGCCAGGATCTCTTGTGGTGTGGTGAGCTTCACGGGAGACATCAATTATTTTTTTTTCAACAAACCGGCCGTATCCCACCAAGGCAGGGTGGCCCAAAAGAAAAACAAAAGTTTCTCTTTTTAAATTTAGTAATTTATACAGGAGAAGGGGTTACTAGCCCCTTGCTCCTGGCATTTTAGTTGCCTCTTACAACACGCATAGCTTACGGAGGAAGAATTCTGTCCCACTTCCCCATGGAGATAAGAGGAAATAAACAAGAACAAGAACTAGTAAGAAAATAGAAGAAAACCCAGAGGGGTGTATATATATATATATATATATTATATATATATATATATATATATATATATATATAATATATATAATATATAAATATATATATATATATATATGCTTGTACATGTATGTGTAGTGTGACCTAAGTGTAAGTAGAAGTAGCAAGACGTACCTGAAACCTTGCATGTTTATGAGACAAAAAATGGACACCAGCAATCCTACCATCGTGTAAAACAATTACAGGTTTTCGTTCTACACTCACTTGGCAGGACGGTAGTACCTCCCTGGGTGGTTGCTGTCTACCAGCCTACTACCACAGGATGGTAGTACCTCCCTGGGCGGTTTGCTGTCTACCAACCTACTACCACAGGACGGTAGTACCTCCCTGGGCGTTGCTGTCTACCAACCTACTACCACAGGACGGTAGTACCTCCCTGGGCGGTTGCTGTCTACCAACCTACTACCACAGGACGGTAGTACCTCCCTGGGTGGTTGCTGTCTACCAACCTACTACCACAGGACGGTAGTACCTCCTGGGCGGTGCTGTCTACCAACCTACTACCACAGGACGGTAGTACCTCCCTGGGTGGTTGCTGTCTACCAACCTACTACCACAGGACGGTAGTACCTCCCTGGGTGGTTGCTGTCTACCAACCTACTACCACAGGACGGTAGTACCTCCCTGGGTGTTGCTGTCTACCAACCTACTACCACAGGACGGTAGTATCTCCCTGGGCGGTTGCTGTCTACCAAACCTACTACCACAGGACGGTAGTACCTCCCTGGGCGGTTGCTGTCTACCAACCTACTACCACAGGATGGTAGTACCTCCCTGGGTGGTTGCTGTCTACCAACCTACTACCTAGATATCAATTATTATTGTATATAAATGGTTCAGAGAGCCGGCAAGTTGATAAATTAGACACATGTGCAACACTTGGGTATCTTTATTGAGGAAACGTTTCGCCACACAGTGGCTTCATCGGTCCTGTACAAAGAAGAATGATGAGGATCAGAAAGAGTTTGAGGTAATCAATCCCTCAGCCTGGAGTCGATGTTATCGACGTAATCGATGTAATCCTACCACACAAGACATGAGTAAATTTGGAAATGATTTCGTCCTTCGAATGAGCAAAAATTTCTTTACCTCTGGCATCAGTATGGACCGATACGGGACATTACATCCCCATATCCGTAGCTTTTACCTCACCACCCATGTTTACCCCACTCTCTTCTTTCTCCTCAAAACAAACACGATCAGCTTGGGCTCCAGCATCCAGCCTTGGCGTCATCCACCTCACAAGGTCTCCAAGAGTGGCTTCCGTTGCTCTGCCGCCCATCACCGGTAAACACACTTGCGATTTGCTCGACGAAGGCCGTCTGGAAGTCCTGGAAATGTGTGAGATCGCCTGGAACTGCCGCCTGGATTGCAGCTCGGAAGGCTATTACGATCTTGCGAATCATCTGGGAGGGGGAAAAAATGACACAATAGTGGAGGTGGTTGTCATGATGCAAGTGTAGTCAGAGGGGAGGCGTGTGAAGAGGCTGTTCTTGGTGGAATGGGATCAAGACAAGGAAGTAAATGCGTTTGAAAACAGTTAGCGTGAGAGAGAAATGTTGCTACTGTTATCTGTTGCTGCCGTTGTTGCTGCTGCTGTTAGTGCTGTTGCATGGGTTGTGGCTACTGTTATTTGTTCGTGTTACTGCCGTTGTTGTTGCTGCTGTTAGTGCTGTTGCATGGGTTGTGGCTACTGTTATCTGTTCGTATTTCTTCCGTTGTTGATGCTGTTAGTGTTATTGCATGTGTTGCTGCTACTGTTATCTGTTCGTGTTGCTACCGTTCTTGTTGTTGCTGTTAGTGCTATTGCATGTGTTGTGATTACTGTTATCTGTTCGTGTTGCATCCGTTGTTGTTGTTGCTGCTAGTGATATTGCATGTGTTGTTGCTACTGTTGTTGATGCTGTTTGTTCTATTGCATGTGCTGTTGCTACTGTTGCTGCTTTTGCTGGTGTAAACTGTATTGTAATTATTGCTGTTATTGTGGTTACTGTTGCTACTGTTACTGCTTCTGTCGCAATCTGCATTGCCGGTGTTATTGTTGTTTCTACTGTTGCCTCTGTTATCTGTTCTGCTTTGGTTGCTGCTACTGTTGCTGCTCTTATCTGCATTGCCTCCGTTGCTGTTGCTACTGTTGCTAGTTATACCCTTTTTCTGTTACTATTGTTACCTGTGCTGAAGTTGTTGCTGTTTTTGTTATGCTGTTACTGTTTGTGTTTCTGTTGTTACTGTTGCTTTTTTTTTTATCTTGATGCTGCTTCTGTTGCTTATTATACCGTTCGTTTCTGCCGTTACTCTTTCGGTTCCTACTACTGTTTGTGCTGAAGTTGGAACGGCTGCTTTCCACTGTTTGCCGTTGGTCCTTCTGTTGCTGCCGCTGTTGTTTTGTGTCTTGTTGATGCTGTTGTTGTTCTTGTTTTTCATATTGTTGTTGTGGTTTTAAATGATGTTTACAAAATCAAAATTTATAATTAGTATTTAATAAAAAAAATAGAACAGATAATATATATTTTTTTAAAGTTAATATTTAATAAAAAATAAATAGAAAACAATAGAAAGTTATTATAAAAGTGTAAACAAAAAAAAATTGATAAAGAGAATTCAAAAAAAAATTTCAAATATGTAAAAATTTTAGCAAAAATTAAAAAAAAAATATTACATAATTAAAATTATTTTTTACCAAAAAAATTAAAGAAATTATTGAAAAATCGAAATAGTTTGATTTTTAAATATACAAAACTAAAAAAAAATCGTACAAATCGACGATTTTCTTTAAAAATATGAAAAGAAAATCCTGGAAATTTAGAAAAAAAAATAGTACACAGCTGAATATATTTTTTTTATGAAAGGGAAAATAAAAATGAAAATTATAATTGTTTACATCTTTCAATGTGTGTGTGTGTGGTGTGTGTGTGTGTGTGTGTGTGTGTGTGGTGTGTGTGTGTGTGTGTGTGTGTGTGTGTGTGTGTGTGTGTGTGTGTGTGTTGTGTGTGTTGTGTGTGTGTGTGTGTGTGTGTGTGTGTGTGTGTGTGTGTGTGTGTGTGTGGTGTGTTTGTGTGTGTTGTGTGTGTGTGTGTGTGTGTGTTGTGTGTGTGTGTGTTGTGTGTGTGGTTTGTTGTGTGTGTGTGTGTGTGTGTGTGTGTGTGTTGTGTGTGTGTGTGTGTGTGTGTGATATGTGTGTAGTATGTAGTGTGTGTATGTGGTGGTAAGTTGGCTCACCTTCTCACCTAGTAGGTTGCAGGGGTCGTCACCTGGCCCGCCCTTCACGGTCACTCTAGTCACTTCTGAGCCATGAGCTTTATCGTACCTCTGCTTAAAGCTATGTACGGATCCTGCCTCCACTACATCGCTTCCCATACTGTTCCACTTCCTGACTACTATGTGGCTGAAGAAATACTTCCTAACATCCCTGTGATTCATCTGTGTCTTCAGCTTCCAACTGTGTCCCCGTGTTGCTGTGTCCAGTCTTTGGAACATCCTGTCTTTGTCCACCTTGTCAATTCCTCTCAGTATTTTGTAAGTCGTTATCATGTCCCCCCTATCTCTCCTGTCCTCCAGTGTCGTCAGGTTGATTTCCCTTAACCTCTCCTCATAGGACATACCTCTTAACTCTGGGACTAGTCTTGTTGCAAACCTTTGCACTTTCTCTAGTTTCTTTACAGTGCTTGGCTAGGTGTGGGTTCCAAACTGGTGCCGCATACTCTAATATGGGTCTAACGTACACGGTGTACAGGGTCCTGAACGACTCCTTATTAAGATGTCGGAATGCTGTTCTGAGGTTTGCCAGGCGCCCATATGCTGCGGCAGTTATTTGGTTGATGTGCGCTTCAGGAGATGTGCCTGGTGTTATACTCACCCCAAGATCTTTTTCCTTGAGTGATGTTTGTAGTCTCTGGCCCCCTAGACTGTACTCCGTCTGCGGTCTTCTTTGGCCTTCCCCAATCCTCATGACTTTGCACTTGGTGGGATTGAACTCCAGGAGCCAGTTGCTGGACCAGGTCTGCAGCCTGTCCAGATCCCTTTGTAGTTCTGCCTGGTCTTCGATCGAATGAACTCTTCTCATCAACTTCACGTCATCTGCAAACAGGGACACCTCGGAGTTTATTCCTTCCGTCATGTCGTTCACAAATACCAGAAACAGCACTGGTCCTAATACTGACCCCTGTGGGACTCCGCTGGTCACAGGTGCCCACTCTGACACCTCGCCACGTACCATTACTCGCTGCTGTCTTCCTGACAAGTATTCCCTGATCCATTGCAGTGCCTTCCCTGTTATCCCTGCTTGGTCCTCCAGTTTTTGCACTAATCTCTTGTGTGGTACTGTGTCAAATGCCTTCTTGCAGTCCAAGAAAATGCAATCCACCCACCCCTCTCTCTCTTGTCTTACTGCTGTCACCATGTCATAGAACTCCAGTAGGTTTGTGACATAGGATTTCCCATCTCTGAAACCATGTTGGCTGCTGGTGATGAGATCATTCCTTTCTAGATGTTCCACCATTCTTCTCCTGACAATCTTTTCCATGATTTTGCATACTATACATGTCAGTGACACTGGTCTGTAGTTTAGTGCTTCATGTCTGTCTCCTTTTTTAAAGATTGGGACCACATTTGCTGTCTTCCATGCCTCAGGCAATCTCCCTGTTTCGATAGATGTATTGAATATTGTTGTTAGGGGTACACATAGCGCCTCTGCTCCCTCTCTCAGGACCCATGGAGAGATGTTATCTGGCCCCATTGCCTTTGAGGTATCTAGCTCGCTCAGAAGCCTCTTCACTTCTTCCTCGGTTGTGTGTACTGTGTCCAGCACATGGTGGTGTACCCCACCTCTCCGTCTTTCTGGAGCCCCTTCTGTCTCCTCTGTGAACACTTCTTTGAATCTCTTGTTGAGTTCCTCACATACTTCACGGTCATTTCTTGTTGTCTCTCCTCCTTCCTTCCTTAGCCTGATTAACGGTTGTTTTCTTCCTGATGTGGCTGTATAACAGCTTCGGGTCAGATTTGGCTTTTGCTGCTATGTCGTTTTCATATTGACGTTGGGCCTCCCTTCTTATCTGTGCATATTCATTTCTGGCTCTACGACTGCTCTCCTTATTCTCCTGGGTCCTTTGCCTTCTATATTTCTTCCATTCCCTAGCACACTTGGTTTTTGCCTCCTTGCATCTTTGGGTGAACCATGGGCTCATCCTGGCTTTTTCATTATTCCTGTTACCCTTGGGTACAAACCTCTCCTCAGCCTCCTTGCACATTGTTGCTACATATTCCATTATCTCATTAACTGGCTTCCCTGCCAGTTTTCTGTCCCACTGAACCCCGTTCAGGAAGTTCCTCATTCCTGTTTAGTCCCCTTTCTTGTAGTTTGGCTTCATTCGTCCTGGCCTTCCTGCTTCTCCCTCCACTTGTAGCTCTACTGTGTATTCGAAGCTTAAAACCACATGGTCACTGGCCCCAAGGGGTCTTTCATATGTGATGTCCTCGATATCTGCACTACTCAAGGGGAATACTAAGTCCAGCCTTGCTGGTTCATGTGTGTGTGTGTGTGTGTGTGTGTGTGTGTGTGTGTGTGTGTGTGTGTGTGTGCGGAAAAGCATCTTGGAATATAAACAAAAGAAGGGCTCTGATGAGCGCATGTCTGCAATTGCCTGGAGCATATAGCCGATTAACAGATGCAATCTAGAAGTCAGTCTGAAACAGGGCCGCCTGGGAAGAGCTGGGAGTCCCTTCCATGATTAAAAATGAGTGGCTGGGTAGGACAATGAGGAGTATAGTGCTGGAAAGTCAATTGGAAAGGGATGACACGTGGGTGCTGGAAGATAAGCTGGAAGACGCGATACATGTTTTAAATTCTGGAAGGTGGACTGGAAAGGATGACACATGTCTTAGATGCTTGACGATGAACTGGAAGGGACGATACATGCATTAGTTTCTGGAAGGTGAACTGGAAAGGATGGCACATGTCTTGGGTGCTGGAAGGTGAACTGGTAAAGATGACACATGTCTTGGGTGCTGGAAGATAAACTGGAAGGGACGACACTTGTCTTAGGTCCTGGAAGGCTACATACTAGGAGCATGATGATGTCTTAGAACCTGGAAATTACCGTTTTAAAGAAGATTCATATCAGAGGTTCTTGGAGGTGGTGTGGAAGAAGAAAACGAATGTCTTGGGTGCAGGATGGTAGAGAAACGATCATGACTAGAAGACAGAAATCACAGTAAACACGAGTTTAGTGACTAAAGACGAGAATGACTCAGAAAGAGCATGTGGGCGAGGCTCCTGGAAAGGGCAAAGGGAAAACTAGACTGGAAGGGCGTGGGAGGGGACGAACTGGAACGCGAGGAACTACAAGAAAGTTAGAAATTCAGGGGAGGGAAAAAGAGTACAGATGAGGAGGCAGTGTCGTGGAATGGAGCAAAAGGAATGGAAAAGATTATGAGAACTGGAAAGGGGTTATAGAATTAGGAAAGAGCGGAAATGACAATATTAAAATAAAATACTGCAGCAATGAAAATGCCAATGATGCGAAACACTGTACAGTATTGCTTAACCTTAAGAGAACTCAAACTCTCGGGTCTCCGTCACCAACAGATATCATCAACAGGGGCGACGCCAAGAGGGGGGCTCGGGAGGGGCTCAGCCTCCTAAAAAATTCTCTCAGCCCCTTCCAAGTCCCTCGCAAATAAAAAGAGTAATTAAGATGCTGCTTCTAAACAATCTTTCAGCCCACATGCAGCCCATGACCACCAACACTCCGCCACTAACAAACACCATCATCAACAAACATCATCATCAACAAACACCATCATTAACAAACACCATCATTAACAAACATCATCACCAACAAACACCATCATCAACAAACATCATCATCAACAAACGCCATCATCAACAAACGCCATCATCAACAAACACCATCACCAACAAACACCATCACCAACAAACACCATCATCAACAAACACAATCATCAACAAACACCATCATTAACAAACACCATCATCAACAAACACCATCATTAACAAACACCATCATTAACAAACACCATCATCAACAAACATCATCATCAACAAACACCATCATTAACAAACACCATCATTAACAAACATCATCACCAACAAACACCATCATCAACAAACATCATCATCAACAAACTCCATCATCAACAAACGCCATCATCAACAAACACCATCACCAACAAACACCATCACCAACAAACACCATCATCAACAAACACAATCATCAACAAACACCATCATTAACAAACACCATCATCAACAAACGCCATCATTAACAAACACCATCATCAACAAACGCCATCATTAACAAACACCATCATCAACATACACCATCATTAACAAACACCATCACAACAAACACCATCATCAACAAACGCCATCATCAACAAACGCCATCATCAACAAACACCATCACCAACAAACACCATCACCAACAAACGCCATCATCAACAAACACCACCACCAACAAACACCATCACCAACAAACACCATCATCAACAAACACTATCATTAACAAACACCATCATTAACAAACACCATCATTAACAAACACCATCATTAACAAAACACCATCATTAACAAACACCATCATCAACAAACATCATCATTAACAAACACCATCATTAACAAACACCATTATTAACAAACACCATCATTAACAAACACCATCATTAACAAACACCATCATTAACAAACACCATCATTAACAAACACCATCATTAACAAACACCATCATTAACAAACACCATCATTAACAAACACCATCATTAACAAACACCATCATCAACAAACACCATCATTAACAAACACCATCATTAACAAACACCATCATTAACAAACACCATCATTAACAAACACCATCATTAACAAACACCATCATTAACAAACACCATCATTAACAAACACCATCATTAACAAACACCATCATCAACAAACACCATCATTAACAAACACCATCATTAACAAACACCATCATTAACAAACACACCATCATCAACAAACACCATCATCAACAAACACCATCATAACAAACACCATCATCAACAAATACCATCATTAATAAACACCATCATCAACAAACGCCATCATTAACAAACGCCATAATTAACAAACACCATCATCAACAAACACCATCATTAACAAACGCCATAATTAACAAACACCATCATCAAACAAACACCATCATTAACAAACGCCACAATTAACAAACACCATCATCAACAAACACCATCATCAACAAACACCATCATTAACAAACATCATCATCAACAAACACCATTATAACAAACGCCATCATCAACAAACACCATCATCAACAAACACCATCATTAACAAACACCATCATCAACAAACACCATCATCAACATACACCATCATCAACAAACACCATCATCAACAAACACCATCATCAACAAACACCATCATCAACAAACACCATCATCAACAAACACCATCATTAACAAATATCATCACCAACAAACACCATCATCAACAAACACCATCATCAACAAACACCATCATCAACAAACACCATCATCAACAAACACCATCATCAACAAATATCATCACCACACAAACACCATCATCAACAAACACCATCATCAACAAACACCATCATCAACAAAAAATATCATCAACAAACACCATCACCAACAAACACCTTAACCAACAAACACCATCATCAACAAACACCATCATCAACAAACACCATCATCAACAAATATCATCACCAACAAACACCATCATCAACAAACACCGTCATCAACAAACACCATCATCAACAAACAATATCATCAACAAACACCATCACCAACAAACACCTTAACCAACAAACACCATCATCAACAAAACATATCATCAACAAACACCATCACCAACAAACACCTTAACCAACAAACACCATCATCAACAAACACCATCATCGACAAACACCATCATCAGCAAACACCATCATCAACAAACACCATATCAACAAACACCAACACCAACAAACACCATCATCAACAAACACCATCATCAACAAACACCATCATCAACAAACACCATCATCAACAAATATCATCACAACAAACACCATCATCAACAAACACCATCAACAAACACCTTGACCAACAAACACCATCATCAACAAACACCATCAACAACAAACACCATCATCAAGAAACACCATCACCAACAAACACCATCATCACAAACACCTTCACCAACAAACACCATCATCAACAAACACCATCATCAAGAAACACCATCACCAACAAACACCATCATCAAGAACACCATCACCAACAAACACCATCATCAACAAACACCTTCACCAACAAACACCATCATCAACAAACACCATCACCAACAAACACCATCATCAACAAACACCATCACCAACAAACATCATCAACAAACACCTTGACCACAAACACCATCACCACAAACACCATCAACAAACACCATCACCAACAAACACCATCATCAACAAACACCATCATCAAGAAACACCATCACCAACAAACACCATCATCAACAAACACCTTCACCAACAAACACCATCATCAACAAGCACCATCACCAACAACATCTCAACAAACACCTTGACCAACAAACACCATCAACAAACACCATCATCATCAAACACCATCACCAACAAACATCATCAGCAAACACCTTAACCAACAAACACCATCAACAAACACCATCATCAACAAACACCATCACCAACAAACATCATCAACAAACACCTTGACCAACAAACACCATCACCAACAAACACCTTAACCAACACACTGTCAACACACACACCATCACCTGCCTCAGCTCATTCACAAGAGCTGTTATCGTACCTTAACTCATCAGCTATGAGCTGTCATATTACCTCAACTCATTTACCGGGTCCTGACAACAGGACGCAGTAAATGAAGTTAGTTTATTGGTATACAGGGTGAAGCTGAAGCCATCTGCAACACACAACTTTCAATCTCTATGTGGAGATGTTGCAAATATGCAAATGCGTATTGAACGAGGATTGAATGATTGATGGTGATATCGCTGGGAAAGTTAATATGGACTGAGGTTTGCTGATGCCTGGTTGTGGTGTAAATACCGTCTCTTTTGCTCTCTCTCTCTCTCTCTCTCTTTCTCTCTCTCTCTCTCTCTCTCTCTCTCTCTCTCTCTCTCTCTCTCTCTCTCTCTCTCTCTCTCTCTCTCTCTCTCTCTCTCTCTCTCTCTCTCTCTTTCGCTCTCTGCACGCCCTTCCCCACCTTCCCCCACGGGTGTGTGGCGGGCAGGGTGGGGTCCGGCATAAAGATCAAGGCAATGTGTGTGTGTGTGTGTGTGTGTAGCACTTTCCCTTCACCACACCTGTCTTTATGTGTGGCCATCTTGGTGGTTGTGGAGGAAGGGGGTTGGGGAGAGGGGTGTCTCTAGCAACCTCCACCCCTTCCTCAACCCCCCGTCCTCTCTCTCCCTTCTCCCCCTCCTTCTTCTCATCCAATACTTCCCCACTCCCCCGTCCCTTGCTGGTGGTGATAGCATAGGCACATCTCTGACCTACTTATATCTCCTCCCTCTCTTATTCTTTCATCCTTCATCTATCTATCCTTCCATCCTTCCCTCATCGTCCACCTGTTTAATCTATCCTTGGCTCCTATTCCTCTTCACTAACAACTTCTTCGTCCACATCTGTCCATTGTTATGCTGCAGTTATGTGGCGGCGATGTTGATGGTGTGTCTGTGTGTGTACTCAGGTGTACAAATTTTGTTGTACTCAATTAATTGCGCTCAGTTGTACTCATCTAGCTGTGGCTGTGGAGGGTTGAGTCTACTTATCGTTATTAATCTATTTTGCTTGGTCCTAGCCTTCTGGGCTCTGTCGTACTTGTAGGAGAAGCTGCCATACTTCGCCTCCTTCCTCATCCTCGACTTTAGCTTCAATCCTTGTCCCCTCATTCCTAGTTATCTTCTTTCAAATAACGCAGTGACAATGCCCTCTTAGTATTGTGCACGTGGAGATTATGTTTCCTCGGGTTCTCCAGTCTTCCAGCTTCTTTAGTCTCACGTCTTATGTCAGTACTCTTAATACAAGAACTGTATGCAGCATCAGCGAGGGCTCCAGGGTGATGATGCATACTCTACAATGCTCCCAACATTCACTACATACACAGCTATGTATGGTCTTCTCTCTTCTCTTCCTGGGGACTAAATTCCAATGCCTACTTACCTGACCACTCCGGTCCAGGTTCCTCTGCAGTCCATCCCTATGTACAGACTTACGAGTGAACCCATGACGTGTCACAGTGTCGACTACCTCTCTGCACTCCACAAAATCTAATCCATAAGTCCCTCTTTTTTCTTCCCCCTTATTCTTCGATACTCTTTCATAGGAGTTCAGTAGGTTTACCAGAAAAGATTTTTCCCCGTCTCTGAACCCGTGTTTTGTCATTAGTGAGTCTGTTCTTTCCAGTTGTTCCGTCACTCTTCATTTTCTTTGAAACACCTGTAGTTTAACACCCTTAGTTTAACACCTGTCATTGTAGTTTAACACTTGCACATTAGAGCTACCTGACTCTCCCTTGAATATCTGCAGGACATTGACTTATTCTTGGCTAACTGGTAACTGTCCAATATTCTGACTGACATATTGTTACCAGCAAAACACAGTGCCTCTGCTCTCAGCATCCTCAGCAACAGACTCAGCTGTCATGATTTATTGTGCCTAGATGGCTTAGTATTTCCTTCATTATTTTCTTTGTTGTGGTCTAATTCGCTGGCTTCTTATCTTCTCTCTCTTCTGGGGGATTTTTCACAAATGATGCTGTTTCCTCAGAGGATACCAACCTTCACTCTTCGGATAAGATCCTCGCCCGCTTATTTGACCTTCTTCGTGAGTTCCCCGCTCTCCTTCCTCAGTCGTATCACCTCATCCCTTCCAGTAAGTTACCCCTTAATGTGCCTGTTAAGTCGCTGTGGTTACAGTATTTGCCTTTGACGTTATACCATTTTCCAACTGGTGTTTTGCTTCTCTTCTTATTCCTTGCATACTTGTTCTTGTCTTTTTTCTGCTCCGTTCTATATTTCCTCTCTTCCTCGTGTCCTATATATTTTGCACGCTTTAGTGCTCCTACTTTTTGTCTTCCTACAAGTCTGTGTTAACCACAGGCTCTCTGCCTGACTCACTGCCTGTACTCTTCTCATCTCACTGTCTGTACTCTTCTCATCTCACTATCTGTACTCCTCTCATCTCACTGTCTGTACTCCTCTCATCTCACTGTCTGTACTCCTCTCATCTCCCTGGCTGTACTCCACTCATCTCCCTGCCAGTATTCCACTCATCTCACTGCCCTCTCATCTTGTTACTTGTCCTCCTCTTCCGGAGGGGGGAAGGGATATTTTCCATCCACCTTTCTGCACTTCGTTGTTACTACTCTGTTTATTGTTATATTGTGTCTTTCTTCCCTGCTTTCCTTCTCATCGTACTTTCCTTAGCAACTTTCTCGCCTTCCAGTAGTTCTTGTTTAGCCCGGTTCAGTTCTCGCTTCTCTCTCTCTCTCTCTCTCTCTCTCTCTCTCTCTCTCTCTCTCTCTCTCTCTCTCTCTCTCTCTCTCTCTCTCTCTCTCTCTCTCTCTCTCTCTCTCTCTTGTATTCCTTCTCAGGTGTCCCTTCCACCAAACTCTAAGCTGTATCGTGTTATCGTATCTACGGGTGTAATGCCGGCTCATCCATCTCGTGTCAGTCTTGTAACATGAATCTCCATTGGAACTCCCATTGTTTGGGCTTCCAAGGGCTTCCTCTCTCCTAATACGATTCTCTAACCATTGTATCAAGGTCTCCTCCCTCCTGATACGATTCTCTAACCATTGTATCACGGCCTCCTCCCTCCTGATACGATTCTCTAACCATTGCATCACGGCCTCCTCCCTCCTGATACGATTCTCAAACCATTGTATCACGGCCTCCTCCCTCCTGATACGATTCTCAAACCATTGTATCACGGCCTCCTCCCTCCTGATACGATTCTCTAATCATTGCATCACGGCCTCCTCCCTCCTGATACGATTCTCTAACCATTGCATCACGGCCTCCTCCCTCCTGATACGATTCTCAAACCATTGTATCACGGCCTCCTCCCTCCTGATACGATTCTCAAACCATTGCATCACGGCCTCCCCCCTCCTGATACGATTCTCTAACCATTGTATCACGGCCTCCTCCCTCCTGATACGATTCTCAAACCATTGTATCACGGCCTCCTCCCTCCTGATACGATTCTCAAACCATTGTATCACGGCCTCCTCCCTCCTGATACGATTCTGTAACAATCGTATAGAATAGGTTAGCAGCACATTTCTGTTGCATGAAATCTGCCTAGGTAAAAATATAAAAAGTAAAATTAATTTTTAGTGTCAGTCTCAGTTCTCTCAGTCTTTCTTCTTTTGATCCAAAGATCTCACGTGATGACTGGTTGTGGAGTATTTCTATATGCTTTCCTAGCTGCTTCCTCTACGATGTTTACAGTTATTCCTGTTATTTTCCTCGTACTTTTGTGAGGGGTCTCCTGTTGTTTGGTGGTGGGTTGTAGAGCTAATTGCTACTATTACTTCTCTTTTCCTTTCCCCAACTTATAAAGGATTCCATATATTTCCACTACATTATTTCTTTCTCACCCCTCTGAGATCGAATTTCAGCTGAGACTAGAAAAGCTACTTCTTACCCGTGTGTGTGTGTGTGTGTGTGTGTGTGTGTGTGTGTGTGTGTGTGTCTCAGGGGCAGGGCGTGTTGTGTGTGTGGTTGTGTCAGCATTAAAGAGTAAGATTACTATATTTCTTTCGTTGCGGAGACAAAACAACTGCACTTGGTATCCCGTTTTCGTTATTATTACTGGTACTTGAAGCGTCCCTTTCTCCCACTGAGGTGGCCAGGGGCAGCACTGGTGAGACCACTAGCAAATTTGTCGACCCATGTACGGGAATCGAGGCTGGGTCATTTCGGTTTTGCGCCGACTGCAGTGAGGCGCATGTCATCCTGTGTGTATGCGTGTGTGTGTGGGTGCGTTGGCTAGAGAGGGTGTGTCGCCGCTCCTGTTCTCACCGCACTCAGTAATCTGAAGTTTCCTTCTTTGCAGGTGCGACCGCTGCAGGCAGCCTGAGGGCCTTCCACCACGCCAGTGTCTGTCTCTCTGGATGTACTTGCTGAGGCTCATCTGCTTCACATCCTCGGGTGTCTTCGTCTTATCCACGGCCTCCCACGTCGCATCTACTGCCTTCCACGTCGCACCTTCTGCTTTCTATGTTTCATCCCCTGCATCCTACATCACATTTCTAACCCTTTTACATCATATCTCAGATTTATGCTATTTATTTTTCAAATTCATCATTTGTTTGTTTTATACATATGTTCCTCTTTATGTTAGATCCTCTGCAACAGCTGAATACATCATTTCTTCTTTCTATAACATTTTCACCCAGTTGACGTTACATCGTTGTGGCATTACATCCTTTTCCTTCATTGACGCCACGTCACCGGCCATCTGGCACCAGCAGTGCCATTCTTGACGTTACCATTGAGAGTCGACACTATGTCGTGCCCTCAGGCCGCAGAGTTGCCGTCGCTACACGTGGCAGCACGTCCAGTGCCCACCAAGCCTGCAAGACTCTTGTGTCCAGACGCCTCCCGCACGCGCCGCCCACATAACTCTCTCCTCGACTCACCGAAAATGGGAGTCACGTGTCCCGATCTCCTACCCATTCAAAACATGGGTGATCACGGGAGGCATGAGGGGCCCACGCCTGCCTCAGATATCCCTTTTGATCTTTCCAAAGCAGGCCAGGAGTCGAGTATGGCGTCGGCCTCGCGCCCCCTCGACCTTAACGATTCCGACCAGCCACTCGATCTTAGAGTCGACTTTAAGAAACGACGGACCGTAGAGGACGAGAACATGAACCTGGTGTCGAGTCCTGGTAGGAGTTCCCCTCGTGAGGTCCCAGGACTCTGGGTGACGCTACCACAGGACTCTCCCGTACCACCCCTACCTTCCCCGTCATCATCAGCGCCTCCTGCATCTCCAACGTCCTCAGAGAGAATCATAAGACGGGTGGCCGACTGCTCGGGTCTAACCTACCCAGTGCCACACAATCTGGCACCCAGTGCGCCGGTGCCACTGCTGTATCCTCGACCCATTCCTCCTTCGCATCTCCTCTATGCCACCGCCAATAAAGATCTTCCATATTCACCCCTGGCTTCGCAGCCGGGGCTGACTCCTCCTCATTACTCCCTCCTCCCTCTCTCAGGGCGCAGTTATCCCTACTCCCTGATGAGGGGATACCCGTCCCTCAGCTGCCCTCCCCGACACCCGACACTCTACGAGGCTCTCAGCGAGCGCCGCCCCACAGATAACTCTACTGCAGGAGCGCTGGGACACAGCCTTAAGCCCCGGGAGCGGTACTCTTGTAAGTTCTGCGGCAAAGTGTTCCCGCGGTCGGCTAACCTGACGCGGCACCTGCGGACTCACACTGGAGAGCAGCCTTACAAGTGCAAGTTCTGCGAGCGTTCCTTCAGCATCTCGTCCAATCTTCAGCGTCACGTGAGAAATATCCACAACAAGGAGAAGCCATACAAGTGTCGCCTGTGTGAGCGAGCCTTCGGTCAGCAGACCAACCTCGACCGTCACATGAAGAAGCACGAGTCTGACGGACCCACCATCCTGGACGGTGGTCATCGGCGGCTCCTCCTGCCGAAACCGTCGCAGGAGAGCTGGAGGGGGCCAGCCCCTCCTCCCCTCACCCCCCTATCCTCACACGCAGCCTTTACTCACTCCCTCACCAACTCTCTCAGCCAATCACTCACTAACTCCTTCACCCAATCACTCACACAGTCCTTAACCCAATCACTCCACGGCCCCTTTACTCATTCAACCTTCACTGCCGACACTCACGCCTCTTCTCCTGTACACTCACCGATTCCCAACCCTCAAGAAGAGGAAGAGGAAGACATTGACGTGGAGAACGAAGACGAAGAGGAGGAGGAAGAGAGGGAAGGAGAAGCGACTAACGATGACAGACGTGTGTCATGCGAGGTTACCATCACTCCAGCGCCCATCACAACTGAAGCATCCAATTCTCCTGCCTCCGGCGAGAACATGGTACAGGTGTGACCAGATGTGAGCACCAGGTGTGAGCACCAAGTGTCACCAGGCGCTGCCTCTCCGTCCTATCACTGAAAAAGACAACCTGCGGGTGAAGAGACATCCATAGTTAGCTAACGTCTTCTTACCGGCAAAAAAAAAAAAGAGTACAAGTGGATGTAGATTACTCACTGTTACAAAGACGTAACTAAAATCTTGCAACGGGAATCTTGCAACGGGAGACCTACAATGGGAGTCTTAAAATGGGAGGCTTGCAAAAGGAGTCTTTCCTGTCATACAAACCAACGGCGACCCGTTGCAGGAGTAACAGAAGCTTGTTCAACCAAAGCTGAACCGACATCTGTACAGGTGTCCTTTAAGAGAGTTATAACCTAGCAGAGTACAAGTGTTTGACCTTTTTCTTTCCTTTTTATTGTGCACTAAAATATTATAGATGCAATGAACGCTAATGTATTGTCTTGCTTCCGTGTGGTACAAATTCAAAATATTTTTTTGAGAGCATTTGCACGTTAGAAATTTATTCAAGCTTCTATTGAAGTGAAAGACTGAAGCGGGTGTTGCAGCTCCTGTGTGTCGTTACTGCCAGTCCTACGTGTTAGGACTGGGCAAGTGTCAGGAAAAAGGTCTGAAAGCTTACAGGATGCAATATTTCCGTGCTCTGTGCTCTCTCGAGGCTAAAGTGAGAGGATGGATGGGGATTTCCCCTTATCCTCGTGTTACTAGACGTGCAAATTTCTTGGTTTTCTGGCGTCAGAGGGGAAGAGGAGATCACTGAAAGGGGTCATTGAAAGAGGGAAGAAAGAGGTGAAGGATCTCATTCAAACAGTGAAGTGATTGAAAGAGTGAAGGGGGTCATTGTAACTGTGAATATTATTGTATTTGCGAAGGATATTATCGTCATGAGGAGGTCATTATAAGTGTGAGGGTCATATAAGTGTAAAGGAAGCCATTGTAAGCACACACAGTATTATGTAAGTGCACAGCTGAGAACTAGCAGTGTTTTTTTATGTTATACAACTGCTGAAACCTGTGTTGCGTTAAACAAGTGTCACAGATGTGTTAAAACAGTGATGGGGAACTGAGAAGGAAGAGACCCAGGGAACTCTGTCTCGTAAACAAGTGCTTGTTATTCCCACCTGAGACAAATCCTTAACGCAGATGTATGAGTCTGTATTTACCATTCCAGTTCCTAATGCGCTTCGCTGTAAAAGCGTTAACGGCAGTGTTTATTTTGGAAATGGCTCTGCAGCGTTGCAGGAAAGCACTCCGCTGAACCGTAACTCCATGCAAATTATTGCACACCAGTAAAATGCAATAAACGTGGATGAAAATAGCCATGGCTGACCTGACCTATTGCAAATTGCCTGACGATGCAAGGTGAGAGAGTTGCAACCAGAGTGTTGCGTTACCCCGTGACAAAGTGAAACAAAACGCAGTGTTTGTGTGAAAACACAAGAGTGTTGCAGTTGAGTTGATGTCAAACGTGCAGTGCTGTCTTTGACCAAATTTTGATAATTTTGATCATATTTTGATGACTTTGACAAAAATTGGGGTGTTCCTTCTGTGAATTTTATATGAGTTATTGTGTGTGTGTGTATATATATATATATATATATATATATATATATATATATATATATATATATATATATATATATATATATATATATATATATATATATATATATATATATATATATATATATAATATATATATATATATATATATATATATATATATATATATATATATATATATATATATTTATATATATATATATATATATATATATATATAATATATATATATACATATATATATATATATATATATATATATATATATATATATATATATATATATATATATATATATATATATATAATGCATGTAAAGTAATTCATTCAAATGCAATACTTCGAAATTTGCTCGATCTCCGCAGATGCGAGAGAGGTTTGCGATTACGCACTCACTTTGTGAATAAATTTGCGGGTGTGGCCGATCGTGGAGCGTTGCGCGCGCCGCCTCGCTCCTGGAAAAACTCTAGAGGCCAATTTCGTAGTTACTACTTTCCGTGTTCTATGGTCTGCTGTTCCGTGATCCATGGTCAGCTGTTCCGTGATCCATGGTCAGCTGTTCCGTGTTTCATGGTCAGCTGTTCCGTGTTCCATGGTCAACCGTTCTGTTTTTCGGAGCCAAGGAACCTTACGAAGTAGCAACTACGTAGCAACAAGAGGCTACCTTACTACTATGAGTGTGTGTGTGTGTGTGTGTGTGTGTGTGTGTGTGTGTGTGTGTGTGTGTGTGTGTGTGTGTGTGTGTGTGTGTGTGTGTGTGTGTGTGTGTGCGTTTTAAACAGAGAACACGTTTTTAAAACATTTTAGAAAAAGGTTTTTTGATTGGGACATGTTTTCCCGGGTAGGAAAAAGTTTTTCCCATAAAATAAAAAGGGGTGTTTTACGGGCGGGAAAAATGTGTTGCACGATTGGACAAGTGGAAAGGTGTTTTGGAAATCAGAAAAGGGGCCTTCAGAGGGGCCCCCTTAGAGGCATAAGGGGGGGGGGCGGGTTGGTCGTCCCTTTTGGGGTTTTTTACCTGGGGCCCTTTGTTTCTTAAGACCTTCGGCTGGGAGTCAGTCATCTAAAGGGGCCGTCACGTATTCAAACCCAAATTTTTGTGGAGTCGCAGCTTGGGGTTTTTTAGCGATCTGACCCCACAAATGGTGGGTGACGGGGGGTCTCCTTGACAAAAAGGGTGGGGACGCAACGGGCATGATTAAAGAAGCGGAAAATAAAACTTCTTTTAAAAAAATAGTCTTTCCAAATAAAATTTGGTGGCTCCCCGGGGGAAGCAGTGACGCCATTTTTTTTTTCATGTTTTTTAATTCCTTATTGTTTTACTTTTTTTTTTGGATTTTTTTTGTTTTTGGTTCCCGGGGGAATGTTTTCAGTCTTTTGGGGGGGTTGGGGGTGGGGGGGTGTGTGTGGGAGAGAGAGAGAGAGAGAGGAGAGAGGGGAGGAGGGAGGAGAGATTTTTATTTCTCGAAAAAGTAGTTCTTCACCTTTTTTAAAAAAATTACTGCCCCCCCCATTTTTGGGTGTTTTTCCCCAAATCAGTAAAGGTTTAAAAACCACGCTCATACCCAAAAAAAAAAAATATAAAAATGCTGGAGGGCCCTATATATAGCACGGGAATGACATCGGTAAACCTTTTGGGTTGTTGTGTTGCGAGCTCCCACAGGGAGAGAGAGAGATGCAGCTGGTTTTTCTTATGTGTGTGTGTGTGTGTGACCCCGGAAGGATCCTGATATCGCCTCCAGGGAGGTTTGTGACTGAATGATGGGGGTGAAGTTTGACAGCAAGATGGCTGGGAAACTTGCGAAAAATTTCTCCAAAAAATGTGTCAAAAAGAGCCCACTTTTAGCGCAGGTTATAAGTTCAAACTAGGGGTTTTTTTATGACCCTTTGGTTGTGAGATTTGCCTTGTTCCCACCCCCCACTGATTTACTGAACCACGTGGTTTTTTAGAAAAAACCCGGGTGTGTCTGCCTCCCCCCACTGAGTACTAAAACCACATTTGGTGTTAAAATACCTGTGTGTCTGCCTCCACCCACTGAGTACTAAACCCACAGGGGTGTTAGAAAAACCTGTGTGTCTGCCTCCCCACTGGGGTACTGAACCACGGGGGGGTTTTTGTTAAAATTACCTGGGGCTGCCTAAAACCCACGAGTACTAAAACCCCCAGTGGTTTTTTGAATACCTGTTTTGGGCCTCCCCCTTTACTGGAAATAAACCCGTGGTGTTAAAAAACCTGTGTTTCTGCCACACCCACTGAGTATGCCCCCCACGGGTTTTAGAATCCCTGTGTGTCTGCCTCCACCCATGAATAATGTTGATTTATATCCAAACGTACCCCATCCCTATGTTTTAAAATAAAAAACCCCTTAAACCCATGCCCAAAAGGTGGTATCCGCGTGCCCACGAGCACAGTCAAAATCACCGAAGAAAGGGTTTTTATGTGGGTGTGTATGTGGAAAAACAACCCCCGGGAGATTTTAAATGATAGTTTTAGGCCTTTCGTGTTGCAATGCACTCATCAGGGGTTTGCAATGTTGCGCAAGGGAACAGGGGGTCAGAATGAGATATCTTTTCCAGCAGCCCCCGGGAGTCTGCTGGATAAAACACCCTCATTCCAGGGGCCCCCCCTTAAAGGGGATCTACGGGAATTTCATCCCCTTTTGCTTTCACACCCCAGTTGTGTGAAGATGTTTTGATTGCGGCAAAAAAGACCAAGAACTTTTCTTTAATCCCCGGTGGTTGTTTTGCAAACGAAAGGTAGAGCTATAAATTTAAAACCCCGGAATGGTCGTTTTGCATTTGTCTCGCTTGTTGCAAAGATCCCCCTGAATGTGTTGTTTTAGTTCAAATCACTTTTCTAAAAATAAAAAAAAAAAGACCCCCCTAGATCTCACTTCCCAAAATATTTATTAAATCTTTTTTTTTACCAAAAATAAAATTTTTTAAAAAAAAAAATTTTCTGTAGATATGTAATTTAAAAGGGAAAATTTTTTGTTTATTTTAAAAAGAAGAGAACGCTTGGGGGTTTTATTTAACCAAAACCCGTGATAACCTCCCCTGAGGGTCGGTTTTAAAGGGTCTTGTTTTAGGAGTGGAGAAAACTCCTTTTCCTCGGATCATTTGATTGCAAAATAATAAAAATAATAATAAAAATAATAATAAAAATAAAATTAAAAATAATAATAAAAATAATGATAATAATAAAAAAATAATAATAATAATAATATTTAAAAATTTTAATAATAAAAATTAAAAAAATTTCCCTTTATCGCTATTTTTCAAAATTTTGACTATTGAAATAAATGCAATTTTTAGTTGGAAATTTTAAAAACCCACTACTATTTTCTTCTGCTTCTATGTACTGCGCTAATACTACTGCCCAAAAAAATTTTTAATTTTCTACTACTGCTGTATACTACTATACTGTACTACTACAGCATTATACTACTGTGATGAAATATATCAGGGGAAATGGGGGCATGGTTTAAAACTTTATCCATTGATCATTTAAAGCTTTTTAAAGCTTTGTTTTCATTAAAAAATGACCCCCTGAGAAATGAACTTTAACGAGTGTTCCCCAGAGCTTTCTTCTTTTCCTCTCTCTCTCTCTCTTTTCTCCTCTCTCTCTCTCTCTCTCTTCTTCTTCTCTCTTCCCCCTTTAAGGGCCCCACCCGCTGTACAACACAAGGGGGATGCTTTCCTTCGGGGTTTACAGTGTCATTTCTGTAATTTCAAACACCCCGTCAAAAGTTTGGAGGGTGATGCTGTGGTTTTATGTGTTAGGTGTGCTGTGGGGGGTGCTGGGGTGGTGTGTGGGTGATGCTGTGGAAACATGCTGTTTGGTGATGGGTGTGGGTGGTGCTGTGGGTGGTGTGTGGATAATGCTGTTTAAAGGGGGATGCTGTGGGTGGTGCTGTGGGTGGTGCTGTGGGTGTGCTGTGGTCAAAGTGTTAGGTGAGCTGTGGGTGATGCTGTGGGTGGTTTGTGGGTGATGCTGTGGGTGGTGCTCTGGGTGGTGCTTGGTGATGCTGTTTGGGGGATTTTTGGGTGATGCTGTGGGTGATGCTGTGGGTGGTGGGTTGGGTGGTGCTGTGGGTGGTTTCTGTGGGTGATGGTTCTTTTGGGGGGGTGTCTTTGGGGGGTGCTGTGGGTGATGCTGTGGGTGATGCTGTGGGTGATGCTGTGGGTTTAGCTGTGGGTTTGGGGCTGTGGGGGTGCTGTGGGTGGGGCTGTGGGTGGTGGGTTTTTGGGGGGATGCTGTGGGTGTGCTGGGGGTGATGCTGTGGGGGATTTCTGTGGGTGGTGCTGTGGGTGGTGCTGGGGGTGAAAGCTGTGGTAGATACTGGGGGTGATGGCTTTTGGGGATGCTGTGGGGGAGTGCTGGGGGTGGGGTGTGGGTGGTGCTTGGGGGGGTGCTGTGGGTGTGCCCCCTGGGTGATGCTGGGGTGGTGTGGGGTGATGCTGGGGGTGGTTTCTGGGGGTGGTGCTGTGGGTGGTGCTGTGGGTGGTGTGTGGGTTGGGGGCTGGGGTGGTGCTGTGGGTGGTGCTGTGGGTGGTTTCTTGGGTGGTGCTGTGGGTGATTTCTGTTTGGGTTTTGGGGCTGTGAGGGGGTGCTGTGGGTGATGCTGGGGGGTGGTGCTGTGGGGGATGGGTTTTGGGTGATGCTATGGGTGGGGGGTTTGGGTTTATGTGTGGGTGGTGCTGTGGGTGTTTGCTGTGGGGGTTTCTTGGGTGATGCTGTGGGTGGTGCTGTGGGTGATGCTCGGGTGATGCTGGGGTTTTTGCTGTGGGTGATGCTGTGGGTGGTGCTGTGGGGGGATGCTGTGGGTGGGGTGCTGTGGGTGGTGCTGTGGGGGGTGCTGTGGGTGATTTTTTGGGGGTGTTGTGTGGGTGATGCTGTGGATGAAGCTGTGGGTGGTGTTTTGGGGTGATGCTGTGGGTGGTGCTGTGGGTGGGTTTCTGTGGGGGGGTGCTGTGGGGTGATGATGTGGGTGATGCTTTGGGTGATGCGGGGGATGATGCTGTGGGTGGTGCTGTTTGGGGGTGTGTGGGTGGTTTCTGTGGGTTTGGTTTTTTGTGGTTTTGGGGCTTGGGTGATGTGGGGGTTTATGTGTGAGTTTTGTGTGGGTGATGCTGTGGGTATGTGTGGGTGGGGCTGTGGGTGATGGTGTGGGTGGTGCTTGGGTGGGGTGTGGGTGATGGTGGGTGTTTCTGTGGGTGTGCCCGTGGGGATTTTTTGTGGGTGGGGGGTGTGGGTGATGTTTGGGTTTGGTTTCTGTGGGTGGGGGCTGTGGGTGATTTCTGTGGGTGATGTTGTGGGTGGATGTGGGGGGGATGCTGTGGGTGGTTTCTGTGGGTGGTGTTTGGGGGGGTGCTGTGGGTGGTGCTTGTGGGTGGTGTGTGGGTGATGCTGTGGGTGATGCTGGGGGTGTTGCTGTGGGTGGGTGCTGTGGGGGGTGTGTGGGTGGTGTGTGGGTGATGCTGTGGTGATACTGTGGGTTTATGTGTGGGTGATGCTGTGGGTAGTGCTTGGGTGGTGCTGTGGGTGGTGCTCTGGGGGTGCTGTGGGTGATGCTGGGGTGATGTGTGGGGGTTGGGTTGGGGGGTTTTTGGGTGTTTCTGTGGGTTTGGGGCTTTTTGGGTGGTGCGTGGGGTGGTGCTTTTGGGGGGGGTGCTGTGGGTGATGGGTGTGGGTGGTGTGTGAGTGATGTGTGGGTGGTGCTGTGGGTTTGGTTTCTGTGGGTGATGCTGGGCGTGTTCTGTGGGGGTGCTGTGGGGGGCTGTGGGTGGTGCTGTGGGGGATGCCCGTGGGGATGTTTTGGGGGGTGCTGTGGGTTGGGGGTGGGTGGTGTGTGGGGATGGTTTTTGGGTGATTGTGGGGTGGGGCTGTGGGTTTGGTTTTGTGGGTGATGCTGTGGGTGATGTTTGGGGGTAATGCTGTGGGTGGTGCTGGGGTGATGTGTGGGGGGGTGCTTTGGGTGATGAGTGGGTGGGGCTGTGGGTGGTTTTGTTTGGGGAAGCTGTGGGTGTTTCTTTGGGTTTAATTTCTTGGGGGTGTTTTGGGGTGGTGTGTGGTTTATTTCTGTGGGTGTGTGTGGGTGGTGTGTGGGTTATGTGGGAAACATGTGTTTTTGGGGATGCTGTGGGTGGTGCTGTGGGTGGTGTGTGGGTGATGTGTGGGTGGTTTCTGTGGGTGATGTGTGGATATGCTGTTAGGTGATGCTGGGGGTGGTGCTATGGGTGGTGCTGTGGGTGATGCTGGGGTGATGCTGTGGGGGTGCTGTGGGTGATGATGTGGATCATTTCTGTTAGGTGGTGCTGGGGGTGGTGCCCGGGGTGGTGCTTTTGAATTTTTGGGTGTTAGGGGGATGTGTGGGTTTTTTGCTGTGGGTGGTGCTGTGGGGTGATGGTGTGGGTCTGCTGTTTTGGTGTGCTGTGGGGGGGTGTTGGGGGGGGTGCTGTGGGTGATGCTGTTTTTTTGATTTTTTTTTGGGGGGTGTTTTTGGGGGGATGCTTTGGGTGGTGCTGTGGGTGGTGCTTTTGGGTGATGTGTGGGTGATGTGTGGGGGGATGCTGTGGGTTTTTGTGTGGATATTTCTGTTAGGTGATGGGTGGGGGGTGTGTGGGGGGTGCTGTGGGTGTTTTGTGGGTGACGTGTGGGGGATGCTGTGGGTGGTGCTGTGGGTGGTGCTGTGGGGGATGTGTGGGGGTTTATTTCTTGGGGGGTGGTGGGTGTGAGTGATGCTGTGGGTGGTGCGTGGGTGGTGCTGTGGGGATGCTGTGGCGGTTTTGTGGGTGATGCTTTTTGGGGGGTGCTGTGGGTGGTGTGGGGTGGGTGTGTGGGTGAGGGTGTGGGTTTATTTGTGGGTGGTGGGTGTGGGGGGATGAAATTTTGGGTCTTTCTGTTAGGTGATGCTGTGGGTGGTGTGTGGGTGGGGGCTGGGGGTGATGTTTTGGGTGTTTCTGTGGGGGGGTGCTGTGGGGGGTGCGTGGGTGATTTCTGTGGGTTTATTCTGTGGTTTATGGGGGATGTTTCTGTGGGGGGGGTTTGTGGGTGATGCTGTGGGTGGTGCTTTGGGTGATGTGTGGGTGAGGTTTTGGGGGGGTGTGTGGGGGATGCTTTGGGTGGGGGCTGTGGGTGGTGTGTGGGTGATTTCTGTGGGTGGTTTCTTTTGGGGGATGGGTGTTTGGGGGGTGCTGTGAGTGGTGCTTTGGGTGATGCTGTGGGTGTTGCTGTGGGTTATGCTGTGGGTGGTGATGTGAGTGGTGCTGTGGATGATGCTATGGGTGATGCTGTGGGTGGTGCTGTGGGTGGTGCAGTGGGTGATGCTTTGGGTGATGCTGTGGGTGGTGCTGTGAGTGGTGCTGTGGATGATGCTGTGGGTGATGCTGTGAGTGGTGCTGTGGATGATGCTGTGGTTGATACTGTGGGTGGTGCTGTGGGTAGTGTTGTGGATGATGTTGTGGGTGATGCTGTGGGTGGTGCTGTGAGTGATGCTGTGGGTGATGCTGTGGATGATGCTGTGGGTGGTGCTGTGGGTGATGCTGTGGGTGGTGCTGTGGGTGGTGTTGTGCGTGGTGCTGTGGGTGGTGCTGTGGGTAATACTGTGGGTGGTGATGTGAGTGGTGCTGTGGATGATGCTGTGGGTGATGCTGTGAGTGGTGCTGTGGATGATTCTGTGGATGATACTGTGGGTGGTGCTGTGGGTGGTTTTGTGGGTGGTGCTGTTGGTGGTGTTGTTAATGATGTTGTGGGTGATGCTGTGGGTGGTGCTGTGAGTGATGCTGTGGGTGGTGCTGTGGGTGGTGCTGTGGGTGGTGCTGTGGGTGGTGCTGTGGGTGGTGCTGTGAGTGATGCTGTGGGTGGTGCTGTGGGTGGTGCTGTGGGTGGTGCTGTGGGTGGTGCGGTGGGGTTTTATATATATATTATATATATATATATATATATATATATATATATATATATATATATATATTATATATATATATTTATTATATATATTATATATATATAATATATATATATATATATATTATATTATATATAATATTATACATGTGTGTGTGTGTGAGTGTGTGGCATGCAAAGAATACGTAACCTTTATTCGGCGCATGTACACACCCTCATTGAAAGGCTATCTCCCTCAACCAGCGAACCAGTACTAGGGTCGACGATGGGACCCAGTCGTTCGATCAGTACCCAAGTTCAAGCCAATGAGATGTTTTTGGCAATCGCAGAGGTGTTGTGGGTACCAAACACCTGTCTGCCCTTGTCATTCCCATTCGAAAGCTGGTTGAAGCCCGGTCTGCTCTCTGGTGGCTTCTATTCTGCCTTGCTTACCGTCGAGTGCACTAATAACTGCTGGTGTATATAGTGTACGTAATTCTGTTCTTACTTGGTGAAGGATAATATAAGTCAAAAGTTTTTCTGCTGTGTTTTATTTTGGTGTGGTGGGGGTTGGGGGGCTCCCTTTACACCCCAGGATAGCAGGCCTTTGGTTTTCTGGGTTGTAATTATATATATATATATATATATATAGATTTATATATATATATTTATTAGATATATTTATATATTATATATATATATATATAATTTTTTTTTTATATATATATGTATATATATATATATTATATATATATATATATTTATATATATATTGTCGTGCCGATAGGCGGAGAAATTTGTGATCTTGTGATTAAATAGCAAACCGCTCATCTGAACAATATAGGACAAGTGAAAATTTGTGTATGCAATATTTCGCAAATTCATTCTGAACCTAACGAAAAAAATATGTCTTCACTTCGTTTGTTATTAGTCTATTATTGTAAACAAATCTAAATTATATTAGTTGAGTTAGGTTAAAATAAATTGAGCTTGTTATAATAAGGTTTAGGTAAGTTTTTAAGTTCATTTGGTGCAAAATTATAAATTTTTTACGGCAACATTAATGAAAATGATATATCTTTAAACCGTATAAGAGAAAAATTTTAGATAGGACTTAATTTAAATGAGCTTCTTGCTAATTGACCAGTTTTACATATATTTTATTATATATATATTGATATATATATATATAGTTATTATATATATATATATATATTATTTATATATAGTATAATATTATATTATATATATTTATATATATATATATATTTAATATGGTAGTAGGTGGTAGACAGCAACCACCCAGGGAAGTACTACCGTCCTGCCAGATGACTGTGAAACAAAAAACGTATTGTTTTGCATGATGGTAGGATTGCTGGTTTCTTTTGCTGTCTCATAAACACGCTTAGATAAAGGGATTATCTTGCTACTCCTACTAAACACTTTTGGTCACACTCACAGACACGCACATGCATATATATATATACATACATCTAGGTTTTTCTCCTTTTTCTAAATAGCTCTTGGTCTTTTTTATTTTTCTATTGCCAATGGGGAAGTGGAAAAGAATCTTTCTCCGTAACCATGCGTGGTGTATGAGGCGACCTAAAATGCGGGAGCAATGGGCTAGTAACCCCTTTCTCCTGTATACAATTATAAAAAAAGAGAGAAGAATAACCTTTTATATAACTGGGTTGCTTAAATGTTGCGTGGATGTAGTGCGGATGTCAAGAAACAGATATGATTGCTGATGTTATGAAAATGGAACAAGAAGTTGTTGTCTGGCCCTAAGCGAAACAAAGCTGAAGGGGTGGAGAGTTCAGTGGTGGGGAAATAAATGGGATTAAAATCTGGAGTATCTGAGAGAGTTAGAGCAAAGGATGGGGTAGCAGTAATGTTAATGATCGTTATGGACAGGAGAAAAGAGAATATGAATGGGTAAATTCAAGAATTATGTGGATTAAAGTAAAGGTGGATGCGAGAAGTGGTCATAATAGCGTGTATGCATCCTGGAAGAAGAGAGGAATGCAGGGAGAGAGAGAGATTTTGGGAGATGTTAAGTGAATGTATTGGACCTTTGGAACCAAGTGAGAGAGTATTGTGGTAGGGGACTTGAATGCTAAAGTAGGAGAAAACTTTTGAGAGGGTGTGGTAGGTAAGTTTGGGGTGCCAGGTTGTAATGATATTGGGGCCTTTGATTGAACTTTGTATGAAAGGATTTAGTTATAGGTAATAATATTTTAAGAAAGAGGATAAATAAGTATACACGTTATGATGTAGGGCGAAATGACAGTAGTTTTGTGGATTATGTATGGTAGATAAAGACTGTTGAGTAGACTTCAGGAATGTAACTGTTTATAAGAGGGGCCACAGATATATCTGATACTTTCTAGTTGTAGCTACAATGAGAGTAAAAGGTAGATGGGATACAAGGAGATAGAACATTCAGGAAGAGAGAGTTGAAGGTTTATTAAACTAAAAAGAGGAGGGGGGGGGGGGAGGGGAGAGGGAGGGGGGTTGGGGGGAAGGCAGGTTAGGGTAGATATAAACAGCTATTGGAGGATAGATGGGCTAATGAGAGCATAGGCAATGGGGTCGATAGAGGTATGGGGTAGGTTTATAAATGGAGTGTTGAGTGTCAGCAGAAGTTTGTGGTTACAGGAAAGAAAAAATGGGTGCAGGAGGAAGAGATAGCGATTGTGGAATGATGATGTAAAGAGAGTAGTAAGGGAGAAAAAGTTAGGCATTGAGAAGTTTTTACAAAAGTAGAAGTGATGCAAGGAGGAAGAGTATATGGAGAAAAAGAGAGAGGTTAAGAGAGTGGTGGAAGCAATGTAAAAGAGAGCAAATGAGTGAGTGGTGGGGGGGGGGGGAGATGTTATCAACAAAAATTTTGTTGAAAATAAGAAAAGTTTTGGAGTGAGATTAACAGTTAAGAATATGCCTAGAGATCAAATGGATGTGTCAGTTAAAATAGGAGAGGGAGGAGTTATTAAATGGCGAGAGTTAGAGGTATTGGGAAGATGGAGGAATTTTTTTGAGGAATTGTTAAATGTTGAGGAAGATAGGGAAGCTGTGATTTCGTGTATAGGGCAAGGAGGAATAACACGTGTAGGAGTGAGGAAGAGCCAGTTGTGAGTGTGGGGGAAGTTCGTGAGGGCTGTAGGTAAATGAAAGGGGGTAAGGCAGCGGGATGAGGGATAAAGATAGAAATGTTAAAAGCAGGTGGGGATATAGTTTTGGAGTGGTTGGTTGCAATTGTTTAATAATGTATGGAGGGGTTAAGGTACTAGGATTGGCAGAGAGCATGCATAGTCCTTTGTATAAAGGCAAAGGGGATAAAAGAGAGTGCAAAAATTATAGGGGGAAAAGTCTGTGAGTGTAACTGTAAAGTGTATGGTAGAGTATAATTGGAGAATTATGAGTAAGACGGAGAATAGGATAGCAGATGAACAAGGAGGCTTTAGGGAAAAGGTAGGGGGTGTGTGGACCAGGTGTTTACAGTGAAACATATAAGTGTAACAGTATTTAGATAGGCTAAGAGGTCTTGTGGCATTTATGGATTTGGGAAAAGGCGTATGACAGGGTGGATAGGGGGGCAGTGCAGATGTTGCAAGTGTATGATGTAGGGGAGGTAGGTTACTGAAAGCAGTGAAGAGTATTTTACGAGGATAGTGAGGCTCAAGTTAGAGTATGTAGGAAAGAGGAAATTTTTTCCAGTAAAAGTAGGAATTAGACAAGGTTGTGTGATTTGTTCACCGTGGGTGTTTATTATATTTATAGATGGGGTGTATGGATGTAAAGGCGAGGGTCTTGGCAAGAGGCGAGGAGTTTAAAAGATAAAGAATCACACACCAAAGTGAGTTGTCACAGCTGCTCTTTGCTGATGGACACTGTGCTCTTGGGAGATTGAAGAGGGAAGTTGCAGAGATTGGTGGATGAATTTGGTAGGGTGTGCAAAAGAGAAATATTAAAGGTGAATACAGGAAAGAGTAAGGTTATTTGGAGGATACAAAAAGATTAGGTGTGAAAAGATTGAATATCAGATTGGAGGGAGGAGAGTATGGAGGAGGTGAACGTTTTAGATATTTGGGAGTGGACGTGTCAGCAGGATGGGTCTTATGAAGATGAGGTGAATCTTAGAATTGATGAGGGAAATAAGGTGAGTGGTGCACTTAGGAGGTTGTGAGACAAAGAACGTTGGTTTTTTCCCCCTTTGGGGGAGGCAAAGAGGGAATGTATGTGAGTATAGTTTTTCCAAAGCTCTTATATGGGTGTGAAGCGTGGGTGATGATGTTGCAGCGGGAGATAGGCTGGAGGCAGTGGAGATGTCATGTCTGAGGGCAATGTGTGGTTGTGAATATAATGCAGAGAATCGTAGTTTGGATGTTAGGAGTGTTTGGTGAGTGGGGATTACCCAAAATGTGTCCAGGGGTGAGGAAGGGTTGTTGAGGTGGTTCGGACATGTGAGAGAATGGAGCGAAACAGAATGACTTCAAGAGTGTATCAGTCTGTAGGGAAGGAAGGGGGGTAGGGGTCTGCCTAGGGAAGGGTTGGAGGAGGGGGTAAAGGAGGTTTTGTGTGCGAGGCTTGGACTTCCAGCAGGCATGCTTGAAGCGTGTTTGATAGGAGTGAATGGAGGACAAATGGTTTTTAATACTTGACGTGCTGTTGGAGTGTGAGCAAAGTAACATTTATGAAGGGATTCAGGGAAACCGGCAGGCCGGACTGAGTCTGGAGATGGGAAGTACAGTGCCTGCACTTGAAGGAGGGGTGTTAAGTTGCAGTTTAAAAACTGTAGTGTAAAGCACCCTTCTGGCAAGACAGTGATGGAGTGAATGATGGTGAAAGTTTTTCTTTTTCGGGCCACCCTGCCTTGGTGGGAATCGGCCGGTGTGATAATAAAAAATATATAATAATTATTATAATGTGTGCGAATAGGTAATATTAATCTATTAGCAAGAGCTCATTTAAAATTAAGGTCTTCCTAACATTTTCTCTTATACGTTTTGTTTAATTAAAAACATTTTTTTTCTTATGTTACTGTAAAAAAATCATAATTTTGTACCAAAAGAACCTTCGAAAACTTAGATGAGCTTATTATAACAAGCGCAATTTTATTTAGCCTTATCCAGCTAAATATATTTTAGATAAGTTTACGATAATTTAATATTAAACAAACATAATGAAATATATTTTTTTCGTTAGGTTCAGTATGAATTTTGCGAAATTATTGCATACACAAATTTTCGCTTTCCTTATTCGGCAAGGAGATCATTGCTATTTAAGCCAAAATCCCCAGTTTTACCTATTCTGCACGACATATATGTATGTATATATAATCTGCGGATATTTTTCACCATTATTCAAGGAAAAAACAGTTGGTTTTCTCACCTATTCGTGTTTGCAAAGGTCGAGTCTCAGCTCCTGGCCCCTCCTCTCCCCTTCCGAAATTGTGTTCAATCTCTCCTGGTTGCGCGAGTCCTGCCATACTTATTCTTACAGCTATGTATGGATCCCGCCTATACCACTTTCATGTCTAGTAATTCCACTTCTAATCACTCTAAGCCTGAAGAAGTATTTCCTGACATCCCTGTGACATATCTGTGCTTATAACTTTTAGTTGCGGCCTATTGTACCTATTACCCGCTTTGTTAGACTTGCCCTGTCCACCAGGGAAATTCTTCTCAGTATTTTGTATGTCGTAATCATGTCATCTCCGGTCCTTCTGTACTCTAGTGTCGTCAGGTTTAGCTCTTCTAGCCTCTCCTCATTGTTAATATCCCTCACCTCTGGGACTAGTGTCGTAGCATATCTTTGTGTGTGTGTGTGTGTGTGTGTGTGTGTGTGTGTGTGTGTGTGTGGTGTGTGTGTGTGTGTGTGTGTGTGTGTGTGTTGTGAGTGTGTCTGTGTGTATGTGTGTGTGTGTGTGTGTGTGTGTGTGTGTGTGTGTGTGTGTGTGTGTGTGTGTGTGTGTGTGTGTGTGTGTGTGTGTGTGTGAGTGTGTCTGTGTGTATGTGTGTGTGTGTGTGTGTGTGTGTGTGTTCACTTAATTGTACTCACCTAATTGTGGTTCCAGGGGTCGAGACTCAGCTCCTGGCCCCGCCTCTTCACTGATCGCTACTAGGTCCTCTCTATCTGCTCCCTGAGCTTTGTCATACCTCATCTTAAAGCTATGTATGGTCCCTGCCCCCACTACATCACTTGCTAGACTATTCCACTTCCTGACAACTCTATCACTGAAGAAATACTTCCTAACATCCCTGTGACTCGTCTGAATCTTCAGCTTCCAATTGTGACCCCTTGTTTCCGTGTCCCCTCTCCGGAACACCCTGTGTGTGTGTGTGTGTGTGTGTGTGTGTGTGTGTGTGTGTGTGTGTGTGTGGTGTGTGAAGGTGTTTACAGACAAGTTCCCATGGTTGACACAGATGTTTATTGCACTAAACATATGCAATGTTGCATCGTAGCTGTCAACCTAACTTGCCAACAATTAACTGTTAGCAACACCTTGCAGATTACTGGACAAGCGTCACCGTTATTATTCGTTTCTTATCCAGAGTTTTTTGTGAGACGCTTAAAATAAAAGTCGTTTATAAGGATTTTCATTATTTTTTTTTTGTTTTTTTGGTCAAAAATTACGAATATCAAAATTTATGTTATGAAATATTTTTCAAGATTTTTTTTGTGTGTCACGAAGCGTTAAACCCGTGTGTTTTAGCATAATGAGTGGCAGACTCGATCCTCCGTCTGCTCTGGTCAGTGTTGACCTGCCAGGCTGTTGGTGGCGGCCTGGATGCTGTAGTTACCTTGTAATTTCCTAAACTGAAGGTAATGCCATTGCAAATTATATTTATCTGTGCATGTCGGAATTATGTTCCTTGGTGCCAAGACAGTCTCCCTGGAGTGCCAGAGGAGTGCCAGAGTGCCAGAGTGCCAGAGTGCCAGAGTGCCAGAGTGTGAGGGCATCTACAGTTGAGTGCCTCTCGCGCCGGGTCGTAATGGGGTGAACTGACGCAGCTGAAGGGCTCTTGGTTCAACGAACTGGAGCTACCACCTCCGCTTCGTCGGATCACGCCAAGTTAACTCCCCAGGAGCTGTGAAGCCCTTGCGGTTTTAGCGCTTCCCCAAACGATCTCATTTTCTTTGTCCATTTCCATCAAAGAAATAATAATAATAATAATAATAATAATAATAATAATAATAATAATAATCTCCCTTCTCTCTATACACGTTACAATACCTTTCCCTCCTTCCCCTCCCCTCTCCCCTCACTCTCTCTCCTCCCACTACCCCTTCTCTCCATTCACCCCTTGCCCAGCAGCTCACGACACACGTGCCCTGGGCACGGGTCCATCCCTCGGGTACTCCCACCCTGGCCCACCTTGGCTCACCATGGCCCACCCACCAAACGGTGAAATATGAGAACGTAGGGGCGTGGTCTATATCTGGTCCAGCACGCCTGCCCTCCTTGCCCTGCCCTGCCCTGCCCTGCCCTGCCCTGCCTTGCCCTGCCCTTGCTTAGCGCCCACCCCTCTCTATCTTCCCTTATTTGCTCTTATTGCCCAGGCCCTTTGGGCAAAGAGCCCAAAGAGCCCGGGTTCAGTCTTGGGTAATCAGGGATCTGGGTTAATCATGGGTTATTAAGGGCCTGGGTAATTAAACACCCGGGTTCAATTCTGAGTAATTAGACACACGGATGACAACCAACTGTTGTGGGTTGCATCCTGGGAAAGAGGCCTAATCGAAAATAAGCCACATTCATTGGTTTTCTCAGGTTAATAGCCCAAATAAAGCCCTCTGTTGCTCCCTTTTTTAAAGCCATCTTTATTAACCCGAAGAACACTTTAATAATCACTAAAAACCATTCTTTAATAACCCAAATAAAAAATAATAAAGCAAATAAAGTGTTCTTTATTAACCTTAATAAAGCCTTCAATAATAACTAAAATAAAGCCTGTAATAACCAGGATAAAGCTTCCTTTAACCTCGTAACGAACTCTTCCTCAATAATGGGAATAAAGACTCGGTCTTTACAAAATAATGATGATGATTACCGTCTGATGTGTGACCCGAGGAGATGTGACGGCCCAGGAGATGTGACGGCCCAGGAGATGTGACGGCCCAGGAGATGTGACGGCGCAGGAGATGTACCGAGATGCTGAAGGATGAGAGATGATGTCTTTGTGCGATGAGGAACGTTTCGCCCTGAGTGGCGAAATGTGTGGCGTATGTGGTGTTGGTTGCTGCTTTTGGTGAAGGACTGACCCCTTAATAACTACTACTACTACTAGTAGTAGTAGTACTACTAGTAGTTGTAGTAGTAGTAGTAGTACTACTAGTAGTTGTAGTAGTAGTAGTAGTACTACTACTACCACAACTACTACTACTACTACTAATACTACTACCACTACTACTACTACTACTACTACTACTACTACTATTACTACTACTACTACCACTACCACTACTACTACTACTACTAGTAGTAGTAGCAGTAGTACTACTACTACCACAACTACTACTACTACTAATACTACTACCACTACTACTAGTACTACTACTACTACTACCACTAGTACTACTACTACTACTACTAGTAGTAGTAGTAGTAGTAGTACTATTTCTACAACTACTACTACTACTAATATTACTAGTAGTAGTAGTATTACTACAACTACTACTACTACTAGTAGTACTATTTCTACAACTACTACTACTACTAATATTACTAGTAGTAGTAGTATTACTACAACTACTACTACTACTACTACTACTACCACTAGTACTACTACTACTACTACTACAAGTAGTAGTAGTGTAGTAGTAGTAGTAGTAGTAGTAGTAGTGGTAGTAGTACCATTACTGCAACTGATACTACTACTACTACTACTAGAAGTAGTAGTAGTAGTAGTATTACTGCAACTACTACTACTACTACTACCATTACTACTACTACTACTACTACTACTACTACTAGTAGTAGTAGTAGTATAGTGGTAGTAAATAGTACTACTACTGCAACTGCTACTACTACTACTACTAATAGTAGTAGTAGTAGTACTATTACTACAACAACTACTACTACTACTACCACTACTACTACTACTACTACTACTACTACTACTACTACTAGTAGTAGTAGTAGTAGTAGTAGTAGCAGTACTATTACTGCAACTGCTACTACTACTACTACTACTACTATACTACTACTACTACTACTACTACTACTACTACTACCACTACTACTACTACTACTACTACTAATAATAATAATAATAATAATAATAATAATAATAATAATAATACAACTACTACTACTACTACTACTAGTGCTACTACTATTACTACTACTACTACTACTAGTAATACTAATACTAATGCTAATACTAATACTAGTACTACTACCACTACTACTACTACTACTATTATACTGCTACTACTACTACTACAATTATTATTACTACTACTAATACTACCACTACTACTACTACTACTACTACTACTACTACTACTACTACTACTACTACTACTACTACACACACACACACACACACACACACACACACACACACACACACACACACACACACACACACACACACACACACACATACACACAGAGCAGAGATATTGTGTGTGCCATTATCTTCAACACATCATTTGAAACTGGGCAACTCCCTGAGGTATGGAAAATGGCAAATGTAGTCCCAATTTTTAAAAAGGGAGACAGACATGAGGCACTAAACTACAGATCTGTATCACTAACGTCATGGAGAAGATCATCAGGAGGAGAGTGGTGGTGCACCTGGAAAGAAACAAGTGTATAATTGACAACCAGCACGGTTTCATGGAAGGAAAATCCTGTTTCACAAACCTACTAGAGTTTTATGACAAGGCGACAGAAGTAAGACAAGAGAGAGAGAGGGGTTACCTGGAGGTTACCTGGAGGTTATTCCGGGGATCAACGCCCCCGCGGCCCGGTCCATGACCAGGCCTCCCGATGGATCAGGGCCTGATCAACTAGGCTGTTACTGCTGGCCGCACGCAGTCCGACGTACGAGCCACAGCCCGGCTGATCCGGCACTGACTTTAGGTATCTGTCCAGCTCTCTCTTGAAGGCAGCCAGGGGTTTATTGGCAATTCCCCTAATGTTTGATGGGAGGCTGTTGAACAGTTTTGGGCCCCGGACACTTATGGTGTTTTCTCTTAGTGTACCAATGGCGCCCCTACTTCTTATTGGCGGCATTTTGCATCGCCTGCCCAGTCTTTTACTTTCGTAGGGAGTGATTTCTGTGTGCAGATTTGGGACCATTCCTTCCAAGATTTTCCAAGTGTAGATTATGATATATCTCTCCCTCCTGCGTTCCAACGAGTACAAGTCAAGTGCTTCCAAGCGTTCCCAGTAGTTAAGGTGCTTGACAGAACTTATACGTGCAGTAAAGGATCTCTGTACACTCTCTAGATCTGCGATTTCACCTGCTTTGAATGGAGATGTTAATGTACAGCAGTATTCCAGCCTAGAGAGAACAAGTGATTTGAAAAGGATCATCATGGGCTTGGCATCTCTCGTTTTGAAAGTTCTCATTATCCATCCTATCATTTTCTTTGCACCTGCGATCGTGGCCACTGTTGTGATCCTTGAAAGTGAGATCCTCAGACATTACTACTCCCAGGTCCCTTACATTATTTTTTCCGCTCTATTGTATGGCCGGAGTCAGTAGTATACTCTGTTCTAGTTATTATCTCCTCCAGTTTTCCATAACGGAGTAGTTGGAATTTGTCCTCATTGAACATCATATTGTTTACCGTTGCCCACTGGAAAACTTTGTTTATATCTTCTTGGAGGTTAACCGCGTCCTCAGCAGATGACAGCCTCATGCAGATCCTAGTATCATCCGCAAAGGATGATACGGTGCTGTGGTGTATATCTCTGTTTATGTCTGATATGAGGATAAGGAATAAGATGGGGGCGAGTACTGTGCCTTGTGGAACAGAGCTCTTCACTATGGCAGCCTCCGATTTAACTCTGTTGACCACTACTCTTTGTGTTCGATTTGTTAGGAAGTTGAAGATCCATCTCCCCACTTTCCCAGTTATTCCTTTAGCACGTATTTTATGGGCTATTACGCCATGATCGCATTTGTCAAATGCTTTTGCAAAGTCTGTGTATATTACATCTGCATTCTGATTTTCTTCCAGTGCATCCAAGGCCATGTCATAGTGATCCAGTAGTTGTGAGAGGCAGGAGCGACCTGCCCTGAACCCATGTTGCCTGGATTGTGCAGATTTTGGGAATCCAGGTGATTTGCAATCCTGCTTCTTAGCACTCTTTCAAAGATTTTTATGATGTGGGACGTCAGTGCTATTGGCCTATAGTTCTTAGCTAATGCTTTGCTGCCACCTTTATGGAGCGGGGCTATATCCGTTGTTTTAAGTGACTGTGGAATTTCACCCATGTCCAAGCTCCTCCTCCATAGTGTACTTAGGGCACGCGAGAGGGGTTTCTTGCAGTTCTTAATGAAAACAGAGTTCCACGAGTCTGGGCCCGGGGCTGAGTGCATAGGCATGTTGTCAATGGCTTTTTCGAAATCTATCGGAGTTAGGGTAATGTCGGAAATCTGGCATACATTTATGGAGTTTTGAGGCTCATTCATGAAGAATCATTTGGGTCGTCGATCCTCAGACCGATTAGTGGTTCACTAAACACAGAGTCGTACTGGATTTCAATATTTCACTCATTTCCTTGTTGTCGTCTGCGTAAGTCCCATCCTGTCTGAGTAAGGGCCCGATACTAGATGTGGTATTTGCCTTGTTTTTGGCATATGAAAAGAAATATTTTGAATTTCTTTCAATTTCACTAATAGCTTTAAGCTCCTCCTGCTCTCCTGGTTCCTGTAAGAGTCATTTAGCTTAAGTTCGATAGTTTCCACTTCCCTGGTCAGCGCCTCCTTTCGTGTATCAGATATTCTAACACTCCTGAGGAGCTCAGTGACTCTTCGTCGTCTTCTGTAGAGGGAGCGTCTTTTTCTCTCCAGTTTACTCCTGCTCTTCTTCTTTCTTAGGGGAATATGCCTAGAACATGCTTCGGCTACCAGGAAGTTGATCCTTTCAAGGCACTGGTTTGGATCCATGTCATTTAAGACATCTTCCCAACATGTTTCGTTTAGGACATGGTTTACCTGGTCCCAGTTGATGTTCTTGTTGGTGAAATTGTATTTTGTGAAGACACCTTCACAGGGGTGGATCGACTGCATTTTTTTGGACTGCAAGAAGGCCTTCGACACAGTTCTTCACAAGAGGTTACTGCAAAAGCTAGAGGACCAGGCACACATAACAGGAAAGGCACTGCAATGAATCAGAGAATACCTAACAGGGAGGCAACAACGAGTCATGGTACGTGACGAGGTGTCAGAGTGGGCGCCTGTCACAAGCGGGGTTCCACAGGGGTCAGTCGTAGGACCTGTGCTGTTCTTGGTATATGTGAACGACATAACGGAAGGGATAGACTCAGAAGTGTCTGAAGTTAATGAGAAGAATCAAATCGGATGAGGATCAGGCAGGACTACAAAGTGACCTGGACAGGCTACAAGCCTGATCCAGCAACTGGCTCCTTGAGTTTAACCCTGCCAAGTGCAAAGTCATGAAGATTGGGGAAGGGCAAAGAAGACCGCAGATACAATATAGTTTAGATGGCCAAAGACTGCAAACCTCACTCAAGGAAAAAGATCTGGGGGTGAGTATAACACCGAGCATATCTCCTGAGGCGCACATCAATCAGATAACTGCTGCAGCATACGGCCGCCTGGCAAACCTACGGATAGCGTTCCGATACCTCAGTAAGGATTCGTTCAAGACTCTGTATACCATTTACGTCAGGCCCATACTGGAGTACGCAGCACCAGTTTGGAATCCACACCTAGTCAAGCACGTCAAAAAGTTAGAGAAAGTGAAAAGGTTTGCAACAAGACTAGTCCCAGAGCTACGGGGATTGTCCTACGAAGAAAGGTTGAGGGAAATCGGCCTGACGACACTGGAGGACAGGAGGGTCAGGGGAGACATGATAACGACATATAAAATACTGCGCGGAATAGACAAGGTGGACAAAGACGGTGGACAAAGACGGGATGTTCCAGAGAAGGGACACAGACACAAGAGGTCACAATTGGAAGTTGAAGAATCAGATGAATCAAAGGGATGTTAGGGAGTATTTCTTCAGTCATAGAGTAGTCAGGCCGTGGAATAGCCTAGAAAGTGACGTAGTGGAGGCGGGAACCTTACATAGTTTTAAGGCGAGGTATGATAAAGCTCATGGGGCAGGGAGAGAGAGGACCTAGTAGCAATCAGCGAGGAGGCGGGGCCAGGAGCTATGATTCGACACCTGCAACCACAAATAGGTGAGTACAAATAGGTGAGTACACACATACGCACACACACACATACACACACACACATACACACACACCATACATACACACACACACACACACACACACACACACACACACACACACACACACACACACACACACACACACACACACACACACACACACACACACACACACACACACACACAGGAGGTATGTGAGGAGCTAAACAGGAAAATTTAAGGAAGTTTTTACAGTAGAGACAGGAAGGGCTGTGGAAGACAGCACAGAAGGGAACATCAAGAGGGAATAACCAACAAGTTTGGATGACAACGAACAACCGGGGAGGAGGTGCAGAAGCTGCTAAGTGACCTTGATACCTCAAAGGCGATGGGACCGGACAACATCTCCCCATGGGTCCTTAGAGAAGGAACAGAAAATGCTGTGCGTGCCCCTAACCACAATCTTCAAAACATCCCTTGAAACTAGGCAACTACCTGAGAAATGGAAGACAGCAAATGTAGTCCCCATATTTAAAAAGGAAACAGAAATGAGGCACTAAACTACAGACCTTGTCCCCTGACATGTATTGTGTGCAAAGTCATGGAAAAAGATTATCAGGAGGAGAGTGGGCGAACACCTGAACGGAAAAAGATTATAAATGAAACCACATTGGTTCATGGAAGGCAAATCCTGTGTCACAAACCTTTTGGAGTTTTATGACAAGGCAACAGATGTAAGACACGAGAGAGAGGGGTGGGTTGATTGCATTTTCCTAGAGTGCAGGAAGGCCTTTGACACAGTTCCCCACAAGAGATTAGTGCAGAAGCTGGAGGAAACAGGCGCATATAACAGGGGGAAACACTGCAATGGATCAGGGGAAAACCTGACAGGGAGGCAACAACGAGTCATGGTACGTGAAGAGGTATCACAGTGGGCGCCTGTGACGAGCGGGGTCCCGCAGGGGTCAGTTCTAAGACCAGTGCTATTTTTGATATATGCGAACGACATGATGGAAGGAATAGACTCTGAAGTGTCCCTATTCGCAGATGATGTGAAGCTGATGAGAAGAATTAAATCGGATGTGGATGAGGCAGGACTGCAAAGAGACCTAGACAGGCTGGACATGTGGTCCAGAAACTGGCTTCTCGAATTCAACCCTGCCAAATGCAGAGTCATGAAGATAGGGGAGGGGAAAGAAGACCGCAGACAGAGTATAGGCTAGGTGGACAAAGACTACAGACCTCACTCAGGGATAAAGACCTTGGGGTGACCGTAACACCGAGCACGTCACCGGAGGCACACATCAACCAAATAACTGCTGCAGCATACGGGCGCCTGGCAAACCTGAGAATAGCGTTCCGATACCTTAATAAGGAATCGTTCAAGACACTGTACACTGTGTATGTTAGGACCATACTGGAGTATGCAGCACCAGTCTGGAACCCACACCTGGTCTAGCACGTCAAGAAGTTACAGAAAGTACAAAGGTTTGCAACAAGGCTAGTCCCAGAGCGCAGGGGAATGTCGTACGAGGAAAGGTTGAGGGAAATCGCACTGACTACACTGGAGGACAGAAGGGTCAGTGGAGACATGATAACGACATACAAGATACTGCGGGGAATAGACAAGGTGGACAGAGATAGGATGTTCCAGAGAGGGGACACAGAAACAAGGGATCACAACTGGAAACTGAAGACACAGACGAGTCACAGGGACGTTAGGAAGTATTTCTTCAGTCATAGAGTCGTCAGGAAGTGGAATAGCCTAGCAAGTGAAGTAGTGGAGGCAGGAACCATACATAGTTTTAAGAAGAGGTATGACAAAGCTCAGGAAGCAGAGAGGGAGAGGACCTAGTAGCGATCAGTGAGGCGGGGCCTGAAGCTGAGTCTCGACCCCTGCAACCACAATTAGGTGAGTACAATTAGGTGAGTACACACATACACACACACACACAGACACACACACACACACACACACACACACACACACACACACACACACACACACACACACACACACACACACACACACACACACACACACGGAAGGAATAGACTCTGAGGTGTCCCTGTTTGCAGATGACGTGAAGCTGATGAGAAGAATTCACTCGATCGAAGACCAGGCAGAACTACAAAGGGATCTGGACAGGCTGCAGACCTGGTCCAGCAATTGGCTCCTGGAGTTCAATCCCACCAAGTGCAAAGTCATGAAGATTGGAGAAGGGCAAAGAAGACCGCAGACGGAGTACAGTCTAGGGGGCCAGAGACTACAAACCTCACTCATGGAAAAAGACCTTTGAGTGATTGTAAGACCAGGCACATCTCCTGAAGCGCACATCAACCAAATAACGGCTGCAGCATATGTGCGCCTAGCAAACCTCAGAACAGCATTCCGACATCTTAATAAGGAATCATTCAGGACCCTGTACATCGTGTACGTTAGACCCATATTGGAGTATGCGGCACCAGTTTGGAACCCACACCTAGCCAAGCACGGAAAGAAACTAGAGAAAGTGCAAAGGTTTGCAACAAGACTAGTCCCAGAGCTAAGAGGTATGTCCTACGAGGAGAGGTTAAGGGTGAGTACAAATAGGTGAGTACACACACACACACACACACACACACACACACACACACACACACACACACACACACACACACACACACACACATACATTTTTACCTCTCTGTTTTCCCCTGCCTTTACTCCTTGATTTTGTTTTGCCCTTCACCTCCCCCGTCCTCCTCAACTTCCTCCCATCTCTTCCTTCTTCTTTCATGCAGATTAGATGCAAATTTACCAGCAAAATATTATCAGTATTTGAGAGCTGCTTCAGAGGACAGAAGTGTGGAACAACGTGACCCAAGTGATGTGCACCATCCTAGTTATCATCAGTGATGTGTACCATCCCAGTTATCATCAGTGATGTGTACCATCCCAGTTATCATCAGTGATGTGTACCATCCTAGTTATCATCAGTGATGTGTACCATCCTAGTTATCATCAGTGATGTGTACCATCCCAGTTATCATCAGTGATGTGTACCATCCCAGTTATCATCACTGATGTGCACCATCCCAGTTATCATCAGTGATGTGTACCATCCCAGTTATCATCACTGATGTGCAAACCCTCCCAGTTTCATCAGTGATGTGTACCATCCCCGTTATCATCAGTGATGTTTACCATCCCAGTTATCATCAGTGATGTGTACCATCCCAGTTATCATCAGTGATGTGTACCATCCCAGTTATCATCAGTGATGTGTACCATCCCAGTTATCATCAGTGATGTGTACCATCCCAGTTATCATCAGTGATGTGTACCACCCCAGTTATCATCAGTGATATGTACCATCCCACTTATCATCAGTGATGTGTACGATCCCAGTTATCATCAGTGATGTGTACCATCCCAGTTATCATCAGTGATGTGTACCATCCCAGTTATCATCAGTGATGTGTACCATCCCAGTTATCATCAGTGATGTGTACCATCCCAGTTATCATCAGTGATGTGTACCATCCTAGTTATCATCAGTGATGTGTACCATCCCAGTTATCATCAGTGATGTGTACCATCCCAGTTATCATCAGTGATGTGTACCATCCTAGTTATCATCAGTGATGTGTACCATCCCAGTTATCATCAGTGATGTGTACCATCCTAGTTATCATCAGTGATGTGTACCATCCCAGTTATCATCAGTGATGTGTACCTTCCCAGTTATCATCAGTGATGTGTACCATCCCAGTTATCATCAGTGATGTGTACCATCCCAGTTATCATCACTGATGTGCACCATCCCAGTTATCATCACTGATGTGCACCATCCCAGTTATCATCAGTGATGTGTACCATCCCAGTTATCATCAGTGATGTGTACCACCCCAGTTATCATCAGTGATGTGTACCATCCCAGTTATCATCAGTGATGTGTACCATCCCAGTTATCATCAGTGATGTGTACCATCCAAGTTATCATCAGTGATGTGTACCATCCCAGTTATCATCAGTGATGTGTACCATCCCAGTTATCATCAGGGATGTGTACCATCCCAGTTATCATCAGTGATGTGTACCATCCCAGTTATCATCAGGGATGTGTGTACCACCCCAGTTATCATCAGTGATGTGTACCATCCCAGTTATTATCAGGGATGTGTACCATCCCAGTTATCATCAGTGATGTGTACCATCCCAGTTATCATCAGGGATGTGTACCATCCAAGTTATCATCAGTGATGTGTACCATCCCAGTTATCATCAGGGATGTGTGTACCACCCCAGTTATCATCAGTGATGTGTACCATCCCAGTTATTATCAGGGATGTGTACCATCCCAGTTATTATCAGGGATGTGTACCATCCCAGTTATCATCAGTGATGTGTACCACCCCAGTTATCATCAGTGATATGTACCATCCCAGTTATAATCAGTGAAGTGTACCATCCCAGTTATCATCAGTGATGTGTACCATCCCAGTTATCATCAGTGATGTGTACCACCCCAGTTATCATCAGGGATGTGTACCATCCCAGTTATCATCAGTGATGTGTACCACCCCAGTTATCATCAGGGATGTGTACCATCCCAGCTATTCATCAGTGATGTGGGACCACCCAGTTTCATCAGTGATATGTACCATCCCAGTTATCATCAGTGAAGTGTACCATCCCAGTTATCATCAGTGATGTGTACCATCCCAGTTATCATCAGTGATGTGTACAACCCCAGTTATCATCAGGGATGTGTACCATCCCAGTTATCGTCAGTGATGTGTACCATCCCAGTTATCATCAGAGATGTGTGTACCACCCCAGTTATCATCAGTGACGTGTGTACCATCCCAGTTATTATCAGGGATGAGTACCATCCCAGTTATTATTAGGGATGTGTACCACACCAGTTATCATCAGTGATGTGTACCATCTTAGTTATCATCAGTGATGTGTACTATCCCAGTTATCATCAGTGGTGTGTACCATCCCAGTTATCATCAGTGATGTGTACCATCCCAGTTATCATCAGTGATGTGTACCATCCCAGTTATCATCAGTGATGTGTACCATCCCAGTTTATCATCAGTGATGTGTACCATCCCAGTTATCATCAGTGATGTGTACCATCCCAGTTATCATCACTGATGTGCACCCTCCCCAGTTATCATCAGTGATGTGTAACCATCCCAGTTATCATCAGTGATGTGTACCATCCCAGTTATCATCAGTGATGTGTACCATCCCAGTTATCATCAGTGATGTGTACCATCCCAGTTATCATCAGTGATGTGTACCATCCCAGTTATCATCAGTGATGTGTACCATCCCAGTTATCATCAGTGATGTGTACCATCCCAGTTATCATCAGTGATGTGTACCATCCCAGTTATCATCAGTGATGTGTACCATCCCAGTTATCATCAGTGATGTGTACCATCCCAGTTATCATCAGTGATGTGTACCATCCCAGTTATCATCAGTGATGTGCACCATCCAAGTTATCATCAGTTATGTGTACCATCCGAGTTATCATCAGTGATGTGTACCATCCCTGTTATCATCAGTGATGTGTACCATCCCAGTTATCATCAGTGATATGTACCATCCCAGTTATCATCAGTGATGTGTACCATCCCAGTTATCATCAGTGATGTGTACCATCCTAGTTATCATCAGTGATGTGTACCATCCCAGTTATCATCAGTGATGTGTACCGTCCCAGTTATCATCAGTGATGTGTACCTACCCAGTTATCATCAGTGATGTGTACCATCCCAGTTATCATCAGTGATGTGTACCATCCCAGTTATCATCAGTGATGTGTACCATCCCAGTTATCATCAGTGATGTGTGCCATCTTAGTTATCATCAGTGATGTGTACCATCCCAGTTATCATCAGTGATGTGTACCATCCCAGTTATCATCAGTGATGTGTACCATCCCAGTTATCATCAGTGATGCGTACCATCCCAGTTATCATCAGTGATGTGTACCATCCCAGTTATCATCAGTGATGTGTACCATCCCAGTTATCATCAGTGATGTGTACCATCCTAGTTATCATCAGTGATGTGTACCATCCCAGATATCATCAGTGATGTGTACCATCCCAGTTATCATCAGTGATTTGTACCATCCCAGTTATCATCAGTGATGTGTACCATCCAAGTTATCATCAGTGATGTGTACCATCCCAGTTATCATCAGTGATGTGTACCATCCCAGTTATCATCAGTGATGTGTACCATCCTAGTTATCATCAGTGATGTGTACCATCCCAGTTATCATCAGTGATGTGTACCGTCCCAGTTATCATCAGTGATGTGTACCTACCAGTTATCATCATGATGTGTACCATCCCAGTTATCATCAGTGATGGTACCATCCCAGTTATCATCAGTGATGTGTACCATCCCAATTATCATCAGTGATGTGTGCCATCTTAGTTATCATCAGTGATGTGTACCATCCCAGTTATCATCAGTGATGTGTACCATCCCAGTTATCATCAGTGATGTGTACCATCCCAGTTATCATCAGTGATGCGTAACCATCCAAGTTATCATCAGTGATGGTACCATCCAAGTTATCATCAGTGATATGTACCATCCCAGTTATCATCATGATGTGTACCATCCCGTTATCATCATGAGGTGTACCATCCCAGTTATCATCATGATGTGTACCATCCAATTTACAACAGTGATGTGACCATCCAAGTTATCATCAGTGATGTGAACCATCCCAGTTATCATCAGTGATGTGTACCATCCCAGTTATCATCATTTGGATGTGTACCACCCAGTTATCATCATGATGTGTACCACCCAGTTATCATCGTGATGTGTAACCACCCACCATTATCAATCAAAGATGTTACCCATCCCAGTTTATCATCAGTGATGTGTACCATCCCAGTTTATCATCAGTGATGTGTACATCCCAATTATCATCAGTGATGTCTACCATCCCATTTTATCATCAGTGATGGTACCATCCCAGTTATCATCATTTGATGTGTACCATCCCAGTTATCATCAGTGATTGTACCATCCCAGTTATCATCAGTGATTTGTACCATCCCAGTTTATCATCAAAGATGTGTACCATCCCAGTTATCATCATGATTGTAACCATCCCAGTTATCATTCAGTGATGTGTACCATCCCAGTTACATCATGATGTCTACCATCCTAGTTATCATCAGTGATGTGTACCATCCCAGTTATCATCAGTGATGTGTCCCAAATCCCAGTTACATCAGTGATGTGTACCATCCCAGTTTATCATCAGTGATTGTCCCACCCCAGTTATCATCAGTGATGTGTACCATCCCAGTTATAAACAGTGATGGTACCATCCCATTATCATCAGTGAGGTGTACCATCCCAGTTATCATCAGTGATGTGTACCATCCCATTAAATCATCAGTTGTGGTACCATTCCAGTTATCATCAGTGATGTGTAACCCATCCCAAATTATCATCGGGTGTGTGTACCATCCCAGTTAACCATCATGATGTGTACCTTCCCAGTTATCATCAGTGATGTACCATCCCAGTAATCATCAGTGATGTGTACCATCCCAGATATCAACAGTGATTGTACCCTCCCGTTAACATCAATATGTGTACCATCCCAGTTACACATGATGTGTACCATCCCAGTTAAATCATCATGATGTTGAAACCATCCCAGTTATACATCAGTGATTGTACCATCCCCAGTTATCATCATGATGTGTACCACCCAGTTATCACAGTGATGTCTACCATCTCCATTATCATCATGATGTGTACCATCCCTTTATCATCAGTGATGTGTACCATCCCATAATCATCAGGATGGTGCACCATCCCAGTTATCACAGTGATTGTACCATCCCATTACATCAGTGAGTGTACCCACCCAGTTATCATCAGTGAGGTACCATCCCAGTTATCATCAGTGATGTGAAACCACCCCGGGTTATCATCATGATGTGTACCATCCATTTTAAATCACAGTGATGTGCACCATCCCAGAATCAGACAGTGATGTGTACCATCCCAGTTATCATCAGTGATGTGTACCATCCCAGTTATCATCAGTGATGTGTACCATCCCAGTTATCATCAGTGATGTGAAACCATCCTAGTTATCATCAGTGATGTGTACCATCCCATTATCATCATGATGTCTACCATCCCATTTAAATCATCAGGATTTACCATCCCAGTTATCATCCAGTGATGTGACCATCCCATTATCATCATTGATGTGTACCATCCCAGTTATCATCAGTGATTTTGTACCATCCCAGTTATCATCAGTGATGTGTACCATCCCAGTTATCATCATGATGTGACCATCCCAGTTATCATCATGATTGTACCATCCCATTATCACCCAGTGATGTTCCCATCCCAGTTACATAGTGATGGTACCACTAGTTATCATCAGTGATGTGTACCACCCAGTTATCATCAGGATGTTACCATCCCAGTTATCATCAGTGATGTTGTACCATCCCAGTATCTCAGTGATGTGTACCATCCTAGTTATCATCGTGATGTACCATCCCAGTTATCATCAGGATGTGTACCATCCCAGTTACATCAGTGAGTTTTTACTCCCAGTTACATCAGGATGTGTACCAAACCTAGTTATCATCAGTGATGTGTCCCCATCCCATTACATCGTGATGTGTACCATCCTTTTTATCATCAGTGATGTGTACCATCCTATTTAATCATCAGTGATGTGTACCATCCCAGTTATCATCAGTGATGTGTACCATCCTAGTTATCATCAGTGATGTGTACCATCCCAGTTATCATCAGTGATGTGTACCATCCTAGTTATCATCAGTGATGTGTACCACCCCAGTTATCATCAGTGATGTGTACCATCCTAGTTATCATCAGTGATGTGTACCATCCTAGTTATCATCAGTGATGTGTACCATCCCAGTTATCATCAGTGATGTGTCCCACCCCGTTATCATCAGTGATGTGTACCATCCTAGTTATCATCAGTGATGTGTACCATCCCAGTTATCATCAGTGATGTGTACCATCCTAGTTATCATCAGTGATGTGTACCATCCCAGTTATCATCAGTGATGTTTACCATCCCAGTTATCATCAGTGATGTGTACCATCCCAGTTATCATCAGTGATGTGTACCATCCTAGTTATCATCAGTGATGTTTACCATCCCAGTTATCATCAGTGATGTGTACCATCCCAGTTATCATCAGTGATGTGTACCATCCTAGTTATCATCAGTGATGTGTACCATCCCAGTTATCATCAGTGATGTGTACCATCCTAGTTATCATCAGTGATGTGTACCACCCCAGTTATCATCAGTGATATGTACCATCCTAGTTATCATCAGTGATGTGTACCATCCTAGTTATCATCAGTGATGTGTACCATCCCAGTTATCATCAGTGATGTGTACCACCCCAGTTATCATCAGTGATGTGTACCATCCTAGTTATCATCATTGATGTGTACCATCCCAGTTATCATCAGTGATGTGTACCATCCTAGTTATCATCAGTGATGTGTACCATCCCAGTTATCATCAGTGATGTTTACCATCCCAGTTATCATCAGTGATGTGTACCATCCCAGTTATCATCAGTGATGTGTACCATCCTAGTTATCATCAGTGATGTTTACCATCCCAGTTATCATCAGTGA
>NC_069400.1:114101556-114106556 GCF_026875155.1 Cherax quadricarinatus | reverse complement strand
GGTATTTTTTTTTTTCACATATGCATTTGGTCATTGATGTGGTCTTTCCACTTCCTTTGTTATCAGTTGAGCTGTGTTGCATCGTGCAAGACTGGGTGGTCAGTGCTCAAGACTGTCCCTACTCTTGCCTTTATTTTCTTCCTGTGTGTGTGTGTGTGTGTGTGTGTGTGTGTGTGTGTGCTCACCTAATTGTACTCACCTAATTGTGGTTGCAGGGGTCGAGACTCGGCTCCTGGCCCCGCCTCTTCACTGATCGCTACTGGATCCTCTCTCTCTCTGCTTCCTGAGCTTTGTCATACCTCTTCTTAAAACTATGTATGGTTCCTGCCTCCACTACTTCACTTGCTAGGCTATTCCACTTGCTGACAACTCTATGACTGAAGAAATACTTCCTAACGTCCCTGTGACTCGTCTGAGTCTTCAGCTTCCAATTGTGACCCCTTGTCCCTGTGTGCCCTCTCTGGAACATTCTATCTCTGTCCACCTTGTCTATTCCCAGCAGTATCTTGTATGTCGTTATCATGTCTCCCCTGACCCTTCTGTCCTCCAGTGTCGTCAGTCCGATTTCCCTTATCCTTTCCTCGTACGACATTCCCTTGAGCTCTGGGACTAGCCTTGTTGCAAACCTTTGTACTTTCTCTAACTTCTTGACGTGCTTGACCAGGTGTGGGTTCCAGACTAGTGCTGCATACTCCAGTATGGGCCTAACATACACAGTGTACAGTGTCTTGAACGATTCCTTATTAAGGTATCGGAACGCTATTCTCAGGTTTGCCAGGCGCCCGTATGCTGCAGCGGTTATTTGGTTGATGTGTGCTCCCGGGTGTTTGTGCTCGGTGTTATGGTCCCCCCAAGGTCTTTTTTCCCTGAGTGAGGTCTGTAGTCTTTGTCCACCTAGCCTATACTCTGTCTGCGGTCTTCTTTGCCCCTCCCCAATCTTCATGACTTTGCATTTGGCTGGATTGAATTCGAGAAGCCAGTTGCTGGAACCACATGTCCAGCCTGTCCAGGTCTCTTTTGCAGTCCTGCCTCATCCTCGTCCGTTTAATTCTTCTCATCAACTTCACGTCATTTTGCGAACAGGGACACTTCAGAGTCTATTCCTTCCATCATGTCGTTCACATATATCAAAAATAGCACTGGCCCTAGAACTGACCCCTGTGAGACCCCGCTCGTAACAGGCGCCCACTGTGATACCTCTTCACGTACCATGACTCGTTGCTGCCTCCCTGTCAGGTATTCCCTTATCCATTGCAGTGCCCTCCCTTTTACGTGCGCCTGATCCTCCAGCTTCTGCACTAATCTCTTGTGGGGAACTGTGTCAAAGGCCTTCCTGCAGTCTAGGAAAACGCATGAACCCATGAACCCATGAACCCATGCTGGTTTTCATTTATAATCTTGTTCCTTTCCAGGTGTTCGACCACTCTCCTCCTGATAATCTTCTCCATGACTTTGCACACAATACATGTCAGAGACACAGGTCTGTAGTTTAGTGCCTCGTTTCTGTTTCCTTTCTTAAATATGGGGACTACATTAGCTGTCTTCCATTTCTCAGGTAGTTGCCCAGTTTCAAGGGATGTGTTGAAGATTGTGGTTAGAGGCACGCACAGCCCTTCTGCTCCTTCTCTAGGACCCATGGGGAGATGTTGTCCGGTCCCATCGCCTTTGAGGTGTCAAGGTCACTTAAATTTCTTCACCTCCTCCTCATTTGTTCGTATGTCATCCAACACTTGTTGGTATATTCCCTCTTGATGTTCCCTTCTGTGCTGTCTTCCCACACCCCTTCCTGTCTCTACTGTAAAAACTTCCTTTAAAATTTCCCCTGTTCAGCTCCTCACATCCCTCCTGATCATTTCTTGTGAGTTCTCCACCTTCTGTCCTTAATTCTGATCACCTGGTCTTTTGACTTTTGCCCTTTCTCCCTGATGTGGCTATACAACAGTTTCGGGTTCAGTCTTGATTCTCGATGTGGTCATTTCATACTGTCGCTGGGCCTCCCTCCTTAACTGTGGACTCATTTGGCTCTGCGGACTGATCCTCCCTATTTTCGTGTTTTTCTTCCCTTCTGTCTTTTTCCCATTCTCTATGCATTTTGTTTTTGCCTCCTTACAACCGTGGGTAAAACCAGGGGCCGTTCTGGTCTCCGTTGGTTACTGTTGCCTTGGGAATAAACCTTTCCATCCCTTCTTGCATTTTGTTGTTATATTTCATCATTTCATTTACTGGCTTCCCTCCGCCAGTTCTCTGTCCCACTGGCCCTCCTGCAGGAAGTTCTTCAACCCTATGTAGCCCCCTCTTTTATAGTCAGGCTTTTCCCATTCAACTCCTGTTATTCTCTCCAGTTGCAGCTCTACTATGTATTCAAAGCACAGAACCACGTGGTCGCTAGCTCCTAGGGGACTCTCATACTTGATGTCCTCAATATCTGAGCTGCAAAGGGTGAACACAAGGTCCAATCTTGCTGGTTTTCATCCTCCCCTCTCACTCTGGTAGTGTCCTTAACATGTTGGTGCTGAGGTTTTTCCCCACCCCGTCCAACATCCTGGCTCTCCATGTTTCGGGACCCCCATGTGGCTCCAGGTTTTCCCAGTCAAACTCCCTGTGGTTGAAAATCCCCCATAACCAGGAACTTTGCTCTGCTGGAGTGAGCTCTTCTTGCCACCTCAGCAAGTGTGTCCACCATTGCTCTGTTGCTCTCTTTTATATTCCTCTCTTGGCCTCCTGCAGTTCTGTGGTGGATTATACATCACTGCAATGACCCCCTTTGTGTTCCCCAGACTGAAGTGTACCTGCTTGTAGTCTCTTTCTCCCCTCTCATCTGTTCCTTCCATTTCTCGAATTTCCATTTGTTTTTTACGAGCAGAGCAACCCCACCTCCCCCCCCCCGCCCCTTCTATCTTTCCTCAATGATCTGGTTATCCTGGTGGGAAGATTGCATCTGTTTATTGTCTCCATGGGGTTTTGTTTCTGTAACTGCTATGATGTCTGAAGACTTCTCATTGATCTTTCTTGCCATTCCTCATGTTTATTCGTTAATCCCTCTGCATTTGTGTACCAAACCTTCAACTTCTGTTCTAAAACTGTAACTGTGGTGCGGGGGGGGGGGAAACAGAGGGATCGGTGTGTGATGGTTGGTTGTTCAGTTGCCTTGGGGGTTGTCGTGGGTGGAGTCCTTCTGCAGGTGTTTCTGGGGGTGCGCTTGTCCTTCCCTTTGATCCTGGATTATTTGCTCTCCTTTTTCATTTCCTCCATTTCTCCTTTCGTTTTTGAACTTCTTTTCATTGTCTTTCCCTTTTGTCCTGTGTCCTGTCTCGATCGAGGTACACACTCCGGAACTCCTGCTTGCCTCTCAGCCGTGCTTTCTCCTGCAGGATCATGGTTCGGTTGATTCTGCCTTGAAAAATTACTTTGAGAGGCGATTCCTTTTCTTTGTGAACCACCCAATTCTCCGAAAATTTGCCACCTGGGTCATGTCCCCCTCGCCTATCACCTTCATGATATCTTCAATCGCTTTTTTCTCCTCCTGCTTTCTTTCATCATAAGTTTCCCCTTTAGCTTCGTCTAGCCCATAGACAAACACGGATCTTTCCCTTTCCACCTCCCACTGTGTGTGTGTGTGTGTGTGTGTGTGTGTGTGTGTGTGTGTGTGTGTGTGTGTGTGTGTGTGTGTGTGTGTGTGTGTGTGTGTGTGTGTGTACTCAACAAGGATACTCAGTGCTTGTCTATAAAAGATTTTTCGAGACCTGAAGATGGTATCGTAGAAAAGACTTCCTTCTCTCCATTTCCAGAAGGAAGGAGACACGAGACAAAGTGAGATAAAGAGGGAGAGAAGGAGGGGTAAGAGAGCCGGAATAGCCAGCAAGAAAGAGGTAGAGGAGGAAACTGGAAGGAACAAGGAAGGGAGGGTTGGCTTCGGGTAAAGAGAGATAATAATAATGGTGGAATAACCGATAGAGAGATGTATATCGAAAGACAAAGAATGGCGAGACGCAACGAGATGGTAAGGAGAAGAGAGTTTGAAGGGAGGGGTGGATTGGGAACGTGTGAGGATGAAGTCATGGGAAGGAAAGAAGAGAGAAGTTTGGAGGAGGATTTAAGAGCAAGTACCCGAACCCCACCCCCCCCACTAACCCCTCAGGCCAGTCCAGTTTTTATATACTGTGAAGATGTAAACACCTGCACAAGACCTAACACCTGCATTGGTCCGACACCTGCACGAGTGAGGGGTTCCCGCCTCACCACGGTCTTTGTGGAGGAACGTACGGCTGAGGAACATTCATATCTATCAAGGATTTTCTTCTTGTATTTATCTATCAGTCGAAGTGCTTGTGCGATGATATTTCAAACTGGCTTTCGTGGAACCGTAAACCATCGTGAAAGCTTATTGGGTTTCCGTGAGATCTTTCATGAGTGAAATAGAGCTAGAAAGAGAGGGAGAGAGAAAGAGATAGAGATAGAGAGGGAGCTGATGTAGGTAACAGCTCTTAGCTTGTAAATGAAGTTAGGAATCTTAACCTAACCTTGTAAGACCTTATGTAAAACAAGAAGGGGAGGAAGAGAGATAGACAGAGAGACAAAGATAGACAAAGACAGAGAGAGAAGAGGTAGTATGTGCTACAAGGAGAATATGTAATTTTATTCACACACACACACAGACACACACAGACACACACACACAGACACACACACACACACACACACACACACCACACACACACACACACAGACCACACACACACACACACAGACACACACACACACACAGACACACACACACAGACACACACACACACACACACAGACACACACCACAGACACACAACACACACACACAGACACACACACACACAGACACACACACACACACACAGACACACACACACACACACAGACACACACACACACACACACACACGACACACACACACAGACACAACAACACCACACACCACAGACCACACACACACAGAACACACACACACACACGACACAACACACAC
>NC_069400.1:114091556-114096556 GCF_026875155.1 Cherax quadricarinatus | reverse complement strand
GCTTGTCCGAGTGCATCCTCTCCTGAGTGTATTATAAGCATGTTGTGTTGTGTGTAAGTGTATGCTGTCCTGTATCGCTTGAACATATATGTTACAGCATATTGTGGTGACGACACTCACCCCTGGACAATATGCCTGTCTTGCCCCGCCCAGTAACCGCCCTCATACCAAATCCTTTCTTGCCCCTGACCCCTCTTCAGAGAACACGGGGACGAGACCTCAGCGAGCCGGATAGGTGTTACGAGACGCTGCAGCAGTCTGGCTCGTTGAAGTGTCGCTTGGGACAGGCGTTCTAGCGGGCAATGGAAGGTGTACCCTGCAGAAGTGAACTTGAGTTCACCTGGTGGTGATTAAGGGGGTCGTTGAAAGCTGGTAGGAGAGTTTGACCACCTAACCTCGCTTGACCTCGTTTTTTTCCCCTCTCGCTGACCTGGACTCACAAGAATGAAGTTTCTCAGTCTCTCTCTCTCTCTTCTCTGTCTCTCTCTCTCTCTCTCTCTCTCTCTCTCTCTCTCTCTCTCTCTCTCTCTCTCTCTCTCTCTCTCTCTCTCTCTCTCTCTCTCTCTCTAGATAAGAAAATGACTTTGAACTAATCATAAGCAAAACATTCAAAGTTACAAACAACGCCTCTCATAGCTAACACAATGCTAGGTATCAAAATTCTGAACTTCAAACACAAGACACCAGACACTATATTGACTTTCTATAATACACTTCTTAGATCGCATATAAAATATACCGTCCAGTTTTGATCCTCAAATTACGTAAAAGACGAACATATACTGGAGATAAGAGTTACCAAGCTGGTACCATAACTGGAGAGGGTACAGAGAACAGCCACTAAGCTGGTACCATAACTGGGGAGGGTACAGAGAACAGCCACTAAGCTGGTACTATAACTGGGGAGGGTACAAAGAACAGCCACTAAGCTGGTACCATTACTGGGGAGGGTACAGAGAACAGCCACTAAGCTGGTACCATTACTGGGGAGGGTACAGAGAACAGCCACTAAGCTGGTACCATTACTGGGGAGGGTACAGAGAACAGCCACTAAGCTGGTACCATAACTGGGGAGGGTACAGAGAACAGCCACTAAGCTGGTACCATTACTGGGGAGGGTACAGAGAAGAGCTACCAAGCTGGTATCATCACTCAGTAACAAACCTTATGAGCAGAAACTCAAAATACTCAACCTATTCTTTGTCTTAAGAAAAAGGAGACAACGAGATCTCACTCAGACTTTCAGGACACTGAACAGCTTCGTTTCACTGAAACAAGAACTATTTAAGGTGCAAAATGAGTCAATAACTTGAGACAATGGAATGAAACGTCGAAGCAAAAATAAATGCAATACGAATATATACAAAATTTTTACTTTTTGCAAACAACTATAGAAGAATGCAAGAAACTCGCCGCTGAAGCTGTAAACAAGACGACAATACAGTCGTGTAAGAACCAGCTGGAGAAGAACTTTGTAAACAAAGAATTTAACTTGACACTACACTGAGGTAAAGTGTACCGTATTTTCCGGCATATAAGGCGCACAACTGAATTATCATAAGGGTAAATCAGTAATCATATTCAAGGGCTAATTAGCCTCTTAGTTTACGCTAATTGTGTAAGCCATAGCCTACCCTTGACCCTGACCTTGAGCATATAAGGCGCAGGCTGATTTTCCGAGACGGTGTGGGAAATAAAGGCGCGCCTTATATGCCGGAAAATACGGAAATACGCTTAGTCCTGATATTAATTCAACAACAACATCAGATCGACCAGTTAACAGTGACCCAGGCAAGTCAATAATAATAGTTGAGGTAGGTGTGGTGGTGGTGGTGGTGGTTGTGGTAGTTATAACAGTGGTGAACATCAACCACAGTATCCAGAGGCAGAACTAGTGGTTACCAGTGGTGGAACCACTGGCAAACACACCTCCGTGAGAGGCAAGGGAGTAACACCAGTAGGGGCTCGGTTGGTAGCGCACTCAGCTAACATACCGAATGCCTGTGGTTCGATCCCCAAGACATGGGTAGAAACAGTGAACATGTTACCTTCCACCTGCTGCCCCTTACCACCTAGCGTTAAGTAGGTACCAGGGCGTTAGTCGACAGCTGTGAGTAGCAACCTAGCAGGTTGTTCGTACACCTTAGACATGGCTGAGTATTTAAATGACCCCGAGATAGGATATTTCTTAGGCTGTCAAACTGATATGTGTAAACAGAGTACGGGTGGGGTTAGAACTCATGGGAATAAGTCGTAAAAATCAAGGCCAGTGCGTAAGCCACTGGGTCAGCTGGCCCAGTGGTTTACGCACTCACCTGGAATTTTAGACTCGATTGCCATGGGTTCTAACCCCACCCGTTCCCTGGTTTGTTTGTTTGTAATCTTGTTAATTATTATTTCGTAAGTCAAAACTCCTGTTATTGTTTTCAGTATGGTATGGTATATTTTCCCGTTTTCATACTGGCAGGGACCGGAGGGAGTGGAGGATGGGGAGAGAGACCTCTACTTCATTATCCTTGCCTCATGCGTCTAATTAGTACATGAAAGTACCTAATCTAGATAGAAGGAGATGGTCCTTCTCAGCAGATAACCTCGGAATGGATTTTTAAAATCCTTTCCTATGACATTCACATTCTCTCTCTCTCTCTCGCTCTCTTTCTCTGTCTCTCTCTCTGTCTCTGTCTCTCTCTCTCTCTCTCTCTCTCTCTCTCTCTCTCTCTCTCTCTCTCTCTCTCTCTCTCTCATGTCATCTATTCAAAGGTACTAAAAATATCTCGCAAGGAAAACAATAAGTGAAAAATATCATGATGGAACATCCTTCACACTGGCACTTAAAAACTCCATCGTGAGGGAGTGAGGGAGAGAGAGAGAGAGGGAGAGAGAGAGAGAGAGAGAGAGAGAGAGAGAGAGAGAGAATCTGGCGTATGCACGCACACACATAAAGGCTGTGAATCGACCCCTGCAGCCACAAATAGGCGAGTAGAAACACTTAAAAAAAAATCAGTGGTGATTTCAACGCCTTATAAATACCATTCTAAACCTCAGTAATACTGAGCTTCAGTACTCTAAGTACATCTAGATGAGTACAGAGAGGAAGCGCGTCTGTCTGGCCTTCACCAGACGGATGATCGAGCCTCCAACACGTCCTGCATTGAATAACCCACTTGGGTTTAGCGCTTAACATGGATTAATTAATTAATTCAATGCTTTAAAATTATTATTGGTAGCAGTAGTAGCAGTAGCAGTAGTAATAATAGCAGTAGTAGTAGTAGCTATAGGAGCAGCAGCAGTCGTGGTAGTAGTAATAGTAACAGTTGTAGTAGTAGTTAGTAGTAGTAGTAGTAGTAGTAGTAGTAGTAGTGATAGTAGTAGCAATTATAATGGGGGCAATGAACCGCCCCTTCCACCTCCCCCTGTATTTATATATATATATATATATATATATATATATATATATATATATATATATATATATATATATATATATATATATATATATATATATATATATATATATATATATAAATATATAGTATATATAAATATATATAAATATATATAAATATATATATATATATATATATAATATATATATATATATATATATATATATATATTTTTTTATTTTTTTTTATTATCACACTGGCCGATTCCCACCAAGGCAGGGTGGCCCGAAAAAGAAAAACTTTCACCATCATTCACTCCATCACTGTCTTGCCAGAAGGGTGCTTTACACTACAGTTTTTAAACTGCAACATTAACACCCCTCCTTCAGAGTGCAGGCACTGTACTTCCCATCTCCAGGACTCAAGTCCGGCCTGCCGGTTTCCCTGAATCCCTTCATAAATGTTACTTTGCTCACACTCCAACAGCACGTCAAGTATTAAAAACCATTTGTCTCCATTCACTCCTATCAAACACGCTCACGCATGCCTGCTGGAAGTCCAAGCCCCTCGCACACAAAACCTCCTTTACCCCCTCCCTCCAACCCTTCCTAGGCCGACCCCTACCCCGCCTTCCTTCCACTACAGACTGATACACTCTTGAAGTTATTCTGTTTCGCTCCATTCTCTCTACATGTCCGAACCACCTCAACAACCCTTCCTCAGCCCTCTGGACAACAGTTTTGGTAATCCCACACCTCCTCCTAACTTCCAAACTACGAATTCTCTGCATTATATTCACACCACACATTGCCCTCAGACATGACATCTCCACTGCCTCCAGCCTTCTCCTCGCTGCAACATTCATCACCCATGCTTCACACCCATATAAGAGCGTTGGTAAAACTATACTCTCATACATTCCCCTCTTTGCCTCCAAGGACAAAGTTCTCTGTCTCCACAGACTCCTAAGTGCACCACTCACTCTTTTTCCCTCATCAATTCTATGATTCACCTCATCTTTCATAGACCCATCCGCTGACACGTCCACTCCCAAATATCTGAATACGTTCACCTCCTCCATACTCTCTCCCTCCAATCTGATATTCAATCTTTCATCACCTAATCTTTTTGTTATCCTCATAACCTTACTCTTTCCTGTATTCACCTTTAATTTTCTTCTTTTGCACACCCTACCAAATTCATCCACCAATCTCTGCAGCTTCTCTTCAGAATCTCCCAAGAGCACAGTGTCATCAGCAAAGAGCAGCTGTGACAACTCCCACTTTGTGTGTGATTCTTTATCTTTTAACTCCACGCCTCTTGCCAAGACCCTCGCATTTACTTCTCTTACAACCCCATCTATAAATATATTAAACAACCACGGTGACATCACACATCCTTGTCTAAGGCCTACTTTTACTGGGAAAAAATTTCCCTCTTTTCTACATACTCTAACTTGAGCCTCACTATCCTCGTAAAAACTCTTCACTGCTTTCAGTAACCTACCTCCTACACCATACACTTGCAACATCTGCCACATTGCCCCCCTATCCACCCTGTCATACGCCTTTTCCAAATCCATAAATGCCACAAAGACCTCTTAGCCTTATCTAA
>NC_069400.1:114076556-114086556 GCF_026875155.1 Cherax quadricarinatus | reverse complement strand
CCACACAATAAAGTCATCACGCCAAATCACCGCCAAACTGATTCCTTCGCCAACATTATCCCCATCTCCTCCCCCACCCCCCTTCCCGGCCCATTCCCGAGAAGATTATTTCGCGCCTCGATTATTCCACCAGTTATCGTATTTCTTGCCATCTCTGATATTTACGTTCCTCTGACCCACCCACTCTGCTGAGGGGTCAGGTCAGGTCACAGACCAGAGCCGGGCAGGTTAATATCCGTGCTTTACAGGGCGAATCCTAATTAATCAGGGAGGAAAGACTGCCTAATCACCGGGATTAATATGATTAACTGCTGGTGGAGTTCCCTTGTCTGAGAACTGAGTAAGACGAGGCGATTATAAAGTTAGTGGATGGGTTATTTTGTGAGAGAGAGAGATAGAAAGAGAAAGAGAGGGGGGGAGGGAGAGAGAGAGAGAGAGAGAGAGAGAGAGAGAGAGAGAGAGAGAGAGGAGAGAGAGAGAGCTTGTAAATAAAATTAGGAATCCTTAACCTGACCTTGCAAAATCTTGTTTAAAATTATATAAAAAATAAAAACTGTCAAACTACGTCAGACTGCATCAGAGTTCTCCAAACTACGTCAAAATAAAAAGTCAAACTACGTCAGACTATAATCTTTTGTGCAGTCAACTACGCCCTTTTAGCTAGTTAGACGTGTTAAACTAACAATTCCTTTCGAATTAATTGTGCCTACACTACTTAGACAATTAGTAGTGATTGTTCAAGCCAGTGGTTCCCAACCTGTGGTCCGCGGACCCCTGGAGGCCACAGAGGTAGTACTGGGGGACCACTAGAGGTAGTAATGGGACACAAAGGTAGTATGGGGGCCAAGGAGTACGAAGGCCCACAGAGTAGAGGGGTCACAAAGGTAGTACGAAGCCCACGAGTGAGATGGGGTCACAAAGGTAGTACGAGGCCAAGAGTAGTACTTGGGTCACAAGTAAATTATGGGGTCCCAGACTAGTACCGAAAACCACAAGGTGTATGGGGTCACAAAGGTAATACCGAAGGCCCACAGAGGTCAGTACTGGGGGTCCACAGAGTAGTACTGGGTCCACAAAGGTAGACGAAGGCCACACAGAGGTATAACTGGTTTCACAGAGCAGTACGAAGGCCCACGAGCTTGCTGGGTCCACAGAGTAGTACCGGTTCACAAAGGTATACGAAGGCCCACAGAGGTAATACTGGGATCCATCGGTAGTACGAGCCACATGTTAGTAGGGCCACAAAGTAGTATCGAAGGCCATCAAGTTAGTACTTGGGGTCCCAAAGGTGGTACCGTGGCCCACAGAGTAGTACTGGGGTCCACAGAGGTAGTACTGGGGGTCCCCAGAGGTAGTACCGAAAGCCCACAGAGGTGGTACTGGGGGTCCACAAAGGTAGTACCGAAGGCCCACAGAGGTAGTACTGGGGGTCCACAGAGGTAGTACTGGGGGTCCACAAAGGTAGTACCGAAGGCCCACAGAGGTAGTACTGGGTTTCCACAGAGGCAGTACCGAAGGCCCACAGAGGCAGTGCTGGGGGTCCACAGAGGTAGTACTGGGGGTCCACAAAGGTAGTACCGAAGCCCACAGAGGTAGTACTGGGGATCCACAAAGGTAGTACCGAAGGCCCACAGAGGTAGTACTGGGGGTCCACAAAGGTAGTACCGAAGGCCCACAGAGGTAGTACTGGGGGTCCACAAGAGGTAGTACGATGGCCCACAGAGGTAGTACGGGGTCCCACAAGGTAGTCGAGGCCACAGAGGTAGTACTAGGGGTCCACAAAGGTAGTACCGATGGCCCACAGAGGTAGTACTGGGGATCCACAGAGGTAGTACTGTGGGTCCACAATGGCAGAAATAATCTAAATTTTAAAACGCTTTCTTAAACTCTTGGTTATATTTCAATGGTTGCCGAGCCACACATACCAAACCTCCATCGAGCAGTCGAAAATACTGGTAACACTTCCAACTGCTTCCATTATTGACTCCATTATATACTTACGTGAGTCTTTCAGTCGAGAGGTGGAACTGGGAAAACGAGTTTGTTTTTAGTTAATAAACTCGGCTTGTTGAGTAGACAGACCTTTCATAAAACTGGGGTGGAAAGGCTGGGAACCACTTATCTAAGCAGTGTAGTTAACTGGTTAGGTTTGAAGCCTGTCGACTGCACCTTGAAGGAAAATATTAATCCCTAAAACAGTGTATGCAGGGTATAAACACTGTGAGTTTATATATACTAGTTGGCAGTCTATATACACTGAGTGTATGTATACTAGTTGACAGTGTATTTACACCCTACGTATACATGGTATATAAACTTAGTTAATATACACTGAAAGATATACCTTGATGTATATTCCCTAAGCTTATAATAATTTCACTACGGTAGTACAAGTTAAAGTTTTTCAAGGTATATACAGTGAAAATTCACTGTTTTCTCAGTTATTAATACATTATGTATATATAAGTAATAATATACATATGCTTATCTCTATTACATATGTAAATAATGATATATTTGTCTTTTTTAGTACATATGTAAATATTTATCATTGATAATTTTGGTTCTGTGAATGCAAGAGCATATTTTTTATATATATATATATATATATATATATATATATATATATATATATATATATATATATATATATATATATATATATATATATATATATATATATATATATATATATATATATAATATTTTACAATATATAGTATATTAATATTTATATATATATATTATTGACATACATTATAGATTTACGGATGTATTAAACAATTGTAGTTTTAATGGTCGTTAGTGATTTTTTGTTGCACGCTGAGTTGGTACATTTAGACAACCTCATTGATACCCCTCAAGGAAGGTTTCTTGATGTTGTAGGGGTTTCTTGTTTTAGGAATTCACATCGTGCTCCATTCCCTCAATTACCTAATCCTCTCCTCTCCCCCCCCCTCCACGGCCTTACTAACTCCTCCGTTTTAGCCTTCCCTCCTTGTATTTTAATAAAAATAATAATTTATACGCTATAACACTGTATAAGGTATATATTATTGTTTTTTCCACAGAATTTGCAGTACCAATAATGCACGATATTTTTTCAATCAACAATAATCCTGATTAAATATATGGAAATAATTAGCGTCTGTTAGCCAATAACACGACATGCATTCTAAACGATTTTTTAAATTATGTATATTAAGTATAATGGTCTGAGTATCCTCTCAGAACAACTGATGACAAAGTGCATGTAAATTACTTGAACTAGTAACTTGTGTTTATTTATACTCCAGTAATATTAGTGAATTTCTAAGACTGGTTTATGAGACTGGCACTCCAAATCTAAAGAATAGTATATATCATGATAGTAATAGTATGAAATATAATCCGCATGCTAAGTAGTATCACGGTATAGTCCATGAAACCATATATAAATACTCGCATGTGAAGTATATCCACGGTATATACCAGGAAGCCAGCTTTTGTGACACGCACTGCTACGTGGTTCCACGTTAGCCACAAGCAGGGTTATGATAGCGAATACTTTTAAGTTGATATCCATGGGAGCATAGAAGAATTCGACACACTGTTTATTGGAGAAAGTGAGTTCTGTTATGTTGTGTTTTTTCGTACGTGTTGGCACATTTCAGCAGGAACTACGGCGATCAGCCCTCCAAGGCTGTGGCTATTGTCTTAACTGTTTATAAGATTTTCTTGCTTTCGTAGCTGATTCATCCCACCAGGTGGTCGTGGCTCACATCTTCCACCTCTCTCTCTCTCTCTCTCTCTCTCTCTCTCTCTCTCTCTCTCTCTCTCTCTCTCTCTCTCTCTCTCTCTCTCTCTCTCTCTCTCTCGCTCTCTCTCTCTCCTGTGTTTTTAAAACACAAGACACGATAATTATACGTTTTTTGTTAAGGTGATATATTTGCTTGGCTCATTTTTCACACGGGACATTCAGACGTACCACACGCAGAGTGTTGGGTATATGTTTTTTTCCCCTCATCCAACCACCATAATTCCGTGATATACCAAAACACGTTCAGGGGCATTAATTAGCGTTGTTTAATGCCAAGTACACGTCGCAATTCTCCGTGCCTCGCCAGATTTTTTCCTAGGAAAATGTTGTGATATACTGCGTGTGAATTTGGGTCTGGAAGTGGATTTCCTGGGGCCGGTGCGTGAGTGAATGCGACGTGCAGCTGACACGAAGTGCAATTACGAATCTGCCTTGCTAACCTACGACTGTGTGTTGTTGAGACTCCAGTAATATAGTGACAGTTTTACGAGGACTGGATGTATGGAGGAGGACTCCAGCACTGGCTAGAAGGCAAAGTATCCCACGGGGTATGCCAGGCAAGCCAGGGATGTATGAAAGTGAACTCCGGCACTGGCTGGAAGGTAGGGTATCCCACGGGGTAAGCCAGGAAAGCCAGGGGTATATGAAAGTGAACTCCGGCACTGGCTGGAAGGTAGGGTATCCCACGGGGTAAGCCAGGAAAGCCAGGGATATATGAAAGTGAACTCCGGCACTGGCTGGAAGGTAGGGTATCCCACGGGGTAAGCCAGGCAAGCCAGGGATGTATGAAAGCGAACTCCGGCACTGGATGTAAGGCAAAGTATCCCACTGGGTAAGCCAGGGGATAGAAAAAAGCACGACACACTTGTTATCGTAGGGAGATAGTGACGTTCCTGTTATCGTAGAAAGATAGTGACGTCCCTATTGTCGTAATGAGACATTGACATCCCTCTTATTGTAGGGAAACATTGACGTCCCTGTTATCGTAGGGAGACATTGACGTCCCTGTTATCGTAGGGAGACATTGACGTCCCTGTTATCGTAGGGAGACAGTGAAGTCCCTGTTATCGTAGGGAGACAGTGAATTCCCTGTTATCATAAAAAAACAGTTATGTTCCCGTTATCATGTAAAAATAACTCCTTAAGCAGAAAAAAAATATAGCAAAGTTCAGCTATGTTGAGCTGGACGCCATTAACAGCGTCCTTGAAGAGAATCCGACTCGTAATGGATGAATCCGGATCCAGTTTTTCAACATCCGTGGATTTATTTCGGGCGGGACCGCTATTGTTTACGAGAGCGCTGATACTTGTGGGATTTCTGGACCTGGTAGTGAGGCGGGATACCTGGGATTGGTACTGGGGTGGGATACCTCGGACTGGTACTGGGATGGGATTCATGAGCCTGGAACTAGGGTGATATTTATAGACCCGGTACCGGGGTAAGATTCCCAAAAGCTTACTAACGACGTAGGCTTCCTGAGAGCTTACGAATGACGTAAATAAAATCCTACGATGCATAGTCACTATTGGACACCATTACCGTGACGTCAGTTTTTCACCCGAAGGGATCAGCTGATAGATAAGATAATCGGAAGTAGCAGACCACCGGAAGTAGCGCGCGACCGGAAGAAGCAAGAAGCATGAGGATAACAGCTCATCGAAATTCTGAAAGATAGCAAGGAATGCAAAGATAAGACTATCAAGCAATATAACGATAACAGGTTTTAATCCCATTAGAGAAGTTTGGATTTCACAGTGGAATCCAACCCTATGTTACGCGGATTTGTATTATATGAATCTCCGGATAATTTGTTTGGAATCATGGCGAGACGGTAGAGCTTTATGAAGTCACGTTTCGCTCTGTGTAGAGCTTCGTCAAGTCACGTTTCGCTCTGTGTAGAGCTTTGTCAAGTCACGTTTCGCTCTGTGTAGAGCTTCGTCAAGTTACGTTTCGCTCTGTGTAGAGCTTTGTCAAGTCACGTTTCGCTCTGTGTAGAGCTTCGTCAAGTTACGTTTCGCTCTGTGTAGAGCTTTGTCAAGTCACGTTTCGCTCTGTGTAGAGCTTCGTCAAGTTACGTTTCGCTCTGTGTAGAGCTTTGTCAAGTCACGTTTCGCTCTGTGTAGAGCTTTGTCAAGTCACGTTTCGCTCTGTGTCGAGCTTTATCAAGCTACGTTTTCCTCTTTGTAGAGCTATCTTTCCAGTCTCACTCTATGTAGATCATCAAGCCATGAATTAATAAAGCTCTACACAGAGCTAAACGTCTCCCCAACCCTTTCGACCAGAATAAATTCTGTTGCAATCAGCTTACGGGAACTAATTCTGGCCACCCAACTGTTTGTTGACAGTTTATTCTAAGCATTAATTAGAGTACGAATCTTGATAGTTTTAAGCCAGAACGAGGTTTCTACAAGAAAGAACGAGGTTTCTACAAGAAAGAACGAGGTTTCTACAAGAAAGAACGAGGTTTCTACAAGAAAGAACGAGGTTTCTACAAGAAAGAACGAGGTTTCTACAAGAGAGAACGAGGTTTCTACATGAGAGAACAAGGTTTCTACAAGAAAGAACGAGGTTTCTACAAGAAAGAACGAGGTTTCTACAAGAAAGAACGAGGTTTCTACAAGAAAGAACAAGGTTTCTACAAGAAAGAACGAGGTTTCTACAAGAGAGAACGAGGTTTCTACAAGAAAGAACGAGGTTTCTACAAGAAAGAACGAGGTTTCTACAAGAAAGAACGAGGTTTCTACAAGAAAGAACGAGGTTTCTACAAGAGAGAACGAGGTTTCTACAAGAGAGAACGAGGTTTCTACATGAGAGAGAACGAGGTTTCTACAAGAGAGAACGAGGTTTCTACAAGAAAGAACGAGGTTTCTACAAGAAAGAACGAGGTTTCTACAAGAAAGAACGAGGTTTCTACAAGAAAGAACGAGGTTTCTACAAGAGAGAACGAGGTTTCTACAAGAAAGAACGAGGTTTCTACAAGAGAGAACGAGGTTTCTACAAGAAAGAACGAGGTTTCTACAAGAAAGAACGAGGTTTCTACAAGAAGAACGAGGTTTCTACAAGAGAGAACGAGGTTTCTACAAGAGAGAACGAGGTTTCTACAAGAGAGAACGAGGTTTCTACAAGAAAGAACGAGGTTTCTACAAGAGAGAACGAGGTTTCTACAAGAAAGAACGAGGTTTCTACAAGAGAGAACGAGGTTTCAACAAGAGAGAACGAGGTTTCTACAAGAGAGAACGAGGTTTCTACAAGAGAGAACGAGGTTTCTACAAGAGAGAACGAGGTTTCTACAAGAGAGAACGAGGTTTCTACAAGAAAGAACGAGGTTTCTTCAAGAGAGAACGAGGTTTCTACAAGAGAGAACGAGGTTTCTACAAGAGAGAACGAGGTTTCTACAAGAAAGAACGAGGTTTCTACAAGAAAGAACGAGGTTTCTACAAGAAAGAACAAGGTTTCTACAAGAAAGAACGAGGTTTCTACAAGAGAGAACGAGGTTTCTACAAGAAAGAACGAGGTTTCTACAAGAGAGAACGAGGTTTCTACAAGAGAGAACGAGGTTTCTACAAGAAAGAACGAGGTTTCTACAAGAGAGAACGATGTTTCTACAAGAACGAGGTTTCTACAAGAGAGAACGAGGTTTCTACAAGAAAGAACGAGGTTTCTACAAGAGAGAACGAGGTTTCTACAAGAACGAGGTTTCTACAAGAGAGAACGAGGTTTCTACAAGAAAGAACGAGGTTTCTACAAGAGAGAACGAGGTTTCTACAAGAGAGAACGAGGTTTCTACAAGAAAGAACGAGGTTTCTACAAGAGAGAACGAGGTTTCTACAAGAGAGAACGAGGTTTCTACAAGAGAGAACGAGGTTTCTACAAGAAAGAACGAGGTTTCTACAAGAGAGAACGAGGTTTCTACAAGAAAGAACGAGGTTTCTACAAGAGAGAACGAGGTTTCTACAAGAACGAGGTTTCTACAAGAGAGAACGAGGTTTCTACAAGAAAGAACGAGGTTTCTACAAGAGAGAACGAGGTTTCTACAAGAGAGAACGAGGTTTCTACAAGAGAGAGAACGAGGTTTCTACAAGAGAGAACGAGGTTTCTACAAGAGAGAACGAGGTTTCTACAAGAAAGAACGAGGTTTCTACAAGAGAGAACGAGGTTTCTACAAGAAAGAACGAGGTTTCTACAAGAGAGAACAAGGTTTCTACAAGAAAGGACGAGGTTTCTACAAAAAAGAACAAGGTTTCTACAAGAAAGAACGAGGTTTCTACAAGAAAGAATAAGGTTTCTACAAGAGAGAACAAGGTTTCTACAAGAAAGGACGAGGTTTCTACAAGAGAGAACAAGGTTTCTACAAGAAAGGACGAGGTTTCTACAAAAAAGAACAAGGTTTCTTCAAGACAAAACATGTTAAGACAAAACAAGGTATCTACAAGAGAGAACATGATATCTTTAAGATAGCACACGGTATCTTGAAGCAAGATCGTAAATACTTAACGTTCCCGTAAGATCCTGACTACCTTCTTTCCTGGTAAGATCCCAACTACTTACCCACCTCGTAAGATCCCAACTACTTACCCACCTCGTAAGATCCCAACTACTTACCCACCTCGTAAGATCCCAACTACTTACCCACCTCGTAAGATCCCAACTACTTACCCACCTCGTAAGATCCCAACTACTTACCCACCTCGTAAGATCCCAACTACTTACCCACCTCGTAAGATCCCAACTACTAACCCACCTCGTAAGATCCCAACTACTTACCCACCTCGTAAGATCCCAACTACTTACCCACCTCGTAAGATCCCAACTACTTACCCACCTCGTAAGATCCCAACTACTTACCCACCTCGTAAGATCCCAACTACTTACCCACCTCGTAAGATCCCAACTACTTACCCACCTCGTAAGATCCCAACTACTTACCCACCTCGTAAGATCCCAACTACTTACCCACCTCGTAAGATCCCAACTACTTACCCACCTCGTAAGATCCCAACTACTTACATACCTCGTAAGATCCCAACTACTTACCCACCTCGTAAGATCCCAACTACTTACCCACCTCGTAAGATCCCAACTACTTACCCACCTCGTAAGATCCCAACTACTTACCCACCTCGTAAGATCCCAACTACTTACCCACCTCGTAAGATCCCAACTACTTACCCACCTCGTAAGATCCCAACTACTTACCCACCTCGTAAGATCCCAACTACTTACCCACCTCGTAAGATCCCAACTACTAACCCACCTCGTAAGATCCCAACTACTTACCCACCTCGTAAGATCCCAACTACTTACCCACCTCGTAAGATCCCAACTACTTACCCACCTCGTAAGATCCCAACTACTTACCCACCTCGTAAGATCCCAACTACTTACCCACCTCGTAAGATCCCAACTACTTACCCACCTCGTAAGATCCCAACTACTTACCCACCTCGTAAGATCCCAACTACTTACCCACCTCGTAAGATCCCAACTACTTACCCACCTCGTAAGATCCCAACTACTTACATACCTCGTAAGATCCCAACTACTTACCCACCTCGTAAGATCCCAACTACTTACCCACCTCGTAAGATCCCAACTACTTACCCACCTCGTAAGATCCCAACTACTTACCCACCTAGTAAGATCCCAACTTCTTACCCCTCGTAAGATCCCAACTACTTACCCACCTCGTAAGATCCCAACTACTTACCCACCTCGTAAGATCCCAACTACTTACCCACCTCGTAAGATCCCAACTACTTACCCACCTCGTAAGATCCCAACTACTTACCCACCTCGTAAGATCCCAACTACTTACCCACCTCGTAAGGTCCCAACTACTTACCCACCTCGTAAGATCCCAACTACTTACCCACCTCGTAAGATCCCAACTACTTACCCACCTCGTAAGATCCCAACTACTTACCCACCTCGTAAGATCCCAACTACTTACCCACCTCGTAAGATCCCAACTACTTACCCACCTCGTAAGATCCCAACTACTTACCCACCTCGTAAGATCCCAACTACTTACCCACCTCGTAAGATCCCAACTACTTACCCACCTCGTAAGATCCCAACTACTTACCCACCTCGTAAGATCCCAACTACTTACCCACCTCGTAAGATCCCAACTACTTACCCACCTCGTAAGATCCCAACTACTTACTCACCTCGTAAGATCCCAACTACTTACCCACCTC
>NC_069400.1:114046556-114066556 GCF_026875155.1 Cherax quadricarinatus | reverse complement strand
ATGCAAGGAATTACCCAGTGCAAAGTAATAATCTCTGATAAATTAGACATATGTGCAACACTTGGGTATGCTTATTGTGGAAACGTTTCGCCACACAGTCGCTTCATCAGTCCAATACAACACAAGTGTTGCGCATATGTCTAACCATTTACACAGGCCTGTGTTAGCCAAGATGATACAGGCCGGGATGACCATACCACGGACTGGTTAGTCAATTTTCTAATAAACACTGAAATTAAAAAAAAATAGTGATCGTGGAATACTGTGTGAGTCTTGTGGTTGTGGATGCTGTAAAGAACACAAAGGTGGAACACTGTAACGTGATGCGTCTCTGTGTTAGCAAATCCTAACCTGGAAGCTTCTGAACATCCAGCTCATTCAAGCTTCACCACAAGAACATGTATCATTAAGAGTAAACTTAATATAACTGATGTCTATGGGAACTGAGATGACAGATGTCTCGGGGGTGACAATTTATTGTTCCACCAAAATTTTTTGACAATGTTTTGAAATCACGATAATGGGTAGCTATTGTATACGAAAAGCCTCGCCAACAACTTTGTATCAGTGTTAAACGTTGACTAAGATGAACATAATTTTAAGTGTATTATGGTGAAGAATAGGATGATAAAGTGGGTATATAAATCTAGGCTGGGGGACAGGAGAGGAAAGGTTAGGTAAGGTTTGTCAGGAAACAGGACAAGTGTTTCCTGACGCCGGTCTTTGTCATATGATGACCTACAGCTAGAGGTTTTAGTCACCTGACTGAGGCCTTAAGCTGGCTTACCCGTCTACCCCTTTAAAAATTATAGGAAGCAAAGGAAGTTTCAGGTGACCTGACGTACTGTTGAAATGTTATCAAGGTAACATTCATGAAGGGTTAGGCGGACTCGAGTCCTGGAGGTAGGAAGAACAGTACCTCCACTCTGCAGGATGGAGATGTTACAGTTCAGATGATCACTTGATCTGTCGTGTTAACACATTTCTGGCAAGACAGTCATTGATTAAATAATACCAAGCATGTTTCCTTTTTTTTCGGGTCACCATACCTTGGTGGGAGAAAGCTGATATGTTAAAAGCAATAATAATAATAATAATAATAATAATAATAATAATAATAATAATAATAATATTAATAATAATAATAATAATAATAATAATAATAATGATAATAATAATATAATAATAATAATAATAATAATAATAATAATAATAATAATAATAATAATCTGTACACTAGGCAATAATTTCTTTCTTACAGAGTTCTCCGCCATAATGGACCAACATCCTGCCCACACCATGTACAACCTCAATTTAGCCTTGATATAAGGGCGAAATATGCATCTAATTCTTCCATTACATCGCCTTATGAATAGCAATGAGGAAATATAGTATCCCCTCGGCGCCTCTCCCATGCCGGGTACCAGCAAGTAAATATATTTACTCGATATTATCCTCTCCACAGGTCATTACAGAGTGGCGCAAGAGCTTCAAATACGGAGCGGAACGGATCGTGAGACATTAGCCCAAGTCTCGATGCTGAACCAGCCGTTTTAGACTAGTTCCTCCCATCAGCAACTCCATCTTCTGAGTCAGTGTTACTCTCAACTCTATACTCGAGAATTCTATGTAAGTTTTACCAAATACATCAACTGATTTTAACAGGAGGAAAGTTCCTTTATATTAAAAATAATTGTCAATATCTTGTATTGAAAAAAAAAATTATGATCTGAGTAGAGATTTTAATGAACGATCTAACGCCTTTTTTTAAACCTTGATGGGTAACTTAGCTGTTTTAATTTTAATGGTTTAAATAATAAAATACTATTACAAGGGACCCAGTGGAAATAAGTCACTAACTTCTCTGAGTTATCCTAAGTAATTTACACATATGTAACTATGTATGATAATTTGTGTGACTGTATTTATGTGTACCTGTGCATAAGAAAAAAAAAAAACTTAATCTACATTTGGAAAACTGGATTTGCTCCATAAAAAATATAAATGAGGCTTCGAATTTGATACCTTGATGGTACTGAAGGGTCTTACGGATTTAAAACTTAATAAAATTATGATAAGGTGATCAATATTTGCTATTTACGTACGTGAAGCTTTGACACCTTTCCCACAGAAAAGTACAGTCCGTTGTATGTGAAGAGGATAGATATGTCTCGCTGCTTCCAGTTGTTTATATGCCCAGGGCCATCTTGACGTCAGAGCCGTGATCTCACTGGACCCTAGGTGGTGGTGCTATCAAAACAGCTGCTAGCAAGGTGGTGGTGCTATCAAAACAGCTGCTAGCAAGGTGGTGGTGCTATCAAAACAGCTGCTAGCAAGGTGGTAGTGCTATCAAGACAGATGCTAACAAGGTGGTGGTGCTATCAAAACAGCTGCTAGCAAGGTGGTGGTGCTATCAAAACAGCTGCTAGCAAGGTGGTGGTGCTATCAAAACAGCTGCTAGCAAGGTGGTGGTGCTATCAAAACAGCTGCTAGCAAGGTGGTGGTGCTATCAAAACAGCTGCTAGCAAGGTGGTGGTGCTATCAAAACAGCTGCTAGCAAGGTGGTGGTGCTATCAAAACAGCTGCTAGCAAGGTGGTAGGTGCTATCAAAAACAGCTGCTAGCAAGGTGGTGGTGCTATCAAAACAGCTGCTAGCAAGGTGGTGGTGCTATCAAAACAGCTGCTAGCAAGGTGGTGGTGCTATCAAAACAGCTGCTAGCAAGGTGGTGGTGCTATCAAAACAGCTGCTAGCAAGGTGGTGGTGCTATCAAAACAGCTGCTAACAAGGTGGTGGTGCTATCAAAACAGCTGCTAACAAGGTGGTGGTGCTATCAAAACAGCTGCTAGCAAGGTGGTGGTGCTATCAAAACAGCTGCTAGCAAGGTGGTGGTGCTATCAAGACAGCTGCTAGCAAGGTGGTGGTGCTATCAAAACAGCTGCTAACAAGGTGGTGGTGCTATCAAGACAGCTGCTAGCAAGGTGGTGCTCCTATCTAAACAGCTACTAGCAAGGTGGTGCTCCTATCTAGACAGTTACTAGCAAGGTGGTGCTCCTATCTAGACAGCTACTAGCATGGTGGTGCTCCCATCCAGACAGCTACTAGCAAGGTGGTGCTCCTATCTAGACAGCTACTAGCAAGGTGGTGCTCCTATCTAAACAGCTACTAGCAAGGTGGTGCTCCTATCTAGACAGCTACTAGCATGGTGGTGCTCCCATCTAGACAGCTACTAGCAAGGTGGTGCTCCTATCTAGACAGCTACTAGCAAGGTGGTGCTCCTATCTAGACAGCTACTAGCAAGGTGTTGCTCCTCTCTAGACTAGCAAGGTGGTGCTCCTATCTAGACAGCTACTAGCAAGGTGGTGCTCCTCTCTAGACTAGCAAGGTGGTGCTCCTATCTAGACAGCTACTAGCAAGGTGGTGCTCCTCTCTAGACTAGCAAGGTGGTGCTCCTATCTAGACAGCTACTAGCAAGGTGGTGCTCCTATCTAGACAGCTACTAGCAAGGTGGTGCTCCTATCTAGACAGCTACTAGCAAGGTGGTGCTCCTCTCTAGACTAGCAAGGTGGAGCTCCTATCTAGACAGCTACTAGCAAGGTGGTGCTCCTATCTAGACAGCTACTAGCAAGGTGGTGCTCCTATCTAGACAGCTACAAGCAAGGTGGTGCTCCTCTCTAGACAGCTACTAGCAAGGTAGTGCTCCTATCTAAACAGCTACTAGCAAGGTGGTGCTCCTATCTAGACAGCTACTAGCATGGTGGTGCTCCCATCTAGACAGCTACTAGCAAGGTGGTGCTCCTATCTAGACAGCTACTAGCAAGGTGGTGCTCCTATCTAGACAGCTACTAGCAAGGTGTTGCTTCTCTCTAGACTAGCAAGGTGGTGCTCCTATCTAGACAGCTACTAGCAAGGTGGTGCTCCTCTCTAGACTAGCAAGGTGGTGCTCCTATCTAGACAGCTACTAGCAAGGTGGTGCCCCTATCTAGACAGCTACTAGCAAGGTGGTGCTCCTCTCTAGACTATCAAGGTGGTGCTCCTATCTAGACAGCTACTAGCAAGGTGGTGCCCCTATCTAGACAGCTACTAGCAAGGTGGTGCTCCTATCTAGACAGCTACTAGCAAGGTGGTGCTCCTGTCTAGACAGCTACTAGCAAGGTGGCGCTCCTATCTAGACAGCTGCTAACAAGGTGTTGCTCCTCTCTAGACTAGCAAGGTGGTGCTCCTATCTAGACAGCTACTAACAAGGTGTTGCTCCTCTCTAGACTAACAAGGTGGTGCTCCTATCTAGACAGCTACTAGCAAGGTGGCGCTCCTATCTAGACAGCTGCTAACAAGGTGTTGCTCCTCTCTAGACTAGCAAGGTGGTGCTCCTATCTAGACAGCTACTAACAAGGTGTTGCTCTTCTCTAGACAGCTACTAGCAAGGTGGTGCTCCTGTCTATACAGCTACTAACAGGGTGTTGCTCCTCTCTAGACTAGCAAGGTGGTGCTCCAGTCTAGACAGCTACTAGCAAGGTGTTGCTCCTCTCTAGACTAGCAAGGTGGTGCTCCAGTCTAGACAGCTACTAGCAAGGTGGTGCTCCTGTCTATACAGCTACTAACAGGGTGTTGCTCCTCTCTAGACTAGCAAGGTGGTGCTCCTATCTAGACAGCTACTAGCAAGGTGTTGCTCCTCTCTAGACTAGCAAGGTGTTGCTCCTCTCTAGACTAGCAAGGTGGTGCTCCTATCTAGACAGCTACTAGCAAGGTTTTGCTCCTATCTAGACAGCTACTAACAAGGTGTTGCTCCTCTCTAGACAGCTACTAGCAAGGTGGTGCTCCTATCTAGACAGCTACTAGCAAGGTGGTGCTCCTGTCTAGACAGCTACTAGCAAGGTGGTGCTCCTATCTAGACAGCTACTAGCAAGGTGGTGCTCCTGTCTAGACAGCTACTAGCAAGGTGGTGCTCCTCTCTAGACAGCTACTAGCAAGATTGTGCTCCTCTTTAGACTAGCAAGGTGGTGATCCTATCTAGACAGCTATTAGCAAGGTGGTGCTCCTGTCTATACAGCTACTAACAGGGTGTTGCTCCTCACTAGACTAGCAAGGTGGTGCTCCTATCTAGACAGCCACTAACAATGTGTTGCTCCTCTCTAGACTAGCAAGGTGGTGCTCCAGTCTAGACAGCTACTAGCAAGGTGTTGCTCCTCTCTAGACTAGCAAGGTGGTGCTCCAGTCTAGACAGCTACTAGCAAGGTGGTGCTCCTGTCTATACAGCTACTAACAGGGTGTTGCTCCTCTCTAGACTAGCAAGGTGGTGATCCTATCTAGACAGCTACTAGCAAGGTGTTACTCCTCTCTAGACTAGCAAGGTGGTGCTCCAGTCTAGACAGCTACTAACAGGGTGTTGCTCCTCTAGACTAGCAAGGTGGTGCTCCAGTCTAGACAGCAACTAACAGGGTGTTGCTCCTCTCTAGACTAGCAAGGTGGTGCTCCTATCTAGACAGCTACTAACAGGGTGTTGCTCCTCTCTAGACTAGCAAGGTGGTGCTCCTGTCTAGACAGCTACTAACAAGGTGTTGCTCCTCTCTAGACTAGCAAGGTGGTGCTCCTGTCTAGACAGCTACTAACAAGGTGTTGCTCCTCTCTAGACTAGCAAGGTGGTGCTCCTGTCTAGACAGCTACTAACAAGGTGTTGCTCCTCTCTTGACTAGCAAAGTGGTGCTCCTGTCTAGACAGCTACTAACAGGGTGTTGCTCCTCTCTAGACTAGCAAGGTGGTGCTCCAGTCTAGACAGCTACTAACAGGGTGTTGCTCCTCTCTAGACTAGCAAGGTGGTGCTCCTGTCTAGACAGCTACTAGCAAGGTTGTGCTCTTGTCTAGACAGCTACTAGCAAGGTGATGCTCCTGTCTAGACAGCTACTAGCAAGGTGGTGCCCCTGTCTAGACAGTTACTAGCAAGGTGGTGCTCCTGTCTAGACAGCTACTAGCAAGGTGGTGCTCCTATCTAGACAGCTACTAGCAAGGTGGTGCTCCTATCTAGACAGCTACTAGCAAGGTGACGCTCCTCTCTAGACAGCTACTAGCAAGGTGGTGCTCCTATCTAGACAGCTACTAGCAAGGTGTTGCTTCTCTCTAGACTAGCAAGGTGGTGCTCCTATCTAGACAGCTACTAGCAAGGTGGTGCTCCTCTCTAGACTAGCAAGGTGGTGCTCCTATCTAGACAGCTACTAGCAAGGTGGTGCCCCTATCTAGACAGCTACTAGCAAGGTGGTGCTCCTCTCTAGACTATCAAGGTGGTGCTCCTATCTAGACAGCTACTAGCAAGGTGGTGCCCCTATCTAGACAGCTACTAGCAAGGTGGTGCTCCTATCTAGACAGCTACTAGCAAGGTGGTGCTCCTGTCTAGACAGCTACTAGCAAGGTGGCGCTCCTATCTAGACAGCTGCTAACAAGGTGTTGCTCCTCTCTAGACTAGCAAGGTGGTGCTCCTATCTAGACAGCTACTAACAAGGTGTTGCTCCTCTCTAGACTAACAAGGTGGTGCTCCTATCTAGACAGCTACTAGCAAGGTGGCGCTCCTATCTAGACAGCTGCTAACAAGGTGTTGCTCCTCTCTAGACTAGCAAGGTGGTGCTCCTATCTAGACAGCTACTAACAAGGTGTTGCTCTTCTCTAGACAGCTACTAGCAAGGTGGTGCTCCTGTCTATACAGCTACTAACAGGGTGTTGCTCCTCTTTAGACTAGCAAGGTGGTGCTCCTATCTAGACAGCTACTAGCAAGGTGGTGCTCCTCTCTAGACTAGCAAGGTGGTGCTCCTATCTAGACAGCTACTAGCAAGGTGGTGCCCCTATCTAGACAGCTACTAGCAAGGTGGTGCTCCTCTCTAGACTATCAAGGTGGTGCTCCTATCTAGACAGCTACTAGCAAGGTGGTGCCCCTATCTAGACAGCTACTAGCAAGGTGGTGCTCCTATCTAGACAGCTACTAGCAAGGTGGTGCTCCTGTCTAGACAGCTACTAGCAAGGTGGCGCTCCTATCTAGACAGCTGCTAACAAGGTGTTGCTCCTCTCTAGACTAGCAAGGTGGTGCTCCTATCTAGACAGCTACTAACAAGGTGTTGCTCTTCTCTAGACAGCTACTAGCAAGGTGGTGCTCCTGTCTATACAGCTACTAACAGGGTGTTGCTCCTCTCTAGACTAGCAAGGTGGTGCTCCAGTCTAGACAGCTACTAGCAAGGTGGTGCTCCTGTCTATACAGCTACTAACAGGGTGTTGCTCCTCTCTAGACTAGCAAGGTGGTGCTCCTATCTAGACAGCTACTAGCAAGGTGTTGCTCCTCTCTAGACTAGCAAGGTGGTGCTCCTATCTAGACAGCTACTAGCAAGGTTTTGCTCCTATCTAGACAGCTACTAACAAGGTGTTGCTCCTCTCTAGACAGCTACTAGCAAGGTGGTGCTCCTATCTAGACAGCTACTAGCAAGGTGGTGCTCCTGTCTAGACAGCTACTAGCAAGGTGGTGCTCCTCTCTAGACAGCTACTAGCAAGATTGTGCTCCTCTTTAGACTAGCAAGGTGGTGATCCTATCTAGACAGCTATTAGCAAGGTGGTGCTCCTGTCTATACAGCTACTAACAGGGTGTTGCTCCTCACTAGACTAGCAAGGTGGTGCTCCTATCTAGACAGCCACTAACAATGTGTTGCTCCTCTCTAGACTAGCAAGGTGGTGCTCCAGTCTAGACAGCTACTAGCAAGGTGTTGCTCCTCTCTAGACTAGCAAGGTGGTGCTCCAGTCTAGACAGCTACTAGCAAGGTGGTGCTCCTGTCTATACAGCTACTAACAGGGTGTTGCTCCTCTCTAGACTAGCAAGGTGGTGATCCTATCTAGACAGCTACTAGCAAGGTGTTACTCCTCTCTAGACTAGCAAGGTGGTGCTCCAGTCTAGACAGCTACTAACAGGGTGTTGCTCCTCTAGACTAGCAAGGTGGTGCTCCAGTCTAGACAGCAACTAACAGGGTGTTGCTCCTCTCTAGACTAGCAAGGTGGTGCTCCTATCTAGACAGCTACTAACAGGGTGTTGCTCCTCTCTAGACTAGCAAGGTGGTGCTCCTGTCTAGACAGCTACTAACAAGGTGTTGCTCCTCTCTAGACTAGCAAGGTGGTGCTCCTGTCTAGACAGCTACTAACAAGGTGTTGCTCCTCTCTAGACTAGCAAGGTGGTGCTCCTGTCTAGACAGCTACTAACAAGGTGTTGCTCCTCTCTTGACTAGCAAAGTGGTGCTCCTGTCTAGACAGCTACTAACCAGGGTGTTGCTCCTCTCTAGACTAGCAAGGTGGTGCTCCAGTCTAGACAGCTACTAACAGGGTGTTGCTCCTCTCTAGACTAGCAAGGTGGTGCTCCTGTCTAGACAGCTACTAGCAAGGTTGTGCTCTTGTCTAGACAGCTACTAGCAAGGTGATGCTCCTGTCTAGACAGCTACTAGCAAGGTGGTGCCCCTGTCTAGACAGTTACTAGCAAGGTGGTGCTCCTGTCTAGACAGCTACTAGAAAGGTGGTGCTCCTATCTAGACAGCTACTAGCAAGGTGGTGCTCCTATCTAGACAGCTACTAGCAAGGTGGTGCTCCTATCTAGACAGCTACTAGCAAGGTGACGCTCCTCTCTAGACAGCTACTAGCAAGGTGGTGCTCCTATCTAGACAGCTACTAGCAAGGTGGTGCTCCTATCTAGATAGCTACTAGCAAGGTGGCGCTCCTGTCTAGACAGCTACTTGAGACGTCACCTCATCTCCACAAGAGAAGCATGTTTGTATTTTCATTTTTAACGTCATCTTAAAATGTATCTTAGAGACCAAGTGTCTGACTTAATATCTCGATAATAAATGTGTTTCTGTACAATATAACATTAATTCTGACACGTATATGGATACTGTATCTCAAATTTCACACACACACACACACACACAGTGGTGAAGGTCGAGTGCATAAGAGAGGAGAAGGAGAAGGAGAGAGAGAGAGGAGAGAAACTCAGAGAGAAAAAAATAAAGTGATATTGTGAAGGACTTAACGGAGACCTTAATAAGCACGAAAAATTATGTAAATTTTATATGTATCAAATTAGAGTTCACTTTCATTCTTCCTTGTGTAATCAGGTTCTGATAATTATGTATTTTTATACAATTATGCATAATTATTCTTTTCCCTGTTACATGTCGGAAATAATCCAGTGGAAGATATACACACCGAGGTGTGTGTGTGTGTGTGTGTGTGGAGTAATCGTAATGTGCAAAGACACAGCATGTTCATCCTATGCTCAACAGATGGCGCCCAGCACTGGCACCGAGTTCAACTCCACTCGATAGATGGTGTGCAACGCAAACACCACCCAACCTCGACTTAGGCTCAACAGATGGCATCGGCGTCACGATGTCAAGCCTATATACAATTTAATCCTGTTTGATGAGGCCGAAGCATTGAGTTGTCCTGCTGCTCAATGGGTTGGAAAGACATAAAAATCAGCTGAATAAAGACCCTCCACAAGGAACACAACTTGCAGAGATAGTTCAATATTTCACGGTAATTTCGGCCCTTCGTTGAGGTATAATAATAATGACTGCGACAGAGGGTGAGGCTAGGGCAGCAGTGTTTAATTTTGTGTTTAATGTTCAGTAATCTTACACAGGGTCCGGTGTTTAGTGTTCAACTATCCAGGTGGTGATGCTTCACTGGTGGTGGTGCTTCACTGGTGGTGGAGCATCACTAGTAGTGCTGCATCACCGGTGGTGCTGTATCATTGGTTGTGGTGCTTCACTGGTGGTGGAGCATCACCAGTAGTGCTGCATCACCGGCGGTGATGCCTCACTGGTCGTGGAGCATCACTGGTGGTGGAGCATCACTGGTGGTGGAGCATCACTGGTAGTGCTGTATCACCGGTGGTGGTGCTTCACTGGTGGTGGAACATCACCGGTGGTGCTGTATCACTGGTGGTGATACATCACTGGTGGTTATTCATTACTGGTGGTGCTGCATCACTGGTGGTGCTGCATCATTGGTGGTGCTGCATCACTGGTGCTGCTCCTTCACAACACCGTCCTTCTCCATTACACAGAGCAAGTGATGCGCTCGGATAACCTCTCTCTCTGCTGCGTCTATCTATGCAGCATCCCACTAAGGGAAGGAGAGGAGAGGTAAAGAGAAAAGGGGTAAGAGGGGTGAAGGGGAGAACTTTTAGGAGTGGTAGAGAGAGAGAGAGAAAGAGAGAGAGAGAGAGAAAGAAAGAAAGAAAGAGAGAGAGATCAGTTTATACCCAAATCTTGATTATGTATCGTTGAGAGGATCAAACGTAAACAAATCCCTTTGAGAGTGGAAAATTAAGTGTCTCCAGCAATATTTAGTGAAGCGGTACACAGTCACTCTCTGAGCTCACAGTGGCTGGCAGACTGTGCTAGACATAGCACTCCAACACTCCTGCTAGCACTCCTGCATATTGCTGATAGCACATATTGTTAAGTTCAAATACACATTTATATTTTATTCCTTCACTGAATTTCTTCAGTAAAATTCCTACAATGGCTTACATACAGCCAGAGATATATAAATCAGTGTATATACACTGAAACTTAGCTTTGATCCCTATTTTAGCCACTGCAGAAGTCTTGACTGATGGTGAGCAAGTGACGTACACCCTTGATGACCCTCGTGCAGTAGATAGACTTCTAACCTTCTTGATTCGCCTGTATTCTCCCGGCCCGGGCCTTTTCCAAGTGGTGGCCCGGCTTTGGCTCCCTGTCTAGGGAGTGTCTGAGACCTAAGTCTCCCATGGGAGGAGGTACAAGTACCCCCTCATCTTTGGGACCAACTGTCCCCAGGCCTAGCCACATTCCCCGCCCTCACGGGGCTCGTAGGGAAAAGCTAGGCCTCTCTAGTCTGCCATCCCCGCCCCAAAGGGGTTAACGGGAGTGACAGTCTTGTGAGCTGCAAGCCCTGGCTCAGGCACCTACCCTGCCCTATAAGAGTTAGGCATGATGTCGATCAAACTTCAAACCCAGCATAAATATTGGCCAATCTCTAAGAACTTCTTATATATATATATATATATATATATAATATATATATATATATATATATATATATATATATATATATATATATATAAAATATATATATATATAATATATATATAATATATATATATATATTTTTTAAGAGAGTGATGCCATTTTAGAAATCTGCAGGTGACACTCGTTCAGATTTCCCTTATTTCTCTATTTACATTTAAGACACGAAAAATATTCATGAGGTTGTGCAATTGGCTTTAAGTGTCGCGCAATCTTAATCAAAACGCCCGAACAAAACAAGCCCGAACGCTGGACTCAGCGTTGAACATTTCATTGTTCAAACCCTGAAATCAAATCACCTTGTCGAGCACGGCTTGCCCTGAGACGACCAGTGCAAACGAAAACGACATAAACTACAGCCCTAATGAGACGAACCCAATTGTAAATCTCTTTCAGGAGAAATGTGAAGTCAATACATTGAGCACACACACTTTAATTCGCAAACACAACGTGGGAGTTACAGTGGAGAGACACAAGTTGAAGTTTAATGACTGTGTGTGTGTATGTGTGTGCTTGTTCTCCCCCGTGACACGGGTGAAGAGGCCGCTGCCTTAAGTCACTCGGCAAACATTGACGCTGAAAAGTGTAAACACCGTTGTGGACTTTGTATTTTAGCTTATATGTTATTACTATTAAGGCGAGGGGGAGAGAGAGGGGATAAGGAGAGACGGAGAGAAGGAGCGAGATACACTGGTAGAAAGAAGGAAGAGAGAGAGGGAGGAGAAAGAGAGTAATATATCCACTTGTCTTACGTGATTTCGGTGGTGTAAGTAGGTAAATGTGCGGACAGCTTGAGGGAAATGGTCCCGAATGAAGACGTTTCGATCTTTGGAAGTTGAAGCGATCAAACTGCAAGAACTGAAATGCTTTCAATAAAGATGACTTGAGTTCCTCCGATCCATATTTCTCAAGACGTCGGAGGAGCCTTGAACTTCCCACTGTAAGGGACTACTAACTCCCACTGCAAGGGACTACTATCTCCCACTGCAAGGGGCTACTAACTCCCACTGCAAGGGACTACTACCTCCCACTGTAAGGAACTACTACCTCCCACTGTAAGGGACTGCTACCTCCCACTGCAAGGGACTACTACCTCCCACTGCAAGGGACTACTTCCTCCCACTGTAAGGGACTCTTTCCCACTGCAAGGAACTACTACCTCCCACTGTAAGAGACTACTACCTCCCACTGTAAGGGACTGCTACCCCCCACCGTAAGGGACTGCTACCCCCCACCGTAAGGGACTGCTACCTCCCACCGCAAGGGACTACCACCTCCAACACTTATATAGTCTTAAGGAGAGATACCAGACCAAGTGAGACGCCTCTTTACCTGCACTAATTAGTGCCGCTATGGGTCGCCTCGTAGAGCCAGTTTTTGAGATCTATCGTGTCTCCCGTGATGGAATTTGAAGGTTGATACGTGTCCTCTCGCAAGAATTTTGAGATAACGGTTAAGGTGAGTTTCACGACTTTATAAATGTTGTATATCCCTTCCGAGTTTAGAGCATCCCATGAATAAAAATAATAATGATTTTTTTGTAACACATCGGCCGTTTCCCATCAAGGCAGGGTGGCCCGAAAAGAAAAACTTTCACCATCATTCACTCCATCACTGTCTTTCTAGAGGGATGCTTTACACTACAGTAATGAAACTGCAACATTAACACCCCTCCTTCAGAGTGTAGACACTGTACTTCCCATCTCCAGGACTCAAGTCCAACCTGCCGGTTTCCCTGAATCCCTTTATACATATTACACTACTCACACTCCAACAGCACGTCAAGTCCTAAAACCATTTGTCTCCATTCGCTCCTATCTAACATGCTCACGCAGGCTTGCTGGAAGTCCAAGCCCCTCGCACACAAAAACTCGTTTACCCCCTCCCTCCAACCTTTCCTAGGTCGATCCCTACCCCGCCTTCCCTTCACTACAGATTTATACACTCTCGAAGTCATTCTAATTTGTTCCATCCTTTCTACATGTCCGAACCACATCAGCAACCTCTCCTCAGCCCTCTGGATAAAAGTTTTGGTAATCCCGCTCCTCCTCCTAATTTCCAAACTAAGAATTCTCTGCATTATATTCACACCACACATTGCCCTCAGACACATCTCCACTGCCTCCAGCCTTCTCTTTGTTCTAACATTCACCACCCATGCCTCACACCCATACAAGAGCTTTGGTATTACTGTACTCTCATACATTCCCCTCTTTGCTTCCATGGACGAAGTTCTTTGTCTCCACAGATTCCTCAATGCATCACTCACCTTTTACCCCTTATCAATTCTATGATTCACCTCATCTTTCATAAACCCATCTGCTGAACAAGACAGAAAGTAGGATAGCAGATAAACAAGGAGGCTTTAGGAAGGGTAGAGGATGTGTAGACAAAATGTTTATAGTGAAACATATAGGTGAACAGTATTTAGATAAGGGTAAAGAGGGTTTCGTGGCATTTATGGATTTGGAAAAGGTGTATGACAGGGTGGATATGGGGGCAATGTGGCAGATGTTGCAAATGTATGGAAGAGGAGGTAGGTTACTGAAAGCGGTGAAGAGTTTTTACGAGGATAGTGAGGCTCAGGTTAGAGTATGTAGGAAAGAGGGAAATTATTTCCCTGTTAAAGTAGGCCTTAGACAAGGTTGTGTGATGTCACCGTGGTTGTTCAATATATTTGTAGATTGGGTTGTAAGAGAAGTAAATGCTAGAGTGTTGGCAACAGATTTGGGGTTAAAAGATAAAGAATCTAACACAAAGTGGGAGTTGTCACAATTGCTCTTTGCTGATGACACTGTGCTTTTGCAGAGGCTGGTGGATGAGTTTGGTAGGGTATGTAAAAGAAGAAATTGAAAGTAAATATAGGAAAGAGTAAGGTGATGAGGATAACAAAAAAATTAGGTAACGAAAGATTGGATATCAGATTGGAGGGAGAGAGTATGGAGGAGGTGAATGTATTCAGATATTTAAGAGTGACGTGTCAATATTATTATTATTATTAATATATTTTAATTATAATTTTTACTGATAATATTTACATTATTATTATTATTATTATTATTATTATTATTATTATTATTATTATTATTATTATTATTATTATTTTATTATTATTATTATTATTATTATTATTATTATTATTATTGCTGCAACTATTACGTTTCTTACTTTTACTAAGACTTCTACTATTACTACTACTGCTACTATCGGCTATACTACTACTGCTATTACTACTGTTGCTACTACAACAACTACTACTAATAATAATAATAACAATAATAAAACTTATGTTATCTGGTACAGTATTTTATTCGCATGATCAATCTTCCAACTTATCCCACCTACTAGTTTTCTCCTAAATATCTCGCAACTTTGATGTGATAATTTGTCCAGCAAGGACCGAAACGTTCTCTAAAGTGTCCTCGCTAAAGGCTTCTATAATGAATTAACATGCATTCTGAAAATAAAAAAAAATCCCAAAACTTGCACCCAGAAGGACCTTCAGACGACACCTCGGCTTTTCCCTCACCATTATCAACTCAATATCTATTCTGCTAGTCTCATTAGTAAAAAAAACTTCATATAGCTAGCGGTTTTTAACCTAGCGGTCTTACTGAAACAGGTTTTAGAATCTTGTACTTGCCGGAGAAATATATATATATATATATATATATATATATATATATATATATATATATATATATATATATATTATATATATATTATATATATATATATAATATATATATATATATATATATATATATATATATATATATAATATATATATATATATATATATATATAGACAATTTTAGCGAGGTCACATCATACAAGAATGTTTATTGCATCGGTCAGTCGCTTCTAAAACTTCTGTAATATTTGCATACTAAGCGCTGCCCTTTTTTTGCGTGTGTGTGTGGTCTCGTAATTACTAAAAGGTTGTCTGAGCGAGGTACAAGGACGTCCCAGCTAGTCAAAATGTCCAACAGTAGCGCGTTCACGTGCTCCTCGCCTCGTAAATCCCCCAAAACAAGGCATCTACAAATAGAAAAAAAATATATATATTAACGAAAGAATGTGAGTGGACAAATGGGGAATAATTCCAATAAATTTATTTATTAATTGAAAATTCCCCGTAATGAACTTTTTCGTTGTTTCTGGTAAATATTTCATTTATATGTGATTATTAATGATATGGTTCCGATTTTTTTTTTTTTTTCGTATTTCTCTTCGCGCTTTCTTGTAGAGGCGAGGACGGGAGGTTAGTGTGGTAGCCGGGGACATTAAAGTCCTGTAAGAGGGTCTCGTATCGCTCTGGAAATGCCAGCTTGTCTACTATAAGCTGGATAAGCTTATAGTAAGAGCAGTGACAACAGCTTGTCCAAAACCGGCACTCATAGGACCAATGGCAGGTTTCAACTTGTGCGAAACGTCGTCTCGGTGCTGTTTCTTGATGAGTTGTTCCACCCACAGTGTTGTGATATTTTATTGTTTGTAATGATAGTACTATAAACGAGAGGAAGATATGTCGAGCATATTGACTGACTTTCGCCAATTCAATTTCACACGACGCGGCATAAGAAACAATTAGTAAAAATAAGATCACTGAGGAGATTGAGATAAAGATCACCTAGCATTTTAGAGGACGACACGAGGATAGTTAAAGAATGTATGGACGGGGAACAATGGAACACTGCATCAGACCTACTGGCTCATACTTGGCAGTTCTTTCTTAAATCCAATCCATCTAAGAGGAATATACATATCGTGGACGGTTACTAAGAGGGGTGCCTCAAGGTCCTGGGACCTCTCTTGTCCTTAGTTTGTCCATGGGGAAAAATTTCGTAACTCGTCATGGATGCAGACGACTCAGATATAACTGTCTTAATAATGAAAATCTCAGGAGGAATATTAGAACGTCGAAGGTCTTGGCAGGATAAGTGGGTAACGATGTTCAGAGTTGGCTGAGTTAGGACTGGAGGAGCGGAATGGAGGTTAGTCAGATGAGGTAAAAATTTGTCAGGAAGCTGGACAAGTTAGGTAAGATAAGATAAGATGAGATTTCGTTCGGATTTTTAACCCCGGAGGGTTAGCCACCCAGGATAACCCAAGAAAGTCAGTGCGTCATCGAGGACTGTCTAACTTATTTCCATTGTGGTCCTTAATCTTGTCCCCCAGGATGCGACCCACACCAGTCGACTAACACCCAGGTACCTATTTGCTGCTAGGTGAACAGGACAACAGGTGTATGGAAACGTGTCGAAATGTTTCCACCCGCCGGGAATCGAACCCGGCCCTCCGTGTGTGAAGCGGGAGCTGTAGCCACCAGGCCACCGGGCCACCAGTCATATGAACACCCTCTACCGGAGCTTTTGGTCATCTGAACCAAAACCTTCCACTGGCTTGCCACCACTTAAAGAGACCATCACTTGTTAAGTGGATGGAGAAGACTTCGATGCAATTTTAGAGTGAATCTGGAACGTTCATTGTGGGGGACAAAAAATCATAAGAGTGAATTCAGGAAACATTAAAATGTATTTCATCTCGTCCATGGTAAGTACATTGACGCTGTTGAGGGACTCTTAATCTAAGTCATTGGAGCTGCTATCCCGCCACCTCGGAAAAAACATAATTACCTCTCATTCCCTACGGGTTAAGCGTTCCTCCGCAAATAAAACAAACATGTCCAAAGTATGGAAGATTTCCTAAAAAAAGACTAAACCTTAAAAAGTAATGCGTAAAAGCAAGGCTTCAAGACTCTGAAAGAAGTTTCTTCTCGGTAAAGTGATGGTCTGTCAGCGTGATGGACTGTCAGCGTGATGGACTGTCAGCGTGATGGTCTGTCAGCGTGATTGACTGTCAGCGTGATGGTCTGTCAGCGTGATTGACTGTCAGCGTGATGGTCTGTCAGCGTGATGGTCTGTCAGCGTGATGGTCTGTCAGCGTGATGGACTGTCAGCGTGATGGTCTGATACCAAACATTCCAGTCTATCAACCCAGTTGTCTGCCTATCTACCTATTTCTATGTAATTATATCTCCGTAGTATTGTCCACGTATCGTGGTGTGAGAAAGAGAGAGAGAGAGAGAGAGAGAGAGAGAGAGAGAAGATAACAAGAGCCGAGTGAAGAGTGACGAACTGCAAGAGAGACAGAGTAAGAATCTGAAAGAGTGAGAGTTTGGGGGGAATCCCCAACTCTGATTTGAGTCAAATACAAACTTCAACCATCAAGGACAACCTTCAACCATCAAGGACAACCTTCAACCATCAAGGACAACCTTCAACCATCAAGGACAACCTTCAACCATCAAGGACAACCTTCAACTATCAAGGACAACCTTCAACTATCAAGGACAATCTTCAAACATCAAGGACAACCTTCAACCATCAAGGACAACCTTCAACCATCAAGGACAACCTTCAACCATCAAGGACAACCTTCAACCATCAAGGACAACCTTCAACTATCAAGGACAATCTTCAAACATCAAGGACAACCTTCAACCATCAAGGACAACCTTCAACCATCAAGGACAACCTTCAACCATCAAGGACAACCTTCAACCATCAAGGACAATCTTCAACCATCAAAGACAACCTTCAATCATCAAGGACAACCTTCAACCATCAAAGACAGCCTTCAAATACAAACTTCAACCATCAAGGACAACCTTCAACCGTCAAGGACAACCTTCAACCATCAAGGATAACCTTCAACCATCAAGGACAACCTTCAACCTTCAAGGACAACCTTCAACTATTAAGGATAATCTTCAAACATCAAGGACAACCTTCAACCATCAAGGACAACCTTCAACCATCAAGGACAACCTTCGAGCATCAAGGACAACCTTCAACCATCAAGGACAACCTTCAACCATCAAGGACAACTTTCAAAAATCAAGGACAACCTTCAACCATCAAGGGTAACTTTCAACCCTCAAGGACAACCTTCAATCATCAAGGTCAACTTTCAAACATTAAGGACAATCTTCAATCATCAAGAACAACCTTCAAATATCAAGGGTAACCTTCAACCATCAAGAACAACCTTCATACATCAAGGGCAATCTTCAAACATCAAGGACAACCTTCAACCAACAAGGACAACCTTCAACTATTAAGGACAACCTCCAACCATCAAGGACAACCTTCAACCATCAAGGGTAACCTTCAACAATAAAGAGTAACCTTCAACCATCAAGGACAACCTTCAACAATCAAGGACAACCTTCAACCATCAAGGGCAACCTTCAACCATGAAGGGTAACCTTCAACCATCAAGGACAACCTTCAACTCTCAAAGACAACCTTCAACAATCAAGGACAACCTTCAATCATCAAGGACAACCTTCAACCATCAAGAATAACCTTCAACCATAAAGAACAACCTTCAACCTTCAAGGACAACCTTCAACCATCAAGAATAACCTTCAACCATCAAATACAACCTTCATCCATCAAGGACAACCTTCAACCATCAAGGACAACCTTCAAACATCAAGAATAACCTTCAATCACCAAGGACAACGTTCAAGGACAACCTTCAACCATCAAGAATAACATTCACCCATCAAGGACAACCTTCAACCATCAATGACAACCTTCAACATCAAGGACAACCTTCAACCATCAAGGACAACCTTCAACCATCAAGAATAACCTTCACCCATCAAGGACAACCTTCAATCATCAATGACATCCTTCAACCATCAAGGACAACCTTCAACCATCAAGGACAACATTCAACCATCAAGGACAACCTTCAACCATCAAGGACAACCTTCAACCATCAAGAATAACCTTCAACCTTCAAGGACAACCTTCAATCATCAAGGACAACCTTCAACTATCAAGGACAACCTTCAACCTTCAAGGGCAACCTTCAACCATTATGGACAACCTTCAAGGACAACCTTCAACCATCAAGGACAACCTTCAACCTTCAAGGACAACCTTCAACCTTCAAGGACACTCTTCAACCTTCAAGGACAACCTTCAACCATCAAGGACAACCTCCAACCATCAAGGACAACCTTCAACCATCAAGGACAACCTTCAACCATCATGGACAATCTTCAAGGGCAACCTTCAGCCTTCAATGACAAGCTTCAACCTTCAAGGACAACCTTCAACCATCAAGGACAACTTCCAACCATCAAGGACAACCTTCAACCTTCAAGGACAACCTTCAACCTTCAAGGACAATCTTCAACCTTCAAGGACAACCTTCAATCATCAAGGACAACCTTCAACCATCAAGGACAACCTTCAACCTTCAAGGACAACCTTCAATCATCAAGGACAACCTTCAACCATCAAGGACAATCTTCAACCTTCAAGGACAACCTTCAATCATCAAGGACAACCTTCAACCATCAAGGACAACCTTCAACCTTCAAGGACAACCTTCAACCTTTGAAACTTCTCCTAAGACCTTAAGCTGAGGTTGTCCTTGAAGGTTGGAGGTGTGTGTGTGTATGTGTGTGTGTGTATGTGTGTGTGTGTATGTGTGTGTGTGTATGTGTGTGTGTGTGTGTGTATGTGTGTGTGTGTGTATGTGTGTGTGTGTATGCGTGTGTGTGTGTGAGTGCGTGTGTATGTGTTTTGCGTGGTGTGTGTATGTGTGTGTATGTGTGTGTGTGTGTGTGTGTGTGTGTGTGTGTATGTGTGTGTGTGTGTGTGTGTATGTGTGTGTGTGTATGTGTGTGTGTGTATGCGTGTGTGTGTGTGAGTGCGTGTGTATGTGTGTGCGTGTGTGTGTGTGTGTATGTGTGTGTGTGTGTATGTGTGTGTGTGTGTGTGTATGTTTTGTGTGTGTGTAGGGTGTGTGTGTGTATGCGTGTGTGTATATGTGTGTGTGTGTGTGTGTGTGTGTGTGTGTGTATGCGTGTGTGTGTGTGAGTG
>NC_069400.1:113826556-114044056 GCF_026875155.1 Cherax quadricarinatus | reverse complement strand
CACTTCAGAGTCTATTCCTTCCATCATGTCGTTCGCATATATCAAAAATAGCACTGGTCCTAGAACTGACCCCTGTGGGAACCCGCTCGTCACAGGCGCCCACTGTGATACCTATTCACGTACCATGACTCGTTGCTGCCTCCCTGTCAGGTATTCCCTGATCCATCGCAGTGCCCTCCCTGTTACATACGCCTGATCCTCCAGCTTCTGCACTAATCTCTTGTGGGGAACTGTGTCAAAGGCCTTCCTGCAGTCTAGGAAAACGCAATCAACCCACCCCTCTCTCTCGTGTCTTACTTCTGTTACCTTGTCATAAAACTCCAGGAGGTTTGTGATACAAGATTTGCCTTCCATGAACCCATGCTGGCTTTCATTTATAATCTTGTTCCTTTCCAGGTGTTCGACCACTCTCCTCCTGATAATCTTCTCCGTGACTTTGCACACAATACATGTCAGAGACACAGGTCTGTAGTTTAGTGCCTCATTTCTGTTTCCTTTCTTAAATATGGGGACTACATTTGCTGTCTTCCATTTCTCAGGTAGTTGCCCAGTTTCAAGGGATGTGTTGAAGATTTTGCTTAGAGGCACGCACAGCATCTCTGCTCCTTCTCTAAGGACCCATGGGGAGATGTTGTCCGGTCCCATCGCCTTTGAGATATCAAGGTCACTTAGCAGCTTCTTCACCTCCTCCTCGGTTGTTCGTATGTCATCCAACACTTGTTGGTATATTCCCTCTTGATGTTCCCTTCTTTACTGACTTCACACAGCCCTTCCTGTCTCTACTGTAAAAACTTCCTTAAATCTCCTGTTTAGCTCCTCACATACCTCCTGGTCATTTCTTGTGAGTTCTCCCCCTTCTGTCCTTAATCTGATCACCTGGTCTTTGACTGTTGTCTTCCTCCTGATGTGGCTATACAACAGTTTCGGGTCAGTCTTGATTTTCGATGCTATGTCATTTTCATACTGTCGCTGGGCCTCCCTCCTTACCTGTGCGTACTCGTTCCTGGCTCTGCGACTGATCTCCCTATTTTCGTGTGTTCTCTGCCTTCTGTACTTTTTCCATTCTCTATTGCACTTTGTTTTTGCCTCCTTACACCGTCGGGTAAACTAGGGGCTCGTTCTGGTCTTCCCGTTGTGTGTGTGTGTATGTGTGTGTGTGTGTGTGTGTGTGTGTGTGTGTGTGTGTGTGTGTGTGTGTGTGTATGTGTGTGAGTGTGTGTGTGTACTCACCTAATTGTGGTTGCAGGGGTCGAGACTCAGCTCCTGGCCCCGCCTCTTCACTGATCGCTACTAGGTCCTCTCTCTCTCTGCTTCCTGAGCTTTGTCATACCTCTTCTGAAAACTTTGTATGGTTCCTGCCTCCCCTACTTCACTTGCTAGGCTATTCCACTTCCTGACGACTCTATGACTCTATGACCCCTTGTTTCTGTGTCCCCTCTCTGGAACATCCTATCTCTGTCCACCTTGTCTATTCCCCGCAGTATCTTGTATGTCGTTATCATGTCTCCCCTAACCCTTCTGTCCTCCAGTGTCGTCAGTCCGATTTCCCTCACCCTTTCCTCGTACGACATTCCCCTGAGCTCTGGGACTAGCCTTGTTGCAAACCTTTGTAATTTCTCTAACTTCTTGACGTGATTGACCAGGTGTGGGTTCCAGACTGGTGCTGCATACTCCAGTATGGGCCTAACATACACAGTGTATAGTGTCTTGAACGATTCCTTATTAAGGTATCGGAACGCTATTCTCAGGTTTGCCAGGCGCCCGTATGCTGCAGCAGTTATTTGGTTGATGTGCTCCTCCGGTGACGTGTTCGGTGTTATGGTCACCCCAAGGTCTTTCTCCCTGAGTGAGGTCTGTAGTCTTTGTCCACCTAGCCTATACTCTGTCTGCGGTCTTCTTTGCCCCTTCCCAATCTTCATGACTTTGCATTTGGCAGGGTTGAGTTCGAGAAGCCAGTTTCTGGACCACATGTCCAGCCTGTCCAGGTCTCTTTGCAGTCCTGCCTCATCCTCATTCGATTTAATTATTCTCATCAACTTCACATCATCTGCGAATAGGGACACTTCAGAGTCTATTCCTTCCATCATGTCGTTCGCATATATCAAAAATAGCACTGGTCATAGAACTGACCCCTGTGGGACCCCGCTCGTCACAGGCGCCCACTGTGATACCTCTTCACGTACCATGACTCGTTGCTGCCTCCCTGTCAGGTATTCCCTGATCCATCGCAGTGCCCTCCCTGTTATATGCGCCTGATCCTCCAGCAACTGCACTAATCTCTTGTGGGAAACTGTGTCAAAGGCCTTCCTGCAGTCTAGGAAAACGCAATCAACCCACCCCTCTCTCTCGTGTCTTACTTCTGTTACCTTGTCATAAAACTCCAGGAGGTTTGTGACACAGGATTTGCCTTCCAAGAACCCATCCTGGTTTTCATTAATAATCTTGTTCCTTCCCAGGTGTTCCACCACTCTCCTCCTGATAATCTTCTCCATGACTTTGCACACAATACATGTCAGAGACACAGGTCTGTAGTTTAGTAACTCATTTCTGTTTCCTTTCTTAAATATGGGGTCTACATTTGCTGTCTTCCATTTCTCAGGTAGTTGCCCAGTTTCAAGGGATGTGTTCAAGATTGTGGTTAGGGGCACGCACACTATCTCTGCTCCTTCTCTAAGGACCCATGGGGAGATGCTGTCCGGTCCCATCGCCTTTGAGTTATCAAGGTCACTAGCAGCTTCTGCACCTCCTCCTCAGTTGTTCGTATGTCATCCAACACTTGTTGGTATATTCCCTCTTGGTGTTCCCTTCTGTGCTGTCTTCCCACACCCCTTCCTGTCTCTACTGTAAAAACTTCGTTAAATCTCCTGTTTAGCTCCTCACATACCTCCTGATCATTTCTTGTGAGTTCTCCCCCTTCTGTCCTTAATCTGATCACCTGGTCTTTGACTGTTGTCTTCCTCCTGATGTGGCTATACAGCAATTTCGGGTCAGTCTTGATTTTCGATGCTATGTTATTTTTATACTGTCGCTGGGCCTCCCTCCTTACCTGTGCGTACTCGTTCCTGGCTCTGCGACTGATCTCCCTATTTTCGTGTGTTCTCTGTCTTCTGTAGTTTTTCCATTCTCTATTGCACTTTGTTTTTGCCTCCTTACTCCGTCGGGTAAACCAGGGGCTCGTTCTGGTTTTCCCATTGTTTCTGTTGCCCTTGGGAATAAACCTTTCCACTGCCTCCTTGCATTTTGTTATTACATATTCCATCATTTCGTTTACTGGCTTTCCTGCCAGTTCTCTGTCCCACGGAACCTCCTGCAGGAAGTTCCTCAACCCTTTGTAGTGTGTGTGTGTATGTGTGTGTGTGTGTCTGTGTGTGTGTGTGTGTGTGTGTGTGTGTGTGTGTGTGTGTGTGTGTGTGTGTGTGTGTGTGTGTGTGTGTACTCACCTAGTTGAGGTTGCGTGGGTCGATTCCGAGCTCCTGGCCCCGCCTCTTCACTGATCGCTACTAGGTCACTCTCCCTGAACCGTGAGCTTTATCATACCTCTGCTTAAAGCTATGTATGGATCCTGCCTCCGCTACATCGCTTCCCAAACTATTCCACTTACTGACTACTCTGGGGCTGAAGAATACTTCCTAACATCCCTGTGATTCATCTGTGTCTTCAACTTCCAACTGTGTCCCCTTGTTACTGTGTCCAATCTCTGGAACATCCTGTCTTTGTCCAACTTTGTCAATTCCTCTCAGTATTTTGTATGTCGTTATCTTGTCCCCCCTATCTCTCCTGTCCTCCAGTGTAGTCAGGTTGATTTCCCTTAACCTCTCCTCGTAGGACATACCTCTTAGCTCTGGGACTAGTCTTGTTGCAAACCTTTGCACTTTCTCTAGTTTCTTTACGTGCTTGGCTAGGTGTGTGTTCCAAACTGGGCCTAACGTACACGGTGTACAGGGTCCTGAACGATTCCTTATTATGATGTCGGAATGCTGTTCTGAGGTTTGCTAGGCGCCCATATGCTGCAGCAGTTATTTGGTTGATGTGCGCTTCAGGAGATGTGCCTGGTGTTATACTCACCCCAAGATCTTTTTCCTTGAGTGAGGTTTTTAGTCTCTGGCCCCCTAGACTGTACTCCGTCTGCTGTCTTCTTTGCCCTTCCCCAATCTTCATGACTTTGCACTTGGTGGGATTGAACTCCAGGAGCCAATTGCTGGACCAGGTCTGCAGCCTGTCCAGATCCCTTTGTAGTTCTGCCTGGTCTTCGATCGAGTGAATTCTTCTCATCAACTTCACGTCATCTGCAAACAGGGACATCTCAGAGTCTATTCCTTCCGTCATGTCGTTCACAAATACCAGAAACAGCACTGGTCCTAGGACTGACCCCTGTGGGACCCCGCTGGTCACAGGTGCCCACCCTGACACCTCGCCACGTACCATGACTCGCTGCTTTCTTCCTGACAAGTATTCCCTGATCCATTGTAGTGCCTTCCCTGTTATCCCTGCTTGGTCCTCCAGTTTTTGCACCAATCTCTTGTGTGGAACTGTGTCAAACGCCTTCTTGCAGTCCAAGAAAATGCAATCCACCCACCCCTCTCTTTCTTGTCTTACTGCTGTCACCATGTCATAGAACTCCAGTAGGTTTGTGACACAGGATTTCCCGTCCCTGAAACCATGTTGGCTGCTGTTGATGAGATCATTCCTTTCTAGGTGGTCCGCCACTCTTCTCTTGATAATCTTCTCCATGATTTTGCATACTATACATGTCAGTGACACTGGTCTGTAGTTTAATGCTTCATGTCTGTCTCCTTTTTTAAAGATTTGGACTACATTTGCTGTCTTCCATGTGTGTATGTGTGTGTGTGTGTGTGTGTGTGTGTGTGTGTGTGTGTGTGTGTGTGTGTGTGTGTATGTGTGTGTGTGTGTGTGTGTGTGTGTGTGTGTGTGTGTGTGAGTGTGTGTGTGTGTGTGTGTGTATGTGTGTGTGTGTGTGTGTGTGTGTGTGTGTATGTGTGTGTGTGTGTGTGTGTGTGTGTGTGTGTGTGAGTGTGTGTGTGTGTGTGTATGTGTGTGTGTGTGTGTGTGTATGTGTGTGTGTGTGTGTGTGTGCGTTTGTGTGTGTATACACACTCGCTTAACTGCTTACACGCTCCTATATGTTGGCCCCGCCCACATGAAGTGGGCAGTACCAAGTGTAGAAGGGGGCAGGTGTAAATGGGACCAGGTGTGGGAGTGACAGAGTGTAAGTGGGAACAGGTGTGGGCGGGGCTAGATATAGGTGAGGCCAGACGTGGGCGGGGTCAGGTGTGGGCGGAGCCAGATGTGGGCGGGACCAGACGTGGGTGGGGCCAGGTGTGGGCGGGTACAGGTGTGGGTGGGGGCCAGGTGTGGGCGGGCCCAGGTGTCGACGGGGTCAGGTGTCGGCGGGGCCTGGTGTGAGTGGGGCCAGTTGTAGGCGGGGTCAGGTGAGTTCGGGACCAGGTGTGGGCGGGGCTAGGTGTGAGCGGGGCCACGTGTGGGCGGAGATAGGTGTGGGCTGGGTCAGGTGTGGGTTGGGCCAGGTGTGGGTGGGGCCAGGTGTAGGTGGGGCCAGGTGTGGACGGGACCATGTGTGGGCGGGACCAGGTGAGGACGGAGATAGGTGTGGACTGGGCTAGGTATGGTAGTGGCAAGGTGTGGGCGGTGCTATCTATGCGCGGGGCCAGTTGTGGGCGGTGCTAGGTGTGGGTGAGACCAGGTGTGGGCGGGGCCAAGTGAGGACGGAGCCAGGTGTGGGCGGGGCCAGGTGTGGGCGGGGCCTTGTGTGGGCGGTGCTAGGTGTGGGCGGGGCCAGGTGTGGGCGGGACCAGGTGTGGGTGGGGCCAGGTGTGGGTGAGGCCAGGTGTGGGCGGGGCCAGGTGTGGGTGGGGCCAGGTGTAGGCGGGGCCAGGTGTGGGAGGGGCCAGGTGTGGGTGGGGCTTGGTGTGGGTGGGGCCAGGTGTGGACGGAGATAGGAGTGAGCGGGGCCAGGTGTGGGCGGGGCTATCTATGGTCGGGGCCAGTTGTGGGCGGGGTCCAGGTGTGGGTGGAGCCAGGTGTGGGCGGGGCCTGGTGTGGGTGGGGCCAGGTATGGGCGGAACCAGGTGTGGACAGAGATAGGTGTGAGCGGGGCCAGGTGTGCGTCCAGGTATGGGCGGGGCCAGGTGTGGGCGGGGCCTGGTGTGGGCGGGACAAGGTGTGGGCGGGGCCAGGTGTGGGCGGGGCCTGGTGTGGGCGGGGCCAGGTATGGACGGGGCCTGGTGTGGGCGGGGCCTGGTGTGGGCGGGGCCTGGTGTGGGCGGGGCCAGGTGTGGGCGGGGCCTGGTGTGGGCGGGGCCTGGTGTGGGCGGGGCCTGGTGTGGGCGGGGCCAGGTGTGGGCGGGGCCTGGTGTGGGCGGGGCCAGCATCTCGTCCTCGCGTTTTTCTGTATACAAGTTTTTACCGTTGCGTCTCTGTCCCGTTACTGTTGGTGTTACTGTGTTGATGATGTTACTGTTTGTGTTGGTGCTGCTGTTGGTGTTAATGTTTGTGTTAATGTTACTGTTGATTTTACTGTTAGTGTTGGTGTTGTTATTGGTGTTAATGTTTGTGTTAATTAATGTTTCGGCTGGTGTTACTAATACCGTTGGTGTTATTGTTTGTGTTAATATTTGAGTTACTGTTCGTGTTACTGTTGGTGTTACTGTTGGTGTTACTGCTGGTGTTACTGTAGGTGTTATTGTTGGTGTTACTGTTGGTGTTACTGTTGGTGTCACTACTGGTGTTACTGCTGGTGCTACTGCTGGTGTTACTGTTGGTGTAACTGTTGGTGTTACTGTTGGTGTTACTGTTGGTGTTACTGCTGGCGTTACTGCTGGTGTTACTTCTTTCATTGCTGCTTTTTTGCTGCTGGTCATACTGCTGGTGTTACTGCTGGTGTTATTACTTGTGTTATTACTGATGTTACTGCTGGTGTTATTACCGGTGTTATTATTGGTGTTACTACTGGTGTTATTACTGCTGTTATTACTGGTGTTACTACTGGTGTTACTACTGTTGTTACTGGTGTTACTACTGGTGTTACTGCTGGTATTACTACTGGTGTTATTACTGGTGTTACTACTGGTGTTACTGCGGGTGTTACTACAGGTGTTACTGCTGATGTTACGAATGGTGTTATTACTGGTGTTATTACTGGTGCTACTACTGGTGTTATTACTGATGTTACTACTGGTGTTATTACTGGTTTTATTGCTGGTGTTATTACTGGTGTTACTGCTGGTGTTACTACTGGTGTTATTACTGGTTTTACTACTGATGTTGTTACTGGTGTTACTACTGGTGTTACTGCTGGTGTTACTACTTGTGTTACTGCTGGTGTTACAACTGATGTTACTGGTGTTACTACTGGTGTTGTTACAGGTGTTACTACTGGTGTTACTGCTGGTGTTACTACTGGTGTTACTGCTGATGTTACGAATGGTGTTATTACTGGTGTTACTGCTGATGTTATTACTGGTGTTACTGCTGGTGTTATTACTGGTGTTATTACTGGTGCTACTGCTGGTGTTATTACTGATGTTACTACTGGTGTTATTACTGGTTTTATTACTGGTGTTATTACTGGTGTTACTGCTGGTGTTACTGCTGGTGTTACTACTGGTGTTATTACTGGTATTATTGCTGGTGTTACTGCTGGTGTTATTACTGGTGTTATTACTGGTGTTACTGCTGGTGTTATTACTGGTGTTATTACTGGTGTTATTACTGGTGTTATTACTGGTGTTACTGCTGGTGCTATTACAGGTGTTATTACTGGTGTTATTACTGGTGTTATTACTGGTGTTACTACTGGTGTTATTACTGGTGTTACTGCTGGTGTTATTACTGGTGTTATTACTGCTGTTATTACTGGTGTTACTACTGGTGTTATTACTGGTGTTATTTCTGGTGTTACTACTGGTGTTATTACTGGTGTTATTACAGGTGTTATTGCTGGTGTTATTACTGGTGTGACTACTGGTGTTGTTACTGGTTTTACTGCTGGTGTTACTACTGGTGCTATTACTGGTGTTACTGCTGGCGTTATTACAGGTGTTATTACTGGTGTTATTACTGGTGTTATTACTGGTGTTATTACTGGTGTTATTACTGGTGTTATTACTGGTGTTGCTGTTGGTGTTACTACTGGTGTTATTGCTGGTTTTACTGCTGTTGTTATTACTGGTGTTACTACTGATGTTGTTACTGGTGTTACTACTGGTGTTACTGCTGGTGTTACTACTGGTGTTACTGCTGGTGTTATTACTGGTGTTGCTACTGGTGTTACTACTGGAGTTATTACTGGTGTTACTACTGATGTTACTGGTGTTACTACTGGTGTTGCTACTGGTGTTATTACAGCTGTTACTACTGGTGTTACTGCTGGTGTTATTACTGGTGTTACTGCTGATGTTACGAATGGTGTTATTACTGGTGTTACTGCTGGTGCAATTACAGGTGTTATTACTGGTGTTATTACTGGTGTTATTACTGGTGCTACTGCTGGTGTTATTACTGATGTTACTACTGGTGTTATTACTGGTTTTATTACTGGTGTTATTACTGGTGTTACTGCTGGTGTTACTACTGGTGTTATTACTGGTGTTACTGCTGGTGTTACTACTGGTGTTATTACTGGTGTTATTACTGGTGTTACTTCTGGTGTTATTACTGGTGTTATTACTGGTGTTATTACTGGTGTTACTGCTGGTGCTATTACAGGTGTTATTACTGGTGCTATTACTGGTGTTATTACTGGTGTTACTACTGGTGTTATTACTGGTGTTACTGCTGGTGTTACTACTGGTGTTATTACTGCTGTTACTACTGGTGTACTTCTGGTGTTACTACTGGTGTTATTACTGGTGTTACTGCTGGTGTTATTACAGGTGTTATTACTGGTGTTATTACTGGTATTACTACTGGTGTTATTACTGGTTTTACTGCTGGTGTTACTACTGGTGTTATTACTGGTGTTATTACTGGTGTTGTTACTGGTGTTTCTGTTGGTGTTACTACTGGTGTTAATACTGGTTTTACTGCTGTTGTTATTACTGGTGTTTCTACTGATGTTGTTACTGGTGTTACTACTGGTGTTACTGCTGGTGTTACTACTGGTGTTACTGCTGGTGTTATTACTGGTGTTGCTACTGGTGTTACTACTCTTGTTATTACTGGTGTTACTACTGACGTTACTGGTGTTACTACTGGTGTTACTGCTGGTGCTACTACTGGTGTTATTACTGGTGTTACTACTGATGTTACTGCTGGTGTTACTACTGGTGTTACTGCTGATGTTACGAATGGTGTTATTACTGGTGTTACTGCTGGTGTTATTACTGGTGTTACTTCTGGTGTTATTACTTGTGTAATTGCTGGTGCTACTGCTGGTGTTATTACTGATGTTACTACTGGTGTTATTACTGGTTTTATTACTGGTGTTATTACTGGTGTTACTGCTAGTGTTACTACTGGTGTTATTACTGGTGTTACTGCTGGTGTTACTACTGGTGTTATTACTGGTGTTAATGCTGGTGTTACTACTGGTGTTATTACTGGTGTTACTTCTGATGTTACTACTGGTGTTATTACTGGTGTTACTGCTGGTGTTATTATAGGTGTTATTACTGGTGTTATTACTGGTGTTGCTACTGGTGTTATTACTGGTTTTACTGCTGGTGTTACTACTGGTGTTATTACTGGTGTTACTGCTGGTGTTATTACAGGTGTTATTACTGGTGTTATTACTGGCGTTATTACTGGTGTTACTGTTGGTGTTACTACTGGTGTTATTACTGGTTTTACTGCTGGTGTTACTGCTGGTGTTATTACTGGTGTTGTTGCTGGTGTTATTACTGGTGTTACTGTTGGTGTTATTACTGGTGTTACTGTTGGTTTATATTACTGGTGTTACTGCTGGTGTAATTACTGGTGTTACTGCTGGTGTTATTACTGGTGTCATTAATGGTGTTACTACTGGTGTTATTATTGATGTTATTACTGGTGCTACTACTGGTGTTATTACTAGTGTTACAGCTGGTGTTATTACTGTTGTTATTACTGGTGTTACTACTGGCGTTGCTGCTGGTGTTAATACTGGTGTTACTGCTGGTGTTACTACTGGTGTTATTGCTGGTGTTACTACTGTTGTTATTACTGGTGTTACTACTGGCGTTGCTGCTGGTGTTAATACTGGTGTTACTGCTGGTGTTACTACTGGTGTTATTGCTGGTGTTACTACTGGTGTTACTGCTGGTGTTACTACTGGTGTTATTGCTGGTGTTACTACTGGTGTTATTACTGGTGTTACTACTGGTGTTATTATTGATGTTATTACTGGTGCTACTACTGGTGTTATTACTAGTGTTACAGCTGGTGTTATTACTGTTGTTATTGCTGGTGTTACTACTGGTATTATTACTGGTGTTACTACTGGTGTTATTACTGGTGTTACTACTGGTGTTATTGCTGGTGTTACTACTGGTGTTATTACTGGTGTTACTACTGGTGTTACTACTGGTGTTACTGGTGGCTGGTATTACCTACGGTGCTACCAGGCTACACCACTGACAACAGTGCCTCCCCATAATACTTTTTCTTCAGTTGTGAACACTGAACGTTTCGATCAATGAGAGAACACTGTGTTTCGTCTGTGTCGTTGTTCGTCTATGTATTTGTGTTCTTATCATCTGTTGCATGTTTGTGCTCGCCTAGTTGTAGTTGAGAGGGGTTGAATCATGGTTCCTTCTCGCTAAACGCCAAATTCAGCGACTCGTTTACCACCCATAAGGATTTAGCGCTCCCCACTAATGTCAAAATATTCTCAACAATAATATTAATATTATTACTAGTAAAAATAACGAAAACAAGAACAACAACAGCGACAAGAAGATGAACCATAACAATGAAACTAACAGTAAGAATAAAATGAAAACAGGAGCAACAACAGCGACAAGAAGATGAACCATAACAATGAAAATAACAGTAAGAATAAAATGAAAACAGGAGCAACAACAGCGACAACAAAAACATTAACAAAAACAATAATATCAGCAACAGCAAGAGCGGAAACAATAGCAATGCAAACAACAGCAACTTCAGAAAGAACAACTACGCCGACAAGAACAGCAAGAATAACAACAGCAACAACAACAACTGCAACGATAACAACCATAACTAAAATAATAGGAACAACGGCGATAACAATAACAAAACATAAAAGCAACAGTAACAACAAAAACAGACGTCAAGAGCACATCGCAACAACATCAATAACCCCACTAACAGCAACGTAAACAGTAGTGGTGCCAACACAGTGCCATGCGGGACGCCGCGTTGTGTGCCAATAGAATCGCAACTTCTTCAGAATTAAAATTCATTGTTTTGACAGGATAATTTCCGCACTGGTGCCTGACCGTGGCTGTCAAAACATGTTGTTATCACTGTCAAGGACATGATTTATACCAGTCAAATAATTCTCTTAAATATATAGTGAGCATTCATCTATTATCAATAGCTGCGCTTAGGCGGGTAGAGGACGATGTATATCTCTGTCTTTCTGTTATCTGTCTCTCTTTCTCTCATAATCGATCTGTTGGTTGGTACCTGTTGACATTGTCGCCATCATTCTGTTGGTTGGTACCTGTTGACATTGTCGCCATCATTCTGTTGGTTGGTACCTGTTGACATTGTCACCATCATTCTGTTGGTTGGTACCTGTTGACATTGTCACCATCATTCTGTTGGTTGGTACCTGTTGACATTGTCACCATCATTCTGTTGGTTGGTACCTGTTGACAGTGATACACCATCCTGGTGACAGGGATACACCAGCCTGTTGACAGTGACACACCATCCTGTTGACAGTGATACACCAGCCTGTTGACAGTGATACACCAACCTGTTGACATTGATGCACCAGCCTGTTGACAGTGATACACCAGCCTGTTGGTTAGTATTGCTGATAAATTTACACTAAAGGTCATTTTAACATGCAGGTGGACTCTTAACACGCTCTTAGTGGCGTCTCGGAGGAGATCTGGTTACCTTTGTCTCTCTTGTTTTATGATCTGTTTATGTTGTGCGAGGGAGATATATACGTGAGACTTTCTCTCTCTCTCTCTATCTATCTCTCTCTTTTAAATGGTAAAGTGTCTATCGACAAATGCCTTTGACACAAAAACAGGCCAAAGTCTATCGACAAGTGCCTTTGACAACTAGTTAGTACTAGTATTACTACTACACACTCACTCTCCCATACACACACTCACACACAATCGGCCTAACGACACTGGAAGACAGGAGAGTTAAGGGAGACATGCTAACGACATATAAAATACTGCAAGGTGGACAAAGACAGAATGTTCCAGAGATGGGACACAGAAAAAAGAGATCACAATTGGAAGTTAAAGACTCCGGTGAGTCGAAGGGAAGTTAGGAAGCATTTCTTCAGTCATAGAGTTGTCAGGAAGTGGAATAGCCTGGAAAGTGACTTAGTGGAGGCAGGAACCATACATAGGTTTAAGAAGAGGTATGATAAAGCTCATGAAGCAGGGAGAAAGAGAGGACCTAGTAGCGATCAGTGAAGAGGCGGGGCCAGGAGCTATGACTCGAACCCTGCAACCACAAATAGGTAAGTACACACACACACTGTTGACCTCTTGACTATCTCGTGCGATCCTTTACCTGAGGTGAACGCGAGACACCAACTTCTTGACAGTTGAAACACTTTATTGAGATGAAACATGTTATTGTGGCCAGCATTCTTCTGCGAGGGGGAGGCAGGAGGCGGAGGAGGAGGAGGGGGATGGGGATGGTAGGGGAAGAGGAGGAGGAGGAGGAGGAGGTCAACAATAAGTGCAAGTGATCTTATTCTCTCAGATGCCGTGAGAGGTTGCACCTACAATGGTATCCTATTGTTCCATATCACGAAGTTTGGTTGGATGAATTCTTTCAACTACACGAGGGTCGTTATGGCTGGGTGTCTCCTCTTCCCCACCAGTCTCTTAAGAATACTTCAGTCCCTAAAGCATATATACACTAAGAGACATACAACGGTGTATTTATCCTGCGTATTCAGCTGACTTCGCTTCCATAAGAATTCAGTATTTCTAACCGTCCCTGTACATCATCTGTTTTTGTCTGCTGTCACTATGCACACTGTCAAATGGTAAGCATCTTGTACGTCACAATCTTATCTACCCTGCTTCTTCCTTCTAAGGTCCGTACAATCAGAGTTTCTTTAGTCTCTCCTTAGGGCTCAGCTCCCAGACTAGGTTCTGTGCAGACTTCTTGAGCTTCTCAAGCTTCTGAAAATGCGTAAGCAGATGTGGGTTCCATGGTGTAAGTTATTATGTGGTAACCTGCCACCGTTAGGAGACCTCGTATGGTAACCTACCACTACTAGGAGACTTCATATTGTAACCTACCACCACTAGGAGACCTCATATTGTAACCTACAACACTAGGAGACCTCATATTGTAACCTACCACAACTAGGAGACTTCATATTGTAACCTACCAACACTAGGAGACCTAATATTGTAACCTACCACCACTAGGAGACCTCATATTGTAACCTACCATCACTAGGAGACCTCATACTGTAACCTACTAACACTAGACCTCATATTGTAACCTACCACCACTAAGAGACTTCATATTGTAACCTACCAACACTTGGAGACTTCATATTGTAACCTACCAACACTAGGAGACCTCATATTGTAACCTACCACCACTAGGAGACCTCATATTGTAACCTACCATCACTAGGAGACCTCATACTGTAACCTACCAACACTAGACCTCATATTGTAACCTACCACCACTAAGAGACTTCATATTGTAACCTACCAACACTTGGAGACTTCATATTGTAACCTACCACCACTAGGAGACCTCATGTTGTAACCTACCACCACTAGGAGACTTCATGTTGTAACCTACCACCACTAGGAGACTTCATGTTGTAACCTACCACCACTAGGAAACCTCATATTGTAACCTGACATCACTAGGAGACCTCATGTTGTAACCTACCACCACTAGGAGACCTCATGTTGTGACCTACCACCACTAGGAGACTTCATGTTGTAACCTACCACCACTAGGAGACTTCATGTTGTAACCTACCACCACTAGGAAACCTCATATTGTAACCTACCATCACTAGGAGACCTCATGTTGTAACCTACCACCACTAGGAAACCTCATATTGTAACCTACCATCACTAGGAGACTTCATGTTGTAACCTACCACCACTAGGAGACCTCATGTTGTAACCTACCACCACTAGGAGACCTCATGTTGTAACCTACCACCACTAGGAGACTTCATGTTGTAACCTACCACCACTAGGAGACCTCATGTTGTAACCTACCACCACTAGGAGACCTCATGTTGTAACCTACCACCTCTAGGAGACCTCATGTTGTAACCTACCATCACTAGGAGACCTCATGTTGTAACCTACCACCACTAGGAGACCTCATGTTGTAACCTACCACCACTAGGAGACTTCATGTTGTAACCTACCACCACTAGGAGACTTCATGTTGCAACCTACCACCACTAGGAGACCTCAGGTTGTAACCTACCACCACTAGGAGACTTCATGTTGTAACCTACCACCACTAGGAGACCTCATGTTGTAACCTACCACCACTAGGAGACCTCATGTTGTAACCTACCACCTCTAGGAGACCTCATGTAACCTACCATCACTAGGAGACCTCATGTTGTAACCTACCACCACTAGGAGACCTCATGTTGTAACCTACCACCACTAGGAGACTTCATGTTGTAACCTACCACCACTAGGAGACTTCATGTTGCAACCTACCACCACTAGGAGACCTCAGGTTGTAACCTACCACCACTAGGAGACTTCATGTTGTAACCTACCACCACTAGGAGACCTCATGTTGTAACCTACCACCTCTAGGAGACTTCATGTTGTAACCTACCACCACTAGGAGACTTCATGTTGTAGCCTACCACCACTAGGAGACTTCATGTTGTAACCTACCACCACTAGGAGACTTCATGTTGTAACCTACCACCACTAGGAGACCTCATGTTGTAACCTACCACCACTAGGAGACCTCATGTTGTAACCTACCACCACTAGGAGACTTCATGTTGTAACCTACCACCACTAGGAGACTTCATGTTGTAACCTACCACCACTAGGAGACCTCATGTTGTAACCTACCACCACTAGGAGACTTCATGTTGTAACCTACCACCACTAGGAGACCTCATGTTGTAACCTACCACCACTAGGAAACCTCATGTTGTAACCTACCACCACTAGGAGACCTGACGTAACCTTCCAACATAACCAAACATTACCTGCCGTCACGAGCGTAACAAGGTGGTCTTATATAGTAATACTTAAGCAAGTTTTTGTCCTCACTGAGCCCGTAATTGATCTATTGCTTATTCTAGTGTCAATTGTCTTCATTCTGCCTTGTCCTTTCACTTATTTTCTTCATATTTCGTTTTCCTCTTTTTTGGGAAAATGTTATACTAATTTTTCCCAAATATTCATTTTCTTCTTTCTTTACTTTTGATAGAAGGAAGGAAATATATTATTTTTTATATTCTTTTTTAATTTAGCTTTTATTTCGGAAGATAAATTACTTTTATTATTGTATATTTTACTGTTTTCTTTTTTTTCTAACTTTAATTTAGCTTTATTTCAGAAGAAAATTAATTTTATTTTCGCATGTTTTGCTAATTTTTTTTCTCCTGGTGAAGGTAGGATCTTATTATTTCACGTATTTCTTAAGTTTTGTTCTTCTTGTTGGGGACTGGGGAGGATATTGTCCGTTTTTGAAAGTCATAGGTCAGTGGGGCGATCTCCAAGGTCACCCATGGAATGTGGGGGAGGGAATGGGGGAGTTGTGGTAGTGGTGGTTGATTGTTGTGGTTGTTGATTGTTGTGGTGGTGATGTTGGCATTTATTATTGTTTTGGTGATGGTTATTGTTGTGGTTCGCTTCAGATTCGCTCTATGACATATCAGTCCTGGGAAACTAATTCTCTTTCTCTCCCGCCTATGAACGTAATCCCATTAGTGTAAAGACAAGCATGAATTACTTTAAATGTAACTCATTAAAGCCTTCAACAAGTCTATCTACCAGCACCCCGGCTGCCTTGACCTGCCTGATGGGACTGTCACGGCTCTGTTTTGCCCATTAAGGGCATGTGAGGCAACTGTTTCAGCCACTAAGGGCATGCGAAGCCCTTACTTTTATTCTGAGAAGGAGAATTTTATCTCTTGTTCACGGTGTACAATGGACGTCTCGTTTTCTTTATTTATTTGAAGGAGGAGGCCGAAGAATTTTACCATAAGCTAAGGTAAATTTTTACTTCTTGTTCCAAGTTACTGAGAGAGCTGGTGAGATCTTTGTTTCATTCTTGAGCGTTGTTCTTGGTTCGTGGTCTCATCCGTGGAATTGGATCAACTGATCTCTCTCTCTCTGGTTTGAAACATACCTTCAGGCTCTGCTAATTTGTCAATTCTCAGTGTACACACACGACACCAAGGTTTTTACACACCAAGTTAGTGAGTGTTGACAATAAACACGAAAGACGCGATGGTATTTTGCTTCTGAGATTTCGTACCTTCGCTAAGTTAGTCCATAAGTCTTTCTTCTTTGAGTTAGCAGCCTCTGGACTCTCCCTAACTTAATCTCTGGGTTCTCGCGAACTTGGGACCTTGACTAAGACTAGTCCCTACTTTGCCTTTCAGTCTTTAATTTAGTTTTTGGGGTCTTTCCTAAACCAGTTTGTGAGTCTTTGGTGATTGAGGTCTCCAGGATGCATATCTTGGCCAGTTTAGTTAAGATATTCAGAATTCATTAACGTTGGTGAGTGTATGCAAATGAGCCGTTACCCCGAAAACAGTGGTATGTTTACCCTTTTTTCTTGTACAGCAATCATACGAGCTCATTATGTGGTTACCAGCATAATCGTACGAGCTTGTTATGTAGTTACCACCATCATCATTCGAAATTATCATGTGGTTACCATCACGATTCCAAACTTGGAATAATATTGCAGCCTCAACGCTGTAATTACCTTCATAAAACTACTCTGTAAAAACAATTGATATGAAATTATTGCATTAAGCGTGTCGGGACTATACGCGAATACTAAACAGAAAAAGTTGAACCATGAAACTAGCATAATCGCACCAGAATAGAGATTAGATTTTGCCGTGGCTAGTTTATTTTGTTATGGACGGTAGTGGCTAGTTTATTGTGCGCTTGATATTCATCTCATGGACGGTAGTGGCTAGTTTATTATGTACCAAATATTCATCCTGTGATTGGTAGCATAAGAGGGTATGGATACACAAAAGACCTAGGAACTGGGCACCTAAAAGAGTTAACAGAAGTACATTAGGAAAACAGTACAGGCTATTCGGACATTCATTCATCGAAAGTGCATCTGAAGCCCCTGGGTACAAGACCTTGTTTGTTTCTTACTGAAGGAGAGGTTGCTCATTAACACACAAGGTAGTTAACACAGGTTAAACCCGTTGCTTCCTATAACTGCATCTACATGGGAAGACAGCAGAGGACTTGGAAATCCACACCCAGGTTCTTCTAAAAGTAAGTCTAGATTGAGGATTATTGTGTATTATCTAGGTGTTTGAGTCAAGGATAGAAAAGGAAAACAGGTGTTTGGTGTTGATACATTAGATAACACTTGCTCAGGTGTATATCTCCTTTCACTGCAACTGATTTTTTCAGACAGCTACTTAGCTTTTTTATCATTTAAAGTTTAAATAATAAGATATAACAAGGACCACGATGGAAATAAGTCACTTTGACTTTTTTTAGGGATATCCTAGGAAATTTACACTGTGATAATTGTACTCACGTCTACCTGTGCAAGAGAGAGAGAGAGAGAGAGAGAGAGAGAAGAGAACCGCTCATCTTTTCCTAATTGGCCACAGACGTAGCGGTCAGCCGCTAGCAACCGCACCTACCCGCCCTGGGGGTTTGAGCTGCTACCCGACACCGCCTCCAGACTACCCCACTAAATTGACCACCAGTCCATTAATTTTTAAAAATACTCCAGTAAACACCTCATTAACCTTTTCTTGTACCCATTCTTCAGTGGCTCAAACAACACCAAAGACTGAAAATTGTAATACTTCAAATATTATTATTATTATTATTATTATTATTATTATTATTATTATTATTATTATTATTATTATTATATTGAAGCCTAAGAATGCTATTGATGGTTGTTTTTATAATAATTGTGGTTCTGGTGAGGGCGGTTATGGTTGTGGTTGGCTGGCGGTAGTAATAGTGATTGCTAGTGGTGATTGTATTGTGATTATTGAGGTAGTGGTGGTGGTAGTGGTGGTGGTGTTGATGGTAGTGGTGGTGCTGATGGTAGTGGTGGAAGTGGTGGTAGTGGTGGAGTTGGTAGTTAATGCGGATGGTGGTTGAGGTGGAGCAGAGGGCAGTGATGGTGGTGATAAGAGATTGTGGTGGCTCTGGAGGGTAGTGGTGGTGGGGGAGGTTGTGGTAAGTGGATGAGGCAGGTGGCACCGCCCACCTGGAGTCACGACCTCACGGAGGTCAGCACGTGCTCACAGCTGATATTCTGAGGTAACTCACGCCTGCAGAGTGCAACAAAGGGTGGAGTAGGGCGTAGCCATTAAGACGGAGGAGAGGGAGTGCCAGGAGGGGGAGTGCCAGGAGAGGGAGTGCCAGGAGGGGGAGTCCCAGGCAAGGGAGTCCCAGGAGAGTCCCAGGAGAGGGAGTGCCAGGAGAGGGGAGTGCCAGGAGAGGGAGTGCTAGGAGAGGGAGTGCCAGGAGAGGGAGTGCCAAGAGGAGTGCCAGGAGAGGGGAGTGCCAGAAGAGGGGAGTGCCAGTAGAGGGGAGTGCCAGGAGAGAGAGTGTTAGGAGAGGGAATCCCAGGAGAGGGAGTCTCAGGAGAGTCCCAGGAGAGGGGAGTGCCAGGAGAGGGGAGTGTCAGAAGAGGGGAGTGCCAGAAGAGGGGAGTGCCAGGAGAGGGAGTATCAGGAGAGGGAATCCCAGGAAAGGAAGTGCCAGGAGAGGAAGTGCCAGGAGAGGGGAGTGCCAGAATGGCGAGTAGGGTGCCCCCTCTCACACTTGTAGCCCACAATACCTATCACGTCCACATCCCTCCCACAACACCTACAATGCCCACATCCTTCCCACACCCCTTCCCACAATACCTATCGTGCCCACACCCCTCCCACAACACCTATCACGTCCACATCCCTCCCACAACACCTATCACGCCCACAACACCTACCACGCCCACATCAGATGTAGGTGCCCAGGTGCTCACTACAATGGGCACAATACGAGGACAAATGAATCATGTCACGGAAGACATGAAGATAAACATGTCTCCTACACGTACAGTTTCTTCATGTTTTTTCTTCGTTCTTATCATGAGCTTAGGTCATGATATCAGGGGCAGGATAAGGTGTCAGAGGCAGGGAGGGCACGATAGGGTGTCAGGAGCAGCAGCAGCAGTTTACCTTCCTTCTGACCAATGTTCCCTTCAGAGCTTGGCTCTTGATTAGGTGTTTCAAAAGGATAGACTCAATTTCAGAGTATTATTTTATTGAAATTGGGTCCATCTCTTTGAAACACTCTGTATCAAGAGACCAATGTTCCCTTCAGAGCTGGGCTCTTGATCAGGTGTTTCAAAAGGTCAAAACCAATTTCAGAGCAATATTTACTGAAATTGGGTCGATCTCTTTGAAACACTCTCTATCAAGAGTTATGGTGGCCAGTTTTTAAATATCGTTAGCATGACTCTTCCTGCGTCCCCTACATATAAAGACGTCAGAGTCCAGTATTTATGTATCCATCTTTTTGCATCTGCTTTATATTTATTAAGGCTGAGGCCTTGATAAATCAATACACCTCCTATTAAGACTGAGGAACTGATCATCTCAAATTAACCCTTCACGTCTCCATAATGGACTGATAAAGCCACTGGTTGGTCAGATATTATACAAAGTCTACACAGTATTTCTTGTAATTCACGAAATATTAATAACACGATTGCAAACAAACCAGGGTACTGGTGGGGTTAGAACTCATGGCAAGTGAGTTGAAAAACTCCAGACCAGTGAGAAAGCCACTGAACCAACTGGCTGCAATGAGATTCATCCAGCTAGGTATATTTATACACCATAGGGAAGTTAACATACTAACCTCCCTTATTGCCCAGGACTCGCATGGTTGTACTTAACTGGTTGTAATTGCGAGTGTCCAGTCTCTGCTTTTGGCTCCGTCTCGTTACTACATAAGTTAGTTTCACTAGCTTCCTGGCTCGTGGTCCCTCTCATACCGATTATCGAAAGTGTGTACAGTGTGTGTTTTACCCGCTCAGTCTCAGCTAGATACATTCCTCTCCCTCATCAACTTAAGACTGAAGAGGTTATTGAAATTCTCTCTCTGTCTCTCTCTTCCGGAGGTTTCCTAGCAGTTCCTCCGAATACTCTGTATTTTATTATGTTTTCTTTGGTCCTTCTGTCCTCTAAGGTGGTCATGCTGTGCTCGGTTCTTGTAGTCTCTTGTAGTAGAACAGTTTCACAGCTCCAGGATCAGTCTCCTTGTGAGTCTAATCTCAAGCTTCTTTCTGTGCTTGATCAGGTGTGGGATGCAGGAGGTACTTCCTCTGACAGGTTTGACATGTGTATCTTGTATAATTATGGACGACTCTTAAGATTCCAAGATTCCATTTTCAAGTTTCACAGGTCCGCTCGAGTCATCCCTGCTGTTCTGCCTGTGTGTTTTACTAAGTCGTCCTCAATGCTCGAAGTTGTAATCTCTGTCCCGTGCGCCCCGTACACCTGTGTTCATCATCTTTCCTGTTAATATTACTCATCTTTTTATTGTGCAATAATTTTTTACCTTGATGTATCAAAGAGACTTTTGAATAATTAACTCCCTTCGTGTAATTTTCATTAAACAGTGTAGTACATATTTGAAAAAAAAAGATTGTATGGAGTTCATCTCCGTGGTGCACTGACGGTATGTTGGACTGAACCAACCATAAGCTAGTTTCCAGGTCCTCTGTAATGGTCTGTTTGTTGATGTAATTCTTATTTAGACAGATAAGGAAAGTGTGTGTGTGTGTGAATGCTTGAGTGACTACACACAGTCATTATTTACACGGTTTAAACACACAACATCACCACACCAACACTTAAACAATGTCTCACGTACTTATCTATCAAGTACACTACTGCAATATTATACTTCTACAACAACAACAACCACACCCACAATCACACGATACCCCTCTCAACATACACACGCACACACAAACTAGAAGAGAGAACTATGCAAGGATGAGAGATTTTCTAAATAGCATCCAGTGAGACAGGGAACTGACTGGACAGACAACCCACGATATGATGGAGGGCCTCGCCAGCAAGTGCCTGGAGGCAACAACAAGGTTTGTACCTAACAGGTGTGAGAAGTCAAGATACAGAAAGAACCCTGGATTTAATCGTAGTTGCAGAGAGGCCAATGGAGGGTACAAAAGAGCATGGAAAAAAATACAGAACACGGAAGAGAGCATAGAATAGGGAGGTAAGTAGAATAGCGAGGAATGAATATGCAAGGATATGGGAAGAAGAACGTCAGTTTAAGAGTGACATACCAGCCAAGACCAAATAAGACCCGAAATTACTACACAGTCACATAATGAGGAAGATGACTATAAAAGAGCAAACAATAAGGCTGAAGAGTCAGGGAGGGAGAGAAGGGAGAACACAATAGAGAAGTTTGCAATGAACTAAGAAGTAGGATGGTACCAGAATGTAAAGTTGAAGGGATTAATCAGCATATACCGGAGAGAATTCAAGTATTAGAGGAGGAAGTAATGAATCTACTAAAGAGTTATGTACAACAAAAGCCATGAGGTCCTGATGGCATATCACCATGGATACTGAAATGAGGAGTGGAAGAACTGTGTGAACTTATAGCGATGATATGTCCCTGGAGACGGGAAACGTATTGGACAGCTGGAGAACTGCAGACGTGATCCCTTTGTACAAGCAAGGAACAAACAATAGTCAATGAATTATAGGCCAGGATCACCGACATGCATTCCATCCAAGGTACTAGAAAAGATAATCAGAAAAAGACTGGGTGAACACCTAAGGAGGTCGAACTTTTTTTTTTTACAGGCAAGCCTTGCCTCAACAACCTACTCGAGGACTACGACAGAATAACGGAAATCGAGCAAGAAAGACAATGATAAGTTGACTGCATATTCCCGGACTGTAGGAAAGCATTTGATGCTGTACCCAACCAGAGATTGATTAATAAATTAGAGCACTTAGGGAAACAAGGTAAAATCTTACACTGGGGTCAAAGAATATCTAGCAAACAGAAGATAGAGGGTGACGGTAAGGACAGATGTTTCAAGATGGAAACTAATAACAACTGAGGCTCCCCAAGGGCCAGTTCTTCATTTTTCCAATATACGTAAATGGCCAGAAAGGATTGACTCATGCATCTCATTGTTTGCTGATGACGTAAAACTAATGAGAAAAATACAAACAAAAGAGGATAGAGAGAAACCATCAGTAGATCTGGACAACCTGAAGAAATGATCAAATAAGTGGCTACTGGAGTTTAACCCAGCAAGTGCAAGGGGACTGAGGAGGAGCAACCAGAGACGGTACACAGCCTGAGAGGCGAGGAACTATAGACATCACTCAGGAAGAAAGATCTTAGAGTGAACATTACACCCAACATATCACCAGAGGTGCACATTAAATAGAATAGCATCTGTAGCATATGCGAGGATAACTGATCTCAGAATTACCTTCAGAAACCTTAATAAGGAATCTTTTAGGACTACACCACATATGTTGGGCCCAACATGGAGTATGCAGCACCAGCATGGAACCCTCACCTGATCAAGTACATGCAAAAACTAGATAAGGTCCAAAGGTTTGCAACAAGACTAGTCCCAGAGCTGAGGGGATTGACTTATGAAGAGACACTAAAAGAACTGAACCTGGCGAGTTCAAAAGAAAGATGGATTAGGAAGACATGATTACGACATGAAAGATACTCAGAGGGTTTGACAGAGCGGATAGGGACAGAATCTTTGAAATTACAGGCATAAAGGCGAGAGGCTATAGAAGAAAACTGAAGTCACAGATGAGCCACAGGGATGTCAGGAAATACTCTTTGAGTATTAGGGTGGTTGATAAATGGATTGAAGATAATGGTGTGGTCACACACACACACACACACACACACACACACACACACACATACACACACACACACACACACACACACACACATACACACACACACACACACACACACACACACATACACACACACACACACAAACACTCACACACATACAGACACACACATACACACACACATACACACATACACACATACACACACACACACACACACACACATACACACACACACACACACACACACACATACACACACACACATACACACATACAAGTGAAGTAGTGGAGGCAGGAACCATACATAGCTTTAAGAAGAGGTATGATAAAGCTCAGGAAGCAGAGAGAGAGAGAAGCTAGTAGCGATCAGTGAAGAGGCGGGGCCAGGAGCTGAGTCTCGACCCCTGCAACCACAATTAGGTGAGTACAATTAGGTGAGTACACACACACACACACACACACACACACACACACACACACACATATACACACACACATACATACACACACATACACACACACATACATACACACACGTACACACATACACACACATACACACATACACACACACACACACACACACACACACACACACACACACACATATACACACTAGGGAGGCCAAGCCCATGATGACACTCTTCAGGTCACTTGTTCTATCTAGGCTGGAATATTGCTGCACTCTAACAGCACCTTTCAAGGCAGGTGAAATTGCCGACCTAGAAAATGTACAGAGAACTTTCACGGCGCGCATAACGGAGATAAAACACCTCAATTACTGGGAGCGCTTGAGGTTCCTAAACCTGTATTCCCTGGAACGCAGGAGGGAGAGATACATGATTATATACACCTGGAAAATCCTAGAGGGACTAGTACCGAACTTGCACACGAAAATCACTCACTACGAAAGCAAAAGACTTGGCAGACGATGCACCATCCCCCCAATGAAAAGCAGGGGTGTCACTAGCACGTTAAGAGACCATACAATAAGTGTCAGGGGCCCGAGACTGTTCAACTGCCTCCCAGCACACATAAGGGGGATTACCAACAGACCCCTGGCAGTCTTCAAGCTGGCACTGGACAAGCACCTAAAGTCAGTTCCGGATCAGCCGGCCACTGTTGTTTATAAACGGGTGTTTATGTGGCGTTAGTGAGGGAGTGAGAAGAGAAGAAAAGGGAAAAAAGGAGGAGGAAAAGGCAAGAAAAGAAGGGAAGGTGTAAAGGAGAAAGGGGAACAGAGGGATCAGAAGTAATAAAAGAGAAAGAGAGAGAGAAGGAAAAAAGATGAAAATGAGAAGGTAAATTAAGGAAAAAGAATAGAGTGAGCTTAGTTTTCTAGAATTATTAAATCTTGAATGGGACAACAATGTGTAGAAAGGTCAAGATAGTCGTGAAGAAAGGTCAAGATAGTCGTGAGGAAAGGTCAAGATAGTCGTGAAGAAAGGTCAAGATAGTCGTGAAGAAAGGTCAAGATAGTCGTGAAAAAAGGTCAACATAGTCGTGAAGAAAGATAGTCGTGTAGAAAGGCCAAGATAGTCGTGAAGAAAGGTCAAGATAGTCGTGAAGAAAGGTCAAGATAGTCGTGTAGAAAGATCAAGATAATCGTGAAGAAAGGTCAAGATAGCCGTGAAGAAAGGTCAAGATAGTCGTGTAGAAAGGTCAAGATAATCGTGAAGAAAGGTCAAGAGAGTCATGAAAAAGGATCAAGATAGTCCTTAAGAAAGATCAAGATAGTTGTCAAGAAAGGTCAAGATAATCGTTAAGAAAGGTCAAGAAGGTCTAAGAGAAAGATCAGTCGCAAAGAAGAAAAAATTAAGATGGGGAAAGGTCAAGGTCACGAAGATACATCTGACCACTTCAACAACAGGTGTCACCAACAGGTGCGTCAACACCAGGAGTGCCAACAACAGGAGTGCCAACAACAGGAGTGTCAACAGGACTGCCAACAACAGAAGTGTCAACAACAGGAGTGCCAACAACAGCTGTAGTAACGTCACTATGGGACGCACAGAGCTGAGAGGTAACGGAAAGTGAAGTTGGTAGGCGAAAATGACCAAAAATGAGAGGCACGCCGATGAAAAGGAGTGACGTGGCAAGCTAGACAGAAAAATAAATGACATGGTAAGCAGAGAGACGAATATGAGTGACAATGAAAAGCAGACAGGTGAAAATGAAAGTGATAATATTAGATGGCTGAATAAGGTAGTGCAGAGGAAGATCAAAAGTAGTAGTAGTAGTAGTAGTAGTAGTAGTAGTAGTAGTACAGTAGGAACAGTAGCAGCAGCGACAACAGCAGCAGAAACATCTGCTGAAGCAGAAGAATCCGGCATTCAACTTCAGCAGAACCTGAAGCGGGGAAAGAAGGAGCATTAAATGCTGCAAGAACAGCAGCAGCAGCAGCAGCAACAACAACAGTAACAGGGTGTAGCAGCAGCAGCAACAGCAGAAATGACAGCACCATCACCAGAAATCGCAGCAGCAGCAGTAGAAACAGCATCATAAGCAAAACAGAGGCAGCAAGTTAGCTCCAGATAAAAAGAAGAAGAATGGGAGGAAGAGAAGGAGGAGGAGGAGGGGTAAGAGGAGGAGCAACAACACCACAAGACCTGGGTACCGCTACAAGAAGGTGACAACGAAGACTTCGAAAAAAAAAAGATAATTCATGGAATTTAACTGAATTGTGGTGGTGGTGTTGGTGGTTGTGATGGATGTGTTGGTAATAGCCGAGGTGATGATGGTGGTAATGGGGGGGGGGGATACTGGTAGTGGTGGTGGAGGTGGTGATTATGGTGACGGTGATGACGGGAATGGAAATAATGGTAACAGTGGTGGCGGCGTACCAACGGGCGGAGCAGCAGTAGGTCAAGAGGGCAGTTCACAAGGACATACGGAAGTGGTCCAGCAGCTTCCAGCAATGCCCACGCCACCACCACCACCCACGAGGAACACCTTCTCCGGTAGCCTCCTGCAGAAGGAGCACACCCAACGAAACCCAACAAAGTCCATCAGTCTCCCCCAGAGGAACCTCACAGAGCGAAGATGTCAGCCAAGCTTAGTCTGGCTCTTCTACCGTCGTCCTCGAAGTCAGGCGTCCTGTGGCCACGCCTCGGGCAAGTCATCTGTCATTTAGCTCATCCGCCCGACCTTAGCATTTCGCTTTCAGGAAAGGACAAAGGTACACGGAGAGATTCTTGCCAAAGGTTACCCCGAGCGCCACCTTGGTTTTGTCCATCTCGAGAGAAGATATTGTTAGTTGCCCCGCCCATGATCGTGTGTGTGTGTGTGTGTGTGTGTGTGTGTGTGTGTGTGTGTGTGTGTGTGTGTGTGTGTGTGTGTGTGTGTGTGTGTGTGTGTGTGTGGGTTTATTATTGGCCAGAGCACAGAATGACCTACTGGTCCCAGCGTTGTATAAATTTCAAAATGTCCTTCCCATGTCATATCTCGCAACATACTTTATTTCAAATAGAACATATTGGCTCTTACCAAATGCTTTAAGTAATATTGTACTGATACTTTCTTACCAGGGAGTGAACACCAGTGTTTTTGTTTGTCTCCTTGTCTCAGTGGAGTTGTTTGTCTCCTTGTCTCACTGGAGTTGATTGTCTCCTTGTCCCACTGGAGTTGTTTGTCTCCTGTCTCACTGGAGTTGATTGTCTCCTTGTCTCACTGGAGTTGATTGTCTCCTTGTCCCACTGGAGTTGTTTGTCTCCTGTCTCACTGGAGTTGATTGTCTCCTTGTCTCACTGGAGTTGTTTGTCTCCTGTCTCACTGGAGTTGATTGTCTCCTTGTCTCACTGGAGTTGTTTGTCTCCTTGTCTCACTAGAGTTATTTGTCTCCTGTCTCACTGGAGTTGTTTGTCTCCTGTCTCACTGGAGTTGATTGTCTCCTTGTCTCACTGGAATTGATTGTCTCCTTGTCTCACCGGAGTTGTTTGTCTCCTTGTCTCACTGGAGTTGATTGTCTCCTTGTCTCACTGGAGTTGTTTGTCTCCTGTCTCACTGGAGTTGTTTGTCTCCTTGTCTCACTGGAGTTGTTTGTCTCCTGTCTCACTAGAGTTGATTGTCTCCTTGTCTCACTAGAGTTGCTTGTCTCCTTGTCTCACTAGAGTTGCTTGCTTGGTGCTGTCAAATACCAGTCTCACGTAGAGGAATTTAGTTATCCGTGGTGATCAAGACACTGAGGAAACGTTCCTCCACCAACGGCTTTTTCACTCAAGAGATCGAAACGTTGCCTCTTACCTGACACTTTCACAATACCAGCTCCACCGATTTTGTTTTCTGTTACGACTCGTAAGTCATCCACTCTCTTGTCCTGTGGTGAAGCCTTCCTTCATCATTTTCAATTTTTAGTTGTATTTTAGGTATATTCAGCAGTCCCTATGGAATGAAATGCTTTTCCATGCGTCACATCCTTCCCTCCCACGTGTCAAATCCTTCTCCATGGGTCAAATTCTTTTTTCTCCTGTGTTGCAAATTTTGTGTGTCAACACAGGATTGTTCTGCCATTGATCAAATCATGGAATATTTCCATTTGCAATCAAGCACTATTTACGATTTCAACATTACAATATTGATCGTCATCTGTTGCTTGGAGGTATTTTTTTTATCTGTATTTCGATGGCTTTATTTATTATAATACTGTTGCAATTCGATTTCACTCAACACTATAATATCTAAATCCATTTAGTAAATAATATTTCTAATATAGTAATTTTTTTTGAGCTGACCACGTCTCTGTTAAATCTTTTGTTTGAAAAATCTGTTTTTCCTTGCTGTTTTGATTTGGTTTGAAGTCTTGGATAGTTAATGGGTAGAATCAACGAGGTAAGACCTGAATATCTTTACGGTATACAATATCTTAATGGTATACAATACCGACAAGTTGATAAGTAAGACACATGAGGCACAGTGAGGGACTGACCACCTCAAAACTACGTCTTCGAGGGTGATGGACTGATTACACAGTCTCTACATTTCTACTACTCTACTGCTGCTGTTTATCAACGAAGTGAGACTTATTAGGTAAAGGGAATGCGGCCTATTACACCAATTTCCCTATAAAAATTTATCTTTTAACTCATTTCTGCAGTTAGGTTTTAAGCTCTTTATGTTAGAATGTTTATTTTTCCATTAGATTAGCCTTTCCTAGAAGTTAGGAGCTTAGTATTTTTACGTCCTTAAATTATTGGAAGTTTTTCAGTAAATCGTTATTTTTTTCAATCATGTGAAAGCTTTCAGTACTAAACCACTGGATTTCTTAGGGTTTTCAACTCTTATTTCCTGCTATGTATTATTATCGTTCGGTAGCGTTATTATGACCCCAATACCGATCCTTTGAGCGGTATAGTCGACCAGAATCACAGAGGCACAACAATGGCTCCAGGGACTGAATACAATTCTGCCTGCAAATCGGTTTTTAAATCCTTATAAATCCGCACCAAACTGACCAATAACTCGCACGAAGTTGGTCGTAAATCCGCGCTAAATTATCCCTGAATCCTCACCAATGCGGCCAGTAATCCACAGAAAAACCCCTGCAGCAACCCGCCTGAACAGGCAAGAAGAGACACGCCCTCCGCCCCGCCCGTGCGATCAGACCGTTATCGTGTGAAATATATCGTCTCCCGCTCCGGTAATCTGCCTCTTCCCGAAGCAATAATAAGGATGAGACCTTGACGGCGGCAAGACGTTGCCAGAGAGACCAGAGGACCAGTGTTGCCACTCACCGCTACGACCCTTTTGAAGAAATCGGTAGTGTTGCCTCCCTCTAAAGACCATCTTGAAGACGTCAGCAGTGTTGGCACCCAACGCCAAGACCCTTCTGGAGACTTCACAAGTCTTTCAATCTCCTACGCAGCAGGGGCTCCAAGACTTTAGCGACCTTTGGGAGAAGACAGCCACCAAATAGTGTTGCCAGCGATGATCAAGGTCTTCCCGGAGACCAGAGATCTCCAAGACCTTCCGGGGACCCTAAAGGTATTTCCACAATGTCCGAGACCTTTCAGAAGACTCCAGTGTTGTTTCCAGTAACCCCAGACGCTGCCGGAGAGCCAGCAAACAGCAGCAGCAGCAGCAGCAGCAGCAGCAGCAGCAGCATCCAGCAGACCAGTGCAGCCAGCGGCTGACAATAGCCGGATAGCCATCTCGCCGGAAAATGTCAAGGTGGGTTGTGTTGCGAGTGGGAAACGTGAGCTGCCAGAGGCTCTCTGTCGACACCGCGGGCGTGCTGGCCCTTGCTTGACACCTTCATAGATCTTGTTAGTGTGCCAGATACCTATGTGCACCTTGTTAGTGTGTCATGTATGTTCGTGGCCCTTGATAATGTACTTACCGAATTGTGTTGGCAAGGGTCGAGACTCCTCTCCTGGCCAGGTTGACATATACTAGTTTCTGGCCTTCTGCGCCCTATCATACCTACTTCTGAAACTCTGTACGTAGTTTACCTCAATCACTTTCTTCTTAAGGTCATTCCACTGAAGAAATATTTCCAAATGTCTCTGTGACTCATTTTTATCTTTAGCGTCCACCTGCTCCTTCTTGTCCCTGTCTGACTTATCGAAACCTGTGTGTCAGGCACCTTTGTGCTGCCTTGTTAGTATGTTAGTCACCTTTGTGTTGCCTTGTTTGTGTGTCAGGCACCTTTGTGTTGCCATATTAGTGTGTTGGAATTAGCGGACTTCATTTAACTCTACCCAGAGTCATCTGCCTTGACCTTTCGCATCGTATGTTGCCTGCGGACTCTGTAACTCCACCTGTCTTGCGTCAGCTGGCCTCCCAGGTGGCTCTCAGTACCCCTCAGGTGGCTCTCAACATCGACAACCGGCTCTTATTACCCCGCCCAACTGGCTTATAGCATCGGAGTGCCACAGCAGCAATACTTGTGTTATTTACTCTACCATCTACCACTATTCCATATCTACCATCAATCCCTATCTACCACCATTACCTCTCTACTACCATTACATATCTACCACCATTCTACATCTACCATCATTTCCCATTTTCACCGTTATTACATACCAGCATTATCTACCCCAATTTTTACTAACCACCATTGTGACCTACCAACATTGTAACCTACCAACATTATAACCTACCAACATTATAACCTACCAACATTGCGAGTCAGCTCGTCTCGTGGTGAATGGGATGTGTTGGTCAACATCTCCGCGCAGGATATAAATATTGTGAGGTGTATGTTTCTCAGTGTACACATACCGAAAATTTAATCCTACCTGATAGATGAACAAGTTACAATCAGCGTTCAGATCCTTCGAGTAATCGCTAAACTTTTAAGTCCAGTTAGCCAACGAGCATCCACGTGTGAATCAGCGTCTTGAAAGGACCTTTGTTGGTAAACATCCTCACCACGTGGGGAAATAGTTGACTGGCAAGGGTACCTCAGGGGAGGTTCCCCGCCCTCACGTTGTTTCAGACGACCTTGGCGGCGGCCTAGACCAGCTGACCTTGATGTAGATCTACTTTTTGGGGGGAAGAGGCGAAGAGACGCGTAAATTACATGTGAACACAAACATTAGTATCACTACAATAATGTACACAATACCGACAAGATGATAAGACACATGTGTAACAGTTAGGGTTCGATTCCCGGCGGGTGGAAACATTTCGACACGTTTCCTTACACCTGTTGTCCTGTTCACCTAGCAGTAAATAGGTACCTGGGTGTTAGTCGACTGGTGTGGGTCGCATCCTGGGGGACAAGATTAAGGACCCCAATGGAAATAAGTTAGACAGTCCTCGATGACGCACTGACTTTCTTGGGTTATCCTGGGTGGCTAACCCTCCGGGGTTAAAAATCCGAACGAAATCTTATCTTATCTTAGGTATCTATATTCTGAAATGTTTCGCCAACACAGTAGGCTTCTTCAGTCAAATGCAAAGGAGGTGCCAGAAGTGGTAGAGATGTAAAGACGATGTAATCAGTCCATCACACTTGAAGATGTGGTTTTGAGGTGGTCAGTCCCGAAAAGACGAAGAAGTCAATACTTGTTCAAAACCCTGGGTGTTTATACTTGAAGAAATTTCGCCAACCAGTGGCTTTATCAGTTCATTACAAGATTCAGGGACTGATTACCTCATCTTCCACTGTCTTCGTATGTCATCTTTGTGTTGAACTGATAAAGACTGGCGAAACGTACATCCAGGTGTAGCACATTTGTCTAATCCTTCTGAAGTAGATCATATTGTACGAGATGAATAGTTTTGAAAACGAATAACTTGAATACATCGAATGGAATACTTCTGTCATAAAAGTTATATTTTGTTTTTAAATCACAACAGAAACATAAAGTCGCAAATTGTTTAGTCCTTAGCCAGACTAAAATATTTATGCTTATTAGTGAAGTCTGCGCCACATTAGCCTCCTAGAGGCGTGGAGGTCAAGGAGGTCAGGGATCACAGAGGGTGGTAGACTGTTCCACACGGTGTGGAACAACGTGTGGAGTGGAACAATGAGACGAGGTGTCAGGACGCATCAAAAGACCGAGGGGGTTTGCCTTGATGCCGGGTGGTCTCTTGATCCAAGAAATTGGAGGTACTCTCCCTTCTCATGGATCAAACCTCATTACCGTCCATTCTCCAGGCATTGTACTGCAGATACGGGTTTTGCGTTTCCCTTAATATTCATTTAATTATACTTCATATTAATAAACTAAATTATTATGTACCTAATAAAAATATGAAAATAAGAATATAACTTTTATTAAAGTGTATTCTATTTATATGTAAATATTATAAAATTAAAATTATAGACAAACAGTTATATTAAATAATGTTTGTTACTAACCCAAAGAAAAGTTCCTAGACAATGACAAAGACAAGTATTTACACAAGATGGTCAACTTGCTCAATTATTCCCTCTACTGAAGGTTTCAACCAGCCAGTCATCATTTATGAGCAATTATCACCTTTACTCCTTATTACGCTGCATTATCACCATAAATACGTGAGCACAGACAAGAGTATCACATTATTATTATTATTATTATTATTATTATTATTATTATTATTATTATTGCTGTTATTTATGAGAGGAAATTTGCATTTGTTGTGGATCGTGTACAAATGTGTCTGCCATTCTGCTGTTGTTAGGCTTGTTTGTTGCGTTTCACTCACCATTACTCGTGTAGATGTGTGATGTCAGCGCCACCTATGACTGAGGTTTCTAACCTCACCTGTGTGCTTCCCCCTGGAGGCGGAGGTTCTAGTTTCCCTTCTGTTACTTTTGTCGTTGTTTACCTCTGAGCTGCCCCAGGGATGGTAATTACATAGCTCCAATATCTGTCCTCTCGGCGCCTGAATGGACTATCCTCTGGGGTATGAATTACTTTGTGATGTCTTCTTGTTGGCTAGTACAAGGATGTCGTTGGGGTGTTTGTGCTTGGGTATGTACCTACGTACTCGCTCCTAATTATTCTTGCCTCTTTATGTTCGTTGTTGTATCACCCTTATGGGTTTAGTGCTTAGCTATGATTGCAATAATAATAGGAATAATTTATACTACTGGGAAGAGATTCTCAGCTCCTGGACCCACCTACTCTTAACTACAAAAGATAGGTTCAATGCTTCCCTGCCTCGTGCATCTTGTCGTACCTATCCTTGAAGTTGTGTATGTCGGTTCTTTCGAAGATCCCTCCGTTTCTTGACCACCCTGAAGCTGTACTTCCAGACATACCCATCTATTATCTGTTTACTGTCCAACTATGCACCAGATCCAATTCCCTAGATCAAGAGCCCCTCACCAGCATCAAGGAACCTCCCTTGAGGGTACAGGTAGGACAAGATGCACAAGGCAGGGAAACATTGCATCTATCTTCTGTAGTTAAGAGGGAAGCTCTTCGTTGAGCAAATTATTCAATCAAGACTTGATGAAGCTCTCCACAGGGCGAAACGTTGCATCATGCTCTGCAACGTGTGCCTGCATCTTGCATCATCAGTTCACCAGCCAATCAGATAATCCCAAATTAGACGATCAAAATTGAAAAATTCTCAACGACCATTAACGGCAATTTATTTTTTATCAGATATAACAATAATTTCTTTAATAAATTTGTGCTATCCACCTGAGCTATTTTTTTTTTATTCTTTTTTATTCCCCTCTGACTCGAAAAGAGAGGAAGATGGAAGGGTGAATAATCGAGACTTAAAATATAGAATAAACACGGACTGCTTGCTAGCTCCAGCGATTTATTCATTACAAAGGAAGAAAGAGATTAATGGTGGATCCAAATTAATGTTTTTTTTATATATATAGATAGTATTAGATTTAAAAGAAATCAGGGAACTTGTGGGGTTCGGATCCGTGTCATGTGAGTCTCATGGCAGTGTGATCTGCTTGCAGTTGTTGCTTTTAGATTTCGTGCTTTAGTGTCAGGTTCGTAGTGTTAGGTTAATTATCTGTGGTTTGCGTAAAGTGGTGCCCCCTGTCGCTACTTCGTAGTATACGACAGGAAGCAGGTTAGGTTAGGTAAGGTTCGTCAGGAAACAGGACAAATGTTTCCTGACGCGGGTCTTAGTCAGATGATGACCCGCCTTTGGAGCTTTTGGTCATCTGACCGAGGCCTTCCGCTGGCTTACCGGTCCACCCCTTTAAAAATTATGGTCATTTATAACCAGTCTGTCTATATACCTTAATAATGACAGGAAGCACTTATGTTATAATATTATATATTTTATAGGCTGAAGAAGGCTACAGAGCAAACGAAACGTTACGATAATAGATGCGTCAATTACGGTACTGAGGGACTGATTAGCTCGTTTTTGATATATAGTTCTACAGTCTTCCCATTATGTTCTTCATTTGTATCATACAAATAAAGCTACTCAGATGTTGTACATAAGAATGTAGGAACACTGCAGAAGGCCTACTGGCCCATACGAGGCAGGTCCTTATCAAAACGACATCTACCTAAAGCTACTCAAGAAATAACTCCCGTACCCCTTGACACCAATACATGTCTAATTCTTCACAGCCAGGATAGTAATGTTCCTACCACTGCTACTACAATTGTCTCCAGAAGGCTGTACGAGTGCCGACACCGAACGAATTTGTTCCCATAAGGAATAATGTAAATTAGATTAGTCCATTTCAGACCCCGAAAAATACACTTACAAAAGTACTTACAAAAATACACTTACATACTTGTTCGAGTTGCGAGCTGTTCGTAACTCGAGGTACCACTGTATTTCTACTACCACTGCTACTACTACTAACACACACACACACACACACACACACGATAAACCGTATCAGTCTTCAGGATGTTTGAAATATTTTTTTTGTGAAATAAATTCAGATAATAGACACCAGAATTTTTACAGAAGACAGTGTGTCAGTTTTGGTTGTGTGTGTTAATGTCAGAGATAACATATATCAGTCTTTAGTATCCTAAATATTTATGCGTTATCTTGTAGCGCACAAAGCAAGCAACAGATAAGATGGATCTTTGCTGAGACTATCTTGAAACTAGTGTTGTAACACACGAGAGTGCCAGGATAACGCACACACGAGAGTGCCAGGATAACGCACACACGAGAGTGCCAGGATAACGCACACACGAGAGTGCCAGGATAACGCGCACACGATAGTGCCAGGATAACGCACACACGATAGTGCCAAGATAACGCACACACGATAGTGCCAAGATAACGCACACACGAGAGTGCCAAGATAACGTACAAACGAGAGTTCCAGGGCAACGCACACACGAGAGTGCCAAGACAACGCACACACGAGAGTGCCAGGATAATGCGCACACGAGAGTGCCAAGACAACGCACACACGAGAGTGCCAAGACAACGCACACACGAGAGTGCCAAGACAACGCACACACGAGAGTGCCAAGACAACGCACACACGAGAATGCCAAGACAACGCGCACACGAGAGTGCCAAGGAAACGCACATACAAGCGTTAAGATTTGCAAGCAGGAAGTCTGCAAGAAGACGAGACTTGGGGATACACAATACATAGAGGATACTTAAAAACATACAAAGCTGATATATTTGAAATGTGAGCACCAAGAGCACAGGGACGGAGAAGTTACTCAGGTACACAGTGAATAAGGTTGGTAAGTTGTGGATACCAACACGATACACGGGTTTGAGATTAATATTGATGCTTGAAACCTGTGATACAACGACGAAGCTCAAGAGCTGTAGCCAGGAGCCAAGGTTCGATCCTCACAAATAGATTAGTGAATACGCACGCACGCACCCATCACCCTGCGCACCGCCCCCCGCCCTCCACCTGCTGCCCAAACGCAGGTATTTTATGGGCGAGTAATTAGGAAGTGTGTAACATAGTTGTATGACCTTGAAGGTCGATGTTTAGTATTCTAGTATCAGCAGTAGTAGTAGCAGCAGAGGTAGTACCAGAAGCAGCAGCAGCAGAGGTAGTAGCAGCAGCAGCAGCAGCAGCAGAGGTAGTAGCAGCAGCAGCAGTTGTAGTAGTAATCACTACACTCCTAGTTTAATAACCGTCAGAAAAAAAATGTAGGTTTTTGCTATAAATACAGACCTAAATTCTGTTGTTTTTATTGATGGTGGTGGTAGTGGTTGATGTGATGGTGGTTGATGGTGGTGGTGGTGGTTGACGTGATGGTGGTTGATGGTGGTGGTGGTTGATAGTGGTGGTTGACGTGATGGTGGTTGATGGAGGTGATGGTTGATGGTGGTGGTGGCGGTTGACGTGATGGTGGTTGATGGTGGTGGTGGCGGTTGACGTGATGGTGGTTGATAGTGGTGGTGGTTGATAGTGGTGGTTGACGTGATGGTGGTTGATGGTGGTGGTGGCGGTTGACGTGATGGTGGTTGATAGTGGTGGTGGTTGATAGTGGTGGTTGACGTGATGGTGGTTGATGGTAGGATCTTGAGGCTACTAGTGAAGCGCTCTTGATCTAAGGAAATTAGATGCCCTCCCTTGGATCATACCTGGTTACTTCCGATTCTCTAGGTGATGCATGACCCCTCCGGATTTAACGCTTCCCAATAAACATCACATTTCCACACCCACTACCTATTTTCTAATCACAGCTACTGCTAATCCCTTCCACAAATCATATAATCCGCAATAATTATTAAACGCATCACTCAAGTAGCTAAATATTCTGGAGGCAAAAAAAAAAAAAGCAAAAAACGGTTAATTAGAGGACCACTCAAATAATATCAGTATTAAACACACCAAGAATTGCAACAAAAAACTGCTAAATGATCCAAGGCAATTTATGAAAACGTCAAGAGCAAGATACTCATCAATATCTCTGTCACATGTCGCAATTATCTGAAAATCAGTTGCACGAGTGTAAACAGTATTGGTGTGGTGATGTGTGCGACCCTGGGTGCTGTGGCTGGGATGGTTCTTGCTCCAGACTTCCAAAACAGTGGAGGTTGTACTGTTGTCAGTTCCATCAGGGCTAGATAGTGAGGAGACTGTCAGGTGTCGTCAGCGGGGAGACTGTTTGGTATTTGACTTTGTCATTGCTGGTCCGCAGTCTGCCTTGTATTTGGCACAAGAGTGACACCCGGGATGTACACAGATCCTAACACCAAGGATATCGCCCCTGGCTCGCGAATCAAGGTGGGTCTGTCTCCTGGCGTGGATTAAAGACACATGACGTACTCAGTGGCTGAGAAAAATCGCTGTGGCGCCTCTGCAGGCAACTAGATGTTGGAAAGCAGGCAGGCGATGAGGCGTATCAGTAGGAAGGTATAGGTAAGGTAGGTAAACAAAATGAAGCACCTTTCGTTGTGACAGTTCAAGGGTGAGTTACGAAGGACTTTTAAGATAACACCAAGCAGGTTATACTCAAGATCTGAGAAGCTGTCTGTTTCCCCTCAGGAGCTGTCTGTTCTCCCCCAGATATCTGCTCTTCTCGGAAGATCATGCATCTACCGTAATAGTCTACAAGCCTCCGGATGCAACATCCCAGCAATTCCAGGAACAGCTGTTAAAAATTGACCACTGTCTGGAAAATCTTCCAGCTCCTGCACCCAACATCTTGCTCCTGGGGGACTTCAACTTAACGCACCTAAAATGGAGGAATATAGCAAATAATATTGTTGCAGTAATAACACCAGGAGGCAGCTCTGATGAAAACTCACACTCACACGAGCTTTTAAATCTCTGCACAAAATTCAATTTAAACCAGCAAATAATAGAGCCTACTAGACTGGAGAATACACTAGACCTCATCTTCACTAACAATGATGATCTGTAGATGAATGGTTCAGAGAACCGACATGTTGATAAATTAGACACATGTGCAACTCTTGGGTATCTTTATTGAGGAAACGTTTCGCCACACAGTGGCTTCATCAGTCCATACAAAGGAGAATCTTGAAGAACAGGAGGAGAATGAGGTAATCAGTCCCTCAACCTTGAGTCGATGTGGTCAGTCCATCAATCTTGAATAGATTGATGGACTGACCACATCGACTCAAGGTTGAGGGACTGATTACCTCATTCTCCTCCTGTTCTTCAAGATTCTCCTTTGTATGGACTGATGAAGCCACTGTGTGGCGAAACGTTTCCTCAATAAAGATACCCAAGAGTTGCACATGTGTCTAATTTATCAATGATGATCTGATAAGAAATGTCACCATATCAAAAACAATATACTCAGATCACAACATAATTGAGGTTCAGACATGTATGCGCGGAGCCCCAGACCGACATAATGAGACTAGTCACGAGGGAGCATTCACCAAATTCAACTTCAATAACAAAAACATAAAGTGGGACCAAGTAAACCAAGTCCTAACCGATATAAGCTGGGAAGATATACTAAGCAACACAGACCCAAACTTATGCCTAGAACAGATTAACTCGGTGGCACTCGATGTATGCACAAGGCTTATTCCTCTAAGAAAAAGGAGGAGTAGATGTAAAATAGAAAGAGACAGGCGCTCCCTTTACAGGCGACGGAAAAGAATAACAGAGCGGCTAAAAGAGGTCAATATATCTGAAATGCGCAGGGAGACACTGGTCAGAGAAATAGCAAGCATCGAACTTAAGCTAAAAGAATCCTTTAGGAGTCAGGAATCGCGGGAAGAACTAAAAGCCATAAATGAAATCGAAAGAAACCCAAAGTATTTCTTCTCCTATGCCAAATCAAAATCGAGAACAACGTCCAGTATTGGGCCCCTACTTAAACAAGATGGGTCCTACACAGATGACAGCAACGAAATGAGTGAGCTACTCAAGTCCCAATATGACTCAGTTTTTAGCAAGCCGCTAACCAGACTGAGAGTCGAAGATCAAAATTAATTTTTTTATGAGAGAGCCACAAAATTTGATTAACACAAGCCTATCCGATGTTATCCTGACGCCAAAGGACTTCGAACAGGCGATAAATGACATGCCCATGCACTCTGCCCCAGGGCCAGACTCATGGAACTCTGTGTTCATCAAGAACTGCAAGAAGCCCCTATCACGAGCCTTTTCCATCCTATGGAGAGGGAGCATGGACACGGGGGTCGTCCCTCAGTTACTAAAAACAACAGACATAGCCCCACTCCACAAAGGGGGCAGTAAAGCAACAGCAAAGAACTACAGACCAATAGCACTAACATCCCATATCATAAAAATCTTTGAAAGGGTCCTAAGAAGCAAGATCACCACCCATCTAGAAACCCATCATTTACACAACCCAGGGCAACATGGGTTTAGAACAGGTCGCTCGTGTCTGTCTCAACTACTGGATCACTACGACAAGGTCCTAAATGCACTAGAAGACAAAAAGAATGCAGATGTAATATATACAGACTTTGCAAAAGCCTTCGACAAGTGTGACCACGGCGTAATAGCGCACAAAATGCGCGCTAAAGGAATAACAGGAAAAGTCGGTCGATGGATCTATAATTTCCTCACTAACAGAACACAGAGAGTAGTCGTCAACAGAGTAAAGTCCGAGGCAGCTACGGTGAAAAGCTCTGTTCCACAAGGCACAGTACTAGCTCCCATCTTGTTCCTCATCCTCATATCCGACATAGACAAGGATGTCAGCCACAGCACCGTGTCTTCCTTTGCAGATGACACCCGAATCTGCATGACAGTGTCTTCCATTGCAGACACTGCAAGGCTCCAGGCGGACATCAACCAAATCTTTCAGTGGGCTGCAGAAAACAATATGAAGTTCAACGATGAGAAATTTCAATTACTCAGATATGGTAAACATGAGGAAATTAAATCTTCATCAGAGTACAAAACAAATTCTGGCCACAAAATAGAGCGAAACACCAACGTCAAAGACCTGGGAGTGATTATGTCGGAGGATCTCACCTTCAAGGACCATAACATTGTATCAATCGCATCTGCTAGAAAAATGACAGGATGGATAATGAGAACCTTCAAAACTAGGGAGGCCAAGCCCATGATGACACTCTTCAGGTCACTTGTTCTATCTAGGCTGGAATATTGCTGCACTCTAACAGCACCTTTCAAGGCAGGTGAAATTGCCGACCTAGAAAATGTACAGAGAACTTTCACGGCGCGCATAACGGAGATAAAACACCTCAATTACTGGGAGCGCTTGAGGTTTCTAAACCTGTATTCCCTGGAACGCAGGAGGGAGAGATACATGATTATATACACCTGGAAAATCCTAGAGGGACTAGTACCGAACTTGCACACGAAAATCACTCACTACGAAAGCAAAAGACTTGGCAGACGATGCACCATCCCCCCAATGAAAAGCAGGGGTGTCACTAGCACGTTAAGAGACCATACAATAAGTGTCAGGGGCCCGAGACTGTTCAACTGCCTCCCAGCACACATAAGGGGGATTACCAACAGACCCCTGGCAGTCTTCAAGCTGGCACTGGACAAGCACCTAAAGTCAGTTCCTGATCAGCCGGGCTGTGGCTCGTACGTTGGTTTGCGTGCAGCCAGCAGCAACAGCCTGGTTGATCAGGCGCTGATCCACCAGGAGGCCTGGTCACAGACCGGGCCGCGGGGGCGTTGACCCCCGAAACTCTCTCCAGGTAAACTCCAGGTAATAAAAGACAGACATGGCTGTTGGATGATCTTCTGCCTCATTTCTGTGGTCTGTTTAAAATGCATTGTGCATCATGGATTGTATGCAGATTACTCAGGAGGGCTTTGCATAGCTGTGTTGTGTGGGATTATTGTTCATTTTTCAACTGTGCCTCTGTGTAAGAGCCTTTCTGTGTAAAGCATTTGCTGACGTCTGAATATCACTATTCTTCCCTAAAGTGAAATTAAGTTCAGTTTTTATTTACGACACATATTGGTTATCCTAATATTCAATTTATGCGAATTTATTGCACAGTGTTTATTGCTAATGTCTACCGCAGTGTTTATTGTTAATGTCTACCGCAGTGTTTATTGCTAATGTCTACCGCAGTGTTTATTGCTAATGTCTACCGCAGTGTTTATTGTTAATGTCTACCGCAGTGTTTATTGTTAATGTCTACCGCAGTGTTTATTGCTAATGTCTACCGGCGTGTTTATTGCTAATGTGTACCGCAGTGTTTATTGTTAATGTCTACCGCAGTGTTTATTGTTAATGTCTACCGCAGTGTTTATTGTTAATGTCTACCGCAGTGTTTATTGCTAATGTCTACCGCAGTGTTTATTGCTAATGTCTACCGCAGTGTTTATTGCTAATGTCTGCCACAGTGTTTAGTGCTGATGTCTACCGCAGTGTTTATTGCTAATGTCTACCGCAGTGTTTATTGCTAATGTCTGCCACAGTGTTTATTGCTGATGTCTACCGCAGTGTTTATTGCTAATGTCTGCCGCAGTGTTTATTGCTAATGTCTACCGCAGTGTTTATTGCTAATGTCTACCGCAGTGTTTATTGCTAATGTCTACCTGGAGATACCTGGAGTGGTGATACCTGGAGAGAGTTCCGGGGGTCAACGCCCCCGCGGCCCGGTCTGTGACCAGGCCTCCTTAGTCCCAGGATGCGACCCACACCAGTCGACTAACACCCAGGTACCCATTTTACTGATGGGGAACATAGACAACAGGTTGAAAGAAACACGTCCAATGTTTCTACTCTGGCTGGGAATCGAACCCAGGCCCTCACCGTGTGAAGCGAGAGCGTTAACCACCAGGCCACCAGAGCAATAAACCGCAGTGTTTATTGCTAATGTCTACTGCAGTGTTTATTGCTAATGTCTACCGCAGTGTTTATTGCTAATGTCTGCCGCAGTGTGTATTGCTAATGTCTACTGCAGTGTTTATTGCTAATGTCTACCGCAGTGTTTATTGCTAATGTCTACCGCAGTGTTTATTGTTAATGTCTACCGCAGTGTTTATTGCTAATGTCTACCGCAGTGTTTATTGTTAATGTCTACCGCAGTGTTTATTGTTAATGTCTACCGCAGTGTTTATTGCTAATGTCTACCGCAGTGTTTATTGCTAATGTCTACCGCAGTGTTTATTGTTAATGTCTACCGCAGTGTTTATTGTTAATGTCTACTGCAGTGTTTATTGCTAATGTCTACCGCAGTGTTTATTGCTAATGTCTACCGCAGTGTTTATTGCTAATGTCTACCGCAGTGTTTATTGCTAATGTCTACCGCAGTGTTTATTGCTAATGTCTACCGCAGTGTTTATTGCTAATGTCTACCGCAGTGTTTATTGTACTGGTCAAGTGTTTATCGTTTATTTTGAAGAATCATTATATTTAATGTTTCTTGTGCACATTGTATTTTTTTCTTCTGTTTCAGCTTTGGCGTTCTGAAGGTGTCAGAGAGAGCTTTCAGGCACTGTGACACACACACAGCTTCCTACAGAGCCGATATTTGTGGCACCATACCTTAGCTTCTTGCAGTGAACCTGCAGGCAGTGACACAGCTACCTGCAGTGCCAAGGTAAGAAGACAAACACAAGGACGAAAGAGGTTTGGTAAAGCCAAACAAAGACATTTAATGAGGCAAAAAAAGACAGGTAAGGGCCAAACAAAGACTGGTAAGGACCGAATCACGGCAATTAACTAAACAAGGACAGGTAAGTACGAAATAAGTACATAATATAATACACATGAGCAGATAATGACCACACAAGCTTGCCTGCTGGTCAAACACGCACGTTCTTTGTGTATCGCGTGTCACCTTTGTCAAATACGTCAGGTTTTGTCTCTTACAACGTCATCTTCGTTACGTTATCACATTACAAATTCTATAACGTTGCTCATGTGGACACGTAGATTCCATCTTGAACTTACTGTTAAAGACCGCGAACGTTTCCATACCATTAATAGGTGAGGCCAGGAGCTGACATTCAACCCCTACCACCGTAACTAATAGTGTCCAACAGGTATCCCTCCACATTAGTGGCTGTAGCAAGAACTGTGGTTCGATCCCCCCTACCCCCACCCCCCTGGCCACAACAGTAGTGTACACAGTAGGTATCACAGCTTCTTCCTAAACACTCTCTTGATCACTATCGTTGTAAATAAACCGCAAAAACCGGTTTCAGGAGGTTTGAGTCCCTAAGTTTAACCCGGGAGTAGGTGCGGCCTTCACCCAGTATGGTACCGCACTCTCAAGTACTCGCAAATACCCAAGAGTAGTATAAGTACCCACTAGTACCCACAAGAACCCAGACGTTACAAGAATTCTTAACAAGCAGCTATAAAATCTGGTCGTCTGTCATCGTTTTTGACAGCTAAGGTCAAATCACTTCTGCATTTTTTAGTTAAATGGCTTCACAGATAGTGGAACGTCGCTTGAAAATGGTCATAATCCTGAGTGTTCTTTTTTATATTATAAAGATAGCTACAGGAGCAGAGTTGTTCTTATTGTCCCGCTCTTCATTACTTTGTCGTGAATGTAGTTTCCAGTTGTTACAGCATTTACTGTGGCCTCTTGGATCCTATTTCCAGGAGTCTTCCAGTGGCTAGATTCCCCTTCCAGCTGTCTACCAGCAGTTGGGTCCTATTCCAACAGTCTAACAATAATTGTAACACTTACCATCTCTTCTTGGATATCGCTCTGGTCGCCTGCCATTCTTTGAAGAAATATTTTGTAGTGACCTTTCGATACCCTTTTTTATTTCCTCAATTTACTACTGTTGCTCAGACTCTTGGCCCTCCATATTCAGCAAAAATTGCCAAAAAACATTGTCCCTGGCCTTATATAACTCTGTGAAACTGGACACCTCACCCCACACACTCCATTGACCAAGGATATATAACTCGACTCGTCAAAGGCAGCAGTTAAATAATTGCAAAAGCCTGTAGACTGATAGTCCTGAGGCCACATATTATCAAAACATTTGAGCACTGAGAAGTAAGATTATGAAACTCGTGGAATCACATTTGTACAACCCAGGTGCATTGTAGGCTTGGTGGAAGCCGCTCCTGCCTCTCTCGTATCTGCCATGACAGGGTTCTGCAAGCTCTGGCTTACAAGCAAAATTCCTGCGTAATATATACACTAGGCTTTGAAACAGGAACATTATTATATTACTGGTTTATAAAACTGGCGAGTAGTTGAATAAGCCACATGTGTAAATAACAAAAAGGCACAATACCGTGACTGGAACGATACACAAATAACCCGCACATAAAAGAGAGAAGCTTACGACGACGTTTCGGTCCGACTTGGACCATTGACAAAGTCACTGGTCCAGTGTCAATGGTCCAGGTCGAACCGAAACGTCGTCGTAAGCTTCTCTCTTTTATGTGCGGGTTATTTGTGTAAGCCACATGTGCAACACTTAGGTACCTTTACAGTGGAGAGGCTTCACCAATCAGTGGCTTTATCAATCCAATACAGAGAATGAACTGTGACAGACGTCGCGTCCTGCAGCGTTTCTTCTTTCTATGGGCTTTATAAAGCCCCTGGTTGGTGAACGTCTCCAAAAGAAGATAACCAGGTGTTCCGCGCGCGCACACACACACACACACACACACACACACACACACACACACACACACACACACACACACACACACACACACACACACACACAAATGTGGGCAAAGAAGAATACCTAGTTAATTGGGAATGTAGATCATTAACTGTCTAAAAAAGTGTGAAATAGTCATAACATAAGAGGGCCTCTGCACTGAATTATTCCGTTCTTCAGAGCACAGTACTCGCCCCAGTACGCGTTGATTTTCATCTCTAACGTAGATAAACGTGTTTTGTGTGTGTGTGTGTGTGTTTATAATACGTTAACACGCGTATACACGCTTTAAAACGATTATTTCATCGCGTCTTGTAATATACCCTCCCGAGCAATGAACACACGCCACTGAGCAACTAGCGAACGCCACGGAACAACAAGCACACGCTACGGAACAACGAACAAACGGAACAACTATCACACGCCACGGATCAACTAGCACACGCCACGGATCAACTAGCACACGCCACGAGCAACTAGCGAACGCCACGGAACAACGAACACATGCCACTACGGAACAACGAGCACACGCCATGCAACAACGAATATACGCCGCCACGGAGCAATGAACACACGCCACGGAGCAACGAGCATACGCCGAAGAAGGCTGAGACGGTGTTGGCTTGAGTCATGCGAGAGATGCTAGCACACTACAGTCAGCACTACACCACAGGCCCAGGGAAAGACTGGCTGAAAAGCGTCTGGAAGCAAGTGCCGTCACGCAAATAGGCAATAGGAGTAACTGGAAACTAATTATTCCTTCCCCCATCACCAATGGGAACGAACTTTTCAAGCGCCTTATACTCTGGGCAGACACAATGCTTGCAACACCTCCCTCGATCAGTGCTGTGTTGGTGAGCGTATTGAATAATAATTATATTAATCTTTATTTCTACAAGTACATATACAAAGTATACAGTCGTAGCTGACATCAGTGACATACTATTGTATAGAAAGTCCCTTGTTATGCAGAGCATTTCGGGCAAATTACGTCAGTTTTGTCCCCAGGATGCTACCCACACCAGTCGACTAACACCAAGGTACCTATTTTACTGATAGGTGAACATGGACAGAAGGTGTCTTAAGGAAACACGTCCTAATGTTTCCACCCTTACCGGAGATCGAACCACGGACCTCAGTGTGTGAGATGAGTTTGCTAGCCAACCCACCCTCTGGTGTTGCTGCCAACCCACCCTCTGGTGTTGCTGCCAGCCCACCCTCTGGTGTTGCTGCCAGCCCACCCTCTGGTGTTGTTGTCAACCCACCCTCTGGTGTTGTTGCCAACCCATCCTCTGGTGTTGTTGCCAACCCACCCTCTGGTGTACTTGCCAACCCACCCTCAGGTGTAGTTGCCAACCCACCCTCTGGTGTTGCTGCCAATCCACCCTCAGGTGTAGTTGCCAATCCACCCTCTGGTGTTGTTGCCAACCCACCCTCTGGTGTACTTGCCAACCCACCCTCAGGTGTAGTTGCCAACCCACCCTCTGGTATTGCTACCAATCCACCCTCAGGTGTAGTTGCCAACCCACCCTCTGGTATTGCTACCAATCCACCCTCAGGTGTAGTTGCCAACCCACCCTCTGGTGTTGCTGCCAACCCACCCTCAGGTGTAGTTGCCAACCCACCCTCTGGTATTGCTACCAATCCACCCTCAGGTGTAGTTGCCAACCCACCCTCTGGTATTGCTACCAATCCACCCTCAGGTGTAGTTGCCAACCCACCCTCTGGTATTGCTACCAATCCACCCTCAGGTGTAGTTGCCAACCCACCCTCTGGTGTTGCTGCCAACCCACCCTCAGGTGTAGTTGCCAACCCACCCTCTGGTGTTGCTGCCAACCCACCATCTGGTGTTGCTGCCAACCCACCCTCAGGTGTAGTTGCCAACCCACCCTCTGGTATAGTTGTCGACCCAGCCTCTGGCGTTACTAACCTACCATCCGTACTTGCGTTCCCAAACCACAAACTTCGTCCCCAAGCCTAGCAGGGAGGGATCTAGCATCACACATGCCAGCCACGCGCGGAGAACAGCGAGCCTAGATATTACATCGTCTGCTCTTGTATATTCGCCCATGTAAAAACCGTGCCAATCTGAAATTTCATGCAAATGGCTGGAACGACTAGTCGAGGCCTGACTTTACGATCTCGCCTAAACAGGGGACCCAAATGAGGTAAACACTGGTGTACCAGCCTCATCATATATATATATATATATATATATATATATATATATATATATATTTTAAATATATATATATATATATTTTTTTTTTTTTCAACAAGTCGGCCGTCTCCCACCGAGGCAGGGTGACCCAAAAAAGAAAGAAAATCCCCAAAAAGAAAATACTTTCATCATCATTCAACACTTTCACCACACTCGCACATTATCACTGTTTTTGCAGAGGTGCTCAGAATACAACAGTCTAGAAGCATACACATATAAAGATACACAACATATCCCTCCAAACTGCCAATATCCCAAACCCCTCCTTTAAAGTGCAGGCATTGTACTTCCCATTTCCAGGACTCAAGTCCGACTATGTGAAAATAACCGGTTTCCCTGAATCCCTTCACTAAATATTACCCTGCTCACACTCCAACAGATCGTCAGGTCCCAAGTACCATTCGTCTCCATTCACTCCTATCTAACACGCTCACGCACGCTTGCTGGAAGTCCAAGCCCCTTGCCCACAAAACCTCCTTTACCCCCTCTCTCCAACCCTTTCGAGGACGACCCCTACCCCGCCTTCCTTCACCTATAGATTTATATGCTTTCCATGTCATTCTACTTTGATCCATTCTCTCTAAATGACCAAACCACCTCAACAACCCCTCTTCTGCCCTCTGACTAATGCTTTTATTAACTCCACACCTCCTAATTTCCACACTCCGAATTTTCTGCATAATATTTACACCACACATTGCCCTTAAACAGGACATCTCCACTGCCTCCAACCGTCTCCTCGCTGCTGCATTTACCACCCAAGCTTCACACCCATATAAGAGTGTTGGTACTACTATACTTTCATACATTCCCTTCTTTGCCTCCATAGATAACGTTTTTTGACTCCACATATACCTCAATGCACCACTCACCTTTTTTCCCTCATCAATTCTATGATTAACCTCATCCTTCATAAATCCATCCGCCGACACGTCAACTCCCAAGTATCTGAAAACATTCACTTCTTCCATACTCCTCCTCCCCAATTTGATATCCAATTTTTCTTTATCTAAATCATTTGACACCCTCATCACCTTACTCTTTTCTATGTTCACTTTCAACTTTCTACCTTTACACACATTCCCAAACTCATCCACTAACCTTTGCAATTTTTCTTTAGAATCTCCCATAAGCACAGTATCATCAGCAAAAAGTAACTGTGTCAATTCCCATTTTGAATTTGATTCCCCAAAATTTAATCCCACCCCTCTCCCGAACACCCTAGCATTTACTTCCTTTACAACCCCATCTATAAATATATTAAACAACCATGGTGACATTACACATCCCTGTCTAAGACCTACTTTTACCGGGAAGTAGTCTCCCTCTCTTCTACACACCCTAACCTGAGCCTCACTATCCTCATAAACTCTTACAGCATTTAATAACTTACCACCTATTCCATATACTTGCAACATCTGCCACATTGCTCCTCTATCCACTCTATCATATGCCTTTTCTAAATCCATAAATGCAATAAAAACTTCCCTATCTTTATCTAAATACTGTTCACATATATGCTTCAATGTAAACACCTGATCTACACATCCCCTACCCACTCTGAAACCTCCTTGCTCATCCGCAATCCTACATTCTGTCTTACCTCTAATTCTTTCAATTATAACCCTACCGTATACTTTTCCTGGTATACTCAGTAAGCTTATTCCTCTATAATTTTTACAGTCTCTTTTGTCCCCTTTCCCTTTATATAAAGGGACTATACATGCTCTCCGCCAATCCCTAGGTACCTTCCCCTCTTTCATACATTTATTAAACAAAAGTACCAACCACTCCAACACTATATCCCCCCCTGCTTTTAACATTTCTGTCATGATCCCATCAGTTCCAGCTGCTTTACCCCCTTTCATTTTACGTAATGCCTCACGTACCTCCCCCACACTTACATTCTGCTCTTCTTCACTCCTAAAAGATGGTATACCTCCCTGACCAGTGCATGAAATTACTGCCTCTGTTTCTTCCTTAACATTTAAAAGTTCCTCAAAATATTCTCGCCATCTACCCAATACCTCCATCTCCCCATCTACTAACTCTCCTACTCTGTTCTTAACTGACAAATCCATATTTTCCCTAGGCTTTCTTAACTTGTTTAACTCACTCCAAAATTTTTTCTTATTTTCATTAAAATTTCTTGACAGTGCCTCTCCCACTCTATCATCTGCTCTCCTTTTGCACTCTCTCACCACTCTCTTTACCTTTCTTTTACTCTCCATATACTCTGCTCTTCTTATAACACTTCTGCTTTGTAAAAACCTCTCATAAGCTACCTTTTTCTCTTTTATCGCACCCTTTACTTCATCATTCCACCAATCACTCCTCTTTCCTCCTGCCCCCACCCTCCTATAACCACAAACTTCTGCCCCACATTCTAATACTGCATTTTTAAAACTATTCCAACCCTCTTCAACCCCCCCACTACTCATCTTTGCACTAGCCCACCTTTCTCCCAATAGTCGCTTATATCTCACCCGAACTTCCTCCTCCCTTAGTTTATACACTTTCACCTCCCTCTTACTTGTTGTTGCCACCTTCCTCTTTTCCCATCTACCTCTTACTCTAACTGTAGCTACAACTAAATAATGATCCGATATATCAGTTGCCCCTCTATAAACATGTACATCCTGGAGCCTACCCATCAACCTTTTATCCACCAATACATAATCTAATAAACTACTTTCATTACGTGCTACATCATACCTTGTATATTTATTTATCCTCTTTTTCATAAAATATGTATTACTTATTACCAAATTTCTTTCTACACATAGCTCAATTAAAGGCTCCCCATTTACATTTACCCCTGGCACCCCAAATTTACCTACTACTCCCTCCATAACACTTTTACCCACTTTAGCATTGAAATCCCCAACCACCATTACTCTCACACCTGATTCAAAACTCCCCACGCATTCACTCAACATTTTCCAAAATTTCTCTCTCTCCTCTACACTTCTCTCTTCTCCAGGTGCATACACGCTTATTATAACCCACTTTTCACATCCAATCTTTATTTTACTCCACATAATCCTTGAATTAATACATTTATAGTCCCTCTTTTCCTGCCATAGCTTATCCTTCAACATTATTGCTACTCCTTCTTTAGCTCTAACTCTATTTGAAACCCCTGACCTAATCCCATTTATTCCTCTCCACTGAAACTCTCCCACCCCCTTCAGCTTTGTTTCACCTAAAGCCAGGACATCCAGCTTCTTCTCATTCATAACATCCACAATCATCTCTTTCTTATCATCTGCACAACATCCACGCACATTCAGACTTCCCACTTTGACAATTTTCTTCTTCTTATTCTTTTTAGTAATCTTTACAGGAAAAGGGGTTACTAGCCCATTATTCCCGGCATTTTAGTTGACTTTTACAACACGCATGGCTTACGGAGGAAAGATTCTTATTCCACTTCCCCATGGATATAAAAGGAAAATTAATAAGACCAAGAACTATTAAGATAAAATCAAAGAAAACTCAGATGAGTGTGTATAAATAAATGTGTACATGTATGTGTAGTGTGACCTAAGTGTATATATATATATATATATATATATATATATAATATATATATATATATATATATATATATATATATATATATATATATATATATATATAATACGCATTATATGCCTACACCTGGAAACGTATATCGCTGGGCAGTTATTTAGGCATCTGGACAAAAACCAATCTTATTAATACATAACCACCTTTAATAGCCTGCCTGAGGCATTTGCTCCCAAAAAATAAGCAATTTCTGAGTGTTTTGAATTATAGTTGTAAACTCCGGTTACCTGGGCAGAATTGAAACACAAGGTTATACGGAAAAAAAAAACAAGAAAAAGCGTCACACGGTAGCAACTACTGCCAGTAATAAGCCAGGTAGGAGATTACAGATATTTTAGCTGTAATAGTGAGGAGCAAGTTATTTTAGCTTGGTATAAGTGGCGTCAAACTGTGTATCTTGGTAACTAGTAGGAGAACCGAGAAGTTTCACTACTGGGGAATGACTAGTGCTGATGTAAGAATGACTTGTGTTCTGTATTCGACTTCATAAATGTGTAATATATATTTATATATATATATATATATATATATATATATATATATATTATATATATATATAATGTATATATATATATGCAAGGAATTCGCGAGAGCAGGCGAAATATACACAAACACTGATCTCTGGATGAAGGAGACACGAACCTTAGGACAAGGTACGCAGTGCTTTACCAGTCTACCCACACTGGACAATACCTTGGCGTGTAGCTTGCGCTACAGTGTTTGTGTATATTTCGCCTGCTCTCGCGAATTCCTTGCATTGTTAAATTCTCTAGTAAGGCTGATGCATGCAGGAGGTGAGATGAAAAGCTGTAAGCCTTCTCCCTGAAAGCTGGCTGCCTTGGATCAAACGTGTAGCTCATGCTACACGCCAAGGTATTGTCCAGTGTGGGTAGATTGGTAAAGCACTGCGTACCTTGTCCTAAGGTTCGTAGGTTCGAGTCTCCTTCAGCCAGAGATCGTGTTTATATAATATATATATAATATATTATATATATATATATATTATAATATATATATATATATATATATATATATATATAATGTGTGTGTGTGTGTGCAGAATAGGTAAAATTGGTCAGTTAGCAAGAACTCATTTAAAATTTAGTAATTTCTAAAATTTTCTTTTGTACGTTTAAAGATATATTTTTTTCATTTATATTAATGTAAAAATTAAATTTTGTCCCAAAAGAACCTTAGAAAATTTACCTGACCTTATTACAACAAGCGCCATTTAATTTAGCCTAATCCAGCTAATATATTTTAGATAAGTTTACAATAATTTAATTAAACACAATGAAATACATTTTTTTTTCGTTAGGTTCAGAATGATTTTTGCGAAATTATTGTATACACAAATTTTCGCTTGCCTTATTCGGCAAGAAGAGCGTTCCTATTTAAGCCAAAACCGCAAATTTTACTATATATGGTGAGCAGTGAGGAAGTCAATGGTCCTAGGAAGGCTTCCTTTTTGGCTTAGCATCTGATGCCAGGGTGATGACACCAGCTGGCGCCGCAGACTCCCTGCTTACCTGGAGTTTACCTGGAGAGAGTTCCGGGGGTCAACGCCCCCGTGGGCCGGTCTGTGACCAGGCCTCCTGGTGGATCAGAGCCTGATCAACCAGGCTGTTACTGCTGGCTGCACGCAAACCAACGTACCAGCCACAGCCCGGCTGGTCAGGAACCGACTTTAGGTGCTTGTCCAGTGCCAGGGGTCTGTTGGTAATCCCCCTTATGTATGCTGGGAGGCAGTTGAACAGTCTCGGGCCCCTGACACTTATTGTATGGTCTCTTAACGTGCTTGAGGACATCACAAAAATAAAAGATCTCCGAATTAGCCCTAGAATATCTCTAAGCACCTCCAAATGCGAAGTAATTTTCCTCAGCCACAAGATCGTTGATCAAATCATTGTCACCTTGTCAGGAGCATGTACCACTGTTTCAATAGCCAGTACTCTCCTTGGTGTTCCTATCAGTTGGTCTAGGGGGTCTGGGGATAAGGAAAAATTACGTTTGGAAGAAGGAAGGTCGGACTGGAGACATTAGTGCACATGCTGCCTTCTACATGCTCACCAGATGCCTCTCTCTCAAAGCTCGCCTACTTTCTGCATTGCTCACCGACCATCGCCATTCTCAAACTAAAGGAATTTGACCCTTCTGTCGTTAAATTTCTGTTCTTACTTCCTGAAGATATAGCTGCTATAGTCGAGGAAAGCCATCACCACAATCTGAGGTAGGTAAGAACGAAGAATACACTAGTCAAGTCTCTTAAAAATTGCCTCAAGCCTTGTTTTTGACAAAGAATACAAGCCTCACTTTTAGCCAGACTTGGCTGCCTGAGAATGCCTAAAGCCTCCTAAATTGTCTTACCAACCATTTTATTCTCCACAGCAATAAATTAGCTATTAAAGATAAATTAACTATTAATTAACTATTAAAGATAACTATTAAAGATAATTCTGGCAGACCTGGGTGATCAGGGGGGAATGCGACCACAGCTTAATTTGACCCATTACTGACTGGGACAGACTGCGTCACTACCAAAGCCAGCTACGATGCTGGCCTACAAACTGTCCGTGTTGGTGAGGGGCTCTTGATTTAGGGAATTGGATCTGTGCTCCAGTTTCCCGAATTAAGCCTGAATGCCTTGCACATCCCCCCCCCCTAGGCGCTGTATAATCCTCCGGGTTTAGCGCTTCCCCCTTGATTATAATAATACAAACTGTCCGGCTGTGACATCTCCATTGTTCAAGTATTGCATAAAGATATGCTCGCAGCCACAGTGTCCTAGAAGAAGATTACCTGTCTCGCAGCCGTGAGTGCACAGCGCTCTAGAAACCTCTTAAATAGCTATTTCGATAATAGGGACATATCTAGACCCATAGACCCTATGTATAGCAATGGCCCTCTGCTTTGCTGTCCCTATTCACAGTGAATATGAGTGCATTTGTTGCAAGGTGGAAATTGATCATTGTGGTCTGCATGGTCTAGATTCTGCAAAATCCAGAGGAGCCTCGCTGCGGCTCAGTGCCTGGCTGAGGGAGTGTCTCAGTGCCTCTGGTATCCAGCACTCCCGGTAATCCTGTTAACCGCCCTGATGGGATCATAATCTTTCCCTACAAGAGTGGCGGACGTCTGGCAGTGGGACAGTACCTGCGTATTCACTTTGGCTGACATGTATATCCATTTTAGCGTTGGGTAACAGGGAAGGCTGCTGCTGCTGCTCACAGGCAAGAATGTAAACACAACAAATATGGAAACTTGAGCCATTAGTAGCAATTTGTCCAAGCAAGATCAGAGGACCTTAATTCCTGGGGGCAAATGTCGCAGAGTGTTCCTTAAGGAACCGGGTTCCATGCTCCTCATCACCACTGGAGACGCTAGGTCTCCCACTTTCTGTTTCAGTGTCTTAGTGTCACCATCGCGAGGAATGTCTGTTTCATTCTCTGTTGTCGTCCAGAGTCTGGGGAACTGAAGGACATTTGTAATCTTTTAAAACATTGTTCGTGTACTCACCTAGTTGTACTCACCTAGTTGAGGTTGCGGGGGTCGAGTCCGAGCTCCTGGCCCCGCCTCTTCACTGATCGCTACTAGGTCACTCTCCCTGAACCGTGAGCTTTATCATACCTCTGCTTAAAGCTATGTATGGATCCTGCCTCCACTACATCGCTTCCCAAACTATTCCACTTACTGACTACTCTGTGGCTGAAGAAATACTTCCTAACATCCATGTGATTCATCTGTTTCTTCAACTTCCAACTGTGTCCCCTTGTTACTGTGTCCAATCTCTGGAACATCATGTCTTTGTCCACCTTGTCAATTCCTCTCAGTATTTTGTATGTCGTTATCATGTCCCCCCTATCTCTCCTATCCTCCAGTGTCGTCAGGTTGATTTCCCTTAACCTCTCCTCGTAGGACATACCTCTTAGCTCTGGGACTAGTCTTGTTGCAAACCTTTGCACTTTCTCTAGTTTCTTTACGTGCTTGGCTAGGTGTGGGTTCCAAACTGGTGCCGCATACTCCAATATGGGTCTAACGTACACGGTGTACAGGGTCCTGAATGATTCCTTATTAAGATGTCGGAATGCTGTTCTGAGGTTTGCTAGGCGCCCATATGCTGCAGCAGTTATTTGGTTGATGTGCGCTTCAGGAGATGTGAATGGTGTTATACTCACCCCAAGATCTTTTTCCTTGAGTGAGGTTTGTAGTCTCTGGCCCCCTAGACCGTACTCCGTCTGCGGTCTTCTTTGCCCTTCCCCAATCTTCATGACTTTGCACTTGGTGGGATTGAACTCCAGGAGCCAATTGCTGGACCAGGTCTGCAGCCTGTCCAGATCCCTTTGTAGTTCTGCCTGGTCTTCGATCGAGTGAATTCTTCTCATCAACTTCACGTCATCTGCAAACAGGGACACCTCAGAGTCTATTCCTTCCGTCATGTCGTTCACAAATACCAGAAACAGCACTGGTCCTAGGACTGACCTCTGTGGGACCCCGCTGGTCACAGGTGCCCACTCTGACACCTCGCCACGTACCATGACTCGCTGCTGTCTTCCTGACAAGTATTCCCTGATCCATTGTAGTGCCTTCCCTGTTATCCCTGCTTGGTCCTCCATTTATTGCACCGATCTCTTGTGTGGAACTGTGTCGAACGCCTTCTTGCAGTCCAAGAATATGCAATCCACCCACCCCTCTCTCTCTTGTCTTACTGCTGTCACCATGTCATAGAACTCCAGTAGGTTTGTGACACAGGATTTCCCGTCCCTGAAACCATGTTGGCTGCTGTTGATGAGATCATTCCTTTCTAGGTGTTCCACCACTCTTCTCCTGATAACCTCCATGATTTTGCATACTATACATGTCAGTGACACTGGTCTGTAGTTTAATGCTTCATGTCTGTCTCCTTTTTTAAAGATTGGGACTACATTTGCTGTCTTCCATGCGTCAGGCAATCTCCCTGTTTCGATAGATGTATTGAATATTGTTGTTAGGGGTACACATAGCGCCTCTGCTCCCTCTCTCAATACCCATGGGGAGATGTTATCTGGCCCCATTGCCTTTGAGGTATCTAGCTCAGTCAGAAGCCTCTTCACTTCTTCCTCGGTTGTGTGCACTGTGTCCAGCACATGGTGGTGTGCCCCACCTCTCCGTCTTTCTGGAGCCCCTTCTGTCTCCTCTGTGAACACTTCTTTGAATCTCTTGTTGAGTTCCTCACATACTTTATGGTCATTTCTTATCTCTCCTCCTTCCTTCCTTAGCCTGATTACCTGGTCCTTGACTGTTGTTTTCCTCCTGGTGTGGCTGTACAACAGTTTCGGGTCAGATTTGGCTTTCGCTGCTATGTCATTTTCATATTGTCTTTGGGCCTCCCTTCTTATCTGTGCATATTCGTTTCTGGCTCTACGACTGCTCTCCTTATTCTCCTGGGTCCTTTGCCTTCTATATTTCTTCCATTCCCTAGCACATTTGGTTTTTGCCTCCCTGCACCTTTGGGTAAACCATGGGCTCATCCTGGCTTTTTCATTATTCCTGTTACCCTTGGGTACAAACCTCTCCTCAGCCTCCTTGCATTTTGTTGCTACATATTCCATCATCTCATTAACTGGCTTCCCTGCCAGTTCTCTGTCCCACTGAAGCCCTGTTCAGGAAGTTCCTCATTCCTGTGTAGTCCCCTTTCTTGTAGTTTGGCTTCATTCGTCCTGGCCTTCCTGCTTCTCCCTCCAATTGTAGCTCTACTGTGTATTCGAAGCTTAAAACCACATGGTCACTGGCCCCAAGGGGTCTTTCATATGTGATGTCCTCGATATCTGCACTACTCAAGGTAAATACTAAGTCTAGCCTTGCTGGTTCATCCTCTCTTCTCTCTCTTGTAGTGTCCCTTACGTGTTGGTACATGAAGTTTTCCAGTACCACCTCCATCATCTTAGCCCTCCATGTATCTTGGCCCCCATGCGGGTCCAAGTTCTCCCAATCGATCTCCTTGTGGTTAAAGTCACCCATGATCAGGAGCTTTGCCCTGCATGCATGAGCTCTTCTGGCCATTCTAGCCAGTGTGTCAACCATCGCTCTATTGCTCTCGTCGTACTCTTGCCTTGGCCTCCTGCTGTTCTGTGGTGGGTTATACATCACTGCTATTACCACCTTGGGACCTCCAGAGTGACGCGTTCCCGCTATGTAATCACTTTCTTCTCCGCTGTCTCCTCTCTCCAGCTCATCAAAATTCCAGCGATTTTTGATCAGCAATGCCACTCCTCCACCCCCCCCCTGTTCCCTCTGTCTTTCCTCAGGATTTGGTATCCCATTGGAAAGATGGCATCTGTTATCATACCTGTAAGCTTGGTTTCTGTGAGAGCTATGATGTCCGATGATGCCTCTTTGACTCATTCATGCCACTCCTCCCACTTATTTGTTATACCATCAGCGTTTGTGTACCATACCTTCAGTTTCCTTTCCAACACTGTGGTTTGTGGGGTCTGTGAGGGTGGGGGACCTGGTGGCATACTGTGGGATTCTATAGCTCGGTGTTGGGTGGAGGCTGTGGGTATGGATTGTAGTGTGTGTTGGGATGGTGTGATAGGTTGTATGGTTCTGAGAATAGTTGTGTGTGTGCTTGCCCTTGCTGTTCTGTTCTGCTCTGACTGACCTCTGCTGGTTCCATCCTTGTCTCTTTTCCTAGCTCCTTTCGCTTTTTTGTCCTCTCCCTCAGCTGCTGTCGTTCTGTTTGTGTTCTATCTCTGTCTAGGAACACCCTCTTGTACTCTTCCGAGTATTTCAATCGTGGTTTCTCTTGGAGGATCCTGTTCCGCACTGTTTCCGTCCTGAGAATCAGCTTGATTGGTCGGTTTCTCCCCTTCGTGCGTGTGTGTGTGTGTGTATGTGTACTCACCTAATTGAGGTTGCAGGGGTCGATACTCAGCTCCTGGCCCCCCCTCTTCACTGATCGCTACTAGGTCCTCTCCCTCTCTGCTTCCTGAGCTTTGTCATACCTCTTCTTAAAACTATGTATGGTTCCTACCTCCACTACACTTGCTAGGCTATTCCACTTCCTGACGACTCTGACTGAAGAAATACTTCCTAACGTCCCTGTGACTCGTCTGAGTCTTCAGCCTCCAGTTGTGACCCCTTGTTTCTGTGTCCCCTCTCTGGAACATCCTATCTCTGTCCACCTTGTCTATTCCCCGCAGTATCTTGTATGTCGTTATTATGTCTCCCCTGACCCTTCTGTCCTCCAGTGTCGTCAGTCCGATTTCCGTCAACCTTTCCTCGTACGACATTCCCCTGAGCTCTGGGACTAGCCTTGTTGCAAACCTTTCTACTTTCTCTAACTTCTTGACGTGCTTGACCAGGTGTGGGTTCCAGACTGGTGCTGCATACTCCAGTATGGGCCTAACATACACAGTGTACAGTGTCTTGAACGATTCCTTATTAAGGTATCGGAACGCTATTCTCAGGTTTGCCAGGCGCCCGTATGCTGCAGCAGTTATTTGGTTGATGTGTGCCTCCGGTGATGTGCTCGGTGTTATGGTCACCCCAAGGTCTTTCTCCCTGAGTGAGGTCTGTAGTCTTTGTCCACCTAGCCTATACTCTGTCTGCGGTCTTCTTTGCCCCTCCCCAATCTTCATGACTTTGCATTTGGCAGGATTGTGTGTGTGTGTGTGTGTGTGTGTGTGTGTGTGTGTGTGTCGTGCCGAATAGGTAAAACTGATCAGTTAGCAAGAACTCATTTAAAATTAAGTCCTTTCTAAAATTTTCTCTTAAATGAAAAAATATATATCTTTAAACATATATGTTAATGTAAAAATTAATAATTTTGTACCAAAAAACCTTAGAAAACTTGCCTAACCTTATTATAACAAGCGCAGTTTAATTTAGCCTAATATAACTAAATATATTTTAGATAAGTTCACCCCTCAAAGGAGGTTCCTTGACACTGGTGAAGGGTTCTTGATCTAAGGAACTGGATCTGTGCTCCAGTTCCCTGAATTAAGCCTGAATACCTTTCACATCTCCCCCATGCGCTGTATAATCCTACGGGTTTAGCGTTCCCCCATTATTATAATAGATAAGTTTACAATAATTTAATAAACTCAGTGAAATATATTTTTTCATTAGATTCAGAATAATTTTTGCGAGATCATTCTGAATCTAGTTAAAATAATATATATTTCATTGCGTTTATTATTATTAAGCTAAATTAAATTGCGCTTGTTATAATAAGGTTAGGTAAGTTTTCTAAGGTTCTTTTGGTATAAAATTATTAATTTTTACATTAACATAAATGAAAAAAAAAATATATCTTTAAACATAGAAAATTTCGGAAAGGACCTAATTTTAAATGAGTTCTTGCTAAGTGACCAATTTTTACTTATTCGGCACGACTTTCTTCATAAGCTTTAATGATTTATTGATAATATATAGTTTACACAGATACAATTACATTTTTTTTATAGAAATTTTAGTTGCGAAACACTTCAAGCTGCTCAGAGACTGAAGAGAAACCAAGGATGCAGCAGGCATTATCCCTCTGGATGGCCACACTGAGGCGCTGCAAGAGGACAGTGTGTCTAGTAGCTTCGATAAGCTTAAAACCAAGTTCCTTCGGGAAACTTATGGCACTCCATTCCCAGGGATCATGGGTCCCCGATCGTACTACGACAAAACACTGTTGCTGGAGCATGTTCCTATAATCTAGTTCATGTTCTGCTCCTGTGATCAGCAGCACCGCTCTGCTGACCCACATTGAACTGAATGCAGGTGTTTACCTCAGTAGATGTACATGTAGTCCCCACACCAGCAGTTCAACACCCAGAGGGAGGTTCCTCCATGCTGGTGAGAGAAACTCTTCAACCAAAGAATTTAGTGTAATTTCTCCTTCATTGGAGTCAACCTGATTGCTTCTTATTCCTCCAGGCACTGCATGGCACCTACGGGTTTATCATTCCCACTTCCCATGAAAGTAATGTAATGCCGTTCTTGCAGGACTACAGTGTAATTCCATTAGGGAGGCTAGTGACATACGGAGTGCTTGACGATAAAGATTCCCTTTCTGCTGTGGCAAGACCTCATGATCTGGTTGACTTTGTTGTGTCTAGCGTGACATTCTCTGAAGCTCGCACAGTCAAAACCATGTAGACCTATTATATATTAGTTACCATATTTCCGGCACATAAGGCGCACGAGCATGTAAGACATTCTGAAAGACAATGTTTCCAAGAAGTAACGTTAGTAAACAACTGCTAAAGCGTAACCCAAAGCCTATCCTTGACCCTGTCCTTGAGCATATAAGGCGCAGGCTGATTTTCCAAGACTGTGGGGAAAAAAGCGTGCTTTATATGCCAGAAAATACGGTACTACTTTTCCGCAAACCCTTCTACTCAGTGTGAGCTGAGGCAGTAAAGTGGAGAGCAAGTGCAGTGTGGAGTCTTGAGGCTGGAGACGTATGTCCCTTGCAGGAGTGGAAACTGTTAGAAAGAAAATCATGCGAGTGATGTGTGCTCACATCTAAGAGGTGCATCTCTGTTTGGAAGCCTGACTCCTCTAGCATCATTGTGAAAGTGTTTCATAATGAAACTGTCCCAGCTAGACTATGAATCATACCTTTCACTGTTGTTGTCAGCGCTGAGAGTGTATCCCTCTGACTGCTGACTCTGTCGTAGCTGGGACTTCTCTCCTTGCTGGGCTACTTATATGTTCTGGCGTAATTTGCTTCGCCAGTTCATTGCATCAGTTCGAGGAAGATAAGAGTGACAAGGCCAGTCTGACGTTAGTGTGACTTGCCAGTCTGACGTTAGTGTGATAAGCCAGTCTGACGTTAGTGTGGCTTGTCAGTCTGACGTTAGTGGCGCTTGTCAGTCTGACGTTAGTGTGGCTTGCCAGTCTGATGTTAGTGTGGCTTGTCAGTCTGACGTTAGTGGCGCTTGTCAGTCTGACGTTAGTGTAGCTTGTCAGTCTGACGTTAGTGTAGCTTGTCAGTCTGACGTTAGTGTGGCTTGCCAGTCTGACGTTAGTGTGGCTTGTCAGTCTGATGTTAGTGTGGCTTGTCAGTCTGATGTTAGTGTGGCTTGTCAGTCTGATGTTAGTGTGGCTTGTCAGTCTGACCGTTAGTGTGGCTTGTCAGTCTGACGTTAGTGTGGCTTGTCAGTCTGATGTTAGTGTGGCTTGTCAGTCTGACGTTAGTGTGGCTTGTCAATCTGACCGTTAGTGTGGCTTGTCAGTCTGACGTTAGTGTGGCTTGTCAGTCTGACCGTTAGTGTGGCTTGTCAATCTGACCGTTAGTGTGGCTTGTCAACCTGACCGTTAGTGTGGCTTGTCAACCTGACCGTTAGTGTGGCTTGTCAACCTGACCGTTAGTGTGGCTTGTCAACCTGACCGTTAGTGTGGCTTGTCAACCTGCCAGGTAGTGTGGCTTGTCAATCTGACCGTTAGTGTGGCTTGTCAACCTGACGTTAGTGTGGCTTGTCAACCTGACGTTAGTGTGGCTTGTCAGTCTGACGTTAGTGTGGCTTGTCAGTCTGACGTTAGTGTGGCTTGTCAATCTGACGTTAGTGTGGCTTGTCAATCTGACCGTTAGTGTGGCTTGTCAACCTGACGTTAGTGTGGCTTGTCAACCTGACGTTAGTGTGGCTTGTCAATCTGACGTTAGTGTAGCTTGTCAACCTGACGTTAGTGTGGCTTGTCAACCTGACGTTAGTGTGGCTTGTCAACCTGATGTTAGTGTGGCTTGTCAGTCTGACGTTAGTGTGGCTTGTCAACCTGACGTTAGTGTGGCTTGTCAACCTGACGTTAGTGTGGCTTGTCAGTCTGACGTTAGTGTAGCTTGTCAACCTGACGTTAGTGTGGCTTGTCAACCTGACGTTAGTTTGGCTTGTCAACCTGACGTTAGTGTGGCTTGTCAACCTGACGTTAGTGTGGCTTGTCAACCTGACGTTAGTTTGGCTTGTCAACCTGACGTTAGTGTGGCTTGTCAACCTGACGTTAGTGTAGCTTGTCAACCTGACGTTAGTGTGGCTTGTCAACCTGACCGTTAGTGTGGCTTGTCAACCTGACCGTTAGTGTGGCTTGTCAACCTGACAGGTAGTGTGGCTTGTCAATCTGACCGTTAGTGTGGCTTGTCAACCTGACGTTAGTGTGGCTTGTCAACCTGACGTTAGTGTGGCTTGTCAGTCTGACGTTAGTGTGGCTTGTCAACCTGACGTTAGTGTGGCTTGTCAACCTGACGTTAGTGTGGCTTGCCAACCTGACGTTAGTGTGGCTTGTCAATCTGACGTTAGTGTGGCTTGTCAACCTGACGTTAGTGTGGCTTGTCAACCTGACGTTAGTGTGGCTTGTCAACCTGACGTTAGTGTGGCTTGTCAACCTGACGTTAGTGTGGCTTGTCAACCTGACGTTAGTGTGGCTTGTCAACCTGACGTTAGTGTGGCTTGTCAACCTGACGTTAGTGTGGCTTGTCAACCTGACGTTAGTGTGGCTTGTCAACCTGACGTTAGTGTGGCTTGTCAACCTGACGTTAGTGTGGCTTGTCAACCTGACGTTAGTGTGGCTTGTCAACCTGACGTTAGTGTGGCTTGTCAACCTGACGTTAGTGTGGCTTGTCAACCTGACGTTAGTGTGGCTTGTCAACCTGACGTTAGTGTGGCTTGTCAGTCTGACGTTAGTGTGGCTTGTCAGTCTGACGATAGTGTGGCTTGTCAATCTGACGTTAGTGTGGCTTGTCAACCTGACGTTAGTGTGGCTTGTCAACCTGACGTTAGTGTGGCTTGTCAACCTGACGTTAGTGTGGCTTGTCAACCTGACGTTAGTGTGGCTTGTCAACCTGACGTTAGTGTGGCTTGTCAACCTGACGTTAGTGTGGCTTGTCAACCTGACGTTAGTGTGGCTTGTCAGTCTGACGTTAGTGTGGCTTGTCAGTCTGACGATAGTGTGGCTTGTCAGTCTGACGTTAGTGTGGCTTGTCAACCTGACGTTAATGTGGCTTGTCAACCTGACGTTAGTGTGGCTTGTCAACCTGACGTTAGTGTGGCTTGTCAACCTAACGTTAGTGTGGCTTGTCAACCTGACGTTAGTGTGGCTTGTCAATCTGACGTTAGTGTGGCTTGTCAACCTGACGTTAGTGTCGCTTGTCAACCTGACGTTAGTGTGGCTTGTCAACCTGACGTTAGTGTGGCTTGTCAGTCTGACGTTAGTGTGGCTTGTCAACCTGACGTTAGTGTGGCTTGTCAACGTGACGTTAGTGTGGCTTGTCAACGTGACGTTAGTGTGGCTTGTCAACGTGACGTTAGTGTGGCTTGTCAACGTAACGTTAGTGTGGCTTGTCAACCTGACGTTAGTGTGGCTTGTCAACCTGACGTTAGTGTGGCTTGTCAATCTGGCGTTAGTGTGGCTTGTCAATCTGACGTTAGTGTGGCTTGTCAACCTGACGTTAGTGTGGCTTGTCAACCTGACGTTAGTGTGGCTTGTCAACCTGACGTTAGTGTGGCTTGTCAACCTGACGTTAGTGTGGCTTGTCAACCTGACGTTAGTGTGGCTTGTCAACCTGACGTTAGTGTGGCTTGTCAGTCTGACGTTAGTGTGGCTTGTCAGCCTGACGTTAGTGTGGCTTGTCAACCTGACGTTAGTGTGGCTTGTCAGTCTGACGTTAGTGTGGCTTGTCAACCTGACGTTAGTGTGGCTTGTCAACCTGACGTTAGTGTGGCTTGTCAACCTGACGTTAATGTGGCTTGTCAACCTGACGTTAGTGTGGCTTGTCAACCTGACGTTAGTGTGGCTAGTCAGTCTGACATTAGTGTGGCTTGTCAACCTGACGTTAGTGTGGCTTGTCAACCTGACGTTAGTGTGGCTTGTCAACCTGACGTTAGTGTGGCTTGTGGTTATTGTGAGTCAAGATAAGTGTAGAACTTTTTCCGATACTGACTTTAAAAGGATGTCTTACTCGTTTCTTTTCGTGGTGACAGGTGGTGGTGGCAGGTGGTGGTGACAGGTGGTGGTGACAGGTGGTAATGAGGGGGTGGCGGTGGTGACTGGTGGTGGTGGTGGCGACAGGTGGTGGTGGTGGCAGGTGCTGGTGGTGACAGATAGTGGTGTTGACAGGTGGTTATGGCAGGTGGCATCACTGTGTATCTCACAACTTGCTTGACGAACTTTTTCCCCGGCCGCGGCAACATCCGGTGACCGTGGGTCGTCACTGATACTGGAGCACCGCAAGTGTTGCGGTGTTGATTCTGAAGCACCGCCAGTGTGGTGATGATACTGGAGCGCCTCCAGCGTTTCGGCGGTGATCATCGTAGCGCAGTCTTCTGTTGATACTGGAGCAACAGGTTCCTGTATCCCTAAACCCTGACGTTATCCCCTTCCTTCCCCCTCTCCCCCCCTCCCCCTTACCCTACCCCTTCCCCCTTCCCTCCCCCTCCCCTACCCCTCCCCCCTTCCCCCTTCCCCCTTCCCCCTTCCCCCTTCCCCATTCCCCCTTCCTCCTTCCCCTCCCCCCTCCCCCACCTTCAGCCTCTTCACAAAAACATCTTCGGTCGTGTTCCAAAAAATATATTTTTATCCTTCGGAGACAGCTTTTCGTTTTCTTCCACTACTCAGTAGGACTTTTTTTTTTTTTCTACTGGAGGAGGAGCAGCAGCAGATACCCGGAGGACACCAGTTCCTCCGGGAGTGAGAAAATGTTATATCAAGTTAATTAGCGGAGAGGAGAAGGAGATCAAGGCTGCCCGGCCTTCCCCCCCCCCTCACCCCCACCAGGTTGATAGTGTCAGCGAGGAGAATTGAGAGCTGACACACACACACACACACACACACACAGAGTTGTCAGGAATTGGGACAATCGAGAGAGTTAAGTAGTAGATGCAGGATCCATACATAGCGACCAGCGAAGGGGCGGAGGCCAAGAGCTATGACTCGACCTCTTCAACCACAATTACGTGAGTATACACATATAGTTTCCTCTGAACCACCTGCTTAAGTCTACTGGTTATCTATATGTGTCAAGTTCCATATGTCAGTAGTAGCAGTATTTGAGGAAGGAGACAGGCAGCAGTGTTGGACTACAAACCTGCACCAATAACATGTATACTGTGTAAGTTAATTGAGATAATCACAAGGCGAGTGGTAGACCACCTGGAGACATGACTTCATGAACGATGACCAGCATGAGTTTACAGGTGACAAATCTCGTCCCACAAACCTGTTGGACTTCTGTTGTACAAGAATGGTATACAATACCGACAAGATGAAATTAAGACACATGTGCAACATCTGGGTATCTTTATTGTATACCCAGATGTTGCACATGTGGAGTTCTGTTTTAAAGTATTGTAACGAAAGTGAGGCATGAAAGAAGGATGTGTGTGGAATGCCTATTCTTGGACGTCAAGAAGGCATCTGATGTCACGCCTCACAAAGGCATCGTAAGAAAAGTTTTACAAACAGGCAATAGTAACTGGGAATCTATTATAGTGATCAAAAAGTGCAGAGTTGTCTGAATGAGAAACAATAACAAGCAGGGTACCGCAAGGATAAATATTTGGAACATTGACATGAGAGATGAGAGACGTGTACTGTACCTGTTTGTTGATATAAAATTAACGAGAATAAAAAAAAAAGATGAAAGATAAGGGAAGGATACAAATTAACGTTCAGCGCTGTATGATCCTTGTGAGTTTAGCGCTCAGTTATGATTACATTAATATATATTGACGTGGACAACTGCTGGAGTTGTCAGACATGTCCCCTCAGGAAGGTTCCTTGAGGTTGGTGAGGGGCTCTTGATTTAGGGAATTGGATCTGTGCTCCAGTTCCCCGAATTAAGCCTGAATGTCTTCCACATCCTCCCCCCCCCCAGGCGCTGCATAATCCTACGGGTTTAGTGCTTCCCTTTGATTATAATAATAATAATGTCAGACATGTGGCTACTTGAATTCAACCTCCATAAAATACAAGATTCTATAAATGAAAAAAGTGGTTAAGAGACCAGAAACTGAGTATTGTTTGGGGGACAAAAACTTCAAGCCTCACTAAAGGAGAAGGATTTATGGGTGAGCATAGTGTCGAGCATCTCACCAGAGAAATCTCAAGTCATTCAGGGCTCTCTGTACAACATATGTCAGACCTATCTTCGAGTATGCACTGAAGAAAGTGAAGAGGTAGGCAATGAGATTAGTCCCTGAACTGAGAGGTATGAGCTAAGAGGTATGAGTTAAGTCTAAGAGGTATGGGCTGAGAGGAGGTTCTAAAGAAACTCATCCAGAAAACACAAGACGTTAAAAGAATCAAATGAGACATAACAAAATGCTCAGAGGACTTAATAGGGTAGACATAGACTGTTCGAGAGGCGGGAAATAGGTACAAGAGGACGCGCACCCAACCCAGTAAATACCAACCCAGTTCTCTTCTTACCCAACCTTATTAATAACTATGCAACCATTATATTAGCTAGCCAGTCAGGTAAACAACCGCTCAACATTATAAGCTTTCTGGTAAACACATTAACTGCAAACAAAGCTGCCTAAACACTGACCGGACTAACATGTAAGCTTCCAACCAACCCAAATATACAATTAGACAACCAAACAACCAAATGAGGCATAACCAAACACACAGACATCCAAAATACTCGTTTAGGATATGAGAGATTTAGCTAACTGTCTTGTGTATAGGTCTCTTGTCCTCCACCTGTCCAGCCTCCATGGAGGTGATCCCTCCAACTGTCCAGCCTCCATGGAGGTGATCCCTCTACCTGTCTAGCCTCCATGGAGGTGATCCCTCCACCTGTCCAGCTTCCATGGAGGTGATCCCTCCACCTGTCCAGCTTCCATGGAGGTGATCCCTCCACCTGTCCAGCTTCCATGGAGGTGATCCCTCCACCTGTCCAGCTTCCATGGAGGTGATCCCTCCACCTGTCCAGCTTCCATGGAGGTGATCCCTCCACCTGTCCAGCCTCCATGGAGGTGATCCCCCCACCTGTCCAGTCTCAATGGAGATGATCCCTCCACCTGTCCAGCCTCCATGGAGGTGATCCCTCCACCTGTCCAGCCTCCATGGAGGTGATCCCTCCACCTGTCCAGCCTCCATGGAGGTGATCCCTCCACCTGTCCAGCCTCCATGGAGGTGATCCCTCCACCTGTCCAGCCTCCATGGAGGTGATCCCTCCACCTGTCCAGCCTCCATGGAGGTGATCCCTCCACCTTTCCAGCCTCCATGGATGTGTTCCCTCCATCTGTCCAGCCTCCATGGAGGTGTTCCCTCCTGCCCAGCCTTCCATCTTCCAACAGCAGCAACAGGTGGCAATAGCAACAACTGCTGGGCCCCTCAAAGAAGGTTCCTTGATGCTAGAGAGGGGCTCTTGATCTAAGGAACTGGATCACTGCTCCAATTCCTTGAATCAAGCATGAATGCCTTCCATTCTCGGAGCCACTGTATGACCCCTATGGGTTTTAGTGTTCCCCAGGAATGTATTAACTGCTACTGTTGCTGCTGCTAGTGGTGCTACTGCTGTTGCTGCTGCTAGTGGTGCTACTACTGTTGCTGCTGCTAGTGGTGCTACTACTGTTGCTGCTGCTAGTGCTGCTACTACTGCTAGTGCTGCTACTACTGTTGCTGCTGCTAGTGGTGCTACTATTGTTGCTGCTGCTAGTGCTGCTACTACTGTTGCTGCTGCTAGTGGTGCTACTACTGTTGCTGCTGCTAGTGGTGCTACTACTGCTGCTGCTGCTAGTGGTGCTACTTCTGTTGCTGCTGCTAGTGGTGCTACAACTGTTGCTGCTGCTAGTAGTGCTACTACTGTTGCTGATGCTAGTGCTGCTACTACTGTTGCTGCTGCTAGTGCTGCTACTACTGTTGCTGCTGCTAGTGCTGCTACTACCGTTGCTGCTGCTAGTGCTACTACTGTTGCTGCTGCTAGTGCTACCATTGTTGCTGCTGCTAGTGGTGCTACTACCGTTGCTGCTGCTAGGGCTGCTACTACTGTTGCTGCTGCTAGGGCTGCTACTACTGTTGCTACTGCTAGTGGTGCTACTACTGTTGCTGCTGCTAGTGGTGCTACTACTGTTGCTGCTAGTGGTGCTACTACTGTTGCTGCCGCTAGTGCTGCTACTACTGTTGCTGCTTCTAGAGCTGCTACTACTGCTGCTGCTAGTGGTGCTGCTACTACTGTTGCTGCTAGTGGTGCTACTACTGTTGCTGCTGCTAGTGGTGCTACCACTGTTTCTGCTGCTAGTGCTGCTACTACTGTTGCTGCTAGTGCTGCTACTACTGTTGCTGCTAGTGGTGCTACTATTGTTGCTGCTGCTAGTGCTGCTACAACTGTTGCTGCTGCTAGTGCTACTACCGTTGCTGCTGCTAGTGCTGCTACTACCGTTGCTGCTGCTAGTGCTGCTACTACTGTTGCTGCTGCTAGTGCTGCTACTACCGTTGCTGCTGCTAGTGCTACTACTGTTGCTGCTGCTAGTGGTGCTACTACCGTTGCTGCTGCTAGGGCTGCTACTACTGTTGCTGCTGCTAGTGCTACTACCGTTGCTGCTGCTAGTGCTGCTACTACTGTTGCTGCTAGTGCTGCTACTACTGTTGCTGCTGCTAGTGCTGCTACTACTGTTGCTGCTGCTAGTGCTGCTACTACTGTTGCTGCAGCTAGTGCTGCTACTACTGTTGCTGCTGCTAGTGCTGCTACTACTGTTGCTGCTAGTGCTGCTACTACTGTTGCTGCTGCTAGTGCTGCTACTACTGTTGCGGGCTGTTTAGTGCTGCTACTACTGTTGCTGCTGCTAGTGGTGCTACTACTGTTGTTGCTGCTAGTGCTGCTACTACCGTTGCTGCTGCTAGTGCTACTACTGTTGCTGCTGCTAGTTCTACTGTTGCTGCTGCTAGTGCTGCTACTACTGTTGCTGCTGCTAGTGCTACTACTGTTGCTGCTGCTAGTGCTACTACTGTTGCTGTTGCTAGTGCTACTACTGTTGCTGCTGCTAGTGCTACTACTGTTGCTGCTGCTACTGCTGGAAATAAGAGCAACAGCAGCAGGCAAGATCAACAGCAGTAACAGCAGGAAGCAACATAAGCAGCAGCGGTAGCAGCACCAGCTGGAGTCAACACCAGCAGTAGCAGCACCAGCAGCAGGAGGCAAGAGTAGCAGCAACAGCAGCACGAAGGAGGTGGCAGCAGCAACAGCAGGTGGTCTGACCCTCCTGAAGGCGCCTCTGCAGAAGTTGTTATCGCTAACGTTCTGCATGAGTGAGATCCCTGACGTGTGTCAGGAAGCCTTGCTCCTCCCTGCCTCACACGGTCGTGTATCTGACTACTGCCTCTCACAACTTACAAAAGAGGCAGTGTATAAATCCCTCTAGTCGTCCCTCCGTTCCTAGCTCCGTTCGTTCTCTTGTTCTTATTCCCGTTCGCTCGCTTGTTCTTATTTCCATTTGTTTGCCTCTTCGTGTACTCGTTCGTTTGTTTATATTTCCGTTCGTTCACTTGTTCGTACTCTCGTACATCTTCCCATAGTTCCGTTCGTTCAACTGTCCATAGTCCTGTTCGTTTGATTGTATATAGTCCCCTCCCCTTCGCTCATACATTAGTAGCTCATTCACTTCTTTGTAATCCCGTTTATTCGTATTTTTCGAAGTTGGTTGGTGTGTTAGGTTTGAAGCCTATCAACTACGTCTTGGGTCTGTAAGGCCCAAGACGTAGTCCATACACTTCTAACGAATTCTTTAATGCCTGAGGCAGGGATTTATCTATCAGTGTGTATACCCTGAGATATATACCCTGAAACATACATCTCTCAGCGTGTATACCCTGAGATGTATACTCTGGAACATACACCTCTCGTTGTGTATACCCTGAGATGTATGCCCTGGAACATACACCTCTCGGTGTGTATACCCTGAGATGTATACCCTGGAACATACACCTCTCGTGTGATACCCGAGATATACCCTGGAACAACACCTTCGGTGGTATCCCTGAATGTTCTCTGGAAACTACACCTCTCGGGGTGCATACCCTAATGTATACTCTGGGAACATACACCTCTCGGTGTGTATACCCTGAGATGTATGCCCTGGAACATACACCTCTCGGTGTGTATACTCAGATGTATACCCTGTAACATACACCTCTCGGTGTGTATACCCTGAGATGTATACTCTGGAACATACACCTCTCGGTGTGCATACCCTGAGATGGATACCCTGGAACATACACCTCTCGGTGTGCATACCCTGAGATGGATACCCTGGAACATACACCTCTCGGTGTGTATACCCTGAGATGTATACCCTGGAACATACACCTCTCGGTGTGTGTACCCTGAGATGTATACTCTGGAACATACACCTCTCGGTGTGTATACCCTGAGATGTATGCCCTGGAACATACACCTCTCGGTTTGTATACCCTGGAACATACACCTATCGGTGTGTATACCCTGAGATGTATACTCTGGAACATACACCTCTCGGTATGTATACCCTGAGATGTATACCTTGGAACATACACCTCTCGGTGTGTATACCCTGAGATGTATACTCTGGAACATACGCCTCTCGGTGTATATACCCTGAGATGTATACTCTGGAACATACACCTCTCGGTGTGTATATCCTGAGATGTATACCCTGGAACATACACCTCTCGGTGTGTATACCCTGAGATGTATACTCTGGAACATACACCTCTCGGTGTGTATACCCTGAGATGTATACCCTGGAACATACACCTCTCGGTATGTATACCCTGAGATGTATATCCTGGAACATACACCTCTCGGTGTGTATACCCTGAGATGTACAATCTGGAACATACACCTCTCGGTATGTATACCCTGGAACATACACCTCTCGGTGTGTATACCCTGAGATGTATACTCTGGAACATACACCTCTCGGTGTGTATACCCTGAGATGTATACCCTGGAACATACACCTCTCGGTATGTATACCCTGAGATGTATACCTTGGAACATACACCTCTCGGTGTGTATACCCTGAGATGTATACTCTGGAACATACACCTCTCGGTGTATATACCCTGAGATGTATACCCTGGAACATACACCTCTCGGTGTGTATACCCTGAGATGTATACTCTGGAACATACACCTCTCGGTGTGTATACCCTGAGATGTATATCCTGGAACATACACCTCTCGTTGTGTATACCCTGAGATGTATGCCCTGGAACATACACCTCTCGGTTTGTATACCCTGGAACATACACCTCTCGGTGTGTATACCCTGAGATGTATACTCTGGAACATACACCTCTCGGTGTGTATACCCTGAGATGTATACCCTGGAACATACACCTCTCGGTATGTATACCCTGAGATGTATACCTTGGAACATACACCTCTCGGTGTGTATACCCTGAGATGTATACTCTGGAACATACACCTCTCGGTGTATATACCCTGAGATGTATACCCTGGAACATACACCTCTCGGTGTGTATACCCTGAGATGTATACTCTGGAACATACACCTCTCGGTGTGTATACCCTGAGATGTATATCCTGGAACATACACCTCTCGGTGTGTATACCCTGAGATGTATACTCTGAAACATACACCTCTCGGTGTGTATACCCTGAGATGTATAATCTGGAACATACACCTCTCGGTGTGTATACCCTTAGATGTATACTCTGGAACATACACCTCTCGGTGTGTATACCCTGAGATGTATATCCTGGAACATACACCTCTCGGTGTGTATACCCTGAGATGTATACTCTGGAACATACACCTCTCGGTGTGTATACCCTGAGATGTATACTCTGGAACATACACCTCTCGGTGTGTATACCCTTAGATGTATACTCTGGAACATACACCTCTCGGTATGTATACCCTGAGATGTATACCTTGGAACATACACCTCTCGGTGTGTATACCCTGAGATGTATACTCTGGAACATACACCTCTCGGTGTGTATACCCTGAGATGTATACCTTGGAAACATACACCTCGGTGTGTATACCCTGAGATGTATACTCTGGACACATACACCTCTCGGTATGTATACCCTGAGATGTATACCTTGGAACATACACCTCTCGGTATGTATACCCTGAGATGTATACCTTGGAACATACACCTCTCGGTGTGTATACCCTGAGATGTATACCTTGGAACATACACCTCTCGGTATGTATACCCTGAGATGTATACCTTGGAACATACACCTCTCGGTATGTATACCCTGAGATGTATACCTTGGAACATACACCTCTCGGTGTGTATACCCTGAGATGTATACTCTGGAACATACACCTCTCGGTATGTATACCCTGAGATGTATACCTTGGAACATACACCTCTCGGTGTGTATACCCTGAGATGTATACTCTGGAACATACACCTCTCGGTATGTATACCCTGGAACATACACCTCTCGGTGTGTATACCCTGAGATGTATACTCTGGAACATACACCTCTCGGTGTGTATACCCTGAGATGTATATCCTGGAACATACACCTCTCGGTGTGTATACCCTGAGATGTATACCCTGGAACATACACCTCTCGGTGTGTATACCCTGAGTGTATACTCTGGAACATACACCTCTCGGTGTGTATACCCTGAGATGTATACTCTGGAACATACACCTCTCGGTGTGTATACCCTGAGATGTATACTCTGGAACATACACCTCTCGGTGTGTATACCCTGAGATGTATACTCTGGAACATACACCTCTCGGTGTGTATACCCTGAGAAACATAAACCCATACCCAGATATATAATATAAAACAGATTATTATTGTAATTATTATTAATATTCCTTGGCAAACGCTAAACCCGTAGGGGTCATGCAGCTCCCAGGAAAGGATAATCAGGCTTGATCCTAGGGAAGGGAGGGGCAGCTCAGATTCCTTGGATCAAGAGGATTATATTTCGTGAGTCACAGACTCCCCCCCCCTCCCCCCCCAAAAAAAAAATAGCCTATAACACTACCTTCAAAATTAAAAAAAGTAATGCAATTTTTTAATAATAATTATAATTATAATTATAATAAAGTAATGAACACTTGTCAGTGTCCAGTAATAATCCACATGGATACAGAAACACCGGAGGTTGATGTGTATATTTCGATCCCCTTGTGGGATCCTCTTGATCTGCTGAGGAGGATCCCAGAAGGGGGTCGATATATACAGATCAATCGACCTCTCCTGTGTTTCTTTCACCATCTGGGTTATTACTGAGTGGTAATAAATCTTTATTTCTGAAAAGTAGAGTATACAGTTGATACGGGATTAGTTGGCCTTCTTAGCGGGTTATGCAGGGGTTTACAGGCGGACTGAAGGGGCATGTCAGTTCCCCTGGCTTACAGTAATATGTTATATTTCCCCTATATTCTACCTCATCCATAATTACTATCGTATTTGCTTTGTCTGCTTTCATAAGGGGAAGTTCAGGATCTTTTCTTAATTCATGGTGTAGCTTAACAAATCTTTTATGACAATTGTGTTGCAGAGAAAAATACAGCATATGCTTGCAGAAGTGGACCGTATACTGCAGTCAGGTGTGGAGAAGCAGGAGGAGGCGGAGTCACCATTGGACAAATCCACTAGTTTAAGTAGGTCATGCCTGTAGGTTAAGCAAGAGTAGAAGTCCCTGTATCAAGATCCCAATATAGCTTAAGTTATCTAAGTTGTGTGAGAATTTTGTGCTAAGTTGAATTGACTGTTATCTTGGTGAGGATGAAAGTTGAGGCGGCCTCCCAGGTCTCAGGCTAATAATGTTAAGACGCAATGTGTAATTTACAATACTTTATTTAGAAAACAAATGCCATAAGCCGCATAATGAGATTTAATAACATGTCCGTATATAATAGCATTGATGAACGAGGATAAACAAACATGAACGTTGATCTGGAGTTTCCTTGTTCATTTGATCGTCAACTTCAAGGTGAGTTCGGGTTGTCGGTGTATCGAAGAATCGACAACTCTCGTCCAAGCTTGACCATGACGAGAGTGGAGACCTGGATGTAGACTACAGTATCCAGTTATATTCTGGAACTTATCCGTCTACCAAGTGCAGGGCTAGATCCGCCTCAATACTCCACACAATAGAAACAGATTTAGAACTAATGATCTCAAGCAACTGTTAAGTTAGCTCTTGGAATAACTTTAAAATGGCGAGAGCTTGTCAAAACACTGGATTGTTATCGATCGATGACGGTGTCTCCAGTCCCAGTTAGCCTTGTCGGTCATCTCAAAATAAATAGCAAAACCACCGCTAAAATCGTGTAAAATCTGGCTAATTGTGCCCATGCAAATGAGATGTCACAACACTCGCCTCCCAGTTCACACAACCAGCTGATGAATTAGATAAATTTGAGTTAAATAATGAATTGTTTATTGAATATTGTTAGTTTGTGTGTGTTTCAGTAACTTCCTGAGACTCCCGTTACTTACAGCACTCCTGGCAACGTTAGTCACTCCAGCAGGGCTGGCAACGTTAGTCACTCCAGCAGGGCTGGCAACGTTAGTCACTCCAGCAGGGCTGGCAACGTTAGTCACTCCAGCAGGGCTGGCAACGTTAGTCACCCCAGCAGGCCTGGCAACGTTAGGCACCCCAGTAGGCCGCCTGGCAACGTTAGTAATCCCTGCAGTCCTGGCAACGTTAGTCACCCCTGCAGTCCTGGCAACGTTAGTCACCCCAGCAATCCTGGCAACGTTAGTCACTCCAGCAATCCTGGCAACGTTAGTTACCTCAGCAATCCTGGCAACGTTAGTCACCTCAGCAATCCTGGCAACGTTAGTCATCCCAGCAATCCTGGCAACGTTAGTCACCCCAGCAGTCCTGGCAACGTTAGTCACCCCAGCATTCCTGGGAACGTCAGTCACCCCAACATCCCTGGAAGCACTACCATCACCCCAGTCTAGAATCTTTCTTAATATAACGTCATGGAGTCATCCTTCCCTTCCTCGCATCGATTACCTGTCAGTTCCCAGGCGTTGAAGTGAAAAATGAGTCATTAAGCGCAATGAAGGGCGGAGGCTCGGTCCTCCATCCACTAATCGCCTAGGAGGAAATTTATGAAATTTAGTCGGAAGTGACTAGTGTCATCCACTGAAACTAAACATAAAAGACCAGCCACTGGAACTTGAGACTTGGGAGAACACAAGACAAAGTTAAAATATGAAAGCAGTGAGACAGATAAGGAGGCCATGCGTCTTTCACGGCATTAGCCAATTAACTCGAAATTGAGAAGTTTAAGCGTGCAGCCGCGCACCACCCACGAAACTGGCTACCTGCTGAGTCACGTTCCTTGCATAACTGTACCATAAGAGATAACCACATATCTGTAAGCATCTCTCCCTGGTGACCCTTACGGGTTTAGTGCTTGGTTATAATATCTCTCAGATGTCTGAGATAATACGTTCTTGCCCACATCAAAAATATAAACACAAATAGACAATAAAAGACTATGCTGTAGCAAGATGCAGCCTCTGTGGGATGAACTACAGCGAGATGTAGCCTCCATGGGATGAACTACAGCGAGATGTAGCCTCCATGGGATGAACTACAGCGAGATGCAGCCTCCATGGGATGAACTACAGCGAGATGCAGTCTCCGTGGGATGAACTACAGTAAAACGTCTCCAGAAGAGAGAAGGGGTAAACTACAGCCTCCGGGGGAGGGTGGGGGATGACCCTGAAGCACCAGTCCATGTTTGGTCAGGATCAGCTGTAAACTGTAGGACTCCTCGCCGAAACAAAGGAGCTGAGAAACGGAGCAAAAACCCCCGCATCTGTTTTATATTCAAGATAATCACCATCATTATCTTTGATAATAGCAGAGAGCTCTGGTTAAAAACCTCGAGTAAATATGACGATATAATCTCCTGTCTATCTGAGGAGGCTATACAAACTATCGTAGTAAGAGTTCCGGCCGCCGGAAATAAAAAAAAAGGGTAATGATTTAACGTTCATAGACGTTCGTTGTCGAAAACGGAATGTTGGTTCAGTTGTTTAGGTTTAAAATGCTGGGTACACTTTTCTTTTTTTTTTGCCTCGCTGGAGAGGTGACTATTGTTAGTTATGTGGACTTTTATTCATGAAGACTGTTGTTAGTCATATGGACTGTTGTTAGTCATGTGGACTGTTTTTAGTCATGTGGACTGTTGTTAGCCATGTGGACTGTTGTTAGCCATGTGGACTGTTGTTAGTCATGTGGACTGTTGTTAGTCATATGGACTGTTGTTAGTCATGTGGACTGTTTTCAGTCATGTGGACTGTTGTTAGCCATGTGGACTGTTGTTAGTCATGTGGACTGTTGTTAGTCATGTGGACTGTTGTTAGTCATGTGGACTGTTGTTAGTCATGTGGACTGTTTTCAGTCATGTGGACTGTTGTTAGCCATGTGGACTGTTGTTAGTCATGTGGACTGTTGTTAGTCATGTGGACTGTTGTTAGTCATATGGACTGTTGTTGTCATGTGGACTGTTTTCAGTCATGTGGACTGTTGTTAGCCATGTGGACTGTTGTTAGTCATGTGGACTGTTGTTAGCCATGTGGACTCTTGTTAGTCATGTGGACTGTTGTTAGTCATGTGGACTGTTGTTAGTCATGTGGACTGTTGTTAGCCATGTGGACTGTTGTTAGTCATGTGGACTGTTGTTAGTCATGTGGACTGTTGTTAGTCATGTGGACTGTTGTTAGTCATGTGGACTGTTGTTAGTCATATGGACTGTTGTTAGTCATGTGGACTGTTTTCAGTCATGTGGACTGTTGTTAGCCATGTGGACTGTTGTTAGTCATGTGGACTGTTGTTAGTCATGTGGACTGTTTTCAGTCATGTGGACTGTTGTTAGCCATGTGGACTGTTGTTAGCCATGTGGACTGTTGTTAGTCATGTGGACTGTTGTTAGTCATGTGGACTGCTGTTAGCCATGTGGATTGCTGTTAGTCATGTGGACTGTTGTTAGCCATGTGGACTGTTGTTAGTCATGTGGACTGTTGTTAGTCATGTGGATTGTTGTTAGTCATGTGGACTGTTGTTAGTCATATGGACTGCTGTTAGTCATGTGGACTGTTGTTAGTCATGTGGACTGTTGTTAGTCATGTGGACTGTTGTTAGTCATGTGGACTGCTGTTAGCCATGTGGACTGCTGTTAGCCATGTGGACTGTTGTTAGCCATGTGGACTGTTGTTAGCCATGTGGACTGTTGTTAGTCATGTGGACTGCTGTTAGCCATGTGGACTGCTGTTAGTCATGTGGACTGTTGTTAGTCATGTGGACTGTTGTTAGTCATGTGGACTGTTGTTAGCCATGTGGACTGTTGTTAGTCATGTGGACTGTTGTTAGTCATGTGGACTGTTGTTAGTCATGTGGACTGCTGTTATCCATGTGGACTGTTGTTAGTTATGTGGACTGTTGTTAGTCATGTGGACTGTTGTTAGTCATATGGACTGCTGTTATTCGTAAGGACTGTTGTTAGTCGATTGTTATTCATGTGGGCTGTTATTTATAAGGACTATAGTTAGACATGTAGACTGTTAGTCATGAGGACTGTTGTTAGTCATGAGGACTGTTGTTAGTCATGTATGAGTACTCAGTTATCACTTGTGAAGAGTGTCGTGCGAAGATGACAAAAGATCTTTGTTTTCTTCCTAAACTGCGTACTAAGCTATTGTTTTTGTGTTAACGTGTTTTTCTCCTTAAATTGAGCACAGAGCTATTGTTTATCTTGTATTGCTTTTGTCTTTTTTTTAACTGGCTTTTATCTTTCCAGAGTCCTTACTGCGGCCTTTTTTAAGCATTTTAATGACCTTTTAATTAGTTTAGCCTGGGGGAGCTTGATACTCGGGCTCTTGATCCCGCCTCTTTAATTGGCTGACTTGATCTTGACCTGTCGTATCTTTACATGAAGCTGTGTAGTATTTTTTTTTCCTGTGCAGCTCTCTGCGTCCCACTTCTCCGCTAATCGTTACTCTGACTTGGCTGGTTAGCGAACGAAGGATCGAGCCTCCAGCGTTCCTTTGTGTGCGGATGCCCCGCACGGGTTTAGCGCTTCTCGTGAGAAGACTGTTAATCTACGCCTCTGGACAGAGTAGATCACGGGTAGATTACGGGTAGAACAGAGTTAACTTTGTCGTTTTGCGAGCGACTAGTCGCCACTTTCGCACTATCTTGGCGCTAATTCCCTAGTGGGTTTAGCGATTAGTTATGATTGTAATAATAATAAGAATAATTGGAGGTAATTAGTGTATCGGTGATGTGTCGCGTCCGTTCCCGTGTCTACGGTGAACGTGAGGAACGACACTGACACTACTGAACAGTTCATGATGGAATGTCCAGACGATATTGTGTGCAACTGGCGAGTAATGAGAAGTCGTGCGTTTGTATGGGAGGTCGTGTGTGTGTACGGGAGATCGTGCGTCTGTATGGGAGGTCGTGCGTGTTTACAGGAGGTCGTGCGCCTGTATGGGAGGTCGTGTGTGTGTACGGGAGGTCGTGCGCCTGTATGGGAGGTCGTGGGTGTTTACAGGAGGTCGTGCGCCTACACGGGACGTTGTGCATCTGTATGGGGGAGGGGTCGTGCGTCTGTACGGGAGATTGTGCGCCTCTAAGCATACATAAACTCAACAGTAATTTTAATATCAGTTATTTCAATGATCGTGGCGGTAAAATCGTCTTGTAGGATCCGCTGTTCTTTTGTTTCTTTTCCTTATTCGCTTTACAACGCTCTGTCTGACACTCAGCAATACTCTGTAATACTCGCTTTTATAGTGAGGGACATGAAATTCAGCGGTGATTGTTCCCTTGTTTATGTTCGTCCATTCTCATGTTTCATTTGTAAATACGACTGTTTTTGGCCTCCAAGTTTTCCTTTATTCACGCCAATAATTTGTATCTTCGGTCTGTAATCCCAGCTTGTGTAATGGTCATCTATGTGGCGCTGTGTTGAAGGCTCTCCTGTGGTCTAGGAATGTGCAGTCTACCTTCCCTTCACACACACTCGTCTACTCTGCATGAGAGACGAGAGTTTCTGAACATGTGTTGATGTTTTGTGATCAAATCCGTCATCTCAAGGTGCACCGCTGGCATAATTCTTGCTTCCTCCGGTACCTAACAGCACTTAACACAGCCTCTCAGAGATACTGGTCTGGTTTCTTTCTTGAAGACTCAACTGAATTACGTTAGCGGTCTTTCAGGTGTCTGGTGGTGGTTCTCTCAGTGTGTTCTTCAAGATCTCAGCAAAGCAGTTTGCCGTTCGTCACTGATCCATTTTTTCAATAATAAAATCTTGGTTTTTGTTTTTGTTTTTCAAGTGTGAGATTAGGTCACAGGTTTACGCTTTCTTGGTTGCTTTGATGTTAATAATAATAATAAATTATTATTATGTTTCTGCAAGTACATGATGTACCTGGTACATACCTAGCTGACATCATTGGCATACTGTATAGAAAGTCCCTGTATAGGAAGTCGCATTTCGGGCAACTTAGGTTAATCTTGGATTCTACCCACAGCAGTCGACTAGCACCCAGGTACCTACTTACTGCTAGGTGAACAGGAAACCTCGGGTGTGTAGAAGCATGCCCAACGTGTCATGTGTGCCGGGGACCATTCGAGGACCACTCCCCCTCAGTGTGAGCTACCAACCAAACTGATTCCTGATCAATGCTGAAGACGACTTGAAGTATTTCATGTCGTTCACCACATACTTTGTTATCGTTATCCATGAGTTGATCTCTGTCTTCATTTAACTTGCTTTCAATAATCCATAATCGAATCTCGGCACATCCTATCCTCTTCCCCATAAATACCAATTTCCCCTATCAACGCCCCTCTACTACCTGCTCAAAATACACACACACACACACACACACACACACACACACACACACACACACACACACACACACACACACACACACACACAGGGATGTTAGGAAGTATTCAGCCACAGAGTAGTCAGGAAGTGGAATAGTTTGGGAAGCGATGTAGTGGAGGCAGGATCCATACATAGCTTTAAGCAGAGGCATGATAAAGCTCAATGTTCAAGGAGAGTGACCTAGTAGCGACCAGTGAAGAGGCGGGGCCAGGAGCTTGGAATCGACCCCTGCAACCTCAACTAGGTGAGTACACACACACACACACACACACATACATACACACACACATACACACATAAACACAACACTGCCTCAGCCACACCTGTGCATCTTTGACATTTACAGAAATATATACATTTCCTCTACAGTTTCTTCGAGCCATAAAGGCGGAGGCTGGAGTCAGAGAGCAGCTAGTGAGGGGTTGAAACCTTAAGAACAGCTAGCAAGAGGGAGATTGAAACCCCCTCTCTGCAAGTAACCCTCTAGAGTGTAACAATTATGAAGATCACTGTTAAGATCAACTAGGCGTTCTTGTGTCTGTGAAGGAGCCACTCCCTACTTGGTGGGGTTGTAGCACTGGCTTGAGTGATCTTGGTGCTGGTAACATTGTTGTAGCACTGGCTTGAGTGATCTTGGAGATGGTAGCATTGTTGTAGCACTGGCTTGAGTGATCTTGGCGATGGTAGCATTGTTGTAGCACTGGCTTGAGTGATCTTGACGATGGTAGCATTGTTGTAGCACTGGTTTGAGTGATCTTGGCGATGGTAGCATTGTTGTAGCACTGGCTTGGGTGATATTGGTGCTGGTAGCATTGTTGTAGCACTGACTTGAGTGATATTGGTGCTGGTAGCATTGTTGTAGCACTGACTTGAGTGATATTGGCGATGGTAGCATTGTTGTAGCACTGACTTGAGTGATCTTGGCGATGGTAGCATTGTTGTAGCACTGACTTGAGTGATATTGGTGCTGGTAGCATTGTTGTAGCACTGACTTGAGTGATATTGGCGATGGTAGCATTGTTGTAGCACTGACTTGAGTGATCTTGGTGCTGGTAGCATTGTTGTAGCACTGACTTGAGTGATATTGGTGCTGGTAGCATTGTTGTAGCACTGACTTGAGTGATATTGGTGCTGGTAGCATTGTTGTAGCACTGGCTTGAGTGATATTGGCGATGGTAGCATTGTTGTAGCACTGACTTGAGTGATCTTGGTGCTGGTAGCATTGTTGTAGCACTGACTTGAGTGATCTTGGTGCTGGTAGCATTGTTGTAGCACTGGCTTGAGTGATATTGGTGCTGGTAGCATTGTTGTAGCACTGGCTTGAGTGATCTTGGTGCTGGTAGCATTGTTGTAGCACTGACTTGAGTGATCTTGGTGCTGGTAGCATTGTTGTAGCACTGACTTGAGTGATCTTGGTGCTGGTAGCATTGTTGTAGCACTGGCTTGAGTGATCTTGGTGCTGGTAGCATTGTTGTAGCACTGGCTTGAGTGATATTAGCGATGGTAGCATTGTTGTAGCACTGACTTGAGTGATCTTGGTGCTGGTAGCATTGTTGTAGCACTGACTTGAGTGATCTTGGTGCTGGTAGCATTGTTGTAGCACTGGCTTGAGTGATATTGGTGCTGGTAGCATTGTTGTAGCACTGGCTTGAGTGATATTGGTGCTGGTAACATAGTTGTAGCACTGGCTTGAGTGATATTGGTGCTGGTAGCATTGTTGTAGCACTGGCTTGAGTGATATTGGTGCTGGTAGCATTGTTGTAGCATTGGCTTGAGTGATATTGGTGCTGGTATCATTGTTGTAGCACTGGCTTGAGTGATGTTGGTGCTGGTAACATAGTTGTAGCACTGGCTTGAGTGACATTGGTGCTGGTAACATAGTTGTAGCACTGGTTTGAGTGATATTGGTGCTGGTAGCATTGTTGTAGCACTGGCTTGAGTGATATTGGTGCTGGTAGCATTGTTGTAGCACTGGCTTGAGTGATATTGGTGCTGGTAGCATTGTTGTAGCACTGGCTTGAGTGATATTGGTGCTGGTAACATAGTTGTAGCACTGGCTTGAGTGACATTGGTGCTGGTAACATAGTTGTAGCACTGGCTTGAGTGATATTGGTGCTGGTAGCATTGTTGTAGCACTGGCTTGAGTGATATTGGTGCTGGTAACATAGTTGTAGCACTGGCTTGAGTGATATTGGTGCTGGTAACATAGTTGTAGCACTGGCTTGAGTGATATTGGTGCTGGTAACATCGATTTAGCACTACCGGCTGGACTGTAGAATCTGAAGGATTGAATATCTCATTTGAGAGCTTCAGAGACTTAAGGTGGAGCTGTAGATATCTTGTTACATTGTACTGAGGCTGCTTTGTAAGACTTGTAAGAATTGTAGATACTTACGTAGATATTGTAGATATTTTATGTTACTTGCAAATTGTCTCTTGCCAGACTGAGGAAATATGGAGCACTTGTATATTTGGCAAGAAATTATCTCTTAAAGACTCGGGTGATTGTAGCTTTCATATAATTGGCTGTGAAATCAGATAGGTTGTAATAGGCAAATAGGTGGTTGGTGGAGACGTTATTTAGTTATAGATGACACTTCCCTTGAGATTCCTCAGTTGGTTGTAACAACCAATTTCGGTGTTAAATCAGTTACGTTATATAAATTCTTTGAGTTGACGTCAGGTAAGAAGTTAAGAACGTACTGGCATTTGAACGGCATTCCTGTCTTGTTTACGTGTATATGTGATGTTAGCAGCACTTTAGTTCTTGTCTGGTGCTGGTTGAGCGCTCTTACGGACGTGTAAATAACTGGAGGTGAGGAATGCGAGGCATATGCAACACCTGGGTAATTTTGAAGACGTTTCGCTATTGACCAAACGTCTTCAGATGAAGACACTGAGGTGTTGCATACGTGTACTGATCCTCATCTTCCTGGTGACTGTACAACGATGTCTCGCGAAATCGTAATAATACTACTGTAAACAAATCCGAGAGGATGTGGTTAAGACCTTATATTAGCACAGTGTAATATGTTGGTGTGTACACTGTACACACTGTCCATGAAGTACACTGTACACACTGTCCATGAAGTACACTGTACACACAGTCCATGAAGTACACTGTGCACACTGCCCATGAAGTACACTGTACACACTGTCCATGAAGTACACTGTACACACTGTCCATGAAGTACACTGTACACACTGTCCATGAAGTACACTGTACACACTGTCCATGAAGTACACTGTACACACTGTCCATGAAGTACACTGTACACACTGCCCATGAAGTACACTGTACACACAGTCCATGAAGTACACTGTACACACTGTCCATGAAGTACACTGTACACACTGTCCATGAAGTACACTGTACACACTGTCCATGAAGTACACTGTACACACTGTCCATGAAGTACACTGTACACACTGTCCATGAAGTACACTGTACACACTGTCCATGAAGTACACTGTACACACTGTCCATGAAGTACACTGTACACACTGCCCATGAAGTACACTGTACACACTGTCCATGAAGTACACTGTACACACTGTCCATGAAGTACACTGTACACACTGTCCATGAAGTACACTGTACACACTGTCCATGAAGTACACTGTACACACAGTCCATGAAGTACACTGTACACACTGTCCATGAAGTACACTGTACACACTGTCCATGAAGTACACTGTGCACACTGTCCATGAAGTACACTGTACACACTGTCCATGAAGTACACTGTACACACTGTCCATGAAGTACACTGTACACAAATATGTTCCTTGTTTACACTGTTCTCCTTAACTTGATCAACATTTGTCTACACGTGTTGAACACGATCTGTCAAGTTTGCTATTGAAGGGCTGTTGATCCAAGGAAATGGAGTTACCCAACCCTTGGTATATATGAGATATATATTTTTTCTAACGAAAAAAAAATATATTTCATTGTGTTTATTATTAAATTATTGTAAACTTATCTGAAATATATTTAGTTGTATTAGACTAAATTAATTTACGCTTGTTAATATAAGGTTAGGTAAGTTTTCTAAGGTTCTTTTGGCACAAAATTATTAATTTTTACATTAACATATATGAAAAAACTATATCTTTAAATGTATAAGAAACTTTTAGAAAGGATTTAATTTTAAATGAGTTCTTGCTAATTAACTAGTTTTACCTATTCGGCACGACATTATAAAATATATATATATATATATATATATATATATATATATATATATATATATATATATATATATATATATATGTCGTGCCGAATAGGCAGAACTTGCGATCTTGGCTTAAATAGCAACGCTCATCTTGCCATATAGGACAAGTGAAAATTTGTGTATGCAATAATTTCGCCAAAATCATTCTGAACCTAACGAAAAAAATATATTTCACTGTGTTTGTTTAATATTAAATTATTGTAAACAAATCTAAAATATATTTAGTTGGGTTAGGCTAAAATAAATTGTTCTTGTTATAATAAGGTTAGGTAAGTTTTCTAAGTTCCTTTTGGTGCAAAATTATAAATTTTTACATTAACATTAATGAAAAAAAATATCTTTAAACGTATAAGAGAAAATTTTGGAAAGGACTTAATTTTAAACGAGTTCTTGCTAATTGACCAGTTTTACGTATTCGGCACGACATATATATATATATATATATATATATATATATATATATATATATATATATATATATAGAGAGAGAGAGAGAGAGAGAGAGAGAAAATAAACAATGCAAGACGAGCCACGGGGGATGGGGGGATCTTTAGCTCAAGTACTTTCACACTTCTCCATGCATCATCAGGAGCTGTGCAATGTTGCAAAGGTAGCAACAGGAGAAATGAGAGGGAGTTTCATCAGAGTGTGGTAGCGTGAGTGACTCCCTCCAGAACTCCATGCAGCCCCACCCTATAGTGTCGAACCTACGTCACTTTCATTCTCTTCCTGAGCGTAATGAAACAAGAGAAAAGAAGAGCTTGAGGTTACCTGGAGGTTATTCCGGGGATCAACGCCCCCGCGGCCCGGTCCATGACCAGGCCTCCCGATGGATCAGGGCTTGATCAACTAGGCGATACCACGTATAAAATACTGAGAGAAATTGATAAGTTGGACTGGAACAGAGACTGAGAGATTTAAACATGATCACGAGGGCACAACTGTAAGATAAACACACAGAGGAGTCTCGGGGAGGTTAGGAAGTATTGCTCCGGTCTTGGAATAATCAGGAAGTGGAACGACCTAGATCATGAAGTAGCGGTAGAAGCAGAATCCATACATAGTTTTAATAAGAGGTATGATAAGGCTGTCGATGCGCCAGGAGAGTAAACCTAGCAGTCGGCGAAGAGACGGGGCCAAGAGCTAAGACTCAACCGGACAGCTCAAAAGAAACTGAACAGCATCAGCACAATAGGGAATGATATGAAGCTGTCGAGTGAACTGGATAGACCAAATGAAGTGGAACCTGCAAGAGGGAGAGAGAGAGAGGGGAGAGAGGGAGGGGAAAAGAGAGAGAGAGAGAGGATGAATGAATCAGTGATAATGTGAGAACTACTAGAGAATATCTGCAAGAATGAGATGGATCTAAGGCAAATATAAAAAAAATGGGAAAAAGCCAGATTTCGTTCCATTATTCTATGAGTTATAGGCAGAGGGACTGATAACTTCATTCTCCTCCTCCTCCTTTCACAGTTCTTCTCTGTATTGGACTGAAGAAGCCACTGACTAGCGAAACATTTTATCAGTAAAGATTCCCAAACATTGCACAAGTATCTTAAAACAGCACACAGCAGTGACACACGAGCCGCCATCTTGACGGGCAAGCCGTCTAAAATACTGGAGAAGATAATCAAGAAGTTAGTACAACAATACCTGGAGAGGCATGGAACCATACATGACATCCAGCACAGATTTAAGGAAGAGAAAGACGCTCATTAACGTGCCGAGATCCATGACAGAGTAATACTGGTTAAACAGGAATGAGGGGAATGTTTGTGCGCATATCTGACTGTAAGAAAGTATTACAAGTGTTTCGTGCAGGAAACTGGTTCACCAGTTAAAGGACCCGAGTGGAAATAAGTCACTTTGACTTTTTTGGGTTATCCCAGGTTCTCTACACATATGCTGCTATGTAAGATAGTCTATGTAACTGTATTTGTGTATACCTGAATAAACTTACTAATAAGAGAGCTGGTGGAGATAACGGCACACGGATTTAGCCTTATGAAGGAAAATCTGACGAGACAGTGATAGGCTAAGAAGATATTGGTCTCTTCAGGTTTAGCGCTTAATCTTACAATAATAATAATAATAAGTAAAGACATTTGGCTGGAGAAGCGTGACGAGTGGTGTCCCTCAAGTGTCCACACTGGAACCGTCTTCTTCCTGATACAGGTAGACAAGATGCTTCACTAGATAGTCCTGTGTATCTCTGTTTTGCAGACGATGTAATTTAATTCTCATAAACAAATGCTGAAGAGAGACGAAGACTTTTAAGGGCTCTGAACAGACTGCAGGAATGATCACTTACCGGACCACATCTCCAGCAAGTTAAAAGTTATAAAAATCGGGGATGAAGAGAAATGCTAATACGTTATACAGACTGCGGGACAGAGGCTACAATTCTCTCAAAAGCAAAAGGACCTATGGGTAAGCATGACGCCAAGTATATCACCGGAGGCTCATATCTGATGAATAACTTCGAACACGTACGTTCTTCTGTCGAGTCTATAAATGGCATTTATGTGCTCTAACAGAATCCTCAGAACCCTGCCTAAAACGTATGTCAGACCTATGATGGAGCACCAGCATGTAGCTTCCCGCCTCAGCAAACATATCCAAAAGCTAAAACCTTGTAGAGGAAACTAAGAAACAAGTTCAAAAGCTATAATCTCAAAACCTATAAACTTAACTAAAAGATTGTCACCAGGTGGTTACACATAGGCAGTTATAACTAGGTGATTGCAACAAGGCGTTCACAACTAGGTGATGATAAATAGATGATTAAGACTAGATGGTTATATTGATAATGACTCCGGACGTGTTCAAGGCTGAGGCTTCGTGAACGGTATGAGAGCAGAGGTAATAATTATTACATGGACTGTGTCAGTGATGATCATGGAGGAGCCAGAGAGAGGAAAAGGAGAGCGAAGGAGTAAGGAAAGAGGTGAAGGGAGGGAGGTCTAATTGTCTTGGTTTCCTTGTTTACAATGTTCATGGCATGGCTGGTAATATTGTTGACACAAGTAATACCCACATGATATCAACATAAGAGCCGTGAGTTATGGTAACATCCCATGGCTTGCCCCAGCAATATACGGCTGCAGGTTAGTAACTGGCATGCCTGAGGGCAGTGGGCATCCCGTCTCTTTCACAAATAAAAGTTAAAGTTCAATCGTAAAGGCAGACATGGGAGCACATAACGAAGTAGGTGAATGGGTACGAAGATACGATATAATAATAATAATAATAATAATAATAATAATAATAATAATAATATCTTTATTTCTACAAGTACGTGTACAAGGTATACATGCCTACCTGACATCAATGACATACTAGTATATAGAAAGCCGCTTGTTATGCAGAGCATTTCGGGCAAATTAGGTCAGTTTTGTCCCGGGATGCGACCCACACCAGTCGATTAACACCCAGGTACTCATTTAATACTGATGGGTGAACATAGACAAGGAAACACGCTCATGTTATCACCCTCGCCGGGAATCGAACCCGGACACTCCCCATGTGAAGCGAGAGCTTTTGCCACCAGGCCACGGGCCGCCGCATTTGGGACAAATTGTACTGGGACAACACTCGATAAACCTTTATCCTGAGCGAAACGTTGTTCCCCAATAAGCGCTTATTTTGCGTACTGCCTCCGTACCCCACACCTGTCAGAATTACTCCTGGCCACGGTAGGTGGGTGAAACAGATCTTTGCCAAGGTCACACTCCCTTGTGGAGCGCTGCCAGTGATTTACTACACACGAAACTAGATGCATCAGGGTTGTGTTGCTGCCCTATTCTGTAATTACATTACTGAGGGCACAAAAACTAGTTCTTTACCTGCCGTATTCCAAAGCGCAGGATGGATTGCGTAATGAAGTGATGTATCAGCCTGAGCTGGGAGAATTCCCTACAACGGATGGGGACACCGTCAAGTATTCCATTACGGGTTTAGTAGCTACGGTAGTTTACACTAGAGTATTATTAAGGACTACCCTCGGAGGACGACCTTAAGAGAATTTACTCAGGAGGCAGAGGACTGAGAGAGGGACTACCTGGGACTGTAACTTCAGCAGGAGGGCTGTGTGCCACAATAGGTCAGCAGGAGGGCTGTGTGCCACACCAGATCAGCAGGAGGGCTGTGTGCCACACCAGGTCAGCAGAAGGGCTGTGTGCCACACCAGGTCAGCAGGAAGGCTGTGTGCCACACTAGGTAAGGGACCACAAGGATCACAACCGTGCCACGATCACAAGTGCAAAGAAAATGAGAGGATGGATAATGAGAACGTTCAAAACGAGAGATGCCATGCCAGTGATGATCCTTTTCAAATCACTTGTTCTCTCTAGGCTGGAATACTGCTATACATTAACATCTCCGTTCAAAGCAGGTGAAATTGCAGATCTAGAGAGTGTACAGAGAACCTTTACTGCACGTATAAGTTCTATCAAGCACCTGAACTACTGGGAACGCTTGGAAGCACTTGACTTGTACTCGTTGGAATGCAGGAGAGAGAGATATATCATAATCTACACTTGGAAAATCCTGGAAGGAATGGTCCCGAATTTGCACACACAAATCACTCCCCACGAAAGTAAAAGACTGGGCAGGCGATGCAAAATACCCCCAATTAAAATTTAGTAGGGGCGCCATTGGTACACTAAGAGAAAACACCATAAGTGTCCCGGGCGCAAGACTGTTCAACAGCCTCCCACCAAGCATAAGGGGAATTACCAATACGCCCCTGGCTGCCTTCAAGAGGGAGCTGGACAGATACCTAAATTCAGTGCCGGATCAGCCGGGCTGTGGTTCGTACGCTGTATAGCCCTTGTGGCTTAGCGCTTCTTTTTTGATTATAATAATAATAATAATGTGGTTCGTACGTTGGAATATGTGCGGCCAGCAGTAACAGCCTGGTTGATCAGGCCGTGATCCACCGGGAGGCCTGGTCATGGGCCAGGCTGCGGGGGCGTTGATCCCCGGAATAACCTCCATGTAGACTCCAGGTAGGTCTGGCACAGTGTCTACTCTCCCTGTGAAGGCTTACTCAGCCCTGTAATAACTTCAGACAGTATTACCAAGGCTGGCTCCTCCTCAGGAAAATTAATGAATAGAAAAAGAAATAATAACAAACATAAACACTTTATTATATCGAAAATGTAAAATATAAAACACTTAAATATGAAATATTGATCTTACATTAAAGAAAATGAAAAATGAAAAATATAAATGATAACTGAATTCAACGCTAATATAAAACTTGGGTGTCTGGTGTTGGTGACACCCCACCGGCTCGTTCTTCACAGTATAGCCGTGAGTATTTTATCCCGATGACAGGAAAGCAGGTTCTTTACTGCTACAATGATGAGGGGTTACGTCCTGCAATTTCATACAGGTGCACAGGTAATTAAATCCAAAAAGGGGAAGTCTCAGGACGTTAGTCCATCTTCATCAGTTCTACTCGTTGATTGGCAGGTGACCCTCTCTGTCATCCAAGAGTAGTGCTGGGAGCTGTGAGTCTAGTGATTACTGTTTGGACCGGAGCCCCACACGTCACCATTCGGGGGAGGGGGAAGAAGGAGGGGAAGGGATCGCGGGAGCTAGACTGACCCTACCTTAACAAGCAGCTGGCAGTCAAACTATTGCTTTCGGGGTGAGGGAAAAAAGGCGGGAATAGCGGGAGCTTGACTTACCCTACCTTAACAAGTAGCCGGCAATGAAACTATTGTTACTATATACTCCCTCGCTACTCCTATCTATTGAACTTTTCCCTCACACTCCCCCATACCAAGACTTATAGTCAAGGAGTATAAGAAGAATAGGCGAGGAAAAAGTTCTAACATATGGAAGTCACGTAAGGCAAGAAATCTTCTACTGACTGTCACGACTTAACCAGTCAGAGAAATAATTGGATGAACCATTGATATACACAATATGGAACTTAAAAGCCTGGAGTGCCAATGTCCACCTCAAGAGGCGACTGTTGGTTCCCTTAAAAGTTTCTAGGTATATCAAAGGTTTGTGGTCCGTTTCTAAAATGAATTCTTTTCCCAGCAAATAAAATTTAAGTTTGGAGATACCCCACACAAGGGCCAAACATTCCTTTTCTATGGTGGAGTATCTCGTTTCTGCGGGAAGGAGTTTCCGGCTTAGGAAGCATACAGGGAAGGGAGTACCATCATGGTATTGTAGTAGCACCGCACCTAAGCCAGTATTGGAGGCATCAGTTCTTAAACAAAATGTTTTATTAATATCTGGAATTTTAAGTATAGGGTCTTTCGAAAAGATACTTTTAATCTCTTTAAACTTTTCCCGAGCTACGTCGGAAAGTTCAAGAGGTTCCTTCACAGACTTTTTAAGGAAGTCGAATAAGATGCCTGTAAGATCAGTAAGGTTCGGAATAAACCGTGCATAAAAATTTACAGAACCAAGAAAGCTATGCATGAGCTTCTTGGTTTTGGGGAATTTAAATTCTAATAAAGCTTTGATCTTACTGGGGAGAGGCTGCAGAGAGTTATTAGAAAGTATCAGTCCAAGATATCTAATCTTGTTATACCCAAGGAAGCATTTCTTCGGCTTGGCAGTGAGGCCATGTGAGCGTAACCTACGTAAAACTGATGTTAATGTTTGGATATGTTCGCCCCACGTGGATGTCATTACGTAAATGTTATCAAAATAAACTGAAACATTTGGCATATTACCCAAGACCTTTCTCATCAGTCTCACGTAGGTAGCACAGGCAGTTACCAAACCGAAGGGCATAGTTCTATACTGCATCAGTCCTTGGTGTGTAGGAAAAGCGGTGTACTGCTTAGAAAAGGATCTAACATTACTTTGATGATATGCCTGCGCATATCAATCTCTGAAAAGAAGGAAGCGTCATAAAATTTGTGTAGATCGCTATCTATTAAGGGCATAGGCTCAGCATCCCACCGAGTTATAGCATTAAGGCCTCTGAAGTCAATAGCAAGTCTATATGAATTATCCTCCTTCTTAACCATGACCACTGGTGAACAATATGAAGATACTGAAGGTTCAATGATCTTTAGTTTTAATAATTTGTCTACCTCTCGGTCAAATGCATCCCTAAGGTGAACTGGAACTGGGTATAATTTCCGTTTGATAGGATTGTCCGTCACTAAGTCAATCTTATGGACTACCGTGGAGGTAACACCTGGAATATCAGTAAAGATGTCTGAAAAGTTACTCACACATTGATGTAGTTCATGTCTCTTATAGTCATCCAAAGATTCATTAATATTAATGTTGGTTGCGTCCGAGTGGTCAAGAGTCACCAAGTCATGTAGTTCTTCATCATAGTCTAGAGGTGTCAATTACGCACACCTTACATTCTTCAGTTGTCGTATCAAGTTCGTGTGAAAAAACTAAGTCAAAGTTATTAAGGCAGTTAACCGAATTTCTTCGGTAATATTTCTTAGGGATGTTGATATGATAAAGCTTAGGTTTCCCCTTGACTTCTATGAGGTAGTCAACTTCCCACAAATTTTTAATACTTTATATGGACCTTTCCATGCTACTAATAATTTATTTGACTTGATCGGCAAAAGTACAAGAACTTCATCCCCTACTATAAAACTTCTCCTCTGACTTTTGGAATCAAAATAGGTTTTGTACTGGTCCATTGACAAGCTTAATTTTTTTCGAAACTATGTCAGAGGTCTCCTCAAGTTTGGATCTAAGGTCAAGGAGAAACTGGTAAGAAGACTGAACCTCAGCATTTACCTCCTCATTAGTCCATAAGTCATGAAGGATGGACAGTGGACCTCTGGCCTGTCTACCATAGAGAAGTTCAAAAGGTGAAAACCCCAAAGAGTCGCTGGGAACTTCCCTCATGGCAAACAAAGCACAGGGTAGGTAACGACGCCACTCCTTAGGTTTAAGGGAGCAAAGTTTCCTTAAAATTGACTTGAGAATCGAATGCTGGCGCTCAATCCTCCCATTACAGCTGGGATGATAGGGTGTGGTGAAGAGAGGCTTTAATCCCAGAAGTTGGTATAGATGTTGCATTAAGTCAGATGTGAATTGTGTCCCACGGTCAGACAAAATTTATCTAGGGATGCCCACTCTGGAGAAGATGGACAAAAGGGCTTCAGCCACCTCTGTAGTGGTTATGGTCTTTAAGGGAACGGCTTCAGGGAAACTCGAAGCATAATCAACTAATGTTAATATATATCTATGTCCCCCGGATGAAAGTGGAGATAACGGACCAACGATGTCAATAGCTACTCTTTAAAAAGGTACCGTAAAGACTGGCATTTTGACCATAGGTACTCGCCTGGTACCTCGGGAGGATGACAGTTGGCAAACTTTACACGATCTACAATAGGTAGTGACATCTGAGGACATTTTTGGCCAAAAATAGGTTTCCCTAATTTTATTTAAGGTTTTACGATGCGAGAAATGTCCGGCCACTGGCAGGTCATGAGCCATTTTAAGAACAGTCTCTCTGCATTGACTTGGAACAACTAAGATGGAATAGTCTGTCTCATCTGAATTTAATTTGAATACTGACTTGTACAAGATACCTTTTATATATTCAAATTTATATGAAAAGTTTTTCCTTTGGATAACTTGATTTTGTTTAGCGGCATTATGGCAATTCTGAAGAGAAGGGCAATTACGTTGTAAATTGACAAAGGAGTCCTTAGATATATCTAAAGGCTTAAAGTCAGGGAAAATCAAAGGATGGACAGTAGGAGAAGCCTGGGCTTTGGTCTGAGCCCTAGTCAAGACATTTATGGTATCGGAGATGATATCTTCACTTTCATCTAACAAGTGAACCGGTGATCCTACTACCTCGCTTTCGAGAGTATCATCACTGGTTTTTAATCCCACATGAATCTCACGAGACATTGTCTCATCTGAACTTTCGAGGGACTTCTCTGACTCTACAGGAAGAGGATCTGAAAAGCCTATGTCCACCTTTGGTGATGAAAGGTCAACCTCAGAAGGGAGAATGGCACCTTTTACATTACCTATTAGTACGGAGCAAGAAGTGATGGGAGCTAGTACGGCTTCAGACCAACCTGTGAACCATTTAGACCTAACGTAACAACGGATGGTAGGAAAAGTGTCCGTACGGCCCAAGTAGTCTGAAAGTATAGCAGAGGAATGAGTTTCTTTAAGGTTAGGGAACAGCTTATCAGAAATGACTATACATGTGCATCCAGTGTCTCGTAAAATAGTAGATACATTAAGTCCATTAACTGTTCCTGAACAGAAGGGTGCTTGGTCATTACAGTCTTTAAAACATCTTCCAACTTTTTGGACCTTCTTAGAAGGACAATCTGGACGTTTATGTCCCTTAACACCACACAAATGACAAACAGGAATAAAAGAAGTCACTTTACTTTCCGCTAGAGGCTTTGATTTCTTAAGGTCTGATGAACCCTTGCCCTTAGGGTTTGATCCCTTTAGGTCTTTATAGGAATTGTGAGCCTCAGCATACACGTCAGCAGCCTCAGCAACTTCCTCAGCTTTAATCAGGTTACGTTCTCTGATGAATGTTCGTATCTGATGGGGAAGAGCTGTCAGGAACTGATCTGCGACCATGAAGTCTCTAAGAGATTCATAACTGCGACCAACTCCTGAACTCTCTATCCAAAAGTCGAACAAACGAAAGAGTGTTACCTGTAACTGCTGAAAGTTCTGGCCAGGCTGTAAGGTGGTATACCTGAAATCTTTCCTGTAAGAATTAGTGGTTTTTTGATATGCTTTAAGGATTGCCTTCTTCAGTAGGTTATAATTACATATGATATCCTGCGACAAAGTTGCATAGATATTCAAAGCTGTACCAGAAAATAACATTCCTAACCTGGTAGCCCAGGTGTCAGCAGGCCATTCACAGAGGGTAGCGGTATTTTCAAACCTGATAATGTATGAAGTTATGTCTTCCCCCTCTGTGAAGGGAGGTAAATTAGGTGTTGGAATATGTGCACTGACTGCACGTTGTTCCATTACTCCTTCCTCTAATTGCTGTTGTGTAAAAGTTAACTTTTTATTCTCTAATTCAAGGCGAGATTTTTCGAGCTCGCGATCCTTTTCTCTCTCTATTAACTCATGTTCTCTAGCTTTTTCCTCAACTTCTCTATCCTTTGCTCTTTCCTCAAGTTCTCTTATTTTAGCCTGTTCCTCACGTATTTTAGCCTGTTCCTCACGTATTTTAGCCTGTTCCTCACGATCAAGTCTATCACGCTCCTTTTTGTCTTCTCTTTCTCTTTCTAACTGTCTTTCTTGGATTTCTCTCTCAATTCTCTCTCTCTCTCCTTTTTCTCCTGTCTTTCAAGGTTCTCTTTCTCCTTTTTCTCTTCTCTTTCGACTCTCTCTCTCTCCTTTTTCTCTTCTCTTTCGATTCTCTCTCTCTCCTTTTCTTCTCTTTCCCTTTCTGTCTCTCTTCTCTCTCAATTCTCTCTCTTTCAAGTCTTTCCTGGATCTTAGCACTAATGAAAGATTCTAAATTTTTCCCTGTTATTCCTAATTTGCTTCCAGCGTTCATCCAAAACTGGTATTCCTCCATGTTTGCAAGAATAACTTAAACTATCAGGGGAAATGAAACGGGTATTAAAGAAAACGGAGGGTTCAATTCCTGCTCCGCTCAAACTGGAAATAAACCCGAGGGCTCGATCCCTGCTTCAATTAAACAATATGTATTAATGAAAACGAAGGGTTCTATGCCGGCTCCGAGCAAACAGTAAGTAAAATGGGGTCACTTGACCATCCAATCTTCTCATCAACAAATCAAGAGTGTCCTATGACAGTTCCCTTGATATAATAAAGAGCTCAATGAAACAAATTGTCACTGGAAAATCTCGGGTCCCTAGAGTCTAATCCTCCAAAGTGTTTCAAGCTCACACAAAAGTAGATGGCAGAATTAACTAGTATTCCTGCCTTGACTTGACTTACAATAAATTGAGACCATAACAATCACCAAATCTTTTAAATACCTGTACTGTAGTCCTACCGTAGAGAATGATTACTCATGGCTGGTGGTAACCATCTGTGGTATGCGGCGTTGAAGTTCCAATGGTAGATTCGAGATGGAGTTGAATCTTGATTCAGTAGAGTTGATCCTGGCAGGGTCGTCACTTGTGAAGGCTTACTCAACCCTGTAATAACTTCAGACAGTATTACCAAGGCTGGCTCCTCCTCAGGAAAATTAATGAATAGAAAAAGAAATAATAACAGACAAACATAAACACTTTATTATATCGAAAATATAAAATATAAAACACTTAAATATGAAATATTGATCTTACATTAAAGAAAATGAAAAATGAAAAATATAAATGATAACTGAATTCAACGCTAATATAAAACTTGGGTGTCTGGTGTTGGTGACAACCCACCGGCTCGTTCTTCACAGTATAGCCGTGAGTATTCTATCCCGATGACAGGAAAGCAGGTTCTTTACCGCTGCAACGATGAGGGGTTACGTCCTGCAATTTCATACAGGTGCACAGGTAATTAAATCCAAAAAGGGGAAGTCTCAGGACGTTAGTCCATCTTCATCAGTTCTACTCGTTGATTGGCAGGTGACCCTCTCTGTCATCCAAGAGTAGTGCTGGGAGCTGTGAGTCTAGTGATTACTGTTTGGACCGGAGCTCCACACGTCACCATTCGGGTGAGGGGGAAGAAGGAGGGGAAGGGATAGCCGGAGCTAGACTGACCCTACCTTAACAAGCAGCCGGCAGTCAAACTATCACTTTCGGGGTGGGGGAAAAAAGGCGGGAATAGCGGGAGTTAGACTGACCCTACCTTAACAAGTAGCCGGCAATGAAACTATTGTTACTATATACTCCCTCGCTACTCCTATCTATTGAACTTTTCCCTCACACTCCCGTATTTCCTTCTCGTGTTTCTTTTATATCTTTCAACTTACCCTTCCCCTCTCTCTTCTTCTCTCCCCTTCCCCCTCCCCCGGTGATTCATCGGTTCACCCCCCCCCCTGGACCTGGGACAGGAGACAGACGAGGTTTCCTAGAATCGTACTGATACTGTCTACTTCCCACATACGCCACTGTCTACTTTCCATGCACGATTAATGCACTTCCTTTACTTCCTTCCCTCGTCCCCTCCTTATTTTCCCTACAACTTCTCTCCCCTCCTTCTCTCCTCTTTCTTCTAGCCGACCTTCCTCCATCATTCCATTATCAGTATCTCCCACCATCTGTCACCTACACCTGTTTTTATCATCGTTTGGGTATTTATCTTCCGTCTCGTAGCACCAACACCAACACTATTATCGTCATCACCAGCAACATCATCACCAACAACAACAACAACAACAACAGAACCACCATCAACACCACCAACATCACCTTCGTCACCACCATCAACATCATCACCACCAACAACACCACCACCGCCACCACCATCAACACCAACACCACCAACACCACCACCACCAACACCACCACCACCAACACCACCACCACCAACACCACCACCACCAACACCACCACCACCAACACCACCACCACCAACACCACCACCGCCACCACCGCCACCACCATCACCACCATCAACACCAGCACACCGCCAACACCACCACCACCATCACTAACTGCCAACACCACCATTAACAACAACACAACCAGCAGCAACCCCACAACCATCAACAACACCAAAAACAACAATAACACCAACAACACCATCACCAACAACATCAACACCAACAATACCACCAACAATATCAACAGCACCACCAACAATATCACCATCACGTACCATCGTACACAATATCACCATCACCAACAACATCAACACCAACAATACCACCAACAATATCAACAGCACCACCAACAATATCACCATCACCAACAACATCAACACCAACAATACCACCAACAATATCAACAGCACCACCAACAATATCACCATCACCAACAACATCAACACCAACAATACCACCAACAATATCAACAGCACCACCAACAATATCACCACCACCAACAACATCAACACCAACAACAAGAACAATAACGTCACTACCATTATTACAATCACCAGCAACAGAGAAAGTGTCCCACCAGCAGTAGTCCTATGAAAAGTAGTCACCATTCCCAGAGCTTCCATGGTGGTCACCATTCCCAGAGCTTCCATGGTGGTCACCATTCCCAGAGCTTCCATGGTGGTCACCATTCCCAGAGCTTCCATGGTGGTCACCATTCCCAGAGCTTCCATGGTGGTCACCATTCCCAGAGCTTCCATGGTGGTCACCATTCCCAGAGCTTCCATGGTGGTCACCATTCCCAGAGCTTCCATGGTGGTCACCATTCCCAGAGCTTCCATGGTGGTCACCATTCCCAGAGCTTCCATGGTGATCACCATTTCCAGAGCTTCCATGGTGGTCACCATTACAAGGCACCAACCAGACCACCAGTCTGGTTACATTCAGTTTTTTCCAACTTGTATCATTTTTATAGTCATCCCCGTGAGGTGTTTCCCCTTCTACCATAATTGTAGTCTGGTTAACCTTTCCTGTGTGTGTGTGTGTGTGTGTGTGTGTGTGTGTGTGTGTGTGTGTGTGTGTGTGTGTGTGTGTGTTGTGTTTGTGTGTGTGGTTGTGTGTGTGTTGTGTTTGTGCTGTGAGTTGTGTTTGTGTGTGGTGTGTGCGTGTTTGTGTGTGTATGTGTTGTGTGTGTTGTGTATATGTGTGTGTTGTGTATGTGTGTGTTGTGTGTTTGTGTGTGTGTGTTGTGTGTGTGTGTGTATGTGTTTTTTGTGTGAGAGAGAGAGGAGGGGGGCACGTTGAAGAATGTCATGGGTGACAACGCTGCGCCCCGAGGGAGGTCAGGCCTCCACACCCTCCTGTGAGAGATGAGACCACCCCTCCTCCAGACCCCACCCTCCTTCTCTTCCTCTTCCTCCATCCTCCTCTTCCTTCTCTTCTTCCAACAAACGAATCCGAGATATACCTACTTCGAGCCTCGAAGTTCTCTTGCACTCTCACTTTGCAACATAGAGGGTCTTAGGTAACGGGCGTCTGTAGGCGTAATGCTTGTGCAAGGTGGGCGTGGTAGTGTTGCAGGTTGCCGGTGTTGCAGGGCAGGCGCGTGTATTGGGACGGGCGTGGTGCTGGTACCTTCGGGCAGGCGTGGGTGTACATAGCACAGTGGCTGTTGAGTGATCATGAAGCGGGTCTAGTTGAGGCATGAGGTCAATCCCTTTCTCCCCTTCCTTGCTCCCTGGAGACCCCAACCTTCCTTCCCTAGTAGGTACCGCCTCTCCAGTCTCTTTCCAGTAAGTGAAACTCTCCCTCAAAGATCCTCCTCCACCAGTCTAAGCTTTCTTTTACAAGATCATTTACTGGTAAGGCGCATCATTAGTCTAGGATCGTCTCTTCATGATCGTCCACAGGTTAAGCCACCAATATTATAGGCTCTCTTCTACAACATTGCTCACAGGTAAGACTCACAGCTGGAGAGGAACTGAGAGGATGACAAAGAGACAGTAATGTCATAGGTTAATACTGGGACGTCATCGTCGACATTTCCAACGACCAGTTCTTATAGTAGTTCGAGACAGGGCAGGGCAGGGCAGGGTGTTCTAGCTCCCCACCCCACTTTTCCACCATACCCCAACCCCACCCACATACCCCAACACCCCACGCATACCCCAACACCCACCCTAAACTTGCCTCCAGCATCGTTTTGCGGCCACCAGCTCTGATGTAAAGTCTATCATATGCCTCAGGAATTCAACTTGTTAACTAACAGCTGTGGATGCGGATCAGCTGACCTTTATTTTGGTACATCAGCTGAGCTCTAGCCATCTCATCTGATTTTTGTTTGATGATTTAGTTAAATTTGCTCAAAATTTTTGTATTGGATATGCTGGAAAATTGTCTCTGGAGCCGATGTGTTTGCGTAGCGCAGCCGATGCGCGTTGGGTAACTGGGTTAATATGTTAATTCATTCTCCTCCATTATCCAGTTTTACTTTTCTCAACTCTATTTATAATTCGGGTGATCAGTTGATATTTGCTGCAGTCAACTGACCTCTACTGGGTATATCATCTGATCCTTTTTTTGAGTAGGAAGACGAACTATATTAGGGTCACCTGACTCTCTCTCTCTCTCTCTCTCTCTCTCTCTCTCTCTCTCTCTCTCCAATATAAAAATACAACTCATTATTTGTATCTGCAATATCATGATATACAGTGATTTATTTGAGATAAAAAAAATATATTTGTATTTAAAATATAAAATTCTGTTTATTTTCTTCTCGTTGTCTTTTCTTCCGCATCATGATACTCTTTTCTTAAACATAATGCTTTAAAATATCTCGTTATATATCACTGTTGAAATACGATGGATCGGGATTTTTGTTTTTAGAATTGTATTTATATTTTCTATCTGTTTCTCCGTGAAGAACATTAATGATAAGAGGGAAAAAATCACGTTTCCCTTCACTGTGGTAAATGTAGCACGATGAACAGGATCTGTTAGGTTAGTGTAGTCTTGGCTAGATAGGTTAGGTTAGTGTAGTCTTGGCTAGATAGGTTAGATTAGTGTAGTCTTGGCTAGATAGGTTAGGTTAGTGTAGTCTTGGCTAGATAGGTTAGGTTAGTGTAGTCTTGGCTAGATAGGTTAGGTTAGTGTAGTCTTGGCTAGATAGGTTAGGTTAGTGTAGTCTTGGCTAGATAGGTTAGGTTAGTGTAGTCTTGGCTAGATAGGTTAGGTTAGTGTAGTCTTGGCTAGATAGGTTAGTCTTGGTTGCTGTGTGTGTGTGTGTGTGTGTGTGTGTGTGTGTGTGTGTGTGTGTGTGTGTGTGTGTGTGTGTGTGTGTGTGTGTGTGTTTAGGTTAGATTTAGATGGTTAGGGAAATGTTTGATGAGGACAGGTTAGGCTATATTAGGTTAGTGTAAGGTTAGCTTTTCTTGGGTTAAGGTAGGTTAGGTTAGGTTATCTTAGGGTGGGTTAGGTTAGGCTGTCTTAGGGTGGGTTAGGTTATGCTATCTTAGGGTGGGTTAGGTTATGCTATCTTAGGGTGTGTTAGGTTATGCTATCTTAGGATGGGTTAGGTTATGCTATCTTAGGGTGGGTTAGGTTATGCTATCTTAGGGTGGGTTAGGTTAGGCTATCTTAGGGTGGGATAGGTTAAGTCGTAAGTGTATCAAATTGACCAGGAAAAAAACTGTTGCAGAGTTGAAAACTCACACACATGATCACTCTCCACTGCAAAGTTCAATAGTTAAACTCGTTTCTCCATCCTATCTTCTTCTACTTTCACAAGACAGAAAAACAGTGATGACAGTGGCAGCAGTGCCTCTTGGCACAGGGGTGGTAGCAGTGCCTCCTCATATAACTTTCACATTATCTACCACTTCCTCCTCTCCCTCTCTCTCTCTCTCTCTCTCTCTCTTCAACCCCTTACCAAAAAAAAATACACTTTCATTTACACTTCCCGGACTTTCCTCTACTTTTGCTGAGGTTTGCATTTTTTATTATTCCTTCAGGCTCTCTTGAGATTAGCATCTCTTCAGGTTCCTTCAGGGTCTCCTGATTAGTTTCTCCTTCTGGTTCCTTCAGCCTCCCTTAAGATCAGCGTCTCGTTCTTTCAAGGGTAACAATTTCATATCTCCTGAACTCCTCCATCTCCCTGTACCATACATGAATACAGTGATATATTTAAGGATACAAAGATATCTTTAAGGATGCAACGATATTTTTAAGGATACACCGATTTATTTAAAGATACAACGATATATTTCAGAATACAAAGATGCATTTAGTGATACAGCGAATAGCAGTCACCTCAAACACAGTCCACAGACTGTACTCTGGAGATTGTATTAACCCAGACACCGTCCAAGCACCCCCTCCCATCCCGTGTAAAAGTGTTCCAGTTCCAGGAAAGAGCGAAACGTAGTGACACCTCTGTAAAGGCCACTCCTTGTATATCACCCATTGGCTCTCCCCTTACCTCTCTCCCTTCACCATTTCTTACTCCTTATCCTCCTCCTCCTCCTCTTCCTCTTCGTTGCTCAGACGCAAAACATTCGGTTCTATACTAAAAGGCCCCGAGGTCGGTGCAGCGTGGGACGAGACGTATGGGCAGGTCTCCTGCTACCTGCTGCTTCTGCTCGCCTAGCAGGAAATAAATACCAAGGAGTCGGTCGACTGCTGTGGGACCTATCTTAAATAAGTCAGCATTTTTTTTTCTCTCATGGGTTTTAAACCAATGGGTGTTAAAATAATTTTTCCTATTGTGTATCCTTAGCAAGCATAATAAAGTACTCACATATTTATATATATAATATAAATGTATGTCTCTTGATGTATATACGCTGAGAACAGCAATGTATATAGAGGTAATAAACACTTGGTTTACCTTAGTCGTACTGTTAGATACTGAAGTATACTTGGCTGGTGGTGTACACCCCTCAAGGAAGGTTCCTTGATGTTGGTGAGGGGCTCTTGATTTAGGGAATTGGATCTGTGCTCCAGTTCCCCGAATTAAGCCTGAATGCCTTCCACATCCCCCCCCAGGCGCTGTATAATCCTCCGGGTTTAGCGCTTCCCCCTTGATTATAATAATAATAATGGTGGTGTACAGGTTGCAGGCAGCCTTAACGACCCTCGTGTAGTCGATAGACTTTAAACCCATTAAACCAAAACACTAGCCAGTGAAATATTCGTAAATGTTAACCTTCTAATCTGAACCTAAAAATCCGCGAAGGTCTTTTTTTGTGTGTGGGAAGTGTCAAGTTACCTGTGGTCCTGGCGGTCCTGGTGGTCCTGGTGGTCCTGGTGGTCCAGGTGGTCCTCTGCTCTTCAGCGTAGGAGAAATCTAAGGTAGATATTTTTTGAGCAGTTATATAAGAAGTTAACCATGGTGTATATAGTTCAAGGGTGCAACACAGCCCTTCCTTAATCCTCCTCCTCCTCCTCCTCGTCTTCATCCTAATCCTCACCCTACTCCTTTCCCCTTTCTCCCATCATTTTTCTTTTCCTCCACCCACTTCTTTTACTCCTTCCTATTCATCTCCTTTACCTTATCTCTTCACTCTTTCGACCCTCTGGAATGTGCACAGAGTAACAATATTCAACTATAAAGGACGTACAGTGCCGACCAGAGGGGACTGACCACCTTATGTTAAGGCTGAAGGACTAGGCATTTCAGTATTACCTGTCCACTTCTTCTATCTGTATATTCGACTGATGAGGCCTGCTGTGAGGGTGAAACATTCCCTTAGTCAAGATACCCAGCCGTTGCGTAAGTGTCTTAGCAATAAGGTTGCAGTCACCGAGGTCTAAAAAGATGTCAGCTGACGTAGAACGTGACTTTAATAGGTCAGAGTAACAGGAAATCATATTTCTGTTTACTGGAATCTGTTGATAATGTTCACTTTATGTCCCTCTCCACAGTTAAGATGTCTTTTTTATTATTGATAATATATATGTGTGTGTGTGTGTGTGTGTGTGTGTGTGTGTGTGTGTGTGTGTGTGTGTGTGTTTTTGGGGGTATATATATATATATATATATATATATATATATATATATATATATATATATATATATATATAGTAAAGGTTGGAGCAAGCTGCGGGTGCGGAGGTTCATTTGTTCGTGATTTATGAAAGGTTATATTTGAGTAAGTCTCTCATTCAACACCATATATTGCACGTTACTGGGGTGCAAGGTGCAGTGGTACAGTCAGGTCTAGTTATGTGGGTACAGTGGTACAACCAGACCTAACGTGGGTACAGTGATACAACCAGTTCTCGTAACATAGGTACAGTGTACAACCAGGTTTTGTAACATAGGTACAGTGGTACAACGAGGTTTTGTAACGTTGGTACAGTGGTACTACCAGTTCCTGTAACGTGGTTACAGTGGTATAACCAGGTACACCATATACAATCAGATGTACTGATGAATCTGCATTGCACCTCCGGATCGGAACGTCAGGGGATCGAGACGCCGGTGGCTCAAGACGTCACATCGCTGGGAGTATTAGAGACGTGTTAGGTTTTCCTAGGTCCTGAAGTGTTAGTGTCAGGTTTGTACTCGCCTGTTTGCACTCAGTGTATGGTTGAACTCTGTTCTTTCACTGGATATTTGTGTATTATGATGGTACCTCCAGGTAGCCTCACCTTCATACCTCCGTCACTGCTGCTGGTACCTTCAGGCCTCCATCATTGCTATTGGTACCTCCAGGTAGCCTCACCTTCATACCTCCATCACTGCTGCTGGTAAGAACATAAGGAACACTGCAACAGGCCTACTGGCCTATGCGAGGCAGCTCCATTTCTCCCATACCTTCAGGCCTCCATCACTGCTGTTGGTACCTCCAGGTAGCCTCACCTTCAGATCTCCTTCACTGCTGCTGGTACCTCCAGGTAGCCTCACCTTCAGATCTCCTTCACTGCTGCTGGTACCTCCAGGTAGCCTCACCTTCAGACCTCCATCAGTCGACTAATGAAACTAGCCAGAAGGTCGCTGGGTCAGCTTTGTTCTGTTATCAGTCATGAGGTCGAAGTGGCGCCTGCTAAACTTTATCTGTCACGGGTCATGGCTTCGAGGTCACCCCGGCGCTCGTTCGTCACTCGTCTGTCGAGAGGTCAGGAGGTCAGGTCACCAGTGCTACCTAAAAGTCAGTCTCTAATAGGATTCCTTCAGGAAGGTCTGTCGCTTCTCCGTCAAGAGGCAGCTGGTTAAGTAACGTCACTTCCAAAATCGGCCACTGACAGCACCTCTTAATGGAAGTATTTTAAGTAACGATGCCTCCAAATCGGCCTCTGACAGGACCTCTTAATGGAAGTATTTTAAGTAACGATCCCTCCAAATCGGTCTCTGACAGGACCTCTTAATGGAAGTATTTTAAGTAACGATGCCTCCAAATCGGCCTCTGACAGGACCTCTTAATGGAAGTATTTTAAGTAACGATGCCTCCAAATCGGCCTCTGACAGGACCTCTTAATGGAAGTATTTTAAGTAACGATGCCTCCAAATCGGCCTCTGACAGGACCTCTTAATGGAAGTATTTTAAGTAACGATCCCTCCAAATCGGTCTCTGACAGGACCTCTTAATGGAAGTATTTTAAGTAACGATGCCTCCAAATCGGCCTCTGACAGGACCTCTTAATGGAAGTATTTTAAGTAACGATGCCTCCAAATCGGCCTCTGACAGGACCTCTTAATGGAAGTATTTAAGTAACGATGCCTCCAAATCGGCCTCTGACAGGACCTCTTAATGGAAGTATTTTAAGTAACGATGCCTCCAAATCGGTCTCTGACAGGACCTCTTAATGGAAGTATTTTAAGTAACGATGCCTCCACATCGGCCTCTGAGAGGACCTCTTAATGGAAGTATTTTAAGTAACGATGCCTCCACATCGGCCTCTGACAGGACAAGTAACGATGCCTCCACATCGGCCTCTGACAGGACAAGTAACGATGCCTCCAAATCGGCCTCTGACAGGACAAGGAACGATGCCTCCAAATCGGCCTCTGACAGGACAAGTAACGATGCCTCCACATCGGCCTCTGACAGGACAAGTAACGATGCCTCCAAATCGGCCTCTGACAGGACAAGTAACGATGCCTCCAAATCGGCCTCTGACAGGACAAGTAACGATGCCTCCAAATCGGCCTTTGACAGGACCTCTTAATGGAATGCTTGTTTTTTTTAATATATCTTTTTTGCGTGTTTATGAGAGGTGAAGACTTGCTCGGTGAACTGGCTACCACCTGCAGAAGTAATGTTCTTCTGCCACTCTCCCTCCTTCTCTCAATGGGGTGAAAATCAGGTTAAATATGGCATACTGTGTTCCCCGCTCACCCCATTCTCCTGAACCAGGGTACATGAGACCACACCCTTCTAAGTGACTCCTCCCTGCCCCTCCCTGATCCTCCCTGCTCCTCCCTGCTCCTCCCTGCCCCTCCCTTCTCCTCCCTGCCTCTCCCTACCTCTGGCTTACTCTCAGTTTCAACTCAAGGCCGGCGGTCCAGTTAGGCAAAGGTGAATACCACAAAAACCCACGAGATGCCCTTAATCCAGAGTCAATTAAATGCAAGACGTCGTCCAGTTTTTCCCCTCGGGCTGTCAAGTGATGCAAAACTGGTTGGCAGACTTAGGCCACTGGGACGCCAGTCTTTCCAAAGGTCCACCCTGACCCCACCCAAATACAGACATGCACACACACATACACACACACACACATCACACACACACACACACACACACACACACACAAACACACACACAAACTCTCTCTCTCTCTCTCTCTCCTCTCTCTCTCTCTCTCTCTCTCTCTCTCTCTCTCTCTCTCTCTCTCTCGTAGATATGATAAGGACTACGAGGACATAAATCAGTATGGATCAGAGTAGAGTAAGAGATTGAGCCAGGAACTGTGGCTCGACCTCAGAAGTGACAAAATATAAATCTTCATTCTTAACCAGGTACCTCTTTCCCCAGGTACCTCTTTCCCCAGGTACCTCTTTCCCCAGGTACCTCTTTCCCCAGGTACCTCTTTCCCCAGGTACCTCTTCCTCCAGGTACCTCTTTCCCCAGGTACCTCTTTCCCCAGGTACCTCTTTCCCCAGGTACCTCTTTCCCCAGGTACCTCTTTCCCCAGTTACCTCTTTCCCCAGTTACCTCTTTCCCCAGTTACCTGTTTCCCCAGTTACCTGTTTCCCCAGGTACATGTTTCCCCAGGTACCTCTTTCTCCAGTTACCTGTTTCCCCAGTTACCTGTTTCCCCAGTTACCTGTTTCCCCAGTTACCTGTTTCCCCAGTTACCTGTTTCCCCAGGTACCTCTTTCTCCAGTTACCTGTTTCCCCAGTTACCTGTTTCCCCAGTTACCTGTTTCCCCAGTTACCTGTTTCCCCAGTTACCTGTTTTCCCAGTTACCTCTTTCCCTAGGTACCTCTTCCCCAGGTACCTCTTTACCCAGTTACCTCTTTCCCCAGGTACCTCTTTCCCCAGGTACCTCTTCCCCCAGGCACCTCTTTCCCCAGGTACCTCTTCCCCAGGTACCTCTTTCCCCAGGTACCTCTTTCCCCAGGTAGCTCTTTCTCCAGGTACTTCTTTCCCCAGGTACCTCTTTCTCCAGGTACCTCTTTCCCCAGGTACCTCTTTCCCCAGGTACCTCTTTCCCCAGATACCTCTTTCCCCAGGTACCTCTTTCCCCAGGTACCTCTTTCCACAGGTACCTCTTCCCCCAGGTACCTCTTTCCCCAGGTACCTCTTTCCCCAGGTACCTCTTTCCCCAGGTACCTCTTTCCCCAGGTACCTCTTCCCCCAGGCACCTCTTTCCCCAGGTACCTCTTCCGCCAGGCACCTCTTTCCCCAGGTACCTCTTCCCATAGGTACCTCTTCCCCCCAGGTACCTCTTTCCCCAGGTACCTCTTCCCAAAGGCACCTCTTTCTCCCGGTACCTCTTTCCTCAGGTACCTCTTTCCCCAGGTACCTCTTTCCCCAGGTACCTCTTTCCCCAGGTACCTCTTCCCCCCAGGCACCTCTTCCCTAGGCACCCTCTTCCCCCAGGTACCTCTTTCCCCAGGTACCTCTTTCCCCAGGTACCTCTTCCCCAGGCACCTCTTTCCCCAGGTACCTCTTTCCCCAGGTACCTCTTTCCCCAGGTACCTCTTTCCCCAGGTACCTATTCCCCCAGGTACCTCTTTCCCCAGGTACCTCTTTCCCCAGGCACCTCTTTCCCCAGGTACCTCTTCCCCCAGGTACCTCTTCCCCCCAGGTACCTCTTTCCCCAGGTACCTCTTCCCAAAGGCACCTCTTTCTCCAGGTACCTCTTTCCCCAGGTACCTCTTCCCCCCAGGTACCTCTTCCCCCCAGGTACCTCTTTCCCCAGGTACCTCTTCCCAAAGGCACCTCTTTCTCCAGGTACCTCTTTCCCCAGGTACCTCTTCCCCATCAGGTACCTCTTTCCCCAGGTACCTCTTCCCAAAGGCACCTCTTTCCCCAGGTACCTCTTCCCCAGGCACCTCTTTCCCCAGGTACCTCTTTCCCCAGGTACCTCTTTCCCCAGGTACCTCTTTTCCCAGGTACCTCTTTTCCCAAGTACCTCTTTCCCCAGGTACCTCTTTCCCCAGGTACCTCTTTCCCCAGGTACCTCTTTCCCCAGGTACCTCTTTCCCCAGGTACCTCTTTCCCAAGGTACCTCTTCCCCCAGGCACCTCTTTCCCCAGGCACCTCTTCCCCCAGGTACCTCTTCCCCAGGTACCTCTTTCCCCAGGTACCTCTTTCTCCAGGTACCTCTTTCCCGAGGTACCTCTTTCCCCAGGTACCTCTTTCCCCAGGTACCTCTTTCCCCAGGTACCTCTTCCCCCAGGTACCTCTTCCCCCAGATACCTCTTTCCCCAGGTACCTCTTGCCCCAGGTACCTCTTTCCCCAGGCACCTCTTCCTCCAGGTACCTCTTTCCCCAGGTACCTCTTTCCCCAGGTACCTCTTTCCACAGGTACCTCTTCCCCCAGGTACCTCTTTCCCCAGGTACCTCTTTCCCCAGGTACCTCTTTCCCCAGGTACCTCTTCCCCCAGGCACCTCTTTCCCCAGGTACCTCTTCCGCCAGGCACCTCTTTCCCCAGGTACCTCTTCCCCCAGGTACCTCTTCCCCCCAGGTACCTCTTTCCCCAGGTACCTCTTCCCAAAGGCACCTCTTTCTCCCGGTACCTCTTTCCTCAGGTACCTCTTTCCCCAGGTACCTCTTTCCCCAGGTACCTCTTTCCCCAGGTACCTCTTCCCCCAGGCACCTCTTTCCCTAGGCACCTCTTCCCCAGGTACCTCTTTCCCCAGGTACCTCTTTCCCCAGGTACCTCTTCCCCAGGTACCTCTTTCCCCAGGTACCTCTTTCCCCAGGTACCTCTTTCCCCAGGTACCTCTTTCCCAAGGTACCTCTTCCCCCAGGCACCTCTTTCCCCAGGCACCTCTTCCCCCAGGTACCTCTTCCCCAGGTACCTCTTTCCCCAGGTACCTCTTTCTCCAGGTACCTCTTTCCCGAGGTACCTCTTTCCCCAGGTACCTCTTTCCCCAGGTACCTCTTTCCCCAGGTACCTCTTCCCCCAGGTACCTCTTCCCCCAGATACCTCTTTCCCCAGGTACCTCTTGCCCCAGGTACCTCTTTCCCCAGGCACCTCTTCCTCCAGGTACCTCTTTCCCCAGGTACCTCTTTCCCCAGGTACCTCTTTCCACAGGTACCTCTTCCCCCAGGTACCTCTTTCCCCAGGTACCTCTTTCCCCAGGTACCTCTTTCCCCAGGTACCTCTTCCCCAGGCACCTCTTTCCCCAGGTACCTCTTTCCGCCAGGCACCTCTTTCCCCAGGTACCTCTTCCCCCAGGTACCTCTTCCCCCCAGGTACCTCTTTCCCCAGGTACCTCTTCCCAAAGGCACCTCTTTCTCCCGGTACCTCTTTCCTCAGGTACCTCTTTCCCCAGGTACCTCTTTCCCCAGGTACCTCTTTCCCCAGGTACCTCTTCTCCCCAGGCACCTCTTTCCCTAGGCACCTCTTCCCCAGGTACCTCTTTCCCCAGGTACCTCTATTCCCCAGGAACCTCTTCCCCAGGTGACCTCTTTCCCCAGGTACCTCTTTCTACCCCAGGTACCCTTTCCCCAGGTACCTATTCCCCAGGTACCTCTTTCCCCAGGTACCTCTTTCCCCAGGCACTCTTTCCCCAGGTACCCTTCCCCCAGGTACCTCTCCCCCCAGGTACCTCTTTTCCCCAGGTACCTCTTCCCAAAGGCACCTCTTTCTCCAGGTACCTCTTTCCCCAGTACACTCTTCCCCCCAGGTACCTCTTCCCCCAGCACCTCTTTCCCCAGGTACCTCTTCCCCCAGGCACCTCTTTCCCCAGGGTACCTCTTCCCCAGGTACTCTTCCCCCCAGGTACCTCTTTTCCCCAGGTACCTCTTCCCAAGGCACCTCTTTTCTCCCGGTACCTCTTTCCTCAGGTACCTCTTTCCCCAGGTACCTCTTTCCCCAGGTACCTCTTTCCCCAGGTACCTCTTCCCCCAGGCACCTCTTTCCCTAGGCACCTCTTCCCCCAGGTACCTCTTTCCCCAGGTACCTCTTTCCCCAGGTACCTCTTCCCCAGGCACCTCTTTCCCCAGGTACCTCTTTCCCCAGGTACCTCTTTCCCCAGGTACCTCTTTCCCCAGGTACCTATTCCCCCAGGTACCTCTTTCCCCCGGTACCTCTTTCCCCCAGGCACCTCTTTCCCAGGTACCTCTTCCCCCAGGTACCTCTTCCCCCCAGGTAACCTTTCCCCAGGTACCTCTTCCCAAAGGCACCTCTTTCTCCAGGTACCTCTTTCCCCAGGTACCTCTTCCCCCAGGTACCTCTTCCCCCCAGGTACCTCTTTCCCCAGGTACCTCTTCCCAAAGGCACCTCTTTCTCCAGGTACCTCTTTCCCCAGTACCTCTTCCCATCAGGTACCTCTTTCCCCAGGTACCTCTTCCCAAAGGCACCTCTTTCCCCAGGTACCTCTTTCCCCAGGTACCTCTTTCCCCAGGTACCTCTTCCCCCAGGCACCTCTTTCCCCAGGCACCTCATCCCCCAGGTACCTCTTCCCCCAGGTACCTTTTTCCCCAGGTACCTCTTCCCCAGGCACCTCTTTCCCCAGGTACCTCTTTCCCCAGGTACCTCTTTCCCCAGGTACCTCTTTTCCCAGGTACCTCTTTTCCCAAGTACCTCTTTCCCCAGGTACCTCTTTCCCCAGGTACTCTTTTCCCCCAGGTACCTCTTTCCCCAGGTACCTCTTTCCCCCCCGGTACCTCTTTCCCCAGGTACCTCTTTCCCAAAGTACCTCTTCCCCCAGGCACCTCTTTCCCCAGGCACCTCTTCCCCCAGGTACCTCTTCCCCCAGGTACCTCTTTCCCCAGGTACCTCTTTCTCCAGGTACCTCTTTCCCGAGGTACCTCTTTCCCCAGGTACCTCTTTCCCCAGGTACCTCTTTCCCCAGGTACCTCTTCCCCCAGGTACCTCTTCCCCCAGATACCTCTTTCCCCAGGTACCTCTTGCCCCAGGTACCTCTTTCCCCAGGCACCTCTTCCTCCAGGTACCTCTTTCCCCAGGTACCTCTTTCCCCAGGTACCTCCTTCCCCAGGTACCTCTTTCCCCAGGTACCTCTTTCCCCAGGCACCTCTTCCTCCATGTACCTCTTTCCCCAGGTACCTCTTTCCCCAGGTACCTCTTCCCCCAGATACCTCTTTCCCCAGGTACCTCTTGCCCCTGGTACGTCTTTCCCCAGGCACCTCTTCCTCCAGGTACCTCTTTCCCCAGGTACCTCTTTCCCCAGGTACCTCTTTCCCCAGGTACCTCTTTCCCCAGGTACCTCTTTCCCCAGGTACCTCTTTCCCCAGGTACCTCTTTCCCCAGGCACATCTTCCTCCATGTACCTCTTTCCCCAGGTACCTCTTTCCCCAGGTACCTCTTTCCCCAGGTACCTCTTTCCCCAGGTACTTCTTCCCCCAGGTACCTCTTTCCCCAGGTACCTCTTTCCCAATGCACCTCTTCCCCCAGGTACCTCTTTCCCCAGGTACCTCTTTCCCCATGCACCTCTTCCCCCAGGTACCTCTTTCCCCAGGTACCTCTTTCCCCAGGTACCTCTTTCCCCAAGCACCTCTTCCCCCAGGTACCTCTTTCCCCAGGTACCTCTTTCCCCAGGTACCTCTTTCCCCAGGTACCTCTTTCCCCAGTACCTCTTTCCCCAGGTAACGTCTTCCCCAGGTACCTCTTCCCCCATTTACCTCTTTCCCCAGGTACCTCTTTCCCCAGGTACCTCTTTCCCCATGTACCTCTTTCCCCAGGTACCTTTTTCCCCAGGTACCTCTTTCCCCAGGTACCTCTTCCCCCAGGTACCTCTTTCCCCAGGTACCTCTTTCCCCAGGTACCTCTTCCCCCAGGTACCTCTTCTCTAGGTACCTCTTCCCCCAGGTACCTCTTCCCCGGGTACCTCTTCCCCCAGGTACCTCTTCCCCCAGGTACCTCTTCCCCCAGGTACCTCCTTCCCCAGGTACAATATCCAAGCTTACTATAATTTATCTCTCATTGATTAAATTAGTGTGCGATAATGTAATACAGTCAACTGCTTAATTCTCTCTGTGTTTAGTATAAGTCAAGTAATGTTTTAGCTTGAAGGGAGTAGCGTTTGTTTGGTGATGCTCAGACAGGTTTTGTCCAGGATACTGCACCAATCATATTAAGCTACCTCTGTATTTGTACGTATATAAATGTGGTTTAATTATATAATATATATATATATATATATATATATATATATATATATATATATATATATATATATATATATATATATTATATATATATATATATATATTTCAACAAGTCGGCCGTCTCCCACCGTCGTACCGAATAGGTAATATTGGTCAATTAGCAAGAACTCGTTTAAAATTAAGTCCCTTCTAAAATTTTCTCTTATTCATTTAAATATATATTTTTTCATTTATGTTAATGTAAAAATTAATAATTTTGTACCAAAAGAACCTTAGAAAACTTACCTAACTTTATTATAACAAGCGCAATTTAATTTTTCCTAATACAACTAAATATATTTTAGATAATTTTAGAATAATTTAATAACAGAATGAAATATATTTTTTTCTTTAGGTTCAGAATGATTATTGCATACACAAATTTTCGCTTGCCTTATTCGGCAAGAAAAGCGTTGCTATTTAATCGAAAACAGTAAGTTTTACTTATTCGGTACGACGTACGTTGTTGTCTCGCTCGATAACAAGGTATCCAAAGAGAACCATATATTACCTAGAGATTACCAAATCTCTACGTAATAGCTGTTTCTCCTCGCCTCTTCACATATCATTATCAGTCTCTCAACTTTGAAATTTCCACTATTCATCGATGATTACCTTGGCTTTCCTTCCATTTTCACGAATTCTTTCTACTCCCACGCTAAACGGACTCTCTTTTCTATCCACTTCTACAAAAACTCTTGTACCTTCATCAATATTTCCAATCTACAAAATCTTAAACTCCCTTGGTCCCCTAGTTTACATACCGTACTTGCTCTTCGCCAAACTCCTCTTTCAAACTTCTGCTTGTGTCTAATTCATTTCATGCTCTCCCTGCTCTCTCGAATACTTTGGTGCAACTGGTCGCAGTTTTTCTGATACAATCAGTAATAGTAATAATATATTTATATCTACAAGTACATGTACAGGGTATACAGGCCTAGTTGGCATCAGTGACATACTGCTATATAGAAAGCCGCTTGTTATGCTGAGCATTTCGGGCAAATTAGGTCAGGTTTGCCCCAGGATGCGACCCACACCAGTCCACTAACATCCAGGTACCTCTTATTACTGATGGGTGAACATGGACAACCGGTGTAAAGGAAACATGCCCTATGTTTCCACCCTTGCCGGGAATCGAATCAGGACCCTCACCGTGTGAAGCGAGAGCCTTTGCCACCAGGCCACGGAGCCTGGTGGTTGGAAGTCGTCGACATTCTATAAACTGGTCAAGAAAAGATAAAATCCTCTGCTAATACTATCCCCCCCCCTTCTTCAAGCCTTCAGAAATGCCGATTTGTTGAAGCGAGTCTTACACACAACATTCTTAATATGACTCTCAGACCTGGTTCTGTTTCTGTAGATGTGTGTGCTTGTCTCAATACTCAGTGCCCTGATATTCAGAGCACTCGTGACTTGACCTGACCTTTGCCTTCTCCTTACTTTTCTCTTAACCTTGTCTTCTGTATATCCTTCACCTTTCCTAAGTAAGAAACAAGACACGTGTCGTACTAAGATATTTACTTGGGAAATGTTTCATTACACAAATAACCAGCACAAGTCGGACCGAAACGTCGTCGTAAGCTCCTCTCTTCCATGTGCTGGTTATTTGTGTAACGTTCCAGTCACGGTATTTTGCCTTTTTATGTTATTAATGTTTCATTCTGGGGAGATTTTTCAGTCATGGATGCTAAGTTGTTTCCAAGAAATATGGAAATAGAATGGAAATAGTAATAGATGTAATAGCAGTAGTAGTTGAAGAAGCAGTAATTATTTAACTGCGCAAGGTAGTTGAAAACAACGTTAGTAATACCATACGAATACCATCAACAATTCCATCAGTACAAAATATTAAAGATAATATGACAACAAACAGTTCTCTTACTGCTAAAACAAGCACCGTAATGATAACACAAATCATCTTGTCCTTTCATCTCGAGGCACCGTGTTTACAGAGGCATTAAAAGGCAAGAGTAAACATAGGATTATTCTCATCACTGCGAGAGCGAGATGCAAACAATGGCTTGGTCATTGACGCTCTCAGGTGCTTGTTGGTAGTCAAGATCCCTTGCTAATTACCACCTCTCATTATAACAAGTTATACTGAGCAGGTAGTTCGTCTTAATTTACAGACTCTGGAAGGGTGATTAGCTTGGTTTGTAGCATATGCAGCCTAAGCACTAGTTACATCCTTTTGCCGGGCAGCCATCGGGGTGTACAGATCTCCCAGGCCATGTTAATACTTTAATGAGAAAAAATAATTATATTATTATTATCAGAGAGATTAAAGCATTATCAGGGTGAGTTTAACGAATGAGAAAAATTCATAATTGCTGAATCATGACAAACATGATTTGTCGGTATGTAGTTTATGAGCTCTTATTACTGAAGGGCGATACGCACCCATTAGAGGAACAAGACATCAATATACAGATATGTTATATCTCGTCTACTGAAACTAGTTGTTGGATAGTATTGGATATATATTTTCCTTGCAGACACTGGATTCAGTAAGGGATTATCTGCTCGTGTTCGGTGCTGAAAGAAACACTTCAGTCTTACACGAAGGAAGAATCTTGTTGTCATCAACGAGGCAGACCCACTTTGTGGTAAATAGGCTTACTGGCCTATTTATTTTTCCTTATGGTGTATCTTTTTAAATTTAAGAAACCAGGAAGCAAGAATTGTCTGGATTGAAAAAAAAAGAGATTATTATAATGGTAGCAAGAATATGAGACAAGGGGTGCCTCCTATTACCCTTTTTTTTTAAGTATATATCTACGATGTTATTAAAGAATTAGCGTCTAGGATGGTGGGATATTCAACTTGTGATTATGTGAATGAGAAGGCCAGGTGTCGTCTTGGATTACGATAGCCTAATAAATCCTCAACTTTTCAAAATAAACTTGTATAGATTTTCTTAAACACATTTACGTATTCTGATAATATTCTCTTTTCTGATACAAACATTTACGAGAAATAATTCACGAATAACTCAGGTCCAGGATGGGCCTAAATGGTCCATCCTGGACCATTTAGGTGGCCGGAAACGTCGTCATAAGGTCCCTCTCCCGTTCATTCAAAAATGAATTCGTGTTGTATAAGAAAGATTATTCATTTTAAAACTGCAAATTAACATAGGTAAATCGAAATATATTTCCTGACGATACTAAAAGAAATCAAAAGTTTGGTAATCAATAAGAACTGCAGTAATATAAATATTTAATACAATTAACTGTAAGATGTATTTATACGTAATTTATGGTAAATTTCATTTATTTTAGAAATTCTAACGGGATTAATAATGAGATATTTATTTACATTTAAATATCACTATCTGCCTGATGATTTGCTCGCGACTCTGGACCAATAATGAGGTGTTTTGTTTATAAATACTGTGTTTATCATGTTAACTTTGAAAAATGGTTTGAAGAAAATATTCCTTGGGTTGCCTACTTATAGTACTGGTCATAATGTTGCACATTTATGCAAATGGGGTTTTACCTATTTTATATTATAAATCTTATCTCTCAATCTTGTTTACTCGTAAATGGGAATTTTATTGGTCAAACATATATATATATATATATATATATATATATATATATATATATATATATATATATATATATATATATGGAGCTTTATAATGGATTTTCCATCAAAGATACATCTGCTTTTCCATACGCTTTCTAAGCATTCTTAGCTGCGTATTCTCTCAAACTCCCAATTTGCATACGCCATAATTTCGTACCAAAGCAAACTCGTATCTACCCTCTTTATTATTATTAATGTGGAAGTTCTAAATCCGCAAGGGTCATTACAATGCCTTGGGGAAAGGCGATCATCAGATTTAATTCAAGGAACAGGACGGTAGCTCCAGTTTCTTGGATCAAACGACACATCACCAGCATGGTTTTGAGACTCTCTGACCGCGGGTTCAAATCCCGCCCGTGGTATGGTTTAACCCCCGTTGATGGGTTGACGAGGAAGAACCAGAGAGCATCATGGTCGTCTTGAAGACTGGGGGTCTTAAGAATGAACCTGTTCATCTGGTAACATTGAACAACTCTCTCTCCCGTAAGTGTCATCATTGTTGAACACCTGACCCGGTGAGACGCGGATGTATTTGTTCAGGGTTCAGCGAGATCGTTCGTTATTTATGTATCGGCTCCATTACGTGGATTACTCAAGTAAATGTGAAATTCCGTGATGGGTAACTAAGCTAATTTGTCGGTAAATTAGATTTTCTTCCATAGTCTTGTTACATATTTTCAGGCTGTCACTGGGGTGGGTGGAGGACAGCTGAGTGGGCGAGTGGGCGGGTGAGCGAGTGGGCGGGTGGGCGGGTTACTAATATACGAAAGCCAGACTTCTCTGATAATCCTTTTTCCCACCTACGTTATTAAAAACATTCAAGAGATAAAAGTTCAGTAGACGCTCTCAGAACTCCATTAGTCTGGTGACATTATTTCTGAGAGCTTTTGTACAAAATTGTGATGAACTTAGAGTTCCAGTGGCTGATGATAATTAAAGGTTCTAGTTGAGGACTGTGTTGGTTTTTGTGTGTTGAACACAAAGATAGCGTAGGTTGGCGTCAATGACTTAGACGCATCAGTGACTGACGGAGAAGTGTCAAATTGACTGTTTGAGGCTTGTGACTCCAGTGGAAATTAGTCAGAGATTCCCATGAAAATAAGTCAAAGACCCCTAGCGGAAATAAGTGACAATGCCTTTTTTTGTGGTTAGCCTAAGTTAAATATACGTAATTTGCCACTAATGTATTCCTAAAACAAGTATGTTTAGTGCAACGATCCTGCAAATGTTGAATAGTCTGTAAAACCATATTTAGAAAACCCGAATAGTTTCTCATGAGATAAGTTCCTCTAAGCTTTCCCAGTGTCAGCAGCTGTCATGCGTGTTGTGCAAGTGTTGTATTAAGTGGCATTTATACTTCATGTACGTCATGTGTTAGGGCCCTAATACCTCCAAGGGCCCCGATATTCCATAGGACCTAGGTATTCGCTAGATCCCCGGTAATCACTAAAGCCTCAGCATTCGCTAGGGGCCCCTGGTATTTACTAGACTCCCGATACTCACTAGACTCATGGTATTCACTAGCACCCACGCTATATCTTTGACATATGGCTGACCTTCTCTCAGTGATCACAAACCCAACAGAGTCCCACTTAGATGACTTCAGTCTGTACACCTGTTGTTTTTCTTCCTGGCCACACCACACCTCCGCCCATCTCTCAGCTGCTCGCCTGCATCTTAAAAGATGCTCTTAACTATGAGCGTACCTTCACGATTAAGCACAGCATCCGGTGAAAAGCTCGTCAGGAGCTCATATGGGAGACGACTTTTAAACTTTTCTCGACTACCTCTTAAAATTTTCATCCCTCTTCCAGTGTCCATCGTCGAGTTTTGTGACTTACTGAAATATTCAGTTTTCTCTATTACATCTCCGGCTACACCACAACAATAAATCAAGAAAGACTGATCACATATTTGGGGAGATGCTGGACGGTCCACTTCATTCTTTCTCGAATGTTTAAAAGTTTAAACATATATGATGAGGTGTGTTGTGAGCAATCCAACACACCTCCAGCCGCCTTCTATTAACCTTCTTTTCCGCTGCCTTCACTGTCAATCCACTGTTAGAGTTCACTTCCTCAGCCGCACTTTTCTTTTAAATATCTTTATTTCTACAAGTACAGACCGTAGCTGACATCAATGTTCTATCTAGGCTGGAATATTGCTGCACACTAACAGCACTTTTCAAGGCAGGTGAAATTGCCGACCTAGAAAATGTACAGAGAACTTTCACGGCGCGCATAACGGAGATAAAACACCTCAATTACTGGGAGCGCTTGAGGTTCCTGAACCTGTATTCCCTGGAACGCAGGAGGGAGAGATACATGATTATATACACCTGGAAAATCCTAGAGGGACTAGTACCGAACTTGCACACGAAAATCACTCACTACGAAAGCAAAAGACTTGGCAGACGATGCACCATCCCCCCAATGAAAAGCAGGGGTGTCACTAGCACGTTAAGAGACCATACAATAAGTGTCAGGGGCCCGAGACTGTTCAACTGCCTCCCAGCACACATAAGGGGGATTACCAACAGACCCCTGGCAGTCTTCAAGCTGGCACTGGACAAGCACCTAAAGTCGGTTCCTGATCAGCCGGGCTGTGGCTCGTACGTTGGTTTGCGTGCAGCCAGCAGCAACAGCCTGGTTGATCAGGCTCTGATCCACCAGGAGGCCTGGTCACAGACCGGGCCGCGGGGGCGTTGACCCCCGGAACTCTCTCCAGGTAAACTCCAGGTAAACTCCAGGTAATGACATACTATTATATAGAAAGCCGCTTGTTATGCAGAGCATTTCGGGTAAATTAGGTCAGTTTTCTCCCAGGATGCGACCCACATCAGTCCACTAACACCCAGGTACCCATTTTACTGATAGGTGACCACAGACAACCGGTGTTAAGCAAACACGCCCAATGTTTCTATCCTTGCCAGGAATCGAACCCGGACACCTCAGCGTGTGAAGCGAGAACTTCACACGCTGAGGGTCCTTCCCTTCCTTAGATTAAACATAATTATAATTATGCAGCTGCTGTATGACCATTATGGGTTTAGCGTTTACCCGGTGTCACATGTTGTCAATACACTTAACGAATTCAAAACACACGAGCACCGTCTTCCTTTGAGTCTTACCAAAAATGGCCAGAATACCTTCCTTGTTTGGGATGATCCTAGATGCCATCAAAGAACTGTACCAGTAGGAAACCATTAATACTGCATTGTGTGTGTATGTACAAGACTGTGCTCTCGTGTCGGGTGAGAGGTAGAGGCGAGAGTTGACCTGCAGTTAAAGGATAGATCGATGGTGTGAATGGGCGTCGTGGGTGTATTTAGGCGTCCGTGGGCGTGTATCTAGTCACAGACCCGTCCATCATGGCTGCTACCTCCCGCGCATCATCGCCCAATCTCAATGTTTTCCAGTTTTTCGTAACATTTTTAGAAGTAACCTTGTGTTTTTTTTTTTTTTTTTTGTAAATCCCGTTGGGGCAGGTCCCTCGAAGATCACCGCCACACTAAACTCATCCTTCCAGGTCTATTAAGGGATTAATTAACATTTTTTTCTGATTCCATTAAAGATTGGATTAAGAGGTGAACATGTTATTGATAATGGAGATTTTGAAGATTGAGTCTATATAGAGGAAGGAAGGAGGACTAGAACTGGTGTGGCGTTGTGAAGGTTCTTCAACAACCAGCTCATTGATTGTGGTGGAAGCAAACTACCTAAATGTCAGGGTGTGATGGGACCTGATCTGCCCTGGGCTACCTACCTGCTTCTCCACCCACCTGTCTGGTTGCCTACACCTCTGCCTGGTTGCCTGCCTAGTTGGCTGCGTGTGTGCCTGCCTACCTCGCTACCTGGCTCACAGTCCTCGCTAAGAGGGGAATGTCTTTCTCTTTCCGTCACATTCTCCCACTGACGGAGTTATAAGAATATAATGGAGGAACACTGCAGCAGGCCTACTGGCCCATACAAGACAGTCACTTATCAAAACCACTCATTCCCACCCACGTATTTGTCCAGCCTTTTCCCAACGCTAACCGAGAATTTGCTTCAGTACCTCAGGTACTAATCAAACCCAGCCCTTTTCACTCGCATATTTGTCCAGTTTCTTTTTAAAGCTATCTCTCAGCCTGAGAACTACCAACACAACCAGTCAGATATCTACTCCACTCGGCCATCTACCCGGTTCAGTCATCTACCCCACTCAGCCATCTACCCAGCTCAGCCAACAACTCAACTCAGCCATCAACCCCACTCAACCATCTACCCCACTCAGCCATCTACCCCACTCAGCCATCTACCCCACTCAGCCATCTACCCCACTCAGCCATCTACCCCACTCAGCCATCTACGCCACTCAGCTAGCCACCCAGGCAGCCTTCGACCTCTGACTCGCAGTAATCCAGTTTTGGTTCTGATCCTTCATATAACTGACCACCTGGAGCTGGCTTGACCACTGACCAGCTTATGTTCCAGCTTTCCCCTCGCCTCTCACTTCGCCTTAATTGAACTCCAAAACCTGGAAATCCCTTTGAACTGGCCTCCCGTCACTGTAAATGCATCGCAATTGCTACAAAACTGTAAATATACCTCGACTGAACTGCGAGATCGGTAAATGCATCCTAATTGAACTACAATATTTGTAAATATATAATGACTGATTTCCAACCCCTGTAGATATGTAATTGACCTTAAATGCTTGTAAATGCATTCCAATTGACTTGGAAAATCTATAATAATTGACATGCGCCCTAAATGCATCCTAACTAGCCAACCGTCCCTGTGAATGGACAGGTAACATAATTTACCTACACGTTCGAGTATTCATTATTGTTTATTTTTATTAGCATGATCTGTAAGTCATTTATGTAAATCAGTTTTAGCTGGCGTATAGAACCTTTCATTTCTTACTGGGCCTGTTAGACGCATTAAATCATGTTAACTGACCAGTAAGAGGTTGTAATGCTACTTTGATTCCAGTAGCCTGTTAATAATTCTATAATAATAATAATAATAATAATAATAATTAATAATAATAATATATCTTTATTTCTGTAAGTACATGTACAAGGTATACAGACCATAGCTGACATCAATGACATACTTGTTATGCAGAGCATTTCGGGCAAATTAGGTCAGTTTTGTCCCAGAATGCGACTCACACCAGTCGACTAACACCCAGGTACCCATTTTACACTGATGGGTGAACAGGGACAGCAGGTGTCTTATGGAAACACGTCCAAATGTTTTCCAGCCGTACCGGAGATTCAAACTCCGGACCTCAGTGTGTGAGCTGAGTGCGCTAGCAATTGAGCCACGGGACACGTTATCTGGCCTGCAATAATCTGTAAATCACGTTACTTACCATGCGATAGTGTAATAATATCGCTACTGGGTCTGCTAGAATCTGTAAATCCCGCTCTGAATAGTCTGTAAAAGACTATCGTTCAAGACCATGGAGCTGAGCTCTTCTCCAGGCTGAGGGACGGACCACCTCAAAGCCTTTTCTTCTGCAAGGTTAATGGACTGATTACATCATCTTTATTTCACTACTACATCTGTTTCCTCTGTATTTGACTGAAGAAACCTGTCGTTGCACATACGTCTTAATCTTCAAAACTGTGTGGAAGACGCTTAGCGACTTCGGTCTTAGGACTGAAGAAGTCACTCAAGGCGAAACGTTTCCTTTGATAAATGTCCTGATATGTACATAAGTGTCTTTTTTCACATCTAGTCGGTATCACCATACCATTTCTCATTCGCACAACTGGTATTTCCCCAATGGAAATGCAAGAACCCCAATATAAATAAGTCGCTTTGCCTGACTCTTTGGGGTTTATCCTGGATAATCTACACATATACTGCTATGTATGCCAATTTATACAACTGCATTTATGTGTACCTGTACCTGAATACACTTTATAGTACAGGAGATTGTTTACCAGCTGACACCCGTGAACATCACTGACCAGGCTATTGTTTACATCTCGTTCTTCTGTTGATAAATACCTGGTGTATTTGCAGAGGTGTGAGCATAGCTCACACCTCTAAAACAACAATTGTCATCTCCAGGCAAACTCCAGGTAAGTTTTACCATGAATTAAGGAAAGATCTTAGACTTCACCTTACAAAACAAAGTAAATGCGAGAGTAATTATGCACAAGGTAGATTATAGTGGAAAATTTAACATGTTATTTGAAGATGGGGGGGGGGGGACTTAGGTGCCTCTTATATGCCTGTCTCTGTAAACACGTTGCCTCGAGGTAAGTTTTTATCATTATTACTGTATTTGCTTTTGTTGTAGGTAAATTCCCTTTTAAATTTTCTCTAATATTTTGGATTTGTTTTTTGTTGGAAGTCTGGTGAGGGGCTCTTGATCCAGGGAATTGGTTCTGTGCTCCAATTCCCTGAATTAGGCCAGAATGTCTTCCATTCCCCTCCCTCTCCCCCCACAAGAGCTGCATAATTCCTCCGGGTTTAGCGCTCCCCCCATAATATTTTGGAATTGTTGATGGTATCTGTTGGTTATGATATTACCGTTGTGTGTTATATTACCTGTTATTAATTACCCATGTGTAGTTGCCGGGGCAGAAATGTGTTAAACCACTGATCTGGTCTGGGTTTGAACCTATGGCAAGTGAGTGCTAGAAATCACAGGCCAGTGCGTTAACCATTTCTGTATACCATAAGAAAGTTAGTTAGGGCCACCACTGTGACTGTGATTTGTGTGCAGTCGTGTTATTACGATTACGTGAGTTAAAAATGTGTTCCTGGCGTCTAGTCTTCAGTATGGCTTCTATCGTAATTATGTATCCCTAGAAGGGATATCTTGAAGTGATTGAAGCGCTGTATAGCCCTTGTGGCTTAGCGCTTCTTTTTGATTATAATAATAATAATTGAAGTGATTGAATATTATTTTCTTCCTACTTTTCAGTATCATTTCGCTTATAACTCTAGAACATCTCATCTGATGGGATTCAAATTTTCAACGCTTTTGTACGGTAACGAGGACCAGATTCTAGGAGCAGTTGGCATGTGTAGGTATCTTATGACCAAAGTTACTGAACCCCTTCCCAGCATCTTGGAATGGCTGAAATAACTTCCAAAATCCTCAGCGGCTTACCTTCAAACGTTCACAAAAGTTCCTGCCTAATTCCACGACGGTGAAAAGTGGAACTCAAGTGTGTTGTTGCTGATTTGACCAATTTATGTGCAAAATGGTGTGAAATTTTGATTCTCTCTTAACCATCATGATTAGTCTCTTCTGAATGGCTTCAGTATTTAATAGGTGATGCATCTTATTGCCAGGATGGTACACATTCAGTTTAGTTTTATGTTAAAAAAACACAAAATCATTTTGTTTCTAAGACGACTGTGCAGAATTTTAAGACCAATATAACTGCAAAAAGGAAAATTTAAAAAAAAAAAATATTGCAACCTGCGTTTTCATGGTGTTTTTAAATTTTCTGAGTTGAGTGAACCCTTATATACTGCACTGCGTGGTGCCAGAGACGTTCGTCTTACAGCTGGTTCTTTCATTCCTTCTAAGGATTTCGTTTATAATTTCAAAACGTCTTATCTAATCACCTTCAAAATTCAAACCTGTCAACTATTACATGGGGAAGATTCGTAGAGTAATTGACACATGTTGCTGTTCTCTGCTCAGTTTTATATAGACCATTCCCGAAACTGATTTACACGAGATTGCTTTAAAGATCCTATCTGGTATTCCCCAGTGATTAACTTGCATTGTTATCGGTTCCTGTTTCAAATACACACAGGTGTTACATCAGTTAGCCACATCAATGCCCACTTTCTGTATCATGTTGAAATTAATTTGTATTGTATTGATTTTAGCTCCTCACTAGCAAGTAAGCACGAAACATTTAAAATACTCGTATAGGCGTCTAAACTGCATACAAGATTTTCCGGCAGGAAAATGAACTTTTAAAATGATTTGGTGTTGGTAATGTTGATCTCTGAAAATAATACGTAGTTTTTTATTTCATATATAAAACTAGGATCACACACACACACACACACACACACACACACACACACACACACACACACACACACACACACACGTCAGGCCCATACTGGAGTATGCAGCACCTGTTTGGAACCCACACCTGGTCAAGCACATCAAGAAATTAGAGAAAGTGCAAAGGTTTGCGACAAGGTTAGTTCCAGAGCTCAGGGGTATGTCCTATGAAGAAAGGTTGAGGGAAATCGGCCTGACGACACTGGAGGACAGAAGGGTTAGGGGAGACATGATAACGAAATACAAAATACTGCGTGGAATAGATAAGGTGGACAGAGACAAAATGTTCCAGAGATGGGACACAGAAACAAGGGGTCACAATTGGAAGCTGAAGACTCAGATGAATCAAAGGGATGTTAGGAAATATTTCTTTAGTCATAGAGCTGTCAGGAAGTGGAATAGTCTAGCAAGTGAGGTATTGGAGGCAGGAACCATACATAGATTTAAGATAAGGTATGATAAAGCTCCTGGAACAGGGAGAGAGAGGACCTGGTATCGTTCAGTGAAGAAGCGGGGCAAGGAGCCGAGTCTCGACCCCTGAAACCACAATTAAGTGAGTACACACACACACACACACACACACACACACACACACACATTCCGACATCTTAATAAGGAATCGTTCAGGACACTGTACACCGTGTACGTTAGGCCCATATTGGAGTATGCGGCACCAGTTTGGAACCCACACCTAGCCAAGCACGTAAAGAAACTAGAGAAAGTGCAAAGGTTTGCAACAAGACTAGTCCCAGAGCTAAGAGGTATGTCCTACGAGGAGAGGTTAAGGGAAATCAACCTGACGACACTGGAGGACAGGAGAGATAGGGGGGACATGATAACGACATACAAAATACTGAGAGGAATTGACAAGGTGGACAAAGACAGGATGTTCCAGAGATTGGACACAGTAACAAGGGGACACAGTTGGAAGTTGAAGACACAGATGAATCACAGGGATGTTAGGAAGTATTTCTTCAGCCACAGAGTAGTCAGTAAGTGGAATAGTTTGGGAAGCGATGTAGTGGAGGCAGGATCCATACATAGCTTTAAGCAGAGGTATGATAAAGCTCACGGTTCAGAGAGAGTGACCTAGTAGCGATCACCCCTCAAGGAAGGTTCCTTGATGTTGGTGAGGGGCTCTTGATTTAGGGAATTGGATCTGTGCTCCAGTTCCCCGAATTAAGCCTGAATGCCTTCCACATCCCCCCCCCAGGCGCTGTATAATCCTCCGGGTTTAGCGCTTCCCCCTTGATTATAATAATAATAATAGTAGCGATCAGTGAAGAGGCGGGGCCAGGAGCTCGGACTCGACCCCCGCAACCTCAGCTAGGTGAGTACAACTAGGTGAGGTGAGTACACACACACACACACACACACACACACACACACATCTCTGGGGAAATAAACGATAATCCAGATATTCTCACTTGGTCATGACATGAGTAGTAATTAGAGCATCAAGGTAAAGACGATTACCTTCTGTTTCCCATTGTATTCGAGTTTCCTGGAACGTTAAAACTAATTTAATTTGCCGAGTAAGATATCAAAATGTTATTTTTGAGAAACGGGAAAGTCATGATCTACGTTTCTCAACCATAATTGATCAGGAAGGAAAAGTCTGCGTTAATGATTCACTCTCAAAGCATTTTATAACAAAAATGGCAGGGACTGAGCCAGTGGATTTCCCACAGCACTACCGTAATTTTGTCTTTAAAAAGTATCTTTAACAAACGACGTTTGACTTGTAACGTTAGACCTGCAACGTTAGACCTGCAACGTTAGACCTGCAACGTTAGACCTGCAGCATTAGACCTGCAACGCTAGACCTGCAACGTTAGACCTGCAACGTTAGACCTGCAACGTTAGACCTGCAGCATTAGACCTGCAACGCTAGACCTGCAACGTTAGACCTGCAACGTTAGACCTGCAACGTTAGACCTGCAACGTTAGACCTGCAGCGTTAGACCTACAACGTTAGACCTGCAACGTTAGACCTGCAACGTTAGACCTGCAACGTTAGACCTGCAGCATTAGACCTGCAACGTTAGACCTGCAACGTTAGACCTGCAACGTTAGACCTGCAGCATTAGACCTGCAACGCTAGACCTGCAACGTTAGACCTGCAACGTTAGACCTGCAACGTTAGACCTGCAACGTTAGACCTACAACGCTAGACCTACAACGCTAGACCTACAACGCTAGACCAACAACGCTAGACCTACAACGCTAGACCTACAACGTGACTTAAGAAATCGTAATGACACGATTGCAAACAAACCATACCCCCGGCCGGGATTGAACCCTGGAGTTTTGAGACTATGACCGCGAGTTCAATCCCGGCCGGGGGTATGGTTTTCTAGAACTACAACGCTAGACCTACAACGCTAGACCTACAACGCTAGACCTACAACGCTAGACCTGCAACGTTAGACTTAAGAATTGCAGGGTAAGAATCTGCGGAAAGAAATTTTTTTTACTCTGGGCAAAACGAGTAAATGTGTCAGAGTATTGTGGTGTAGTATTTTTGTATTGGGGTGAAATATTGCCTTTTTTTTCGATGTATCAGTGAGTAGGAAGCTGGAGGCAGTGGAGATGTGCTACGTAATTAGTGTTGCATAAAAATTATACAAACGCTGAGAAATGGAGAAATCAGCTTCATGGTTTGATAGGTACAATTCAGGGCACAGAGAGAGGTTACTGACGTGATTTATTTTAATTTAGACACGATCGGGTAAGACAGGTTGTAAAAGAGGTGTATAAATCTATGGTTATTGTAAGGTGTAGGGGTTATCACATTAAGGGTTAATAGGAGGTTATGAAGGAGGTTTTTGAGAAGTAAGGCTTTAAGCATCCTGCAGGTATGTGTGTTGAATGGAGACATGTGGTTTATGGGATATGATATGCTGTTGGAGTGTGGGTAAAGTACCATTTATGAAGGGATTCTGTGAAATTAGTTAGCTGAGCATGCGCTGTGGAGGTGGGAAGTGCAGTGAGGCAGGGTTGCTGTTGTTCGATGGTTCATGTACATTCTGATGTCTGCTCATTCTTGGAAAGACAGCTGTTGATTAATAGTGAATGTTTAATTCTTCGAGGCCACCTTCCCTCGATGGAAAACAACAGATTTGTTATCTGACTCTCAAAACTGAGTTCATTTACAAGCATAATGCCAAGACATCCAGTGACTTAGACGAGAATTATTTTGACAGCTTTTGGCCGACACAAAGTTTGACTCTACTATACTCCTCTTTATGTAATAATTAAATTTAGTGCGTAAATTTCAAAACCTTTACCGTGCTTGCAGTCGCTTGCACGATGGAACACATCTGCTTTCATTAACTGTGCTAACACCTCTTGTGCTAATACAACGATGTTTTTCAAATTGTTACTTGTTTTTCACGCTTTTCCACACAGTTCTTGCAGGGTGGAAAGTACACACTTTATCTCACTATTATCCTTGAGTTTAGTTTCGACTATTAATCTCTTGGCTTTGTCCGTAAGCCACATTAATATCCACTCTCTGATACAAACTTTTTATTATCGCTTTATATAAAGCAGCACGAAGTATTTACTGAAATACTCGTATTGGCGTCGAAACAGTATAAAAAGAATTTTATACTGGCATTAAAATAAGCCATTACACACACACACACACACACACACACACACACACACACACACACACACACACACACACACACACACTTTAAACTCAGGAAAAACATAAACTATACTACAGATATTTTCACTTGTTAGTTATAATATGAGAAGAAATTAGAGCCTCGAGGTAAGGACAATTATTTCCCATTGTTTTTTAATTTGTTGGAAGGTTAAAAATTATTTAATTTGCCCGAGAACGTCTGATAAGTTTGTTATTTTGGACAAACAAAAAAGTCATTGTCTGTGTTAATTCAATTTCTAATTGTTCTATTAAAAAATTGGTCAGGATTGGGCCAGTGGACTTCCCATTGCACTACCGTAGATCTACCTGTAAAAAGCAGCGTTCACAAGAAATACATTGACCATAACAGTCATACTAGATTAACAATGTTGCTTCTACTGGCTGATTTAGATTCACGATCAGGAAGACTAATTGGAACAGGTTTATATTTTCTTTGACCTAAATTCTGATGAACAACGTCTCACAACTAACAAATTTCCGTCTCGTCAAATTTAAGCTGTCCTGTTGTTGAAGGCACGAGTTGAAGGCACGAGTTGAAGGCACGAGTTGAAGGCACGAGTTGAAGGCACGAGTTGAAGGCACGAGTTGAAGGCACGAGTTGAAGGCACGAGTTGAAGGCACGAGTTGAAGGCATGGTTGAAGCACGAGTTGAAGGCACGAGTTGAAGGCACGAGTTGAAGGCACGAGTTGAAGGCACGAGTTGAAGGCACGAGTTGAAGGCACGAGTTGAAGGCACAAGTTGAAGGCACAAGTTGAAGGCACAAGTTAAAGGCACAAGTTGAAGGCACAAGTTGAAGACACAAGTTGAAGGCACGAGTTGAAGGCACGAGTTGAAGGCACAAGTTGAAGGCACAAGTTGAAGGCACAAGTTGAAGGCACAAGTTGAAGGCACAAGTTGAAGGCACAAGTTGAAGGCACAAGTTGAAGGCACAAGTTGAAGGCACAAGTTGAAGGCACGAGTTGAAGGCACGAGTTGAAGGCACAAGTTGAAGGCACGCGATAGTGCCTGCATGTACAGTTTTCATGTCTTATTCTTGTCTTGTTCCAAATGCTTTCGTGTTTAACTTCTGTACGCCCTGTTCAGTCATCTTCAAATTTTCTACCCTCGTGAACTATAAGCAGGAGAAGATTCATGGAACAATTGGCATGTGTAAGTGCTATCTGCTCAATTTTACATGAGCTATTCTCGATTTTTGACTTCGGTGCATTTACCTTACGAAGCTTCTTCTTGTCGACTTCAGATGTTCAGCGGGTATGAGTGACTATCACCCACAGGATGGGTATGAGTGACTATCACCCACAGGATGGGTATGAAGTTCTTAACAACGTTATCCAACTAAGATTTAAAAGTTATCAAAATTATCGAGACTAGTGGTTGGTGTCGCAAGACTGACCAAAATAACAACTGACAGGACATTCCAGAAATTTTTTAATAGTAACAGGTAACTATTCGCATCAACATCAATATTCATAACCACCACTATAATTATCATCAACAACCACAACAATAACAATTATCATCAACCACCACCACCACCAGAAGCCACCAGTGGCATCACATCATCAATCACCCCCACACACCTGGATGAATATTGATGAGCTCCTGCCTCACCTGCCCTGGCCTGGTGTGTGAAAACCCACCTGTGGGTCACCAGCTGTCACCACCTGTGACGCTCCTGAGTGATGTCATCTGCAAACCCGTTGTCACTATCTGATGGAAACAAGAAAAATACCATTTTTCCCGCGGGGCTTTTGGTCATCTGTGTCTGGCAACACCAGTGTGATGTCATGTGTTCCCACAGGGTGTGTCTGGCAACGCCAGTTGTCTTATGTTCCCACAGGGTGTGTCTGGCAACACCATTGTGTCTTGTGTTCTCATATTTTATCCCATCAAAGGATGTTGCTTGAGGCTGTTGAGAAGTTCTTTGATCCAAAGAATTAAACGGTTCCTTCCCTTCCTTGAATCGAACCTAACTGCTTATTCTCCCAGGATCTGTATGACCCTTAGAGGTCATTCATACATGTATGGCCTCTACAAGGGTAATGCATGTATGACCTGTCCTCCATGTATGATCCCTACAGGTTTTATACATGACTTCCTTCTGCCATGTCGTGTACCTACACAGAAAAAAAGATATTGACCTTTATGGGTCAGTATTGCTTTATCATATTATAGTCAGTGAATTTATTATATATGTGGTATAATACTGACATAAAAAGTCATAATATTATGGGACAATTTCAGTGAATTTATATAAATGGATTAAGATTGACACTTCCCTAAGATTAGCGTATTATTTAATTCCTCTTAAGTATTCCTTGATCCACGGTATTCCTTTCCCGGTTATTCCTGTCTACTCCTCTAGCTTATGTCCCAGTTTCTCGTGCGCTGCTGCATTCACCGCCTTCTTGCAGGAAAAAAAATATACAGTTCCACTCATCTCTCTCATGCCTTACTTTCATAATCATGTCACAGAACTCGAACAGATTTGTGAGACGAGATATACCATCTTTGAACCTGTGCTGTTTGTTTACAAATCCTCTCCTCTCCGGTGTGTGTGTGTGTGTGTGTGTGTGTGCGTGTGCGTGTGCGTGTGCGTGTGCGTGTGTGTGTGTGTGTGTGTGTGTGTGTGTGTGTGTGTGTGTGTGTGTGTGTGTGAAGCAATACAAAGGTGGGAGAACCGGATTATTTATAATAACCGGATGTAGAATTAAACAGGGTCAGCTTAATCGAATGATGTAGAGTTTAGTTTTCGTGTGGATTAGCAACGGGACGTTGGGAAATTTAGCCAGTAGCAAGACCCTTGTGGGTTTAATGCTTAGTTATGATTATAATAATCCAGTAGCAAATTGTAGACTAAATTAAACATTATTATAATTATTATTATTGTTCCTCATCCTCATAACCGACATAGACAAGGATGTCAGCCACAGCACCGTGTCTTCCTTTGCAGATGACACCCGAATCTGCATGACAGTGTCTTCCATTGCAGACACTGCAAGGCTCCAGGCGGACATCAACCAAATCTTTCAGTGGGCTGCAGAAAACAATATGAAGCTCAACGATGAGAAATTTCAATTACTCAGATATGGTAAACACGAGGAAATTAAATCTTCATCAGAGTACAAAACAAATTCTGGTCACAAAATAGAGCGAAACACCAACGTCAAAGACCAGGGAGTGATCATGTCGGAGGATCTCACCTTCAAGGGCCATAACATTGTATCAATCGCATCTGCTAGAAAAATGACAGGATGGATAATGAGAACCTTCAAAACTAGGGAGGCCAAGCCCATGATGACACTCTTCAGGTCACTTGTTCTATCTAGGCTGGAATATTGCTGCACACTAACAGCACCTTTCAAGGCAGGTGAAATTGCTGACCTAGAAAATGTACAGAGAACCTTCACGGCGTGCATAACGGAGATAAAACACCTCAATTACTGGGAGCGCTTGAGGTTCCTAAACCTGTATTCCCTGGAACGCAGGAGGGAGAGATACATGATTATATACACCTGGAAAATCCTAGAGGGACTAGTACCGAACTTGCACACGAAAATCACTCACTACGAAAGCAAAAGACTTGGCAGACGATGCACATCCCCCAATGAAAAGCAGGGGTGTCACTAGCACGTTAAGAGACCATACAATAAGTGTCAGGGGCCCGAGACTGTTCAACTGCCTCCCAGCACACATAAGGGGGATTACCAACAGACCCCTGGCAGTCTTCAAGCTGGCACTGGACAAGCACCTAAAGTCAGTTCCTGATCAGCCGGGCTGTGGCTCATACGTTGGTTTGCGTGCAGCCAGCAGCAACAGCCTGGTTGATCAGGCTCTGATCCACCAGGAGGCCTGGTCACAGACCGGGCCGCGGGGGCGTTGACCCCCGGAACTCTCTCCAGGTAAACTCCAGGTATTATTAATAGTAGTAGTATTAATATTGTTATTATTAATATTATTCCGCGCAGGAAGTGGAGGCTCAGTACACAACCCGTACTTAGGAGACTCACTCTTATGACGACGTTTCGGTCCGACTTGGGCCATTAACTATTCACACATCTTAATCCTCCTCTGTTTCGACTGTACATCCGTGAAACGAATAGAGAAAACAAATCGGACAGAACAAAATTGGGAGGAGTGAACCGGGCAAAGTAACAGCATTTCTATACATGCAGTGGCGGACTTACGTTTTTGGGGCCCTGAAGCTTGAACTGTTATGGGGGCCCCCTTCGCAACTCCTCATACAGAAGACCCAAAATTTTTAAGCAATGTGGACTAAAGTCTCTCCGGGACCTCCGGGATTAGGAACCTTGAAGTTTAAGCTTCATTAGTGTCATAGCAGATCTGCCCCTGTTAATACAAGATAGTTTCATTGATTTTTATAGGAGTTACAGACACACTGATCAGCATCGAACCCTGTGTGAACCCGATCGAATAAACCAGACAGAGCGAATGCAGGGGACGAAGTAGCACACGGCCTCGTTAAGCATGAGTGTGTCCCGGTTCCTCCATCCCGCGACATCCAGCTGGTCACAAAAATGACCAGGGTTCGTCTGCTCGGCCACGCCCCCTTCCCTGACCACAAAAACAATACCACTACCGTAAACATCGAAAATGAAGGTGAATGTGTGACATTTATGTGGCCTTGTGTGGGTTTTTGTCTTGCCAACTAGACTAGCCGAGATGTGCGTGTGAGATTGCCTATATCTAGTTACATATTAAAGTTTCCTGGGGGTTGACCTCTAGCTCTTGGGTTCCCCGTTCTGACTTTGATCCACTGACCTGAGTTCACTGTGTGTGCCGAATGAAACACACGAGTTTAGTGGGTTTCTCAGTAGTCTATTATTAGAACGTATTTCCTTTGACATTTGTTCATAGAGTCAGCTGTTACTGCTTTATTATCTGATGCATTCTACTTCATTCACTCTTACGCCGGAAAATGCCTTCTGCAATCCTGGTTTCTTGTGGTGGTACAGATTCCATCCGTTCCTCCTCAGTGGCTCTTAAAGAGACCGCCCTAGTCGACCCTGCCTTAGTCTGCCCACCCTTAGTCTACCCTGCCTTATCCTTCCCTCACGTTCCGAAATGCGTTTACGTGTTAAAACTGCAATCTGTTCAAATATGATTGGCGTTATTGCAAGCACTGTAATTCGTTTATTTCTGCCTACGCTGAATAGATGCATCATTTTAGTACTTCTTATTTAAGGTTTGGTAATATTTGGTTATGTTAACCTATAACATGACATGTTGCCCAGTACATGACATATTGTAGTTACTAAGAGCGTTCATGTTACCACGTTCACTGTTAAGTTGGGACTATGGGCTGTATAGTCATGTCTCCTGACCTACATTCTTCCAGTGACATGATTTCTCGTTTATGAAGTCTACTTTTTTCCGGGCCCTTGGCTGGCAGTTCCGGTGTATATCTTGGGAGTTGAAGCGGAAAGAAGGATGAGGACGGAGGGAGACACATGGCAAGACAAGAACTACCACTGCCTTTTGTACTTGCTACTTCCGTAACCATCAACTACCTCCACCATCACCACCACAACTACCCCCATTCCTTGCCTAAGACCTTATCCTATTCCTTTTTCCCCTCATTCCTCCTACACAACATAACACAATTTAAATGAAGCTTTAGATCTATATATTTACAACCTGGACCTGCAGAGAGACGCCAAAGAGTTTACTTCCGATTGACCTGGGTAGCTCAATGGCCTGGTAGTGAAAGTGGTTCCGGAGATGACTTGATTACATTGTCAAGTTGCGATCCTCAAGTTGCCTAGCTCCTACGAGGAGTCTCGTAGCTCGGTGTTAGAGTACTCAGCTCTCAACTAGAAGGTCCCGGGTTCACTCCTAAGCGAGGCAAGACATATGGGCAAGTCTCTTAATACCTGCTGCCCTTGTTCACCTAGCAGAAAATATATACCTAGTAGATAGTGGAATGTTGTAGGTCGCATCCTTGGAGAGAATTTAAGGACCTCAAGTTAACCTCAGTTAATCAGAACAGAATCTTCTAGGAAGACGCTAGCAAGGAACTTAAACTTCAGAATCTTAGCTGGTTGGAATTCTAGTGATAACAAGCCACTATAACTTTAAGTTTCTAAATGTCCAAAATGCATTCTGAAACATTTCCAAAATTTTAATCATGTTGGCGTAGTCAACGAAAGCGTAAATGCCCAAAACAATGGTCAGGAGAACTTTTAGATAGCCATTGCTGCCTAATGAAAACTTAAGTTCTGAAAATACATTTCCACTGTATCAAGTGCCTAGCAGTATATGATTTTTCGCTTTATTCATGATCCTACAACGAGTCTCATTCGAAATCAAGGACTTTGGCAACAGTTAAGAGGATCAGTGAAGGCGATCACCTCTCTGGAAAAATCGTTTGACCTTTTGCGTCATCACTACAAGAGACCTTTAATGAGGTCAATAATAGACACCGACGCTTCGTGATGCCAGGTCTGAAAATGTCAGCCACATTTCTGGCCCATCTGACACCATTACTAGAGAAGATTTGCACTGTAAAAAAATAGAGAGGGGAAATATTACGTTAAAATGGATGCTGGTGTTGAATTATCTGTCTTGGCATTATTCAGCACTTTTGGGCACGTTTGATATCACTTGTTATTGTCTGATCTTTGCTAGTTATCAGCTTTGTTTGATGTTACCTAGAGAAGTGTGTTACTACTTGGTTTCTAATTCTACCTAGTATTACTAGGTTAGCATATACTTGTAATATTTCTTTAGGCTATCAGGAAATATCAAAGGTATTCGTTTTCTTTGGTGTGTCGCCTTAACTTCATAGAAAACGTAAGCATACGAAGCACCGGAAGCTATCATCTTATTATTATGACCAAGGTTTCTTTTTTTTTTTTTTTTTTTTAGCTTATTCATGGCAGTGAGAGACCTTGAGAGTAATAATAGCGGATTCGAGTTAGAGGAAAGACCTTATTTTTTCTAGTTTTACCCATCCATCCTGCTTCAATTAATTAATATTTTAATATTAAAAATAAGCGTCAGGACACAAGCGAGAATTGTATGAGCAAGTATAACACCTACTGCCTCTGCTACCTAGCAGTAAATAGAAATCTAGGAGTTAATAGAGTGCTTCATCCTAAGGGATGACCTTAAAGGAGCTCCAATAGAAATGAGCCAAGCTGCTTGGCTTACTTACCCTTCAGATTACTGATCCGAATAAAGCCGCCGCCCTCTCCTCCTCCATCTTTCTTTTCTTTTGTTTTTTACCTTCGGCAGACTGACATCCGTATTAAAGTACGTTGCCGTTTTCGTTCTTGGTTTCAGAGTCTAATGTCCATAATACTCGAAGATCACTGAGCTTCCGTCGCAGCCCTCAAAGCAGCAACACAGCCATAGTCACTCTTAGGACGAACAAGACTTGGATTATTAACACTTTGAAAGTTAGTAAACCTCGGGCGAGGCGAGTCGTATGAGCAAATCTCCTCACATCTGCTGCCATTGTTTAACTTGCATTAGCTAAGTGCCTGGATGTGAGCTGGCTGTTGAGTGTCGCATAATAGAGAAGACAGAAGGACCTATTATGGACCTCTGTAATCTTTTGACTACCGCCCACAGGATGGGTATGGTGTGCATAATAAATATATTAAATTAAACGACAGAAGGACCTCAACAGAAACATGCGACTCTACTTGACTTTCTCTGGATTAATATTCCGAAGCAGCCGTCTTCATGATGACCAGCTTTGTCAGAAAATAGATGAGTAACCAGGTGAACACAGTCAAGTCCAGTGGTCAGGGTATGACGAGAACAAACAGACCAGGGAGGGACCGAGGGAAACTAGATGTTGCTGAAGAACAAAAAGGCACAATACTGTGACGAACCATACGCATATAACCCGCACATAGGAGAGAAAAGTTTATGACGACGTTTCGGTCCGATCTGGACCATTCATAAGTCACAGTCACACTGTATATAAATGCTGTTGGGTCGCTGCGCGATCCCATAAGCCCAGCCTCCCATCCACCTCCAGTGCGTCATAAATTTCCAGTGCAGTTAAATATTAGCCATAATGCTTTAAGCCAATCAAAAGGCAATCAGAAGTTACCGCGTGGAAAATATCCCAGCATCTATAAAAATGGGAAAATCGATTCCAACCTTCCACTAAGAAATATACTCCAGCACAGATATATGAACTGATGAGGTATTCCTTAGTTATTACATAGACCAATATCTCAAATTACACCAGCACTTCACGATGGAAATATACCAGCACTTCACGTTGGAAATATACCAGCACTTCACGTTGGAAATATACCAGCACTTCACGTTGGAAATATACCAGCACTTCACGTTGGAAATATACCAGCACTTCACGTTGGAAATATACCAGCACTTCACGTTGGAAATATACCAGCACTTCACGTTGAAAATCGCTTAGAAATTGCTTTCTTAAGTTATTGGTATTGAAGGCTTTAAGAAAATCTGATGAGGCATTCACACATTATTGCATAAAAATCCTTTTTTAAATATTCCAATTTCTTCAATAAAATTGGCAAATTGACATTTATTTTACTTAATATAATCCAAATCTTTCTCAAAGTACGATACACCAGCGTTCAAGATTTGAAGCCGAACAGAAAAAGCATTCTCTAGTTACTTCTTGAAAAATAATTTAATAAAATTGGCAAATTAGGATTTAGGCAGTTCAAAATCAACGTGAAGCTTCCTTTGAGACAACCAGCACTAAAAGTTTGAAGCTGACCAGAAGACACATTCTCCAGTTATCATATAGAATCTAACAAATTAAAGTTTACTACAGCAGTATATTGGCAAATTTGCGCCACCACTCCCACGAGCCCCCCTAGGGCGGGGAAGGTGCCAAAGCTAGAGCTTGCTACCACCTGCAGCTCACAAGACTGCCACTCCCACGAGCCCCCATGGGGCGAGGCAGACGGCAGACCAGAGGCCTAGCCTCTCCCTACGAGCCCTGTGAGGTCGGGGAATGGGGCTAGGCCTGGGGACAGTTGGTCCCGAAGATGAGGAGGTCCTTGTACCTCCTCCCATGGGAGACATAGGTCTCAAGACACTCCCAAGACAGGGAGCCAAGGCCTGGTCACCATCTGGAAAAGACCCAGGCCGGGTGAGTACCAGCGAATCAAGAACAACAAACAACTGAACAGGATACACCAGTGTCAGAAGTTTGAAGCCGCTCAGAAGAGGCTTTCTCAAGTTATCGTGTGGAAACCAAAATGAAGAATGATTTCAGAAAATTTACGATAGGGCAAGTATCCATCCCAATATTTCCACGAACCTTCCCCTAAAAATATTTCACCAGATTTGAAACTTAGAAGTTCATTTGATAAGTTCTTAAGTTATGAACGATAACCTTGGAGGAAAAAAACAATAATTCAAGCAACCACTGATAGGTACCCTTTTGAGTACACCTAATTTGTCACTGATGCTCAAGAGTCAGAGGCGATCCTGGTATTTTTGGTTTCCTAGGTAAGGTCATCCAAAGCTGCTCCCATTCCCTTACTTTCCATCAACAGCACACATCCCTGCCCTCGGTGCATAAACTCTGTCTCCTTAAAACACACTGAATACATTCTGTTGTTAAAGCATGAAGTGGAAGCATTGTAACTTGTATGAGAGAAAAAAAAATCTCCAGTGCTAGGGGGTAGATGAAGTACTGGGTTATCCCAGGTTCTCTACACATATGCTGTTATGTGTGATATTTCTATGTAACTGTGTTTGTGTATACCTGAATAAACTTACTAAGTATGTTCCTGTTTACGTCCATGAAAGCTGGGCTAGATGTCCGAATTCGGTATATTGATAAAGTTTGGAATCTCAAGTGCTGAGTTACATATACAGATTCAGTATGTTTATATTTTTGACCTAATTCTGACATCCAGTTTCAGTATGACTATGTCCTTGACCACCTATTATGACAGCTGGATTCGGTATATTGTTTATGTTCTCGAGTGCCGAGTCGGATTTTAGGTATCAGTGTACCTACTTCCTCGACTACCGATAAAATCTGGATTCAGTATACTAACATTCTCTATCATCAATTCTGACTCCCGGATTTAATATGTTTACGTTCTTGGGCACCGAGTCAGATACCTAAATTCACTATGCCTTTTTTTTAGGCAGCGCTAAACCCATACGAGTTAAATAGCGCCTAGTTATGTAGACGTGTAGTAAGAACACAGTATATCTAATAGTAATTATTATATTATTGGGGAGCGCTAAACCTGTAGGAGTCGTACAATGTCAATAGCTCGTTTTCAGAACGCGAGTGGCTATTATATTTTGAAATTTCAAGTTTAGTTCTCGCATGTGGTCGGTTCTAGTTTTTGTGCCCATCTAGTTTGGCGCATTGAGCTTATGACAAATTGAGCTATAGAAGTATAAATTATACTCAGTATAATATTACCAATAAGAACAACCAGTATTTTTTTTCTTTATAATTGGAGATAATCAAATTTGAATAAATCATTGGCAAATTAGGCTACCAGAAGGTTCTGTGGGAGGCATTGCTTACTGATTAACATATTAACACGTGTTTATATATATATATATATATATATATATATATATATATATATATATATATATATATATATATATATATATACAAGGAATTCGCGAGAGCAGACGAAATATACACAAACTCTGATCTCTGGCTGAAGGAGACTCGAACCTACGAACCTTGGAGCAAGGTACGCAGTGCTTTACCAATCTACCCACACTGGACCAATACCTTGGAGTCCAGCTTGCGCTAGGCTTTGATCCAAGGCAGCCAGCTTTCAGGGAGAAGGCTTACAGCTTTTCATCTCACCTCCTGCATGCATCAGCCTTACTAGAGATTTTAACAATGCAAGGAATTCGCGAGAGCAGGCGAAATATACACAAACACTGAAAAGCTTTAAGCCTTCTCCCTGAAAGCTGGCTGCCTTGGATCAAAGTCTAGCGCAAGCTGGACTCCAAGGTATTGGTCCAGTGTGGTGAGTTTGGTATAGCACTGCGTACCTTGTTCTAAGGTTCGTAGGTTCGAGTCTCCTTCAGCCAGAGATCAGTGTTTATATATAATATATTGTGTGTGTGTGTTTGTTGTGCCGAATAGGTAAAACTGGTCAATTAGCAAGAACTCATTTAAAATTAAGTCCTTTCTAAAATTTTCTCTTATACATTTAAAGATATATATTTTTTTCATTTTATGTTAATATCCAAAATTAATGATTTTGTACCAAAAGAACCTTAGTAAACTTACCTAACCTTATTATAACAAGCGCAATTAAATTTAGCCTAATCAAACTAAATATATTTTATAATAATTTAATAATAATCAAGCACAATGATATATATTTTTTCATTAGGTTCAGAATGATTTTTGTGAAATTATTGCATACACAAATTTTCACTTGCCCTATTCAGCAAGAAGTTCGTTGCTATTTAAGCCAAAATCGCAAGTTTTACTTGCGAGAGAGAGAGAGAGAGAGAGAGAGAGAGAGAGAGAGAGAGAGAGAGAGAGAGAGACCATACACAGGAGCTGTAACTCGACCCCCCTGCACCCACAGTAGGCAAGTACATAAATAAGCACACACAGTTCTAGGACCAGTACTGTTTCTGGTATATGCAAATAACATGGCGGCAGTGATTCAAATTCAAATATTTATTTCTCTCTATAGATGACAATGTGTGGTCTACATAAGATAATTATAAAATAAAGTACTTATTACAAAGAAGGTCACAAAATTCAATTTAAACCAGCAAATAATAGAGCCTACTAGACTGGAGAATACACTAGACCTCATCTTCACTAACAATGATGATCTGATAAGAAATATCACCATATCAAAAACAATATACTCAGATCACAACATAATTGAGGTTCAGACATGTATGCGCGGAGCCCCAGACCGACATAATGAGATTAGTCACGAGGGAGCATTCACCAAATTCAACTTCAATAACAAAAACATAAAGTGGGACCAAGTAAACCAAGTCCTAACCGATATAAGCTGGGAAGATATACTAAGCAACACAGACCCCAACTTATGCCTAGAACAGATTAACTCGGTGGCACTCGATGTATGCACAAGGCTTATTCCTCTAAGAAAAAGGAGGAGTAGATGTAAAACAGAAAGAGACAGGCGCTCCCTTTACAGGCGACGGAAAAGAATAACAGAGCGGCTAAAAGAGGTCAATATATCTGAAATGCGTAGGGAGACACTGGTCAGAGAAATAGCAAGCATCGAACTTAAGCTAAAAGAATCCTTTAGGAGTCAGGAATCGCGGGAAGAACTAAAAGCCATAAATGAAATCGAAAGAAACCCAAAGTATTTCTTCTCCTATGCCAAATCAAAATCGAGAACAACGTCCAGTATTGGGCCCCTACTTAAACAAGATGGGTCCTACACAGATGACAGCAAGGAAATGAGTGAGCTACTCAAGTCCCAATATGACTCAGTTTTTAGCAAGCCGCTAACCAGACTGAGAGTCGAAGATCAAAATGAATTTTTTATGAGCCACAAAATTTGATTAACACAAGCCTATCCGATGTTATCCTGACGCCAAATGACTTCGAACAGGCGATAAATGACATGCCCATGCACTCTGCCCCAGGGCCAGACTCGTGGAACTCTGTGTTCATCAAGAACTGCAAGAAGCCCCTATCACGAGCCTTTTCCATCCTATGGAGAGGGAGCATGGACACGGGGGTCGTCCCACAGTTACTAAAAAACAACAGACATAGCCCCACTCCACAAAGGGGGCAGTAAAGCAACAGCAAAGAACTACAGACCAATAGCACTAACATCCCATATCATAAAAATCTTTGAAAGGGTCCTAAGAAGCAAGATCACCACGCATCTAGAAACCCATCAGTTACACAACCCAGGGCAACATGGGTTTAGAACAGGTCGCTCCTGTCTGTCTCAACTATTGGACCACTACGACAAGGTCCTAAATGCACTAGAAGACAAAAAGAATGCAGATGTAATATATACAGACTTTGCAAAAGCCTTCGACAAGTGTGACCATGGCGTAATAGCGCACAAAATGCGTGCTAAAGGAATAACAGGAAAAGTCGGTCGTTGGATCTATAATTTCCTCACTAACAGAACACAGAGAGTAGTCGTCAACAGAGTAAAGTCCGAGGCAGCTACGGTGAAAAGCTCTGTTCCACAAGGCACAGTACTCGCTCCCATCTTGTTCCTCATCCTTATATCCGACATAGACAAGGATGTCAGCCACAGCACCATGTCTTCCTTTGCAGATGACACCCGAATCTGCATGACAGTGTCTTCCATTGCAGACACTGCAAAGCTCCAGGCAGACATCAACCAAATCTTTCAGTGGGCTGCAGAAAACAATATGAAGTTCAACGATGAGAAATTTCAATTACTCAGATATGGTAAACATGAGGAAATTAAATCTTCATCAGAGTACAAAACAAATTCTGGCCACAAAATAGAGCGAAACACCAACGTCAAAGACCTGGGAGTGATCATGTCGGAGGATCTCACCTTCAAGGACCATAACATTGTATCAATCGCATCTGCTAGAAAAATGACAGGATGGATAATGAGAACCTTCAAAACTAGGGAGGCCAAGCCCATGATGACACTCTTCAGGTCACTTGTTCTATCTAGGCTGGAATATTGCTGCACACTAACAGCACCTTTCAAGGCAGGTGAAATTGCCGACCTAGAAAATGTACAGAGAACTTTCACGGCGCGCATAACGGAGATAAAACACCTCAATTATTGGGAGCGCTTGAGGTTCCTAAACCTGTATTCCCTGGAACGCAGGAGGGAGAGATACATGATTATATACACCTGGAAAATCCTAGAGGGACTAGTACCGAACTTGCACACGAAAATCACTCATTACGAAAGCAAAAGACTTGGCAGACGATGCACCATCCCCCCAATGAAAAGCAGGGGTGTCACTAGCACGTTAAGAGACCATACAATAAGTGTCAGGGGCCCGAGACTGTTCAACTGCCTCCCAGCACACATAAGGGGGATTACCAACAGACCCCTGGCAGTCTTCAAGCTGGCACTGGACAAGCACCTAAAGTCAGTTCCGGATCAGCCGGGCTGTGGCTCGTATGTTGGTTTGCGTGCAGCCAGCAGCAACAGCCTGGTTGATCAGGCTCTGATCCACCAGGAGGCCTGGTCTCAGACCGGGCCGCGGGGGCGTTGACCCCCGGAACTCTCTCCAGGTAAACTCCAGGTAAGTATGCCTAGGTATTTCGGGCAAACTAATACTATTTCCTTATATTGACAGGTTATGACTCATACTGGTATTAAAGTCAGGAAACTAGATTTACAAAAGTGAGGTAGTTTAACACATTTATAAATTAACAATTAGTGTATCAATTAATGGGAATGTTCTTGGCATGATACAGTGTCTATTAATGGAGTGTCTTAGACAACCTTATGACTAGCTAATAATCGTGTAAGAAAAGCTAGATTCACAATTTTATGTTGACAGTCATAAGTGTAAATTAGTGTAAGTCACAGATATCAAATAAGTGTATTTGTATTTTGTTTTGGTTATGTGTAAGCTAAGGTAGTTTTTATGTGGTTAGGTACCGGTGGTGTGTGTTAGGTACCGGTGGTGTGTTAGGTACCGGTGGTGTGTTAGGTACCGGTGGTGTGTGTTAGGTACCGGTGGTGTGTGTTAGGTACCGGTGGTGTGTGTTAGGTACTGGTGGTGTGTGTTAGGTACAGATGGTGTGTGTTAGCTACCGGTGGTGTGTGTTAGGTACTGGTGGTGTGTGTTAGGTACCGGTGGTGTGTGTTAGGTACCAGTTGTGTGTGTTAGGTACCAGTGGTGTGTGTTAGCTACCAGTGGTGTGTGTCAGGTACCGGTGATTGTGTTAGGTACCAGTGGTGTGTGTTAGATACCGGTGGTGTGTGTTAGCTACCCGTGGTGTGTTAGGTACCGGTGGTGTGTGTTAGGTACCGGTGGTGTGTTAGGTACCGGTGGTGTGTTAGGTACCGGTGGTGTGTTAGGTACCGGTGGTGTGTGTTAGGTACCGGTGGTGTGTGTTAGGTACCGGTGGTGTGTGTTAGTACCGATGGTGTGTGTTAGCTACCGGTGGTGTGTGTTAGGTACCGGTGGTGTGTGTTAGGTACCGGTGGTGTGTTAGGTGCCGGTGGTGTGTGTTAGGTACCGGTGGTGTGTGTTAGGTACCGGTGGTGTGTGTTAGGTACTGGTGGTGTGTGTTAGGTACCGGTGGTGTGTGTTAGCTATCGGTGGTGTGTGTTAGGTACCGGTGGTGTGTTAGGTACCGGTGGTGTGTTAGGTACCGGTGGTGTGTGTTAGCTACCGGTGGTGTGTGTTAGGTACCGTTGGTGTATGTTAGCTACCGGTGGTGTGTGTTAGGTACCGGTGGTGTGTTAGCTACCAGTGGTGTGTTAGGTACCGGTGGTGTGTTAGGTACCAGTGGAGTGTATTAGCTACCGGTGGTGTGTGTTAGGTACCAGTTGTGTGTTAGGTACCAGTGGTGTGTGTTAGCTACCAGTGGTGTGTGTTAGGTACCGGTGATTGCGTTAGGTACCGGTGGTGTGTGTTAGGTACCGGTGGTGTGTGTTAGCTACCGGTGGTGTGTGTTAGCTACCAGTGGTGTGTGTTAGGTACCAGTTTACCTGGAGTTTACCTGGAGAGAGTTTCGGGGGTCAACGCCCCCGCGGCCCGGTCTGTGACCAGGCCTCCTGGTGGATCAGCGCCTGATCAACCAGGCTGTTGCTGCTGGCTGCACGCAAACCAACGTACGAGCCACAGCCCGGCTGATCAGGAACTGCCTTTAGGTGCTTGTCCAGTGCCAGCTGGTTAGCGTGATGTGTGTTAGGTACCGGTGGTGTGTGTTAGGTACCGGTGGTGTGTGTTAGGTACCGGTGGTGTGTGTTAGCTACCGGTGGTGTGTGTTAGCTACCGGTGGTGTATGTTAGCTACCGGTGGCGTGTGTTAGCTACCGGTGGCGTGTGTTAGCTACCGGTGGTGTGTGTTAGATACCGGTGGTGTGTTAGGTACCGATGGTGTGTGTTAGCTTCCGGTGGTGTGTGTTAGGTACCAGTTGTGTGTGTTAGGTACCAGTGGTGTGTGTTAGCTACCAGTGGTGTGTGTCAGGTACCGGTGATTGCGTTAGGTACCGGTGGTGTGTGTTAGGTACTGGTGGTGTGTTAGCTACTGGTGGTGTGTGTGTTAGGTACCGGTGGTGTGTGTTAGCTACCGGTGGTGTGTGTTAGGTACCGTTGGTGTATGTTAGCTACCGGTGGTGTGTGTTAGGTACCGGTGGTGTGTTAGCTACCAGTGGTGTGTTAGGTACCAGTGGTGTGTTAGGTACTGGTGGAGTGTGTTAGCTACCGGTGGTGTGTGTTAGGTACCAGTTGTGTGTGTTAGGTACCAGTGGTGTGTGTTAGCTACCAGTGGTGTGTGTTAGGTATCGGTGATTGCGTTAGGTACCGGTGGTGTGTGTTAGGTACCGGTGGTGTGTGTTAGCTACCGGTGGTGTGTGTTAGCTACCAGTGGTGTGTGTTAGGTACCAGTGATGTGTGTTAGGTACCGGTGGTGTGTGTTAGGTACCGGTGGTGTGTGTTAGCTACCGGTGGTGTGTGTTAGGTACCGGTGGTGTGTGTTAGCTACCGGTGGTGTGTGTTAGCTACCGGTGGTGTGTGTTAGCTACCGGTGGTGTATGTTAGCTACCGGTGGCGTGTGTTAGCTACCGGTGGCGTGTGTTAGCTACCGGTGGTGTGTGTTAGATACCGGTGGTGTGTTAGGGACCGATGGTGTGTGTTAGCTTCCGGTGGTGTGTGTTAGCTACCGGTAGTGTGTGTTAGGCACCGGTGGTGTGTGTTAGCTACCGGTGGTGTGTGTTAGGTACTGGTGGTGTGTGTTAGCTACTGGTAGTGTGTGTTAGGCACCGGTGGTGTGTGTTAGCTACCGGTGGTGTGTGTTAGCTACCGGTGGTGTGTTAGCTACCGGTGGTGTGTGTTAGCTACCGGTGGTGTGTTAGGTACCAGTGGTGTGTTAGGTACCGGTGGTGTGTTAGCTACCAGTGGTGTGTTAGGTACCGGTGGTGTGTTAGCTACCAGTGGTGTGTGTTAGCTACCGGTGGTGTGTTAGGTACCGGTGGTGTGTGTTAGGTACTGGTGGTGTGTGTTAGCTACTGGTGGTATGTGTTGGGTACCGGTGGTGTGTGTTAGGTACCGGTGCGGTGTGTTAGGTACCGGTGGTGTGTTAGATACTGGTGGTGTGTTAGGTACCGGTGGTGTGTGTTAGGTACCAGTTGTGTGTGTTAGGTAACGGTGGTGTGTGTTAGGTACCAGTGGGGTGTGTTAGGCACCGGTCGGGTGTTAGGCACCGGTGGTGTGTTAGGTACCGGTGGTGTGTGTTAGGTACCGGTGGTGTGTGTTAGGCATCGGTGGGGTGTGTTAGGTACCGGTGGGGTGTGTTAGGTACCGGTGGGGTATGATAGGTAACGGTGGGGTGTGTTAGCTACTGGTGGGGTGTGTTAGGGAGATAAGGTGTATTTTGGTGGTGCTTTTGAAAATGGTGGTTGAGTCGGCAGTGCTAGAGTTTTCGGGCAGGAAGTTCCAGATTTGAGGCCCTTTTATGTACATTGAATTTTTGTATAGATTTATCCGGACACGAGGAGTGTCAAAGAGATGTTTGTGTCTGGTGTTATGCATATGGGTCCTGTCACAACTATCAAGAAAGTGTTTTAATTCAGGGTTAATATTGAAATTTATGGTTCTGTAAATGTAGTTGCAGAGTAGTACGTGTGGATGTTCTGAACAGTGAGTAAGTGTAGGTCTTTGAAGAGTGGGGGGGTGTGTTGCCTAGCATTTCTATTGTACTCACCTAGTTGAGGTTGCAGGGATCGAGTCCAAGCTCCTGGCTTTTTGTTGGGTTATTATTGGGTTTAGGTGGGTAATTGCTATTGATCCCCAAGCACAAATGGCATATGTGAGGTAGGGATACATGGATGAATAGTATAGTGTGAGAAGGGCTGATTGTGGATAGACTCAGAAGTGTCCCTGTTTGCAGATGATGTGAAGATAATGAGGAGAATTAAATTGGATGAGGATCAGGCAAGACTACAAAGGGACCTGGAGAGGCTGCAAGCCTGGTCCAGCAACTGGCTCTTAGAATTTAACCCCACCAAATGCAAAGTAATGAAGATCGGGGAAGGGCAAAGAAGACTGCAGAGTGCAGGCCAGGGGGGCTAAAGACTGCAAACCTCACTCAAGGAAAAGGAGCTTGAGGTGAGTATAATACCGAGCACATCTGAGGTACACATCAACCAGATAACTACTGCAGCATATGGGTGCCTGGTAAATCAAAGAAAAGTGTTCCGATATCTCAGTAAGGAATCATTCAAGAATGTACACCATGTACGTCAAGCCCATATTGGAGTATACAGCACCAGTTTGAAACCCATACCTGGTCAAGCATGTCAAGAACTTAGAGAAAATGCGAAGGTTTGCAACAAGACTAGTCCCGGAGCTATGGGGCATGTCCTACGGTGAGAGGTTAAGGGAAATCAGCCTGACAACACTGAAGGACAGGAGGGATAGGGAAGACTTGATAACAACGTATAAAATACTGTAAGGAATTGACAAGGTGGACAAAGACAGGATGAACATTAAAATGGTATAAAATACCGACAGGTTGTTAGGTAAGACACATATGCAACAGTTAGGTATCTTTATTTCGAAACGTTTCGCCTACACAGTAGGCTTCTTCAGTCGAGTACAGAAAAGTTGATAGAAGCAGAAGAGACTTGAAGACGATGTAATCAGTCCATCACCCTTAAAGTTTTGAGGTGGTCAGTCCCTCAGATTGGAGAAGGGCATTGTTCCAAGACTTTGGAACAATGCCCTTCTCCAGTCTGAGGGACTGACCACCTCAAAACTTTAAGGGTGATGGACTGATTACATCGTCTTCAAGTCTCTTCTGCTTCTATCAACTTTTCTGTACTCGACTGAAGAAGCCTACCGTGTAGGCGAAACGTTTCGAAATAAAGATACCTAACTGTTGCATATGTGTCTTACCTAACAACAAAGACAGGATGTTCCAGAGATGGGACACAACGACAAAGGGTCACAATTGGAAGTTGAAGATTCAGATTCAGAGGGATGTTAGGAAGTATTTTAAGATGAGGTATGATAAAGCTCATGGAGCAGGTAGAGAGAGGACCAGTGAAAAGACGGGGCCAGGAGCTATGATTCGACCCCTGCAATCGCTATTAGGTGAACACGCACGAACACACACACACACCTACCTACCTACCTACCTGGTCAAGCATGTCAAGAAACTAGAGAAAGTTCAAAGGTTTGCAAAAGACTAGTCTCACTGCTAAGGGGTATGTCCTATGAGGAGAGGTTAAGGGAAATCATCCTGGCGATACTGGAGAATAGGAGCAACATAATAACAGCACACAAAATACTGAGGAATTGACGAGGTGGATAGGGACGGGATGTTTCAGAGATGGGACAAAGCAACAAGAGGTCACAGCTGGAAGGTAGACTCAGATGAGTCACAGGGATGTTAGGAATTTTTTTTCAGCCATAGAGTTGTCAGGAAGTGGAATAATCTGGAGAGTGATGTAGTGGAGGCAGGATCCATACATGGCTTTAAGAAGAGATACGATAAAGCTCATGGAGCAGGAAGAGAGTGGACCTAGTGGCGACCAATGAAGAGGCGGGGTCAGGAGCTATGACCCGACTCCTGCAACCACAATCAGGTGAGTTTACCTGGAGTTTACCTGGAGAGAGTTCCGGGGGTCAACGCCCCCGCGGCCCGGTCTGTGACCAGGCCTCCTGGTGGATCAGAGCCTGATCAACCAGGCTGTTGCTGCTGGCTGCATGCAAACCAACGTACGAGCCACAGCCCGGCTGGTCAGGAACCGACTTTAGGTGCTTGTCCAGTGCCAGCTTGAAGACTGCCAGGGGTCTGTTGGTAATCCCCCTTATGTATGCTGCGAGGCAGTTGAACAGTCTCGGGCCCCTGACACTTATTGTATGGTCTCTTAACGTGCTAGTGACACCCCTGCTTTTCATTGGGGGGATGTTGCATCGTCTGCCAAGTCTTTTGCTTTCGTAGTGAGTGATTTTCGTGTGCAAGTTCGGTACTAGTCCCTCTAGGATTTTCCAGGTGTATATAATCATGTATCTCTCCCGCCTGCGTTCATGATTGTAGCCAAAGTATAAACGTAAGTAACCATTCTACAGAATTCATTACCTTTGTAACTTGTGAGCTCATTACCTTTGTACCTAGTTCAGCTATCAAAACTTTGGGGGCCCAGTCCCTGGACCCATTATGTACCTCTGTAATCTGTAAATACCTTTGTAACTTGTCATGATTGTGACCAGACTTACCTGGAGTTCATTACCTTTGTAAATTGTGAGTTCATTACCTTTGTAAATTGTGAGTTCATTACCTTTGTAAATTGTGAGTTCATTACCTCTGTAACTTGCTCAGCTATCAAAACTTTGGAGTCCAGTCCCTGGACCAATTATGTACCTCTGTAATCTTTTGACTACCGCCCACAGGATGGGTATGGGGTGCATAATAAACATATTAAACTAACTAAACTAAACTGCGTTCCAGGGAATACAGGTTCAGGAACCTCAAGCGCTCCCAGTAATTGAGGTGTTTTATCTCCGTTATGCGCGCCCTGAAGGTTCTCTGTACATTTTCTAGGTCAGCAATTTCACCTGCCTTGAAAGGTGCTGTTAGTGTGCAGCAATATTCCAGCCTAGATAGAACAAGTGACCTGAAGAGTGTCATCATGGGCTTGGCCTCCCTAGTACACACACACAGGGAAACACACAGAAACAAGGGGTCACAATTGGAAGCTGAAGATTCAGACGAGTCACAGGGATGTTAGGAAGTATTTCTTCAGTCATAGAGCCGTCAGGAAGTGGAATAGCCTAGCAAGTGACGTAGTGGAGGCAGGAACCATACATAGCTTTAAGACGAGGTATGATAAAGCTCAGGAAGCAGAGAGAGAGAGAGGACCTAGTAGCAAAGAGGCGGGGCCAGGAGCTGAGTCTCGACCCCTGCACCCACAATTAGGTGAGGGAAGAGGATGCACAACAGGTAAACAGAGCTAATTTATTAGAAGACAGGTCCCTAAAACTGGATGCAGAACTAAGAGAACTGAAGGAAACCATGAAGGAAATGAGAGGGAAATCAGTAGTAGCAGAAACAGTGAAGGAAGGAGAGGAAGCCCAGGGGTTAAGAGAAAACAATGGACAAAAGCCACTGGCATTAATGCTCAGAAGATAGGGAAGCTAAGAATTTAATAAGAGAAACAGTAAGGGTAATGGCAAAAAGAAAGAAATTTAGAAGGAGAAGCAATGGGAGGTAGAATGAAGGAGGTAAATGATCCAAGGACTCCATGAAGCTGAGGGTGGCCCAGGTAGTAAGAGAAGACTCCATACATAGCTTTAAGAGCAGATACAATAGGGCCCATGAGGCTAAGAGAGAGTTAATCTGAAGTGTGGCAGGTTTGGAGGGAGCAGGATCTGAGGTTCAACCACCAACTGGCGAGTACAAATAAATTACTACATGAATAATGAAAACAATGGATAGGGATTTGGACTGTGGTTCAAGTGAGTAGCAGGCCCAGCACTGTGACATTTGGACTATAGTATATAGCTTTTAGGGGTACAGGTACAGATGTGCCATGAAAACTGTTGGGGTGTGAGATGAGACAGTAGTGCCATGGTTGGTAGCTTATACAGCCAAGTCACAGAAGTGCTGGTTGAAAATCATCCTGATAGAAATTATTGTAATAGAATTTTTTTTAACTCAACTGCCATCTCCCACCAACTTCCCCATCCCTTCGGAGTACAGGCACTGTATTTCTCTCCTTCAGAACTTGAGTCTGGCTAACTGGTTTCCTGAATCCCTTCATCAATGCTACCTTGCTCACACTTCAACACCATGTCAAATCATAAATACCACTTGCCTCCAGCCACTAATATTTAACATGCTGTATGCAAGGATCTGGATACACTCCTCAATATAATGTAAATGTTGATATACTGGATTTTTTATTTTTTTTTTTTTTTATATTTTATTTAAAGCAATGCAAATACAAGTTGATATAAAGCACAGAACAGATTAATACACAAGAATCCAACACAGTGACACCTCAACCAGGTCGTCTAAATACATGCAAAAGATTAATATTACATAGAATAACATATTTTCTCACTGAGGTAGAGTGATCAAAAAAAAAAGGAACACTTTCACCATCATTCACACCATCACTGTCTTGCCAGAGGTGCACAGATACGACAGTTCGGATGTCCCTCCAAACGGCAAATAGCCTTACCCCTCCTCTAGTGCTAAACAGTAGGGTTTATTCAGCACCTTGGGAATAGAATATAATCAGGTTTGATCCAAAGAAGGCTATTTATATTAATGAAGAGGTTATAAAGGTCACATAGCAACTGGGGAATAGTAGGTATTCAAGTTTGATTCAAGGATCAAACCTGAGAGTATATACAAGAAAAGGGCTAAACTCACAAGGGTCATTCAGCATTACATAGCAGAGTTGGAAAATATGTAGAGGAAAAAAAAAGTTGTAGTGTCCAAGAGGACAATTGGAGAGAGGAGGGGTGGTCATAATTTAACTGCAGTGAGTGTTAAGGAACTGTAGCAAGCCTAAGTTAAGGAAGAGGACCATCAAAGAGAAAAATCTAAATTTCAAACATGATTCAGTGAGTGATACTTTTCCACTATTAAACTGTCTGAATTAAAGTATTGCATCCAGTGCTGAATGACCCTTGTGGGTTTAGTGCTTAGTTATGATTATAATAATAATAGCATTGCATTATATAGCTATTATTAAACCATTGAATCAACTTAAATAAGAAAATAATAGTTAATAATTACTACTAGTCCCTGATGCAGATTTCAATCAGTTACTGAGAAATTTACATAAACTTCAGTACATTATTATGAAAATTATATTTTCATGGAATCTGCTTCTAATTTTCAGTTGAGTAAATATTAGTACCGTAAAGCAATATCAAAGAACTACAGACCGATAGTGCTAACATCCCAAGCTGGCACTGGACAAGCACCTAAAGTCGGTTCCTGACCAGCCGGGCTGTGGCTCGTACGTTGGTTTGCGTGCAGCCAGCAGTAACAGCCTGGTTGATCAGGCTCTGATCCACCAGGAGGCCTGGTCACAGACCGGGCCGCGGGGGCGTTGACCCCCGGAACTCTCTCCAGGTAAACTCCAGGTATCATAAAAATCTTTGAAAGGGTTCCAAGAAGCAGGATTGCCACCCATCTACATACCCATCAGTTACACAACCCAGTGCAGCATGGGTTTAGAGCAGGTTGCTCCTGTCTGTCCCAACTACTGGACCACTATGACAAGGTCCTGGATGCTCTAGAAGACAAACAGAATGCAGATGTAATATACACAGACTTTGCAAAAGCCTTTGACAAGTGTGACCATAGTGTAATAGCGCACAAAATGTGTGTTAAAGGAATAACAGGAAAAGTTGGTAGATGGATCTATAATTTCCTAACAAATAGAACACAAAGAGTAGTAGTCAACAGAGTAAAGTCTGAGGCGGCTACAATGAAAAGCTCTGTTCCACAAGGCACAGTACTCACTCCCATCTTGTTCCTCATCCTATCTGACATAGACAGGGATATAAGTCACAGCGCTGTTTCTTCCTTTGCAGATGACACCTGAATTTACATGACAGTATCCTCCACTGAAAACACCACAAGACTCCAGGTGGACATCAGCCAAATCTTTAAATAGGCCGCAGAAAACAATATGAAGTTCAATGGTGAGAAATTTTAATTATGTACTCCAGTATGGAAAACGTGAGGAAATTAAAACTACATCGGAATATAAAACAAATTCCAGCTACACAATAGTGAAAAACTAATGTAAAAGACCTGAGAATGATCATCTCACCTTCGAACACCATAACGTTGTATCAATTGCATATACTAGAAAAATGACATAATGAATAATGAGAACCTTCAAAACTAGGGATGCCAAGCCCATGATGACACTCTTCAGGTTGCTTGTTCTATCTAGGATGGAATATTGCTGCACACTAACAGCACCTTTCAAGGCAAGTGAACCTGCTGACCTAGAAAATGTACAGAGAACTTTCACAGCACACATAACTTCGATAAAACACCTCGATTACTGGGAACACTTTAAGTTCCTCAACCTGTACTCTCTAGAATGCAGGTGGGAGATATACATGATTATATACACTTGGAAAATCCTCGAGGGGTTAGTACCAAACTTGCACACAAAAATCACTCCCTGTGAAAGCAAAAGACTTGGCAGATGATGTTACATCCCCCCAATGAAAAGCAGGGGTGCCACTAGCACGATAAGAGACAACACAATAAGTGTCAGAGGCCCAAGACTGTTCAACTGCCTCCCAACATACATAAGGGGAATTACCAATAGACCCCCTGGCTGTCTTTAAGCAGGCACTGGACAGGCACCTAAAGTCAGTATACCTGATCAGCCGGGCTGTGGCTCGTACATCGGGTTGCGTGCGGCCAGCAGTAACAGCCTAGATGATCAGGCCCTGGTCACAGACCGAGTCGCGGGGGTGTTGACCCCTGGAACCCTCTCCAGGTATAAAACACTATTATTATAATCAGATAATAAAGCACTAAACCGACAAGGGTCATGCAGTGCTGCAGGGCAGATAATAGTGCTGGGGCTATAAACAGCTAGGTAAAGAGGGGATCAGAGGTGAGGGGAGAAAAGGGCTGGAAGGGACACTAGGGGCTATGTGTGAAAGTTTGTGTAGTAAAGCAATTGCTGACAAAAAGTAAAGTGATTGTAAGTCAAAGGCAGGGTCGTCTGCAAGAAGGGATGACAAGGTAAGAGCGGTAGGGTGGCAGCGTCGGAGGTAAATCCTGCAAGCTAGATAGTAAACCAGACAAGGCACAAGAAAGTGAAGAACCAAAATAGGGACCTGACAAACCTCACAGTGAGGAATAGGGTGTCGTTCTAGTACTATAAAACAATATAACGTGATTGGTTCCTTTAGAATGTTCATAAATACAACCAATTATATAATGTTTCTGTTCTAGCTGTACAAGTGGTGATGTAAAACTTAGAGGATCTGGAAAAAAAATTAAATTCTAAAAATTTTATTTTAACATACAAAATAGCAGTTATGAAATCAAAAGTAAAATTATTAGAGCAGTAAAACTTACATGTCAAAATACTGAAATCAAAGAAAGCATACTACTATATGTATCTGAAAGTAAGTGCATCTTGATAATGATAACTAAAGAAGGCTGTTAAAATCTCCATTTAGAGAAGCAGCAGCCCTAAAGTAAAAACCAGCAATCACTATAATGTACCCTAAATGCCTTGTCCTTAATGAAAGCTTCCTTTAAGGGGCTGCAATGAAGCTTATGAAGTCTACATGCATCAGTAATGCCTGAAGCACACACCCACGCAACCGTATTATAAAAAGTGGCTGTCTATGTACATTATGAAACCTTATAACACTTGAAATGTAGTGTAATATACATGTCATATAATCTGCCAAGGCATATAAAAATAGTTGAATGTATGTGATCTACAGCTACACATTTTAATTTGCACATTAATCTAAATACTTGTATAAAAAAAAATTCCAGTAAAATTAAAAGCAGGGCTAAGATAAATTAATTGTGTGATGTTCAGACATCACCTGAGTGATTTTTGACATTAGAGCATGTTGATTTTCTTCTGGTAACTTCCGAATTGAAGCTGCAACAAATTTTCCAAAACATTCGGCAATGTCTGGATCTTTCTCGAGACTCCGCAATACTTTTGCAGCTCTCTCCAAGTCATCAGAACGCATTGTTCTAGTACTACTTGGCTCTGATCTCTTTTTTGCTGATACACAAGTCTCGGTGTTGTAATTCAATTGCACAGGCTGCAAAAATGTAGATTTTGTAGGTCTGGTGAATGCAGAAGAAGAGGAGGAGGCAGCACCCTCATGGCCAGGAAACACAGTAGGAGAGGGGGCAACTCCTTCAGAAGTCTCCCACTCCCCACCAACCCTCACTTCTTCCTGACTTTCTTGCTGAAGCCTTTCACTCTCATCACGAATAGCTGCACTAATATCACGGATTTCTTCTTTCATTGATGAACGATTACACCCCTCCTTGTAAGGAAAATCAGAAATTAATATTTTATTAAAACATGCATTTATGCATTAGATAATACCACTTTGCCTGGGGCAATTTTTAAAGTTACTTTCTAGCATCCATTTAAAGTATTACAGTACTGTGAATCAAATTACCAGGTCATTTAAATGCTGCTTCAAAACATCTAAATTAATGTGTAAAATATAGTGCCATTTTATTTCAGAAACAGACGAGTAGCAAAATTTTATTTACCTCAGCACAAGAAGTGTCTGGGCGAGTATGGCCGACTTGGAGTTTCAGAGAACTTAGTAAAAATCGCATCCTGTTAAAATGAACCCAGCTGGAGGTATGCGTCTTAATCCCTCTCTCACGTCTTATATCACTTGTTCGTTTTACTTCACGCAGGAAGGAGTTCCGTAAATTCCTGTATTTCTTCCATACATCTTCTGTTGAAAAAATAGTATTAAACAGAATGGTAAATTAATTACTCCAGACAATTTGTAACTGAAGTAAAAGTATGTACACCTACCATCCGACTTATGACCGAGTTTGGTTCCGAGAAACCGGTCGTAAGTTGAAATGGTTGTAAGTCGAACTTTACTACTGAATATCAACAAAACATTTTTGTAATGACTTTATTTTATTGTTTTATTTTGGTATTTCATGTTTTACTTTACTTTTTATGTTGTTAGTACTGTATTTTATACTGTCAGGTTTAGGATAAACAGTGTACAACACAAATAGTTGTTTATTTCCCAGAAATTTGGCATAAAAAACACGGTCGTAAGTCAAGTGGTCGTAAGTCGAGCAGGTCGTAAGTCGGATGGTAGGTGTATTTTATAATAATACATGTGTTTGCTGATTTTGAATCTGAAATTGGAATTAACCAAAAATGTAAGAAGTTTTAAAAGAAAAAATTAAAGCTTTAGAAAAAAAAAAATTCATACTTGACATTTCTTGATTGGCAAAGGCATATACATATACAGTGGACCCCAGGTATTCGATATTAATCCGTTCCTGAGAGCTCATCGAATACCGAAAATATCAAAAAGCGAATCAATTTTCCCCATAAGAAATAATGGAAATCAAATTAATCCGTGCAAGACACCCAAAAGTATGAAAAAAAAAAAAATTTTTACCACATGAAATACTAATTTTAATACACACAAAGTGAAGAAGACATGCACAGTTACATGACACTTACATGACACAGTTACATGACGAATACCGGGTTTTCAATCGGATACCGAGGCAAAAATTTTGCGTTAAAATGCATCGAATACCGGATTTATCGAATACCGATGCCATCGAATACCGGGGGTCCACTGTATATGCCTTCAAGGAGGAAGTAAATTAGTTTTGGGCATGGGAGGTAACCACAGTTGACTCAAAAGCAGGGTAGCTCTTCTATCCTGGATCAAGAACCTTTCAGTGGCATCAAGGAACCTCCCTGGAAGGGCTGACAATCAATATGGACAAAATTCCCTGGTCTCAATTCATTGCTATTTCTTGATTGAAACTGATCAACACTGAAAACACTTATCTGTTGTGGACACTGCTATTTATCGACATAAAAAAATTCCAGTAAAATTAATAAAAGCAGGGCTAAGATAAATTATTTGTGTGATGTTCAGACATCACCTGAGAATATTTTGAGGAACTTTTAAATGTCGACGAAGAAAGGGAGGCAGTAATTTCATGCACTGGCCAGGGAGGTATACCATCTTTTAGGAGTGAAGAAGAGCAGGATGTGAGTGTGAGGGTGGTGCGTGAGGCATTACGTAGAATGAAAGGGGGTAAAGCAGCTGGAACTGACGGGTTCATGACAGAAATGTTAAAAGCAGGGGGAGATATAGTGTTGGAGTGGTTGGTATTTTTGTTCAATAAATGTATGAAAGAGGGGAAGGTACCTAGGGATTGGCAGAGAGCATGTATAATCCCTTTATATAAAGGGAAGGGGGACAGCAACCACCCAGGGAGGTACTACCGTCCTGCCAAGTGAGTGTAAAACGAAAGCCTGTAATTGTTTTACATGATGGTAGGGTTGCTGGTGTCCTTTTTTCTGTTTCATAAACATGCAAGATTTCAGGTACGTCTTGCTGCTTCTACTTACACTTAGGTCACACTACACATACATGTACAAGCATATATATACATACCCCTCTGGGTTTTCTTCTATTTTCTTTCTAGTTTTTGTTCTTGTCTATTTCCTCTTATCTCCATGGGGAAGTGGAACAGAATTCTTCCTCCGTAAGCCATGCGTGTCGTAAGAGGCGACTAAAATGCCGGGAAAAGGGGCTAGTAACCCCTTCTCCTGTATATATTACTAAATGTAAAAGGCAAAACTTTCGTTTTTCCTTTTGGGCCACCCCACCTCAGTGGGATACGGCTGGTACGTTGAAAGAAGAAATTTACTGAGTATACTAGGAAAAGTGTACGGTAGGGTTATTACTGAAATAATTAGAAGACAGAATGTAGGATTGCGGATGAGCAAGGAGGTTTTAGAGTGGGTAGGGGATGTGTATATCATGTGTTTACCTTGAAGCATATATGTGAATAGTATTTAGATAAAGGTAGGGAAGTTTTTATTGCATTTATGGATTTAGAAAAGGCATATGATAGAGTGGATAGGGGAGCAATGTGGCAGGTGATACAAGTAGTATATGGAATTGGTGGTAAGTTACTAAATGCTGTAAAGAGTTTTTATGAGGACAGTGAGGCTCAGGTTAGGGTGTGTAGAAGAGAGGGAGACTACTTCCCGGTAAAAGTAGGTCTTAGACAGGGATGTGTAATGTCACCATGGTTGTTTAATATATTTATAGATGGGGTTGTAAAAGAAGTAAATGCTAGGGTGTTCAGGAGAGGGGTGGGATTAAATTATGGGGAATCAAATACAAAATGGGAATTGACACAGTTACTTTTTGCTGATGATACTGTGCTTATGGGAGATTCTAAAGAAAAATTGCAAAGGTAAGTAGACAAGTTTGGGAGTGTGTAAAGGTAGAAAGTTGAAAGTGAACATAGAAAAGAGTAAGGTGATGATGGCATCAAATGATTTAGATAAAGAAAAATTGGATATCAAATTGGGGAGGAGGAGTATGGAAGAAGTGAATGTTTTCAGATATTTGGGAGTTGACGTGTCAGCGAATGGATTTATGAAGGATGAGATTAATCATAGAATTGATGAAGGAAAAAAGGTGAGTGGTACATTGAGGTATATGTGGAGACAAAAAATGTTATCTATGGAGGCAAAGAAGGGAATGTATGAAAGTATAGCAGTACCAACACTCTTATATGGGTATGAAGCTTGGGTTGTAAATGCTGCAGCGAGGAGGCGGTTGGAGGCAGTGGAGATGTCCTGTCTAAGGGCAATGTGTGGTGTAAATATTATGCAGAAAATTCGGATTGTGGAAATTAGGAGAAGGTGTGGAGTTAATAAAAGTATTAGTCAGAGGGCTGAAGAGGGGTTGTTGAGGTGGTTTGGGCATTTTGAGAGAATGGAGCAAAGTAGAATGACATGGAGAGCGTATAAATCTGTAGGGGAAGGAAAGCGGGGTAGGGGTCGTCCTCGAAAAGGTTGGAGAGAGGGGGTAAAGGTGGTTTTGTGGGCGAAGGGCTTGGACTTCCAGCAAGCATGAGTGAGCATGTTAGATAGAAGTGAATGGAGACGAATGGTATTTGGGACCTGACGAGCTGTTGGGGTATGAGCAGGGTGATATTTAGTGAAGGAATTCAGGGAAACCGGTTATTTTTATATAGCCAGATTTGAGTCCTGGAAATGGGAAGTACAATGCCTACACTTTAAAGGAGGGGTTTGGGATATTGGCAGTTTGGAAGGATATGTTGTGTATCTTTATACGTATTTGCTTCTAAACTGTTGTATTCTGAACGCCTCTGCAAAAACAGTGATTATGTGTGAGGTGAAAGTATTGAATGATGATGGAAGTATTTTCTTTTTGGGGATTTTCTTTCTTTTTTTGGGGTTACCCTGCCTCGGTGGGAGATGGTCAACTTGTTGAAAAACAAAAACAACAAAATACTACTACTAATAATGATGCAATGAATGACATGGCAATAGTGGGCAGCTAAGGCGCTGGTCTGTTGATGCCTAACCACCAATACCACCAACCCATGCACTACCATCCACTGATTTACATCACTTCCTCCATCAATACTTATTGTTCTAGGTTGGGTTGGATTGGGTTAAATGTTGCAAGATAGTGGGAAGGTCCAGGTGTGTGTGTGCTGGTAGTGGTTGTTGGTGGCAAGGCTGCAACCTACTGCTGCTGGGTTGTCATTATTAACTTATTATTACCAGTATTATTATTGTGTTATGGCTAGTATGTCGCTAATTAACAATATCCACAAAAGGTGTGTGTGTTTCCTGCACAACTGCATCAATTTCGGACGATTCTGATCGAGTAAAAGTGCTGAACTTGGACCAGGGAATTTTATTAATAATAACCGGGATGACTATGGTGGTTGCTAAATATTAATAACAAAAAAAAGGCACAATACCGTGATTGGAACGATACACAAATAACCCGCACATAAAAGAGAGAAGCTTACGACGACGTTTCGGTCCGACTTGGACTATTTACAAAGTCACACATGATGGAACATTAAAATGGTATAAAATACCGACAGGTTGTTAGGTAAGACACATATGCAACAGTTAGGTATCTTTATTATGAAACGTTTCGCCTACACAGTAGGCTTCTTCAGTCAAGTACAGAAAAGTTGATAGAAGCAGAAGATACTTGAAGACGATGTAATCAGTCCATCACCCTTAAAGTTTTGAGGTGAGAGCGGCTGGATTTGAGAAGGACCTGACCTTTCAACATCTGAGTTCTTACCTCTCCTAGTGGCCTACGTCTCACCTCTTGGCGCTATAAAAAGCTCCATTCTGTCACTTCATCTCCATATTGTTTCATACTATGGAACAATGCTCTTCTCCAGACTGAGGGACTGACCACCTCAAAACTTTAAGGGTGATGGACTGATTACATCGTCTTCAAGTATCTTCTGCTTCTATCAACTTTTCTGTACTTGACTGAAGAAGCCTACTGTGTAGGCGAAACGTTTCATAATAAAGATACCTAACTGTTGCATATGTGTCTTACCTCACACATGATGGTCAGTGTGACTTTGTAAATGGTCCAAGTCGGACCGAAACGTCGTCGTAAGCTTCTCCCTTTTATGTGCGGGTTATTTGTGTATGCTAAATATTTGCTGCCAACCTGCAGTAATGTTGAGTTCTCCATGTGATGCAGACTCTCTCTTGATGATGGCAGCAATGTCCTCCACCTTCCTCCTCTTGAGCATGGGCTTGGTGAAGTGTGGGTGCTTGGGGTCCCACAGCATGCGGTTGGCCCTCACGAAATATATGAGCATCTCCTCCATCCCCACCGTCCACACCACATTAACATCTCGTTCCAAGATGTTTGCAGGTCTCACGTCCCTTCCATCAGGTCCCAGCTGTCTACCATACCCACACGGACGTTGGTTCGAGCTTGCACTCATCTTTAACTAGTTTTAAGTCTGTCGCCTTCTGTACTTAGCATGTACTTGAAGGCTTATAGCGTCGTGGAAACCCTCAATTAATTTTCTTTTTTTCTTCAGGATACATACAGACAATCTCTTAAGACAAGACTCGTGAAATCTTGTTGCTATTGTTGTTGTTGTTGGGGGTTGTTAAGGCCACTAAACCTTACGCCTTATCTAGTCCTACGAAGTCAAAGAAAATTATTGCCCGAATCGGGGTGGGAATTATAAAGAAAATAAATTCCTCCGGAAAGAGAAACGGGAAAAATATATTCCCAGGTAGGCCAGGTGAACGCCCTTGTCTAAACTATAGCAGAAACAGATTCACCAGTCGAATTATTATTATTATAATCAAGGGGGAAGCGCTAAACCCGGAGGATTATACAGCGCCTGGGGGGGGGGGGGATGTGGAAGGCATTCAGGCTTAATTCGGGGAACTGGAGCACAGATCCAATTCCCTAAATCAAGAGCCCCTCACCAACATCAAGGAACCTTCCTTGAGGGGACCAGATTATTATTATTATAATCAAAAAGAAGCGCTAAGCCACAAGGGCTATACAGCTGAGGGGACCAGAGTCGAAGCATCATAAGGCTGAGGTAGGTAACGGGTGTTAGCTTGTAAATAAAGTTGGTTTAGCGCTTCTTTTTTATTACAATAATAATAATAATAATAATTGTAAATAAAGTTAGAAACCCTTACCCTAACCCTGTCAACCCATGTAAAAAAAAAAAAAACAGGCCTAGGAGCTGTTAATTCGCCCAGACCAATTGCCAACATAACATTCAACCTTCAGTGTCAGTATTTCCACCATATCAACCTGCTTGTGTTCAGTACCTTGTGTTCGCGTTAGGAAATACATAGGCTTTAAACGGTGAGTACTAGGGGCTTAGATATCCAACAGGCTTGTGTAAGCGTTAGATGGGCTTGGTGGCCCATGGCCTAGTAGGCAACGCTCTCGCTTCACACACACACAGTGTCCGTGGTCCGATCCCTGGCAAGGGTGGAAACATTGGGTGTGTTTCCTTACACTTGTCCCCTTACACTTGTTCACCTAGCAAGTAGGTACCTGGGTGAATATTAAAATGGTATACAATACCGATAGGTTGGTAAGTAAGACATGTGCAACAGTTAGGCATCTTGATTATGAAACGTTTCGCCTACACAGTAGGATTCTTCAGTCGAGTACTATATCATGGAGCGCTAAACCCGTAGGACTATACATAAGAACGAAGGAATACTGCAGCAGGCCTACTGGCCCATGCGAGGCAGGTCCAAGTCTCCTACCGGCTTAAGCCAATGCACCCAACCTAGTCAGGTCAGGTCACCTTGACTTAAGGGAGGAACACGGCAACTGTCCTGGTAGCACAAGCTAATCAGGTCCAACTCAGACCCACCCACACCCACTCATGTATTTATCCAACCTGTTTTTAAAGCTACACAACGTTCTGGCCTCTATAACTGTACTTGGGAGTTTGTTCCACTCATCCACAACTCTATTACCAAACCAGTACTTTCCTATATCCTTCCTGAATCTGAATTTTTCTAACTTAAAACCATTGCTGCGAGTCCTGTCTAGGCTAGATATTTTCAGCACACTATTTACATCCCCTTTATTTATTCCTGTCTTCCATTTATACACCCCAATCATATCCCCCCTAATTCTACGTCTTTCTAGAGAGTGCAGATTCAGGGTCCTCGGTCTATCCTCATAGGGAAGGTTTCTGATACATGGGATCAACTTTGTCATCCTCCTTTGTACATTTTCCAGAGCATTTATATCCATTCTGTAATACGGTGACCAAAACTGTGCAGCATAATCTAAATGAGGCCTAACCAAGGATGTATCGAGTTGAAGAACAACCTGAGGACTCCTATTATTTATGCTTCTTGATATAAAGCCAAGGATTCTATTAGCTTTATTGCGAACACTTATGCACTGTTGTCTTGGTTTCAGATTACTGCTAACCAGAACTCCTAAATCTTTTTCGCAATCCGTAATATTAAGATCTACATTATTTAGTTTATATGTGGCATGGTTATTGTCCTGTCCAACATTTAGAACTTTGCATTTGTCTATATTAAACTGCATCTGCCACCTCTCCGACCACTGCATCAGTCTACTCAAATCTTCCTGGAGTGCTCTAATGTCCTCGTCAGAATGAATTCGACGGCCTATTTTGGTGTCATCGGCAAACTTGCTGATGTCGCTCTTTATGCCCTCATCTATGTCGTTTATGTAGATTGTGAACAGCAGGGGGCCCAACACTGACCCCTGTGGAACACCACTCGTGACGCTTCCCCACTCTGATTTCTCCCCATTTATGCAAACTCTCTGCTGCCTATTTGTCAACCATGCCTCTATCCAGGAAAAAATTTCTCCTCCTATTCCATGTGCCTTAATTTTCCTCAATACAGTGTACGTGGAGGGGGGGGAATGGAAGGTATTTAGGGAACTGGAGAACAGATCCAATTCCCTAGATCAAGAGCCTCTCACCAGCGTAGTCGGGTACAAAAAAAGTTTACAGAAGCAGTAGGGATGTGAAGACGATGTAATCAGTCCATCACCCTTGAAGACGTAAGTTTTGAGGTACCCGGGTGTTAGTCGTTTAGTGTGGGTCGCATCCTGGGGGATAAGATTGAGGACCCCAATGGAAATAAGACTGTCCCTCAATGACGCACTGACTTTTGGGTTATCTTGGTTGGCTAACCCTCCGGGGTTAAAAATTCAAACAAAATCTTATTAACATTATCTTACTGAGTGGAGGCAGGTGGTTTCTGTGATGTGGTGTAGCATTTATGAAAGGAATCAGGGAAATCGGTGAGCCAAACTTGTGTCCTGGCAGTGGGAAGTACAGTGCCAGCACTCAGAAGGAAGGGTGGGAGTGAACATCAAAATGGTATACAATACCGACAGGTTGTTAGGTAAGACACATATGCAACAGTTAGACAACTATGGAACTGAACTTCTCCAGGCCGAGGGACTGACAACCTCAAATTCTACGACTTTAAGGGTGATGGACTGATTACATCGTCTTCACATCTCTACTGTTCCTGCCTACTTTCTGTATTCGACTGAAGAAGCCTACTGTGTAGGCGAAACGTTTCGGAATAAAGTTGTCTAACTGTTGCATATGTGTCTTACCTAACAACGAAGGGTGGGAGTGTTGCAGTTCGTAGTCTCATCTGAGATGCGGTACTGGCACGCCTCTGGGAAGAATGTGATTGACTGAATGATGGAAGTGTTTCCTCTTTTCATGATCACTGCCTCAGTGGGACAGCCATGAATATCAACTTTAAATTTTATCTCTATTATATACTGACATGAAGAATTAGACATGTGCAGCACCTGGGTATCTTTATTGAAATGATACTCAATGTTGGGTCTAATTCCTCATTTATCTTATTCAATGGTATATACAACTTCATTATAAATTAAATATTTTTCTTGAATATTTAAGTTGTGTTTGCCCTGGTCACGAAGGTATTGCTAAATATAGCTCTAAGTGCTAAACACGTATGAATATTACTGTTCTTATTATATTCTTTCTCTAGGTGTCTTGATGCGAGCAAGAGGCTCTTGATCCGAAGAACTGGACCTCTTCTCCCCTACCTTGGGTCATACCTCATTGCCTCATTTCTCAAGGGCTACAGGACCCCAGTGGGTTTAAAATCCCTCCCCCACCCATGAATGGTCTTTCTACTTCAGCAGTATGACTCATACGGGTTTAGCCCTTATTTTTTTTATGTAATAAAAAGTGTTATATTCCCTCTAGTGGGGGATGGAGTGACCTTATGCTGATGGTGTGCTCCTAATTCAAGGAATTAGTTACCCCAATTGAAATGTCACTTTTTTTTTTGGGGGAGGGGTTATCCTTCATAATTTACACGTTACTTATGTACGATAATTTGTGTAACTGTATTTATGTGTGCCTATACGTAAATAAACTTACCTTGGATCAAACCTAATTATCTCCCATTCAATTGCTGTATGACCCCCTACAGGTTTAGTGCTTCCCCCTAAATTTATTGTTTTTATTATTACAATTATCAGGATCATACAGCACCTAGGAGAATGGAAGGCATTCAGACTCTCTTCAAGGAATTGTAGCACGGATCAAATACCTTAGATCAAGAGCCCCTCACCAGCGTCAAGGAACCTCCCTTGAGGAGTCCCAAGGATATAACGCCCTATTATAAACCTAATATAGCGCTGTATAGCCCTTGTGGTTTAGCGCTTCTTTTTTATTATAATAATAATAATATAAACTTAATAATGTATTTTATCTCTATTACGTCTCTCCGAATCATAAAAAGGCTAAATAATGGTTCAAGTCAGACTGAATAGTAATCATAAGTTTCAGTCTCCTAAGTGTGGGTTATATGTGCATAGATTATATAATAATATATCTTTATTTCTACAAGTACATGTACAAGGTATACAAGCTTAGCTGATATCAATGATGTACTACTATATAGAAAGACACCTCATAATGTAGAGCATTTCGGGCAAGTTAGGTCAGTTTTGTCCCTGGATGTGACTAACACTCAGGTACCCATTATTACTGATGGGTGAACATGAACAACTGGTGTAAGGAAACATGCCCAATGTTTCCACCCCCTTGGCTGGGAATCGAACCTGGACCCTCACCGTGTGAAGCGAGAGCTTTGCCACCAGGCCACAGGGCACCTTATGATCTTTGTCAAATTCTTTAGATTGACCCACAGCAGTATGTACTGCTAAGTGAACAGTGGTAGTAGGTGTGTGGAAATTTGCCTGTAACATAGGCTCCTGATTCTAGGAACAGGAGCTACCTTCCCCATGAATCAAACCTCTTTACCTCCTATTCCCAAGGTGATAAATTAGACATGTGCAACTCTTGGGTATCTTTATTAAGGAAACGTTTCGCCACACAGTGGCTTCAATTCTATTCAAGATTGATGGACTGACCACATCGATTCAAGGTTGAGGGACTGATTACCTCATTCTCCTCCTGTTCTTCAAGTTTCTCCTGTGTATGGACTGATGAAGCCACTGTGTGGCAAAACATTTCCTTTATAAAGATACCCAAGTGTTGCACATGTGTCTAATTTATCAACGTGTCGGTTCTGTGAACCATTCATCTATATTCCCAAGGTGTAGTACAGTACTACATGAGCCTTATGAGATTTATTGTTATATTCATGGATTAGCACTAAACCCATAGGAGTTATACAGCATCTGAGGAATAAGAGGTAATCAGATTTGATCCAAGGAAAATTAAGGTAATTCCAATTCGTTGGATGAAGAGTACTTCCCAAATATCAAGGCATCTCTCAATTCTTTAAGAGAAATTTTATGTAAATCAAACATGATTACCTTGCATTTCCCAGATGCTGTATGACCCTTATGGGTTTAGTGCTTCCCTTTGAATGTATTAATATCCAACAGAAAATAATAAGGCATTCATTCATTCAAATACCAAGTATTTTGCTTTGTTCAGATACCCAAGCACTGATGTGAAACTTAAAAAGAGATCCAGAGAGAAGTTTACATAAAATTTGAGTTTTTAATGATAAAACTGTATAAAAATCTTGCAGACTAAAGCTTCAATTATGCACCAAGCATAATACTTCACTTGTAGTAAACTTTGAAATAACCAAGTGCTGATTCCCAGCTGAAGATGCTACCAGCCAGGCTAAAAGCAGCTACTTCCAACCAGTGCACCTGCAGGATGTGCCATACTATGCATACATTATTAAGAAAAATGATAAAAGAATGAACATAATGTTACAAAACATACAGTATTATGTTCAGAATTTTAAGCAGGTCCTTCTCTAAACTTCACTTATCTATATATTCTATTTTTTATGCTTTGTTTCATCCGGATCTGGATGCAGCACTGTATGACCCTTGTGGGTTTAGTGCTTAGTTATGATTATAATAATGTTTCATCTGGAAGCTCCCTCACTTATAAATTATTAGTTAGGTGTCCCATAGCTCAATCACTAGCACACTCAGCTTACACACTGAGATCCGGGGATCGATCGCCCGTATGGCTGGAAAACATAGGACATGTTTCCATAAGACACCTGCTGTCCCTGTTCACCCATCAGTAAAATGAGCACAGCCTCTCCTCGCTTAGCAATGTACTTGTTTACCGACGCCTCGGACTTACGACAGGCTCTCTGACCAGTGTTTATACCTAAATAATGTATATTAGAGCTGATTTCCTCTATTGTTTATTTCATATACAGTACACTACTGTATAAACATTTAAAAACATACCACAGATGTTATAAATGGTGCAAAGGTGACATTATAACAATATCAAAGATGGTTGACACAAACCTTCTACCATTATGGTATGCTCCTCACTTAGCGACGAATTTGTTTAATGACGTGGTCTTGGGAATGGAATTCTGTCGTTAAGTGAGGAGAGGCTGTACCTAGGTGTTAATCGACTAGTGTGGTTCGCATCCTGGGACAAAATCAACCTATTTGCCTGAAATACTCTGCATAACAAGTGGCTTTCTATATAGTAGTATGTCATTGATGTCAGCTAGGCCAGTATACCTTGTACATGTAAGATATTATTATTATTCTTTCAACAAACCAGCTGTATCCCACCGAGGCAGCGTGCCCCAAAGGAAAAACGAAAATTTCTCCTTTTAAATTTACTAATATATACAGGAGAAGGGGTCACTAGCCCCTTGCTCCCAAAGATGATACTGTTATTATTATTATTATATTCATGGAAAAGTGTTAAACCTATGAGTCAAAATAGCATCTGGAAAATGGGAGGTTATCTGATTTGATTACCAATTCTTTGCAACACGAGCTCTTCACCAGCATTAAGGCACCCCTCTCCTGAAGGTTCATTAATAACACAATATGAAAGAATTTTTTTTAATGATGTTTATTATTACAGTCATCAAAAGTTACATATTTCCCAATAGAAGAGCTTCCATATTTCACCCAGCTACAAACCCTAAGCCATACAGGAAGAATATCAGTTACATATCTCAGTCCCTTTCCTAAGAAAGTAGATAACCCCAGGAACTAATCCCAATTATAGCCATCACCTAAAGATATACTGTATTCCGCAAGCCAAATTGGAAAACTCAAGAATGACTTGAGGTACTTATATCAGACAGCCAACAATTAAGGTTACTATTAACTCTCTAGCTTGTCTATAGCTGGGCCTGTGGCAGACAACATCAGAAAGCTGACTCAGTCAGACGAGGCTACTATACATTATTATTGCTACTATTACATTCACAATATGCACCCAACCTTTACAAGTCATAAAGTGCTACAAGGCTTAGGAGAGCTATGAAAAAAAGGTGAGCAGTGTGACAAGTGAAATTGTAAGCTATCAAGGAAAGTCAAATTTAGTATGGTAAGCCAGTTTCAATGAAAAGTCACAGCATATGCACTGAAAATTGGGCTTCTGAAAGGAAAGTGCAAGAGCCCAGATGCTGAACAATACCGCTACCATATACGTATATGCTGTGTTTGCTTGTATGAAATTTCTCTCAGCCTCTCATTATATCACTAATAAAAGATACAAACTGTTTAACCCTCAGTCACAATACCTTGGCAGTATTTCTGACCATGACATCATGAGAGGTAATGGGAGCAATCCTATTATCTGTCTCAGTGCTGGAGGCAACGATGTTGGCAGACGTAGGAGTGAGGACCTGATTAGCAGGTATAGGTCAGCAATAGAGATAATTAGGAGGAAGGGTGGGAAACCTGTCATATGTGGCATTTTGCCAAGGAGAGGAGTTGGAAATGAATGGTTGTCCAGAGAAACTGGTGTCAATTGCTGGCTGGACAAATACTGTAAGGAAAATGCGGTAACATTCATTGACAACTGGGACCTCTTCTATGGCAGAAATGACATGTATGCCAGGGATGGGGTTCACTTATCTAGGTGTGGGGTGGGGAGCATGGCCAACGCATGGGGGACTGTTAGGCTTTAAACTGGGAAATATTTTAGTGGTTGGGTTTTGGCGGAAAACTGAAGTTCGGGGGTAGGAGAACTAGTAAAAGGAAAAACGGGGGATTTTGGAAAGCCAGTGGACAATGAAAAGGACGTAATAGGTTTTAATGGAATAACAAAAGGAGCAGGGGGGGTAAAGAGAGAGGAGGTTTTTAAATATAATACACAAATACTGTATTTTGCGGGCCCGGAATAAGAGGGAAGTTGAGACTAGTTGCTGTGCAGGTAACATTGATTTTTTTCCCTTTAACTTTAAAGTGGTTTAATTCAAAAAGTCGGGACATGCCTGCGGAATGCACATCAGGTTTTAAATTGTTCCAAGGAAAAAGAATGTCGGGGAAAGGGGGGTGGGGTGGGCCCGTATGTCCGAGATCGCTTGAACTGTTGCATAAAAAAAGGGTTTTTAAAAATCTGAAGTAAACATACAGAGTCTGTTTGGATAGAATTTTAGAGGGTCTGAAAATTTAAATTTTTGGGGTGATATACCGTCCCCAACTTAGGTAGGGACCAGGGAGACTACTATGGGGAAAATTTTTAGGGCCACAAAGGGCCCATAATGTATAATTCTAGGAGACTTTTAATTTTTCATATTGATTGAATTTTTTGACTGGAATTTAGAACAAACGACTTCTTAGAAGTAGTTCAGGGTTGTTTTTTTAAGCAGTTTGTGACGAACCTACAAGGGGGAATAACCTGCTTGACTTAGTTTTTGGCAAAAAATGAACCCTTTTTAATAATTAGAATTTCAGAGGAACTGGGCTAGCGACCACAAGTCAATTGAAGGAAGTATGATAGTAGGTAACCAGTAAAGTCCCAGTTTTTGCTTAGCAGATTTGATGGGTTAGAAACATTTTTTTATCTGTTAGGGGGGAAAAAGAAGCTATCAAAAATGCAGTTTTTGAAAACATACATGAGGGTCAAAAACGTTTATCCCCGTATAAAGAAAAAGATCAAAAAAATACCCAAAATGGATAATAATAGGCGAAATATCACTAGGCATAAGAAAGGAATTTATAGGCGTTCAAAAGAGGGGAGGGGCATCTTATGAATCAGTTTTTATTTTCTTTAAAAGAGGGACATTTAAAAAAGGGGGTAAGAAAAAAACCCAAAAAAGGGGCTATGAAGTTAAAGTTGCTAGGATTTTAAAAAAATAACCCAAAAAAGTTTTTTCCAGGTTTTATAGAACAAAAGTCGAGAATTTTGACAGGTCCCCTTAAAAATTTAAATTTTGGGGATTTTTCTGACCCCAAAAAGGGAAAGAAATGTGGGTCGAATTTTTAAAAATTTTTTTTCTCTCGGTTTTTTTCACAGGAAAAACCTAAAAATATTCCGTACGTAATTAATTTTTATAGTGGGCCCGAAGAAGAAAATTTTTGTAACATTTACAGTCACTAGTGAAATGGTTTTTGAAGCGATAGCCGATTGAAGCAAAAAAAGTCACGGGTCCCGATGAGGTTTTTTCAAGGGTTCTTAAGGAATGCAAAATTGGAAAATCTGTGAAACCCTTTTAAATAAATTTTTTAAATTTAAACTCTTTAACAGGGTTTTAGTGTCTGTTTTGTGGGGAAAATGGCAAAGCAATTCCTATTTTTAAAACAGGGGGACAAGGGCGTTTTCCGTCAAAATTTAAACCCCCCCCAATAAGCCTGACCCCCCAATTGTAGGCCCAAAATTTCTAGAGTCAAATTTTAGCTCAGATTATAAGAAGCCATCTCGATAAGATAGCTTGATTTAAAGATTTCTCAGCATGGATTCACAAGAGGCCGGGGGTTTTTTAACTAATTTATTAACTTTTTTAAATAAAGCTTTTTAGGCTGTTGACCACGATTTAAAAAATTTGATATTATTTATTAGATTTTAGTAAGGGGTTTTGATAGAGTTCCGCACCCAAAAACTGTTAAAAAAAGTGGCAGGGTTATTTGGCCCTTGGGGGAAGGGTGCTTTTTGTGGATCGAATCTTTGGGTCAAAAGACAAAGGGAAACGAGTGTCCCTAAAAGGGGGGTTAAAACCGAGGGGGGGATCGGGGAACAAGCGGCGTTCCACAGGGGGCAAATCTTGGGGGGCCCTGTTGTTTTTTAAAAATATATCAAAAGATCTTTGATGAAGGGGAAATTTTTTGTGAATGAGCAAATTCACTGGTGCACAAAGATTTGGCAGGATAATTGGGTTCCCAACGTTGATTTTAGGAACTTCAGAAAAATTTAGCAAAATCTATTCTTGGGGCAGAAAAATGGCAGTTGCCCGTTCAATTAGATAAAAGCAAGGTTCGAAGCTCGGGGGGTGGGCCCTAAACCCCAGGGACTTACAAGTTTAAAAGTAGAAATTTTGCCATCAGATTGCAAAAAAAGGGTTGGGGGTTATTTGGGAAAAGCAACCTTAAACCAAGACAGCAATGCTTTAAGGGCGTTAAGGCAAATGATTTTTGGGATTTATATCAAGAAATTAAGCAAAAGTCCCGAGGCATACGAGCTTTTTACATCATTGTAAGGCCCCCACCAGATTATGCAGCTCATTCTGGTCTCCAATTACAGAATGGACTAAATTCGTTAGAAAAATTCAGCTTTTTTTTATACTAAATTAATACTGCTTTGAAATCTTCCTTATGAAAAAAGATTGAAACCTTTAAATTACATTTCCTTTTTAGACGAAGAATGAGGGGAGACCTGACGAGGTGTTAAATGGAAGACAGGTGTTAATAAAGGGGATATTAATAAGGTCTTGAGGATATCTCTCCAAGAGAGAATCCGCAGTAATGGATTTAAATTAGATAAGTTTAGATTTTAGAAAGGACATTGGAAAGTATTGGTTTGGAAATAGGGTGGTTGATGAGTGGAACAGTCTACCTAGTTGGGTTATTGAGGCTGGGACTTTGGGAAGGGTTGTTGAGGTGGTTCGGACATGTAGAGAGAATGGAGCGAAACAGAATGACTTCAAGAGTGTATCAGTCTGTAGTGGAAGGAAGGCGGGGTAGGGGTCGGCCTAGGAAGGGTTGGAGGGAGGGGGTAAAGGAGGTTTTGTGTGCGAGGGGCTTGGACTTCCAGCAGGCATGCGTGAGCGTGTTTGATAGGAGTGAATGGAGACAAATGGTTTTTAATACTTGACGTGCTGTTGGAGTGTGAGCAAAGTAACATTTATGAAGGGATTCAGGGAAACCGGCAGGCCGGACTTGAGTCCTGGAGATGGGAAGTACAGTGCCTGCACTCTGAAGGAGGGGTGTTAATGTTGCAGTTTAAAAACTGTAGTGTAAAGCACCCTTCTGGCAAGACAGTGATGGAGTGAATGATGGTGAAAGTTTTTCTTTTTCGGGCCACCCTGCCTTGGTGGGAATCGGCCGGTGTGATAATAAATAAAAAAAAAAGTACATGAGTGGGAAGGGTTGGATTTGAGTGGGACTTGCACATAAGAGCTTATTTCTTGGGTAGCATTGAAAATTGGGTTGGGCAAATGTTTTGTTAGTGGGATGAATTGTAAAGGACCTGCCTAGTACAGGCCAACAGGCCTGCTGCAGTGTTCCTCCTTTCTTATGTTCTTATGTAAATATCCCTTTCTGATACTGTATTTGAATACCCCTTATGACTCTTAAATCAATGTATGTAAAGGAAATGGCTACCACAGTTTCTCTTAGTCACTGACTGGTGACATCTTAATATTAAATATGAACACTAGCTTTGTAGATGATGTTTCTCATACCCATTCTTATTTCAGTCATTACTACCTCTGATATAACATTTTCTTCTTGAATACAGTACCTCACTGTCAGTCTATCTATATACTACTGAATTTTATTTTGGGTTACAGGAGGTTACAAAAACTACGAAAGTTTATATCTAGCCACAAATAAACAAATTAAAAAAAAAAAAGGCACTACATGTCTGAAGCTCCATCCTGATGAACCCAGGGCATTATAAAATTAGCATTTTTTCACACATGGTGCTAGGACAGGCTGCCCATTGTCTCTGACTGTTTACCCTTGTGACAACTGAATGCACCTAAACTTACCAGTACCTACCCAACAGTTATACCGTATTATGGTACCTTAAGTCTTGATCTTTTCACCTTCTTCCATGATCTTATCAGTCTACAGAACTTTGTGTTGATTGGTTTATGTCTTACCATCTTCCATTCTGTAATTTATAACTTTTATCAAGTTAAAAACAAGAGTGAGTGGAGGCAAATGGTTTTTGGGACCTGACTAGCTACTGGAGTGTGAGCAAGGTAACATTTTGTGAGGGAGGATTCAGAGGAAACCAGTTAACCAGACTTGAGTCCTGGAGGTGGGAAGCACAGTGCCTGCACTCTAAAGGAGGGGTAAGGATATTTACAGCTTTGAAGGGCATCTGAAATGTAGTATCTACATGCTTTTGGCAAGACAGCGACAGAGTGAGTGATAGTGAAGGTGTTTCTATTTTTGAGTCACCATACCTCAGTGGGAGATGACCAGCGTGATAAAAAAAATTATTGGAATGTAAATAAAAATGCTTGCACATGTTCATGCAAGGATTTTGAAATAAGACACAAGGAATGAGCTCAAAAATATCAATAGTAATATGTCAGTTTAGACTATTCAGGGGCATCTTAGTTTCTTTCTGTTTTGGAATAAGGTAAAACCAGTGCAACAAAGGCCAACAAGTAGCTAAAGTTACAATTACTACTTCCCAGGATGCAAATATTGTACCAATTTACAACCAAAAGCCCAATTAGTTAATGCTGAAGTGATTACCCTAATGATCAATAGACAGCTTACTCAAACAGATAAACAATATTCTTTCTACTAATGTATCAAATGAAATTGATTCACAGGATAGATGCTGGCTTAACTTACAATAACCGCCACTCATCTGCTGCCAAGAGTAGTTTGTTTACAAGCCAACCTGGAAAAAATAATGAAATGGTCCCATTAATTCAAAGCTCTGCATTTGTATGTAGAGCATATACAAATATATAAAGTCTCCTATATTATATGGTAATCTAATTACAATCCTAAAAGGAAGCAAAGCAGTACCATAGAATACTGTGCTTCAATAATTAGAAGTATTATTTGATACTTCATTGTACATGTAACTACTTATGTAATCTCACTACAATCCCAAAGGGAGGTGAAATACACATCACAGAATACCTCTGAAATACTGTAAGTTATTAATTACTAATTATTACAGTAAATGTAGGATTAAACATACCTTTTGCTTGAAGACTGTTCAAGAAAGCCGAGAAAATTTTTTGTGAATGGTGTGCAACTTTTGTGATAAACTCCGTGTCTGGCATTTTGGATGATAATCCATCAGCAACATACTCAGCAGACAATATGCCACCCTGAAATAATTTAACTTTCTTACAGAAGAGCATGTACAATTTACATATTGTAATATAAATTTGGCTGAATTTCATTTTATCAAGCACAGACAAATAAACATTTAATAGCTACAACAAAATCCTCATTATTTCCATACCAAACATCTATTACCAAGTACCTCCGAGACGTGGATGTAATTAATGACACATAAATATGCTGAGAAAACAGCTTCAAGTTCTTCTTGTGTTGTGATCTCTGGTCGGTAAATTATGTGAAGCCTCTTGTCTTTCAAGTTTCCACATAACTGCATTATCAAAATAAGTATATCAAATTTTAGTATAATGAAAATGAATCATAGTATCATATGAAATATCTCTCTCTCCCAGGTATAACAGCAAATTGGGAAGTCTCAAAATGTTTGCTAAACTACCTTGTATTCCTAAACAAAAAAAAACTATAGTGCTCCCTGTAAATTTGCAAGAGAAAATAATTCAAAAGACCCCAGCATATCTAGGAAGTGTAAATGTGTACCACTAATTGCTGTCTAATATACAGTGGACCCCCGCATAACGATTACCTCCGAATGCGACCAATTATGTAAGTGTATTTATGTAAGTGCGTTTGTACGTGTATGTTTGGGGGTCTGAAATGGACTAATCTACTTCACAATATTTCTTATGGGAACAAATTCGGTCAGTACTCAACCTGAACATACTTCTGAGTGAAAAATATCTTTTAAACCGGGGGGGTCCACTGTACTTTTTTTTTAGAGGCCAATTTTCCTTATAGTACTCTAACCTTCTTTATTTTTCAAAAAAAGAATGCCCAGGAAGAAAAAAAGATTTGAAACAAAGAATCCAGAGAGCACTTTTAAAACAAAATCGGGGTTTGGGTTTTTCAAATACAAATTTTTAGTTTTTAGTTTTGCCACCGAAGTGGTATTTTATTGTGCACCCCATACCATCCTGGGACGGTAGCCGAGAGCATATGGATCACAAAAAGGGCCCAGGGAAATAGGGGCCCCAAAGGGTTAAAGGAAAATATGGATTTTTTTTTAATTTTCACAGGGGGATTCCCACCAAAAAGGGGGGGGCCCGAAAAAGAAAAACTTTCACCCTATTACTCCATCACTGTCTCCGAAGGGTGCTTTACACTACAGTTTTTAAACTGCAAATTAACACCCCCCCTTCAGGTGCGGCACTGTCTTCCCCCTTTCCCCGGACTCAGCCGGCCTGCCGGGTTTTCCCCGAACCCTTCATAAATGTTTCTTTGCTCACACCCAACAGCACGTCAAGTATTATAACCTTGTCTCCATTCACTCCAATCAAACATATATCGCTCACGCAAGCCTGCTGGAAGGTCCAAGCCCCTCGCACACAAAATCCTCCTTTACCCCTCCCCCAACCCTTCCTAGGCCGACCCCCTACCACCGCCTACCTTCCACCTACAGACTGATACACTCTTGAAGTCATTCTGTTTTCGCCTTCCATTCTCTCTACATGTCCGAACCACCTCAACAACCCTTCCTCAGCCCGTCTGACAACATTTATGGTAATCCCGACCTCCTCCTAACTTCCAAACTACGAATTCTCTGCATTATAATCACACCACCTCATTGCCCTCAGACATGACATCTTCCACTGCCTCCAGCCCTTCTCCTCGCAGCAAATTCATCACCCACGCTTCACACCCATTAAAGCGTTGGTAAAACTATACTCGCAATACATTCCCCTCTTTTTGCCTCCAAGGACAAAGTTCTTGTCCTCCACAGACTCCCGAAGTGCCCACTCACTCATTTTTCGCCATCCTGCTCACCAGCATCGACCCTCATCAATTCTATGATGCACCGCATCTTTTCATAGACCCATCCCGCTGACACGTCACTCCCAAATCTCTGATACGTTCACCTCCTCTCCATATCTCTCCCTCCAATCAGATATTCAATCTTTCATCACCTAATCTTTTTGTTATCCTCATAACCTTACTCTTTCTGTATTCACCTTTAATTTCCTTCTTTTGCACACCCTACCAATTCATCCACCAATCTCTGCAACTTCTCTCAGAATCTCCCTAAGAGCACGTGTCATCAGCAAAGAGCAGTGTTACAACGCCCACTTTGTTGTGAATTATTTATCTTTTAACTCCAACGCCTCCTTGCAAGACCCTCGCATTACTTCTCTTACACCCCCATCTATAAATATATTCAACAAAACCACGGTGACATCACACATCCTTGTCTAAGCCTACTTTACTGGAAAAAATTTCCCTCTTTCCTACATACTCTAACTTGAGCCTCACTATCCTCGTATAAAACTCTTCACTGCTTTCAGTAACCTACCTCCTACACATACACTGCAACATCTGCCACTTGCCCCCCCGCTATCCACCCTGCATAACGCCTTTTCCAATCCATAAATGCCACAAACAACCTCTTTAGAGCCTTATCCAAATACTGTTCACTTATATGTTTCACTGTAAACACCTGGTCCACACACCCCTACCTTTTCCTAAAGCCTCCTTGTTCATCGCTATCCTATTCTCCGTCTTAACTCGTAATTCTTTCATTATAACTCTACCATTACACTTTACCAGGGTACACTCAACAGACTTATCCCCCTATAATGTTTTGCACCTCTTTATCCCTTTCCTTATACAAAGGACTATGCATGCTCTCCCTGCCAATCCCTAGGTACCTTACCCTCTCATACATTATTAAATAATTGCACCAACCACTCCAAAACTAATATCCCCCCTGCTTTAAACTTTTCTATCTTTATCCCATCAATCCCGGCTGCCTTACCCCCTTATCATTTTACCTACTGCCTCACGAACTCCCCCACACTCCAACTGGCTCTTCCTCACTCCTACAAGATGTTATTTCCTCCCTTGCCCTATACAACGAAATCAACAGCTTCCCTATCTTCATCAACATTTAACAATTCCTCAAAATATTCACTCCTCTTCCATACCTCTAACTCGCCATTTAATAACTCCCCTCCCTATTTTTAACTGACACATCCTTTGTCCTCTAGGCTTTCGTACTTGTAATCTCCTCCAAAACTTTTTCTTAGTTTCACAAAATTTGTTGATAACATCTCACCCACTCTCTCATTTTGCTCTCTTTTTACATTGCTTCACCACTCTCTTAACTCCCTCTCTTTTTTCTCCATATACTCTTCCCTCCTATGCACACTTGCTACTTTTGTAAAAACTTCCAAATGCTAACTTTTCTCCTTACTACTCTCTTTACATCATCATTCCACCAATCGCTCCCTCTTCCCTTCCTGCACCCACTTTCCTGTAACCACAAACTTCTGCTGAGGGCATATCTAACACTACAATTTTTAAAAAACCTACCCCCATACCTCTTCGACCCCATTTGCCTATGCTCTCATTACCCATCTATCCTCCAATAGCTGTTTTATATCTTACCCTAACGTGCTCCTCTTTTAGTTTAAAAACCTTCACCTCTCTCTTCCCTGATGCTTCTATTCTCCCTTGTATCCCATCTAACCTTTTACTCTCAGTGTAGCTACAACTAGATAGTGATCGATATATCTGTGTCCCCTCTATAAACATGTACATTCCTGAAGTCTACTCAACAAGTCTTTTATCTACCAATACATAATCCAACCAAACTACTGTCATTTCGCCCTAACATCATATCGTGTATAACTTATTTTTTCCTCTTTTTCTTAAAATATTATTACCTATAACTTAAAACCCCTTCTATACAAAGTTTCAAATCAAAGGGCTCTCCATTATCATTTTACACCAGGCACCCCAAACTTACCTACACACCCTCTCTAAAAGTTTCTCCTATTTAGAAGCATTCAAGTCCCCTACCACAATTACCTCTCTCACTTGGTTCAAATGCTCCTATAACATTCACCTTAACATCTCCCAAACTCTCTCTCTCATCCTCCTGCATTCCTCTCTTCTCCAGGGTGCATACACGCTTATTATGGACCCCTTCTCGCATCCAAAACCTTTACTTTAATCCACATAATTTCTTGAATTTACACATTTCATATTCTCTTTTCTTTTCTCCTTCCATAACTGATCATTTAACATTTAACTACTCTACCCCTTCCTTTGCTCTAACTCTCTCAATACTTCCAATTAATCCCATTTATTTCCTTCCCCCCACTGAACTCTCCTACCCCCTTCAGCTTTGTTTCGCTTATGGCCAGGACATCCAACTTCTTTTTCATCATAACAATTCAGCAATCATCTGTTTCTTGTCATCCGCACTACTTCCACGCACATTTAACAACCCAGTTTTATAAAAGTTTTTTCTTCTTCTCTTTTTAGTAATTGTATACAGAGAAGGGTTACTACCCATTGCTCCCGCATTAGTCGCCTCATAACACACGATTGGCCTTACGGAGGAAAGAATTCTTTTCCACTTCCCCATGGACAATCGAAGAAATAAAAAAAGAACACGAGCTATTTTAGAAAAAAGAGAAAAACCTAGATGTATGTATATAATAGATGCATGTGCGTGTCTTGAAGTGTGACCAAAGTGTAAGTAGGAGTAGCAAATATCCCTGTTATCTTAGCGTGTTTATGAGACAGAAAAAGAAACAGCAATCCTACCAGCATGCAAAACAGTTACAGGTTTTTTGTTCACAGTCATCTGCAGGATCGGTAGTAAACTTCCCTGGGTGGTTGCTGTCTACCACCTACTACTATAGCTACAACCTATCTAACATATCTATAGTTCACATCATCTGTTTTTCAAGCAAATTTAGGAAAATTGCTTAGTATATCTGGTATCCTTATTTTCATAATAAGATATCTTGACATGGCCTCTTAGGTATTATACTGTCTGTCTCTGTATTCCTCATGATGGACAATTAAGCACATAAGTGTTCAAGAGAGTGACCATAGAGCCTATCACATAATTTTACATTTAGTTTTTGATCATCATCTGTGTGTCGTCCAACTGCCAGAAGTACTTGTAACCAAGCCTAAGCCTGGCCACTACAACAATCAGTCCATCGTTCACATTGCAAGTTGCTCTCCATAACATACGAGCTACGTGTCATGTTATCAAGTGGTTAATAGATCTACTCAGGCTTCTAACTGCAATCCTATAACAACCATTTTCATATTTACTTCCTTCTCTCCTAAATTATGCCTAAATGCTTAGACACAGTTATACCAAAGTATATCTACATTCTCCTTCTGGGTACTCTTCTTGCTAACATCTCAACTTTATCAGAAGTAGTAATTCAATGGTGATGGATCCATAGCAATTGTACATAATTCCCTTTGTCCCTAATTTTTGAGTATCTTCTATACCTGCTTCTTCTCAAATGAGCATGTTGTTTGAGTCATTTATATGAGTCAAGAGCCTCAATGATGACATAGAATCAGGGGTTTGTGCAAGTAAAAAAAAAAATGCTTTTAAAAAAATCTCTAGATATCATAATTATTTGCAAGAGACCCTTTGGTAAAAAACCATAACCCAATTTTTTAATTTACCTGAGTAGATGTATAGAACACGGTAGTTGGAACTATAAAACTAAGAACACTCTCAATAAACCAACTATCCTAAGAATGTTAGATTCAACCTATGGAAGGAATTATCTTTGAGGAATTGTAATGTTGATGAAGATAGGGAAGCTGTGATTTCGTGTATAGGCAAGGAGGAATAACAACTTGTAGGAGTGGGAAGAGCCAGTTGTGAGTGTGGGGGAAGTTCGTGAGGCAGTAGGTAAAATGAAAGGGGGTAAGGCAGCGGATTATGGGATAAAGATAGAAATGTTAAAAAGCAGGTGGGGAATAAATAGTTTCGGAGTGGTTGGTGGGCAATATTTAATAAATGTATGGGAAGAGGGTAAGGTACCTAGGATTGGCAGAGAGCATGCATAGTCCTTTGTATCAAGGCAAAGGGGATAAAAGAGAGTGCAAAAATTAAGGGATAAGTCTGTTGAGTGTAACCTGTAAAGTGTAGGTAGAGGTATAATTGCAAAGAATTAATATAAGACGAGCATAGGATAGCAGATGAACAAGGAGGCTTAGGCCAAAGGTTAGGGGGTGTGTGACCAGGTGTTTACAGTGAAACATATAAGTGAACAGTATTTGATAAGGCTAAAAGGTCTTTGTGCTTTAGGATTGGAAAAGGCGTAGCAGGTGGATAGGGGGGCAATGTGGCAGATGTTGCAAGTGTATGGTGAAGGAGGTAGGTTACTGAAAGCAGTGAAGGTTTTTACGAGGATAGTGAGGCTCAAGTTAGAGTATGTAGGAAAGAGGGAAATTTTTTCCCAGTAAAAGTAGGCCTTAGACAAGGATGTGGTGATGTCACGTGGTTGTTTAAATATATTTATAGATGGGGTTGTAAGAGAAGAAAATGCGAGGGTTTTGGCAAGAGGCGTGGAGTTAAAAGATAAAGAATCACACACAAAGTGGGAGTTGTCACAGCTGCTCTTTGCTGATGACACTGTGTCTTGGGAAGATTCTGAAGAGAAGTTGCGAGATTGGTGGATAAATTTGGTAGGGTGTGCAAAAAAAAAAAAAATTAAAGGTGAATACAGGAAAGAGTAAGGTTTTGAGGATAACAAAAAGATTAGGTGATGAAGATTGGAAAAATCAGATTGGAGGGGAGAGTATGGAGGAGGTGAACGTATTCAGATATTTGGGAGGGGGACGTGTCAGCGGAGGGTCTATGAAAGATGAGGTGAATCATAGAATTAAATGAGGAAAAAGATGAAGTGGTGCACTTAGGAGTCTGTGGAAACAAAGAACTTTGTCCTTGGAGGCAAAGAGGGGAATGTATGAGAGTATAGTTTTACCAACGCTCTTATATGGGTGTGAAGCGTGGGTGATGAATGTTGCAAGGAGGAGAAGGTGGGGGCAGTGGAGATGTCATGTCTGAGGGCAATGTGTGGTGTGAATATAATGCAGAGAATTCGTAGTTTGGAAGTTAGGGGGAGGTGCGGGATTCCCAAAACTGTTGTCCGAGGGCTGAGGAAGGGTTGTTGAGGTGGTTCGGACATGTAGAGAGAATGGAGCGAAACAGAATGACTTCAAGAGTGTATCAGTTGTAGTGGAAGGAAGGCGGGGTAGGGGTCGGCTAGGAAGGGTTGGAGGGAGGGGGTAAAGGAGGGTTTTGTGTGCGAGGGGCTTGGGGCTTCCGCAGGCATGCCCTGAGCGTGGTTTGATAGGAGTGAATGGAGACAATGGTTTTTTTTAAAACTTGACGTGCTGTTGGAGTGTGAGCAAAAATAACATTTTATGAAGGGGTTCAGGGAAAACGGCAGGCCGGACTTGAGTCCTGGAGATGGAAGTACAGTGCCTGCACTCTGAAGGGGGTGTTAATGTTGCAGTTTTAAAAAAATGTAGTGTAAAGCACCCTTCTGGCAAGCAGTGATGGAGTGAATGATGGTGAAAATTTTTCTTTTTCGGGCCCCCCTGCCTTGGTGGGAATCAGCCGGTGTGAATAATAATAATTTACCTTTCTGCTCTGAAAACAAAAAATGGTCATAATTAAATTAAACAGTATGATTATCAGTACTGCTTCTCCTGTATACATTACTGAAGTTAAAAGGAGAAACTTTTGTTTTTCTTTTTGGGCCACCCTGCTTCAGTGGGATACCGCTGGTGTGTTGAAAGAAAGATTATCAATGTATAAGTTATGCAGGTTCTCCAATTCAAATGAACAAATCTAAGACAAAAATACTGTACAGTGCCTGTTGTATCTATATCTTATTGTCAGATAAGAGTTTACCAGTAGCCATGCTTGTCTGGCAGTGATGATAGAGATACAAAAATTTCTTTACAAGTTAGCATTCATTTGCAGAAAAGATATGGTTGGTTAAGGGAATGTGCTCAGGTTGAGGGGATATACAGTAATATAATTATTTAATTAAGTGCTTGAACTTCCAGCAGGCTGTGTGAGCATGTTAGATAAGAATGAATGAAGACAAGTGATTTTTATTGGCCATACTATTGAAATGTAAGGTAATTTTTATGAAAGGATATAGGAAAGCTGGTTAGCCAGGTGGGATGGGCAGTGCTGAGAACTCTGAAGGAGGGAATGAGGATACTGAAATTGGGATAATCAGAATTGTGATACCAGCACATTTTGGCAAGACAGCAATTGAATGAATAATGGAGAAGGTTTCCTTCTTTGGGTTTCCTTCTTTGGGTTACCTTGCTTTGGTTGGAGACAGCTAATAAGGTAAATGGAAAAGCATGTGCTGTATCTCTTACGATAAATTATTGTATATCCCAAGGTTTTTGAATATTGCGCCTTACTGCAAGTAACAGTGACCATTAATTTTCCCTCTTTAAAAAACAGGCAACTGAATGCTACCAGTAAATGCTAGGTAAATATCCAGCATTCCTACACTGCAATAATATATGAATAAAAGTTCCTCCATCATGCAATTTCACACTTAATAGGTGTTGCTTCCTTATATTTAATGAAATAGGGAAAATGTAGTTTTAAAGGAAATTATATTAAAAGAATGCATAAAGTCTGAACAAATCAAAATGATTATCTATAATAAAAACAAATTGCAATGGGCAGTTGAAAAATGAAGATTTAATATTAATTAAGATGATAATTCTAAATTATTGATCATTCATTAACTAAACATAATATGTAAAACACTAACCCACCAAATAATTAGCTCGAGCAAATGTGTCCACTGTTGCTGAATACACAGCTTTAACATCATTTTTTTTGCAGGTATCCAGAGCCCAGTTTAAGGAGCAACCAAGTGTTGCACGGAAGCCACAAGGAAAATAATCTGTAATGGAAAATCCAATGTACTGCATTGTTTTAGAAATTCTTCAAAAATAATATAATTAAATTCAGCACTAAACCAGCAATTTTTCAGAGCATCATAAAAGGCTAAATTTTTAGTTGCTTCCAGTACGATACAAGCAATATAGAAAATTACCCTTTTTTTTTTTTTTTTAACAAGTCGGCCGTCTCCCCCTGAGGCAGGGTGACCCAAAAAGAAAATACTTTCATCATTATTCAACATTTCACCTCACTCCACTTTAAACACGTTTTGCAGAGGTGCTCAGATACAACAGTTTAGAAGTATATACGTATAAAGATACACAACATTCCCTCCAAAATGCCATATCCTAAACCCCTCCTTTAAAGTGCAGGCATTGTACTTCCCATTTCCAGGACTCAATTCCGGCTATATAAAATAACCCGTTTCCCTGAATCCCTTCACTAAATATTACCTGCTCCACTCCAACAACTCGTCAGGTCCCAAATACCATTCGTCTCCATTCACTCCTATCTAACATGCTCACGCACGCTTGCTGGAAGTCCCAAACCCTCGCCCACAAAACCTCCCTTTTCCCCCTCCCTCCAACCTTTTCGAGGAAATCCTCCTACCCCGCCTTCCTTCCCCTACAGATTTATACGTTCTCCATGTCAATCTACTTTGATCCATTCTCTCTAAATGCCCAAACCACCTCAACAACCCTCTTCAGCCCTCTTGACTAATACTTTTATTAACTCCCCACCTTCTCCTTTTTTTCACACTCTGAATTTTCTGCATAATATTTACACCAAACTGCCCTTAGACAGGACATCTCCACTGCCTCCAACTGCCTCCTCACTGCAGCATTTACAACCCAAGCTTCACACCCATATAAGAGTGTTGGTACTACTATACTTTCATACATTCCCTTCTTTGCCTCCATAGATAACATTTTTGTCTCCACATATACATCAATGCACCACTCACCTTTTTTCCTTCATCAATTCTATGATTAACCTCATCCTTCATAAATCCATCCACTGACACTTGAACTCCCAAATATCTGAAAACATTCACTTCTTCCATACACTTCCTCCTCAATTTGATATCCAATTTTTCTTTATCTAAATCATTTGATACCCTCATTACCTTACTCTTTTCTATGTTCACTTTCAGCTTTCTACCTTTACACAATAAATTCAATAAATTCAATTTAAGAATCGTTAATAACTGTATACAGTGGAACCCCGCCTTACGATATTAATTCATTCCTGAGAGCTCATTGTAAGCCGAAACTATCGTTAGCTGAATTAATTTTCCCCATAAGAAATAATGGAAATCAAATTAATCCGTGCAAGACACCCCAAAGTATGAAAAAAAAAATTTTTTACCACATGAAATATTAATTTTAATACACACGAACTGAAGAAGACATGCACAATTACTACTCTACTAAGAATAGAATACATGACACTTACCTTTATTGAAGATCTGGTGATGATTGATGGGATGGGAGGAGGGAAGAGTGTGGAAGTTATTGTTTAGAAGGGGAACCCCCTTCCATTAGGACTTGAGGTAGCAAGTCCTTTTCTGGGGTTACTGCCCTTCTTTTAATCCCACTAGGACCAGCTTGAGAGTCGCTGGACCTCTGTCTCATAACAAATCTGTCCATAGAGGTCTGTACCTCCCATTCCTTCAAGATTTGCCTAAAATGGGTCACAACATTGTCATTGTAATAGTCACCAGCACGGCTTGCAATAGCTGTGTTTGGGTGATTTTCATCCATAAAAATTTGTACTTCAACCCACTTTGTACACATTTCCTTAATCTTTGAAGTAGGCACAATGGATTCCACAACTGGCATAGGCTTCTCAGGGTTAACCCCAAACCCTTCAAAATCTTTCTTAATTTCCATACTAATTCTCACCCTTTTTATCACAGGGTTGGCACTAGAAGCTTTCTTGGGGCCCATGGTGACTTATTTTGCAGTTACAAGCACAAAAAACACTGGGATAAGGTGAAATGTACCGAATGTATGCGTGGATGCGACCACACTGGCTGGCTTGTAAACATTGGCACCCACGGGGCAGCTGAGGCCACACGTGGGACGCATCCCAGACGAATCATGTAAGGCGAGTTTTTTATCGTGAGGCAAGGCAAAATTTTTGCGTTCAAATGCTTCGTATGGCGGATTTAATATAACGCGATGCGTTCATAAGGCAGGGGTCCACAGTATTCATAAAAAAATTATGCCTAAGTACTATAACCCCACTGTTACGTATTTGGAGCCTCATTGATTCAGATGTATTATTAAAAAGCACCTCTTTTCCCAAATGTAATTGAGACAGCAATATGCTATGTAAAATGAAACTAGGTTTCATCCAATTCTGTCCTTGTTCTTCCAGCCTTTCTTCAACTCCCCTACTTAATTGGTAGCAAATCTTGTTCCACTGTACGGTACTATTTCAATTGTAACTAAATAACTTGCTGTATCTTCACCATCTTTATTCAGTTACTCCCCAGAACTGAAGATCATTGAATCAGTTTGAAATAATATGTAATATGTACTATTGTAATTGAACATTTGTTCATTAGCTTTCTTACTGTATTTATAATTGTAGTTAACTGCATAAGAAGTCCTACTTAATAGTCTGTCTAGACCTTAAATTACATTTAAGCATAATGAATTAGTTTGCCCAGAATGCAATGCATAATCAGTGGCTTTCTTTTGTTATATGTCAACTATATTATTTGTACCACATAAAGCAATAAAAATTGTTTTGTATTGTAAAGATTCATTTGGGCTGTAAGTTTACTATACCAGAGACTGTTTTCTCAGGAACACCATGCCCATTTTCTCTGGAAGGCATTGGCTGTTTACTGCATCAAATGCCAGCATCAAAAACCAATTTACCCCATGCCTTTATCTAGTAACTAAGATTTTATTTAGGATTTGTTCATGTAACATAAATTTCTAGATCAACACAAAACATCATCTACACTGTAAATTGTTATTATTTTTGATGAAATAAGAATTGAAAAAAAAATGTTTTGCATTTTTACAGGTGCCAAGAACATAAAAAAAAATTTCATATGTTCTTCAGTTTGCATGACTTTTTTTAATTAAAAATCATTTTCAGTAGACCCTTAACTAATATACAGTAGACCCTTAACTAAGGGTCTACTGTATATTAAACTAATATGATAGATACAAATTATTCAAGAAGTAGATGGGCAGCTTGCATTTATCTGTGCTTGGTTAAGAGCTAGAGATCACCCACATACACTTAAATGATAATTGCATAGAGTATAGCTCTTAAACTGAGACTCTCTTTCTCTCATAAATGGTCTGAAACACTTTGTGGAAGGGTTCTACAAAGCAGTTTCAATGAGTGTAAATGTCTCATGATGAAAAACAAAAGACAGCTGTATAACATGAACATGTTTCTTTAAAAGCTTGAGTGAATTTAAAGATGGAGTAGACAAATACAACAAAGGATATAGATATATGTGCTGACTATGAAAGATACTTTAACCATTTTTTGGGGGCCAAGAAGGAAACCATTGTTACTATTATTATTGTTTCAAGGGAGGTGCTAAACCCATAGGGGTCATATGACTCCTAGGGAATGGGAGATAATCAGGATTGATCTGAGGAAGGGAATGTAAGCAGTCTATGGTTAGAAAAATACTCCAGAAGAGGGAGTATCTCAAATAATATGTCAAGATACTTATGAGTTATAATAAAAACAAACATCATCTTGTGGAGGCTGTAGAGGAGAGGTAGTGTTTTTCAGAGCTAGTGGACACCTAAGAGGATGTTGGAGGTGCCACAAAGAAGACACAATATGAATACAGCTTTTTATCATTCTTACAGGTGGTGCATATGTAATGGAAACCCCACTCATTCAATCTCAGGGAATCATCTATCTGAAAAATCCAACACAAAGCTTATCAGGTATATGTAATGTATTTTCCACTAACTGGGCATAAATGCTGCTCCAAATATGAGAGATTCAGACAGATTAGTCTCTTCAATTCCTGGCACATTAGCTGTAGTAAACCACTGGTCGAGGATGTACAAAAGGCGGGGACGATTAAGGCTCTCCATCTTGACTGCTCGTACTGCCTGATAATTGGCCAGAAGATGCAGCACAACACACATAAGAAAAGTAATCCATGTCAATCTGTAAATAGTTAATAGTTTGCATTTTACCTGAACAAACAGTATTAAGATATTGTAAGTACAATACTATACTGTGCAATAGAATGAGGGTAAAACTGTACGTACTTTTAAAAACTGCCAAAAGATTTCATTATGGCACTTGTACTACAACTGGATGCTATTAGTAGCTTCTGAACAATTAAGTAATCCTTTCCCTATGCAAACTAAAACAAATTAGGTTTTCCTAAGTGTTAGAATACAAGGTGGGTAGTGTGTCAAGAAGTCACACCACATCTCATATGTATCAAACAGTGCTTTTCTGCATCAAGAATTTTTATAAGCTCACTACCAGTTTGACAGTAATATTAGGTACTTCTGAACATGGTTGCAGTGTTTCATTTCCAAAATGTCTTTAAAAAATTACAGAATTTTCTATTAAATGATATCTATTCATACTGTACCTTAGAAATTTGAATGACGTGTATACAGAATACAGTTGTTTTTATCTGGTTTTATCACCTTCTCATTTACTTCCTCAGTATATAATATCAAATCTGCATTCATTTTCCAGTTAGGAACCTGTGGTTAACCTTGGATGGTTCCAAGGATGAACACCCCTTTGTACCAATCCCTGACCAGGCCTTCCTGCTGACCTGATCGGTAAAGTAACCGCTGCTCACTGCATGCACTTTGATGTAAGCACTACAGACCAGCTGATCAGGAATTTTCCTTAAGAACTTGTCAAGTTCTCTCTTGAAAGCAGTTAGGGTTCTAATGGCAATTGCTCTTACATTGGATGGAAGGGTACTGAAAAGCATTGGAACCTATATGCTTACTGACTTAACTCTTTGTATACTTACTGAACCCCTGCTTTTCAGTGAGGGATTTTGCACCATCTAACATTTCCTTTTGTTTTTATAGGGAGTAATTTTAGTATTCTAGGTAGTAGCTCCCCTCAAGGAAGGTTCCTTGATGTTGGTGAGGGGCTCTTGATTTAGGGAATTGGATCTGTGCTCCAGTTCCCCGAATTAAGCCTGAATGCCTTCCACATCCCCCCTCAGGTGCTGTATAATCCTCCGGGTTTAGCGCTTTCCCCTTGATTATAATAATAATAATAATAGGTAGTAGCTGGTAGACAGCAACCACCCAGGGAGGTACTACCATCCTGCAAAGTGAGTGTAAAATGAAAACCTGCCTCATAAACATGCAGGATTTCAGGTATACATCTTGCTACTTTTACTTGCACTTAAGTCACGCCACACATGTATGTACGAGCATATACATACAATGGTATCCCGAGTTTCATACAGCTCTCAACTCGAACAGTTATGTAAGTGTATTATTGTAAGTGCTTTTTTAAGTGTATTTTTGGGGGTCTGAAATGGACTAATCTAATTTACATTATTCTTTATGGGAACAAATTCATTTGGTAACGGCACTCAAACAGCCTTCTGGAATGAATTATGTACGAAACTCAGGGTACCACTGTATACATATATACACACACCCCTCTGGGATTTCTTCTATTTTCTTACTAGTTCTTGTTTATTTCCTTATATCCATGGGGAAGTGGAACAGAATTCTTCCTCTTTAAGCCATGCATGTCATAAGAGGTGACTAAAATGCCATGAGCAAAGGGCCAGTAGCCTCTTCTCCTGTAGCATACATTATTAAATTTAAAAAGAGAAACTTTTGTTTTTCTTTTTAGATCATCCTGCCTTGGTGGGATATGGCCGTTTGTTGAAAAAAAAAATTAGCATGATAATTTCGAGCCAATCCCTCCAACATCTTCCATGAATAAATTATGATACTGTGTATCTTTCTTGCCTCTGCTACAAGACCTGTAATTTGAGGAATTTCTGGTACTTTAAATGCACTGCTGAATTTATATGGGCTGCTTGAATTCTCTGTACATTCTCCAGATTGGAAATTTTTGCTCTCAATTAAAAGGAATTGTTAATGTACAACAATAATCCAGTCTCAGAGACAACAAGTGCCTTATGAGTATTATCACTGGCTTGGCAGCTCTTATTTTGAAGGCTCTATTTATCCTGCCTATTGGCAGCTCTTATTTAAAGGTTCTATTTATCCTGGCTATCATTTTCTTTGCAGTTGTATATGAAAGTGGACAAGTGATTTATCCCAAATAGCTAGATGGCGTGAAGTTCAAAAATTATTTGCGACTGACAAGTGCATATCTAAAACTTATCATACAGTGGTAAGATGAGAAATTAACATTTTAGAAGGAATACTATTCCTATAATGAATTACCATATGTCATGGGAAAATTTCATTTTAACTTTTTTAAAATAAAAATTAAAATTGTCGGTTGCATTTGTTGCAGAATTTGGACGCTGGGATTTATAATACTCACAAAAGACTGGAGGTGATGAAAGGAAGAATTGTGAGGTTAGTGAAGAGAGCAGCAAGGTTGACCAAAGTCTCCTGACTGCCATCTTTTGCCGACACATCTGCCATGTTATCTCGGCGAGCCTGATGACACAATATTCATGCTCAAAATAAAATTTATTTGTAAGATATTAAGATAACAGGCAAAAAATAAATTTTACCATGATAATAAGCTAAGACTGTTTTCCTTTTTATCACAACAGCTGATTCCTATCAAAAAAACACTAATCATTACTTATTTACTAGCTGTACTTCTAGAAGTACTTATTCACTCAATCAAATATACAAGACAAATCAAAAGGTAAGTAAGTGAAGGAGAAAGGATGAGAGACAGGACAAAATGAAGAAAGCACATTAATGAGGAAGCTTGAAGGTACAGTAGTTAGAGGAAGATGTACGAGTTAAGGAAAGAGAATAAGAAATAAAATACACTATGATGGGTGGGATTACAGATGACCACAACCATCACCACTGTTCTACCTTCCAATATTACCCTGTCTTCTCTTTGCTCATCACATGTACAGCATAGTACAGGAAGGCCCTGTTTATACAGCAGGTTACTGCTGTAAAACAAAAATTGCTGGAAAGTGAAACATAGCTTTTTTTTTTCCTTTTTAAATGCATATATAAAATCCTGATGACATGTTTAAACTATCATATATTAAGTGAACAACAGAGCTTTTTTTTTTTTTTTTAACAAGTCGGCCGTCTCCCACCGAGGCAGGGTGACCCAAAAAAGAAAAAATCCCCAAAAACAAAAACTTTCATCATCATTCAACACTTTCACCTCACTCACACATAATCACTGTTTTTGCAGAGGTGCTCAGAACACAACAGCTTCGAAGCATATACCTATAAAGATACACAACATATCCCTCCAAACTGCTAATATCCCAAACCCCTCCTTTAGAGTGCAGGCACTGTACTTCCCATTTCCAGGACTCAAGTCCAGCTATAAAAAATTACTGGTTTCCCTGAATCCCTTCACTAAATATTACCCTGCTCACGCTCCAACAGATCGTCAGGTCCCAAATATCATTTGTCTCCATTCACTCCTATCTAACACGCTCACGCACGCTTGCTGGAAGTCCAAGCCCCTCGCCCACAAAACCTCCTTTACCCCCTCCCTCCAACCTTTTCGAGGATATAGAGTAGGAAGTCTGAATAAATAAAGAATGGGCATAATTGAAAAGTGCTGCATAAGTGAAACATCATAAAATGAAGGGCTGTAAAGTGGGGCCCTCCTGTACTATACTTCCCAAATAGTAAGTCTGGTGCAATGTACATTACAGTTGTAATGTAACTATACTTATTTTTACTGAGACATAATTTGCCAAGTTCCATTCAGGTTAATTGTACATAAACCTATTTGTTCTTAGAGTTAATAATAAGACTGATATGTGTAGTAGAGCAAACAAATGGAATAATATCTTATTCAGTTATGGAATACAATGTAAGTAATTCTGAGTGCTGTAGTAATATCTGGGTATAGTACTTGCTTTTATTATTTGAATTACAGTACTCTATTGAGCACATAATTCTGTACTGCTTAAACTGAAGAAAGTTTACGTGGCTGACAACTCAGTGGTTGTGCCTTCCGCTAACACTCGAAGGACCCAGGATCAATCCCAGGCTGGCCAAGATGTATAAGTAAATCTTCTTGCATCTATTCACTTAGCACTAAATAGGTACCTAGGTGTTAGGGTGTACCTAGGTCGTAGAGTGTATCTTTTGGGAAGTATACCATAGACATGGTGTAGGATAACTTTTAACCTGTAATCTGAAATGTACAAAAAATAAAAAGAGTATTACATCAAAGTTGAAAAAAGAGCCAGGATGGTACCTAGATGCAAGACTTGTGTCTAACATGGCTTTCCATGGAAATTGGAAAATTACCTCATTAAAAGTTAATGCCATTTTTTCAACAGAGGACCAAAACAATAACAACCGATAATAACAGGATTACAAGCTAATTCAATAGTACACTTTATCTCAGCATTGCCCGTGTCATAAGTGCCCTTGCAACACCATACCTGGTGTAAAGTGAGGGATGCTCGCGTTGCCCCACCAGCTACTCCTACTAGTGCCATCATCACTGCAGAAATACACATCACAAATAAGAATGGCACTGGCAAGACTGGTCCAAGAAGCCTCAAGAGGTGTCCAGAGTCATTGGCCACATCAGCGAAGAGCCGCCATTGCTTGCTGTTACAATCTAACTGTGACCTGAAATATATTTCAATGATGTTACAGTAAATGCCCCTAATAAATCAACACACAATACTTAACAACAATGAAGTAAAATTAAAAATTAATGTCATTATATGTTGTATTTAAATATCTATCTTTATCCAACCATTATATCCCTATACACCAGGACGGTGTGCCTTATAGCCTTGTCTACATACTCTTTTCACTGCAAACTGTAAAATAACAACATTAACAATAATGAAAGCACTCCGCAATGACTGTCCAGAAGCAATCAATAGAGTGCCACCAGCAGTCCCATCCTTCAAAGCATAGAGTTGCGCTAGGTTGGCTGCTCCTTCCCACCCTAAACTGTAGGACCTGAAATATATTCAATGACTGTCTGCAGTATGCCCTATGATCAAACAAATGTATATAAAGCAAGTAAGTAAAATTAAAAAATGTAATTACATAATTTTCATAATTTATTTTATCTAACTTTAAGGCTAAACAGAGTGCATAATAATACTTTTTATGTACTGAAAGTAGGAACCAACAATAATTAAAGATTATAGAATAACACAACCGCCCAATACTACCTTTCCAGTAGTGTAAAAGAATAGAGGCCCTGTAATGTTTACATATGGAGGATGTGTGCTGCTCATGAACGGGATGTAGGCGCTCTCTTCCCACACACCTAACACAACAGTGGTACAAGACTTAATGACACACCTCTGGCTCATATTTGCTGTTCTTATTCATGTTATTTCCCAACAGGGAAGTGAAAGAAATTCAAGAGTGTTAAGAGACAAATGCCTGGAGAAGGGCTTTTTCCCCTAGTTTAGTATAAAATGTAAAAGGAGAAACTTGTTTATTCCTTTGGACCGTGGGATAGCCGGAAAGTAAAAAGAAATAAAAAAATGGAAAGGAAAGGTAGGGGGTGTGTGGACCAGGTGTTTACAGTGAAACATATAAGTGAACAGTATTTAGATAAGGCTTAAGAGGTCTTTGTGGCATTTATGGATTTGGAAAAGGCATATGACAGGGTGGATAGGGGGGCAATGTGGCAGATGTTGCAAGTGTATGGTGTAGGAGGTAGGTTACTGAAAGCAGTGAAGAGTTTTTACGAGGATAGTGAGGCTCAAGTTAGAGTATGTAGGAAAGAGGGAAATTTTTTCCCAGTAAAAGTAGGCCTTAGACAAGGATGTGTGATGTCACCGTGGTTGTTTAATATATTTATAGATGGGGTTGTAGAGAAAGTAAATGCGAGGGTCTTGGCAAGAGGCGTGGAGTTAAAAGATAAAGAATCACACACAAAGTGGGAGTTGTCACAGCTGCTCTTTGCTGATGACACTGTGCTCTTGGGAGATTCTGAAGAGAAGTTGCGGAGATTGGTGGATGAATTTGGTAGGGTGTGCAAAAGAAGAAAATTAAAGGTGAATACAGGAAAGAGTAAGGTTATGAGGATAACAAAAAGATTAGGTGATGAAAGATTGGATATCAGATTGGAGGGAGAGAGTATGGAGGAGGTGAACGTATTCAGATATTTGGGAGTGGACGTGTCAGCGGATGGGTCTATGAAAGATGAGGTGAATCATAGAATTGATGAGGGAAAAAGAGTGAGTGGTGCACTTAGGAGTCTGTGGAGACAAAGAACTTTGTCCTTGGAGGCAAAGAGGGAAATGTATGAGAGTATAGTTTTACCAACGCTCTTATATGGGTGTGAAGCGTGGGTGATGAATGTTGCAGCGAGGAGAAGGCTGGAGGCAGTGGAGATGTCATGTCTGAGGGCAATGTGTGGTGTGAATATAATGCAGAGAATTCGTAGTTTGGAAGTTAGGAGGAGGTGCGGGATTACCAAAACTGTTGTCCAGAGGGCTGAGGAAGGGTTGTTGAGGTGGTTCGGACATGTAGAGAGAATGGAGCGAAACAGAATGACTTCAAGAGTGTATCAGTCTGTAGTGGAAGGAAGGCGGGGTAGGGGTCGGCCTAGGAAAGGTTGGAGGGAGGGGGTAAAGGAGGTTTTGTGTGCGAGGGGCTTGGACTTCCAGCAGGCATGCATGAGCGTGTTTGATAGGAGTGAATGGAGACAAATGGTTTTTAATATTTGACGTGCTGTTGGAGTGTGAGCAAAGTAACATTTATGAAGGGATTCAGGGAAACCGGCAGGCCGGACTTGAGTCCTGGAGATGGGAAGTACAGTGCCTGCACTCTGAAGGAGGGGTGTTAATGTTGCAGTTTAAAAACTGTAGTGTAAAGTAACCTTCTGGCAAGACAGTGATGGAGTGAATGATGGTGAAAGTTTTTCTTTTTTGGGCCACCCTGCCTTGGTGGGAATCGGCCAGTGTGATAATAATAATAATAAAAAAAAAAATGGAATAGCAGGTTTGAAGAGCACAGATGAAGGAAACAAGTCAGGCTGACCAACAGTCTAACTAAAGGACAAGCATAATCATATGTCATAAAAATCCCATTTTTTTTTTTTTGTGCCTCTATTCTTTTTCTTACATACTGTTAGTTTTAGTTTAACATCTTTTTTATGCACCCAATACCCATCCTGTGGGCATTAGTCAAAAGATTACAGATACATAATGGGTCCAGGGACTGGGCAGCAAAGATTTGAAAGTTAAATAAATTACAGTGATAATGAACTATTTACATGTTCATACCTGGTTACAATTGTAATGAGTTATTTATGCAGATATGAATTAGTTCACAAAAATAATATCTTATATTTTATAAGGTATGCTTGTAAAAAAAAAAAATAAGTGGATATGCATTATTTACAGTGGGCAAAGCCAGTGTATTTTTCAAGAGTGGTTGGTAATATGCCACAATGGATAAAATACTTTGACATTTCTGAGCAAGTTGCCTCTGAATTTATTAATTTTATAGCATTCCAGAACAATGACGCGAGGTGTGACAACTGTCCATCTGGCAAAGTTTACATTTAGTTCAGTCTACTTCATCTGGAAGTGGTGATTTAACTTCCCAGAGACACTATTAACCCCCAGCTGGAGCTGGGTAGCAATAACATCCATGAATCTGCTTATTTTGTTGGATGCACCATAGACATGTGGCTCCTTTTGCATGACAGTTATGATTGGTGGAGTGAATGATGTCAATCACCTTCAGTTGTAGGTCAACAAAGTTCAGTTGAAGTTCTTTTAACATTATTGTTCTCAAACTGCTAAGTGACAGCCCAAGATTGTAATCTACTCCCTCTTTGAAGGAATATGACTTTGCCAATTCATCAGTTGTATTATGCATCTGAAGGCCAATGTGAGATGGAATCCACAGGTGTACTCTGACTCCAGTGTCCTTAATCTTAATATGAAGTACTGCAATAAAACTGACAGAAAAAATTAGCTGAATAATACTTTATGTATACAGTATTCTTACAAATAATAATAATGTAAAATATACTGTACAAGTACCATAATGGAGAGTTTTACATATAAAATATTTTATCAGTCTCATATATTACCTGTGCTGTGTCCCACATCTGGTAATGAAGATAGTCAGGAGAGACAGATTCTGGGTACCCCTGGGGAAGAAACACATCCTGTAACCATCCACGAACACAATCTTTCAAGGTTGTTGTATTGCTTCTGGAGGACGGAAGAGAAAAGCATAATACAAATACACAGTGCCAGCAATACCATATGTGCAGCACTGTAATTACATTATTATTAGTGTATATTAAAAACAGCACTAAACACATATGGATCATATAGACTGTCATTATAAATGTAAGGAATATAATTTATATGAATAACAAGTTTTTAAATTACATCTGGAATAAGTTTCTAACCCTTTCATGTCAACATTAACTGGGATGAATGCCCTGGTGCTCTCATGGTACATGTAAGTCATCTGTCGTGCAGAAGATCCCTTTCTCTCCTGATACAGGAGTGCTCCATCATTGATGTTCATGAAGAATCTAGAAAACATAATATGACATCACATATTTCATTATGCTATACATTAAGTTCAAAACTGAGAAAACTTATTATTATTAAACTCTTTGCCAATATGATAAAATTTATGCTGGTATACATTTATAGGGAAATACAACTTCTAGTGGTTTAACAACAAATTTATTAAACAACATTAGAAGTGATCAAGAGTCCAAAACCAAAACGTTTTCTAATGTCCTAGTGTTCGTTCATGTGTCTTTGTAAATCACTTGTTTGTATCAATTACCAAGGTTTATACCACCATCTTCAGATCAGACTGGGACCTACAGCCTTAGAGAAGAGAATAAATGTATACCTTTATACATGATGTAATTCAAGGAAAAGAACTTTCTTTCTAAAGCTGAATATTTTCTTCCCAAACCATCCCTGTATATATGCACACGAATATTTTTAAAACTATTTAAATTAAATGGTGTACTGATGATAATACTGAAGAAATCAATCAATCAGTTGATTAAAACTAAACACTAAACTCACAGGAATCATACAGAATATTGAAAAAATACAGAAGTTTCAGAATGGCTCTTATTATCATAATCAAATCCAAGCGCTAAACACTCTAGAGAGCTTCAGAGCAAGCGCATTTTGGAACATAAAAATGTTTCAGCAAATTATTTCTTTCAAAAAAAAGGTCTTTTTTCTTAAGTTACTTCAGCTGTCAGGGTCTTTGGCATCTGTAGTCCTGATGATATACAAAATGACTGAAAATTACGTTTGCCTCTTTTCAGTACTTGCAGTTTGCTCAATTATTATTTTTTTTTTTTCCCAACACTCCTGCCATCTCCCACTGAAGTAGGGTGTTGACCCAAAAAAGAAAGAAACACTTTCACCATCACTCGCACATAATCACTTTCTTTGCAGAGGTTCCCAGATATGACAGTTTAGATGTCACTCCAAACAGCGAATATCCCAAGCCCTTCCTTTAAAGTGCATGCATTGTACTTCCCACCTCCGGGCCTCAAGTCTGGCTAACCAGCTTCCCTGAATCCCTTCACAAAATATTACCCTGCTCACACTCCAACAGCTCGTCAGGTCAGAAAAAACATTCATTTACATTCACTCCTATCTAACATGCTCACACATGCCTGTTGCATGTCCAGGCCCCTTGCACACAAAACCTCTTTTATCCCCATCCTTCCATCCTTTCCTAGGACGACCTGTACCCCTCTTCCCCTCCACTACAGATTTATACACCCTCCAAGTCATTCAATTATTATTATTATTCACTCATGGAGTGCTAATAATAGGCATTATATAGCACCTTGGAGATGGGGAGGCATTCAAGTTCGACCCAAGGAAGGATACAGCAGGTCCAGTTTCTTGGATCAAGAACTCTTCACAGGTATCAAAGAATACCTCCCTTGAGGGGATCTAGTTTTCTTAGAGGTTTCTTCTCCAGATAAATGCACAAAATGAGGTTTGGTTGGCAGCCTCCACAACTCTCACACAAAGCAACAAGATGAAAATTTAAACATGTGCAACATATGGGTATCTTTATTGCTGACATTTCGCCATCCAGTGGCTTTATCAATACAGATTGTAGGACATAATGTTTCCGTATACCTGCTGAAACTATGGGCATGTTTCCTTACACCTGCTACCCCCCCCCCCATTTACCAAGGGCTCCATAGCCTGGCTGGTAAAGCTCTTGTTTCAAATGCTGAGTCAGGGCTCGATTCCCAGCAGGGGTGGAAACATTCGAAATGTTTCCTTACACCTGTTGTCCTATTCACCAAACAAGTACTTGGGTGCTAGTCGACTGGTGGGGCACAAGATTGAGGACCCCAGTGGAAATAAGACAGACAGTCCCTTGATAACGCACTGCTTTTCCTGGGTGGCTAACCCTCCGGGGTTAAAAACCCGAACAAAATCTTATCTTATCTAGCCTGGGTGTTTGCCACATCCTGGATGAGAGGATTAAACGATTAGTAAGTGAGCAAGTAAGTTTATTCAGGTGCAAGTACACACAAACGCAGTTACATAAATTATCATACATAGCAGCATATATGTAGATTACCTAGGATAACCCCCCAAAAAATAAAAGTCAAAACAAAGCGACTTATTTCAATTGAGGGGGTCAGTCCCAGCTGACATCATTATACTGGGTTTTCCTGGGTTACTAACCCTTCGGGTGCTACATGAGCCTTATGGGTTTAGCGCTTAGGTATGGCTAAAATAACAATAATAATAACCCTTCAGGTTGATAACGAGAACAAAATCCACTACTGTTCCCTGGAGCGTCGTCGACCAGTGATAGTGTCTAGCTTGCTGTGTTTGTTTACATCATCCTACTAAATCCACCCGATACTCTACCCCCATTATTTTACTATTATCCAATATATATTACAAAAGGTATTTGAAGCTCCTAGTGCACGAAACGTCTCCTTAGCACGTTTCTCATGTGGTGCATATGCATCTTCTTTATGCGTTTGTTAGTTACTGGTTACTTTGTATGGTATATTTATCCAGTAACTATGTAAGTAAGTAAGTAAGTAAGTAAATTTATTCAGGTATACACAATACAGTTACATAGAATTATCATACATAGCAGCATATGTGTAGAGAACCTGGGATAACCCAAAAAAGTCAGACAGAGTGACTTATTTCCATTAATTGTAATTAAATATACTTATAGAATTAAAACAATGACATATTTGATCCACGAGTGAGGCGAAATAGAATTGATTGTTAGTTTTAGCTGTGAAGAGGAAGTTATTTCAACAAATAATGAAATTTTCAGTAGCGTAGCTAAAACAACTAGCTATTAACCAATATTTTCAAGAGGGGAAATCTTGACAACGTTTCGGCCCGTCCTGGACCATTACCAAGTGACGAGCAACTTGATAATAATCCTCCCGAAAAGTATTCGATATTTTTCACGTGAAATTGTCAATGAATTTTGTGAGTGATTTCGGCATAAGGTCGGGTGAAGTAGTAGTTGGTGCTGCGGGAATTGCCCATCAGGTCGAGCGTTGAGGGAAGCCGCTCGACCAATTTTTCTCATTCTGAGCCATTTACCGAGTTAGTTTTGAGTGGGTGTGTGCCTGCCGTCACTCAGGTGATGTTCTGAGAAGGTGAGTCGGCATAGTTGTGCGTATCCTGTATGGGGACATTGCATTTCCTTCACTACCAGACTGCTGCTGGTTGTGGGTCCAGGAGTGCTTGCTCCGTAGATTGTACTTTCACCATGAAGTAAGTAAGGAAGGGTTACTCTGGCAGCGACATCTCTAAGGTAATTATAATCGTGCCATTACCTTTGTAATTAGTTCAGCTATCATTGGGGTCCAGTCTCTGGACCCATTATGTACCTCTGTAATCTTTTGACTACCGCCCGCAGGATGGGTATGGGGTGTATAATGAAGATATTAAACTAACTAATTGTGTCATTTCTAGAGATGTAACATTTGTAAAGTTGCATTTTGTGGGACTGTATGAAGATTGAGTAGCAAATCTAGAAATCAAGGTTGTTAACTTACATTAATGGAAATAAGTCACTTGACTTTTTTGGGTTATTCTAGGTTCTTTACACATATGCTGCTATGTATGATAATCTATGTAACTATTTGTACACGTATGCTGCTATATATAATAATCTATGTAACTGTATTTGTGTATACCTGAATAAACTTACTAAGGACGTAGCCTGTGCATGTCGACGTCAGTAATACTAGAGAAAAAATTAATTAAGATTAAAACTGAAATATTTTTACCTAGTGAATACAGCTACAGAAAGATAGGGACGTGATTTTTTTGTAATAGCATAATGTAGAAGTGGGAGTCGATATTGTAGCATTGTTAAAGTTATACAAAAAAGTTCCTTTGTCTGTAATTTTAAGTTTTGCTTTTTTGTTGTGTCATTATGGGCCGAATATAAAGACCATGCATAGTGTATAATTAAGAAACAAACACTTAGACACGAATGAGAATAAGTCATACTGTGCCGTTCGATTTTTGAGAGGTTATCATATGCTAAAACGACATACTAATTTGTTACCAATGTATGTCAGTAACAATTGTTTAGTGCAATCATTTTATAAGTTTATAATAGTCTGTAAAACCGTATGTAGTGAGTCTAAGTAAATCTGAGCTTATCTTTTAGATTACCTTAAGAAAAATGCATAGTGTCATTATTATAAAATACGTACAAGTGAAAACTATGTACTAATGTAACAAAAACGCATTTCTGGAGCTGTTTCCACCAATGGATAGTTTCTTTTTAAATAAAATACCTTGTATGACTCAAGATCTTGTCTTGGTCATATATTAGGAAATTATGTAAAGTTTTAAGAAACATGGTAATAACAAATGGCAATAAGCTTAATTTTGTGTATATCGATTCACAGTTTAAGTGTTTTTCGTTATTGTTAATAATACTGTGTATTATAAAGCTTGCACGTTGGCAATAAATTATTATTGTGGAAAATTGCATTTATCTGAATGTAACTCATTATGTACATAACAGTAAATGATAACAAAGATAATTATTATTTATCAAAGTTACATAGACAAGTAGGAATTTGGGACACCTAGGTCGCAAACAATGTCCCCCTTCGATACCTACAACTGTCATATCCACAAGTTGCTCTAGACCTATTAATTACAAATGAAATGTACACCAGGAATTCTGGTAAGTATATAAATTTGTGGACTGTATATTAAAATTAATATTTATATATACACACATTTATATAACAGGAGAATATATCTTAATATCACTCGCCAATTTGACTGGAGATTAAGGTGTATCATACTCAGAAAACCTCACTATCTATGAAAATAACACTGGCCAGAGTTACAACATAAGACTTGTCTGAGGTTCCTGGAGCTGTCTTATCCAGTCGTCTGATATCTCAAGCTATGCAGGAATGCACATCCAACAATTTCGGCTCCTATTTGAGAAGTGTCAGCCCAATTTTAACCTCTAGAGCACGAAAATTCTTCCCATTATTCACTAACGTTTCTGGTGACTCAATTCAAACATGGCGAGTCCCCTCTGCGCAGGCGCAGAATTTCCCATTTTTTATAACAAATTTTATTAAATACAGTATGGCCATCTATTTACATATAACTACTGTATTTCTGGAAAATATATATACGTACAGTATTTTCCACAATTATTATAATCAAGGGGAAGCGCTAAACCCGGAGGATTATACAGCGCCTGGGGGGGATGTGGAAGGCATTCAGGCTTAATTCGGGGAACTGGAGTACAGATCCAATTCACTAAATCAAGAGCCCCTCACCAACATCAAGGAACCTTCCTTGAGGGGTTTGGCAATAAAGAAGGAAGATAATACCCCCACATGTTTTGGAGTGTGTTGTGTTTTGAAAATATTCACTGCCTGTGTGAGCAAATTGAAGTGCCAGAAATTTAATAGATATTTCATCCTAAACAGTTCAGTAACTCTATTTCTTTTTAAAGTTTTGTTTTTGTTCCACTTGCTAAAATACCCGTAGTGAATGTCAAAGATTTGACTTTTTTAGCGTTTAAAATGTGATTATCTCAGCCTGAACAGAAATAAAATTTGATGAGTAGGAAATCTTAATTATTATAATAATAAAGAAGCGCTAAACATACACGGGCCATACAGCAAGAATTCTTAAACTTCCCGAGTGTAGCTGCGAATCGAAAGTAGATGGATGTATTCTTTCTTGTGCATGGCCTGGTGGCTAAAGCTCCCGCTTCACACACGGAGGGCCTGGGTTCGATTCCCGGCGGGTGGAAACATTTCGACGTTTCCTTACACCTGTTGTCCTGTTCACCTAGCAGCAAATAGGTACCTGGGTGTTAGTCGACTGGTGTGGGTCGCATCCTGGGGGACAAGATTAAGGACCCCAATGGAAATAAGTTAGACAGTCCTCGATGACGCACTGACTTTCTTGGGTTATCCTGGGTGGCTAACCCTCCGGGGTTAAAAATCCGAACGAAATCTTATCTTATCTTATCTTATCTTCATAATGAGTATTTAATTACTCAGGTATAAAATTCAGATTATCAGCCATTAATTGTTAATGGACAAAATCTAGAGTACACGGAGTGTGAAATGTGAAGCGAATAAAATGGCTTTTGGGTATGATCATGAAAACATAAAGTTCGTAGTTAAATCTTAAAGATTTTGTTAGTTTTTATGACCCAAATACAGTAGTTGTATATACGATAATCTAAACCTAGAGACAGAGATAATTACATCAGCCGAGAATCGCATGTACTGAATTAGAAGTGACGGAGCCAATGATATGCAAATTACTGCAACCGAGCCTGTATACATTGCATGTATATCTTCCATGATAAACTTGAGAAATAAAGATGTGAGCCCGTGCCTTTGTGTAACACCCGCGTTTGTGTGTACTCAGTTGCACGCTCATGGTTGTACAGTAGTTGCTGGGGTTGAGTCTGGGTGTGTAATTACCTGTAAAGAGGGAGAGAGTAGAGAAAGATAGTGAGAGCTGGAGGTGCGCAGAGCTGGTGTTGCAGCTGGCGGCATCGGCAGCGACCGTGGTGACATCATGGCTATTTTTACTCAGTATGACGTCGGCCACCTTGCCGGCCGTATGGCAAGGCACATTGCTCGCTCTTGTCTCATCCCTCGCGCACACACAGCTGATTGTGTAGATAAGAGGTCATTTGGGGGCGTGGTCACAGCGGTTATCACGGCTATAGTATTGTGGTCATGTGGCCCTCATTCCCCCGATACGTCATAGCTATCTTGAGCACTGTGGGTTAGGGAGTGGAGTGGGGAAGGGGGTGTTGGCAGCCATGGGTTGAGAGACTTGGGAGGGGGTAGAGGGAGATCATGATAGCGAGGAAGGAGGTGATCATAATAAGCGAGTAAGCCTGTTACAGCTAGGTATATGTATCGAGCTGTCCGGGAGGCAGGTAACGTAATAAATAGTTGTAAGATTTTTGGGGTCGCTTAGAGCATTGGGACCCGGCCTCTCACCACTAGAAATACAAATGATGTAATGAACACAGCGCCGTAATAAACGAGAAAGCATTATTAGAACAGTTTAGTAATTATGTCTGGAAATACTAGGTACCGTCCCACCTGGAACGTCATCCTTAGATGGTGGAGGATAAACTTTACAAATATTATTATACATTTATACATAGGCTACATTTATACAAGTTCACGGACCGTGCCGTGGGGGTGTTGACCACCGAAACCCTCTGCAGGTATACTCTCCAGGGAGACTCAGATAAGAACATAATTGGTATAGGCATAAATTAGTGACCCATTAGTATAGGCATAGTGTCATGTTATTGTCTTGATGCCCGATGCCAATTAGGGGCTCTTTATCCAAGGAATAGGACCTATCCTCCCTTAAAATACGAATGCCACATTTTCATACTGTGTGATTTAATGTTGCTACTAATTCAATTCACTGGCACGGAGAAACATATGGGTAGGTTTCCTTTTGCATATGTTCACCCTGCTTATCTAGGGGTAAAACTAGATACCATTGTGTTAGCGGACAGTTGTGGGGTTGCATCCAGGGAAATATGTGTTAGAAGACTCCAGTCTTGCTGGAATGTCATATCCTGTAAGAACACACTGTGATGAATGGTTTTGAAAACCGACAAGTTGAAGAATTGAGACACTTATGCAACACATGGGAATCTTTATTGAAGAAACATCATGGAATCTTGGTACAAAGACTTCAACGCTTGCCCAAACCTTTGGACGATGACCTACTTACATTAGTGGCAGGTCCCACTAAGATCCCGCCTCCTCCTGCTTCAACTCATCTCACCGCAGTATATAAGCCACCTCTCTGGCCCTATGCTGCACTTACTACAAGAGTGATGGACTGAACACATCGAATCCAGGTTGAGGAACTGATTACCTCATACTTCTACTCTCCTTACCCATTTCTACTTTGTATTGGACTGATGAAGCCACTGTGTGGCGAAACGTTTCTTCAATAAAGATTCCCATGTGTTGCGTAAGTGTCTCAATTCTTCAACTTGTCGGTTTTCAAAACCATTCATCACATCTGTCAGACACTGCAACATCATGGAATCTTGGTACAAAGACTTCAACGCTTGCCCAAACCTTTGGACGATGACCTACTTACATTAGTGGCAGGTCCCACTAAGATCCCGCCTCCTCCTGCTTCAACTCATCTCACCGCAGTATATAAGCCACCTCTCTGGCCCTATGCTGCACTTACTACAAGAGTGATGGACTGAACACATCGAATCCAGGTTGAGGAACTGATTACCTCATACTTCTACTCTCCTTACCCATTTCTACTTTGTATTGGACTGATGAAGCCACTGTGTGGCGAAACGTTTCTTCAATAAAGATTCCCATGTGTTGCATAAGTGTCTCAATTCTTCAAGAAAACACTGTAATTGTTTTAAGTAAAAGGTATAGGTGTACTCATTGATGTAATAAAAACATCCCCTTCTTACTCATTTCTTCGTGCCTATGCTTCTGACTCCCCCCCCTTCTCCCATGATTTATCACATCCGTTGCTCTCTCTCTCTCTGCACACCTTTTTTTGTGGTTGCAAGGGTAGAGTCGTAGCTCCTGACCCCGCTTCTTCGGTGATCCTTACTAGGTCCACTCTGTGCTCCAAGAGCTTTATCGTACCTCTTCTTAAAGCTATGTATGGATCCTGCCTCTACTACCTGAAGGGTGTTCCAGAGGTTAATGCCCCCGCGGCCCAGTCCTTGACCAGGCCTCCCGTTGGATCAGGGCCAGGCTGCTGTCCAACATGAACCACAGCCCGGCTGATCGGGTATCTGTCCAGCTCTCTCTTGAATACAGCCAGGGGTATATTGGTAATTCCTCTTATGCCTGGTGGGAAGCTGTTGAACAGTCTTGGGCCCCTTACACTTGTGTTTTCTATTAGTGTACTGATGGCACCCCTACTTTTCATTGAGGGCATATTGCACCGCGTGCCCAGTTTTTTGCTTTCGTAGGGAGTGGTGTGTGCAGATTTGGAACCAGTCAGTCTAGGAGTTTCCAGACGTAGATTATGATGTCTCTCTCTCCACTACATCGCTCTCCAGATTGTTCCACTTCCTGACAACTCTAGGACTGAAGAAATACTTTCTAACATCCCTGTGACTCATCTCAGTTTTCAACTACCAGTTGTGACCCCTTGTTGCTGTGTCCCATATCTGAAACATTGTCACTTTTATCAATTCCTTTCAGTATTTTATATATTGTTTTTGTGTCCCTATCATTCTTTGAACATCAAAATGGTATACAATACCGACAGGTTGGTAGGTAAGACATATAGGCAACAGTTAGGCAACTTTATTCCGAAACGTTTCGCCTACACAGTAGGCTTCTTCAGTCGAATACAGAAAGTAGGCAGGAACAGTAGAGATGTGAAGACGATGTAATCAGTCCATCACCCTTGAAGTCGTAGAATTTGAGGTTGTCAGTCCCTCAGCCTGGAGAAGTTCAGTTCCATAGTCAGGAACTATCTGAAGATCAAGCGACAGTGCGGAGACTTAAATACTGTCGGAAGGAGAGGTGTTCATCTTGTCAGACACTGCAACACATGGCCTCTTGGTACAGAAAACACCTTGGACAACCCTTTCAAGTGAGAACTGTTGGATCTGAGAGGGACCTGACCTCTCAGTGGCTACATTCTCACTACCACTACTACTCTGCACCTCTCCTTCCGACAGTATTTAAGTCTCCGCACTGTCGCTTGATCTTCAGATAGTTCCTGACTATGGAACTGAACTTCTCCAGGCCGAGGGACTGACAACCTCAAATTCTACGACTTCAAGGGTGATGGACTAATTACATCGTCTTCACATCTCTACTGTTCCTGCCTACATTCTGTATTCGACTGAAGAAGCCTACTGTGTAGGCGAAACGTTTCGGAATAAAGTTGCCTAACTGTTGCCTATGTGTCTTACCTACTATCATTCTTTACCTCCAGTGTCGTCAGGTTCATTTCCCTCTCCTCGCAGGACATACCCCTTAGCTCCGGGACTAGTCTTGTTGCAAACCTTCGCACTTTCTCTAATTTATTAACGTGCTTGACCAGGTGTACTCGCCTAGTTGTGGTTGCAGGGGTTGAGACATAGCTCCTGGCCCCGCCTCTTCACTGGCCGCTACTGGGTCACTTCCCGCACCAAGAGCTTTATCATACCTCTGCTTAAAGCTATGAATAGATCCTGCCTCCACTACATCGCTTCCCAAATTATTCCACTTCCTGACAACTCTGTGACTAAAGAAATACTTCCTAACATCCCTGGTGTCTTCAATTTCCAGCTGTGTTCCCTTGTTGCTGTGTCCCATCTCTGGAACATTTTGTCTCTGTCCACCTTGTCAATTCCTCTCATTATTTTATATGTTGTTATCATGTCCCCCTATCTCTCCTGTCCTCCAGTGTCGTCAGGTCGATTTCCCTTAACCTCTCCTCGTAGGACATACCCGGAGATGTGCCTAGTGTTATACTCACCCCAAGATCTTTTTCCTCGAGTGAGGTTTGTAGTCTCTGGCCCCCCTAGACTGTACTCCGTCTGCGGTCTTCTTTGCCCTTCCCCAATCTTCATGACTTTGCACTTTGTGGGGTTGAACTCCAAGAGCCAATTGCTGGACCAGGCCTGCAGCCTGTCCAGATCCCTTTATAGTTCTTCCTGGTCCTCGTCCGATTGAATAGAGGCTAAAACATTGTGTAGTTTTAAAAATAGGTTAGATAAATACATGAGTGGGTGTGGGTGGGTATGAGTGGGACCTGACTAGCTTGTGCTACTAGGTCTGATGCCGTGCTCTTTCCTTAAGTGGAAGTGACTAGACTTGGTGGGTCATTGGGCTAATCCGGGGGGGGGACATGGACCTGCTCCACATGGGTCAGTAGGCCTGTTGCAGTGTTCCTTCTTTCTTATGTTCTTAATTCTTCTCATCAACTTCACATCATCTGCAAACAGGGACACTTCGGAGTCTGTTCCTTCCGTCATGTCGTTCACAAATACCAGAAACAGCACCGGTCCTAGGACTCCTGTGGAACCCCACTCGTCACAGGTGCCCACTCTGACACCTCGCCTCTGTGTGTGTGTGTGTGTGTGTGTGTGTGTGTGTGTGTGTGTGTGTGTGTGTGTGTGTGTGTGTGTGTGTGTGTGTACTCACCTATTTGTACTCACCTATTTGTGGTTGCAGGGGTCGATTCATAGCTCCTGGCTCCGCCTCTTCGCTGATTGCTACTGTGTGTGTGTGTGTGTGTGTGTGTGTGTGTGTGTGTGTGTGTGTGTGTGTGTGTGTGTGTGTGTGTGTGTGTGTGTGTGACATTTCATAGTTTGGTAAGAGCAAATGCAGGAAACGTGAAGAAATTTTAAGTATGTGACGTCAACTTGGAGACCAAGCAGGGGAGAGCCGGTGTCGCTGTTCTGGGAAACTGCACTCGTTTTCCTAGGTGTGTATGTGCCGTGGTGGGAGAGATAGTGTTTGCCTGGGGGGGAAGCGGGGGTGAAGGTGTGTGGGCTTAGGGGGATGTGGTGGCCGGGACGTAGTAGTGTGTGTGAGGTGGGTGGTGGGAGTGAAGTGGTGGTCAGGAAGTAGTGATATGACAGCTAGGGAGAGTGAAGTAGTGGTCGGGTGGTTGTGATATTGGGGGGGGGGGAGTGCAGTATTGGTCTGAAGGCAGTGGTGGTACTGGAGGAGGGGGGGAAGTGGATGTCGGAAAGTAGTAGTGTGTAAAGACGGGGGGGGGGGGAGTGGCGGTTGGGAGGTAGTGCGTGTTTGAGGCTGAAGTGGAGGGTAGAGGTGTGCGCGCTCGTGGGGATACATTCTTGAATATATAGCAAGTACACACACAGAAATATACCCACAAACAATATCACAAACAGAGAGAGAAACACAGATAGCTAGAGAAAGGCAGATATCTAAAGAAGAATTACTGGAAGCATTAGGCATGTTTTCACTGGCTGATGAAAGGAAAAAGAGCCACAGTAGCGATTTACAAGATTATAAAAGGAGGCGAGACTTGAAAAGATTTTCTAAACAGGAAGCACAAGAAGCTAGATATGAATTACTTTAGAAATAAACTTTGATAAGGTATTAAAATGTTTTTCTTCCCAGTGGTAGGGCAGTGGAAGAGGAAGTAAGTGCTAAAAGCACCGAGAATTTTAAAATACCGTAGGTGGGTCACCGCCTTAGTCCTGCTGTAAATAGGAAATTACAGCCAGGCATACATGTATACCCACAGACAAACGCCAAGATATACCCACAGAGAGATAAGTGTGACAGCACCTTCTTAAGTGTCAGTGTTGTCTTGGGTGCCAACTGCAGCGAGTGGTGCCAAAGCGAGGCACTCCTCTCACCCCATTAACACTAACGACTGTGGCCTCCTTAATTGAGTTACTAGATAGTTTTTGCATAATTACTAATGTTTGAACCGAATTCTGAGCGTGATCTGAACGTCTGGCATGGATAATTAATAGAGAATAAGAAGAGGTATGACAAAACGAGAGAGACAAGGTGAATGAATGAATTAGTTTGAGTGAGATGCTGATAATGTTTTGGAATGGCGTCAAACTAGACCTACTTAAGCTTCAAAGTTATCTTGGCAAGACTCGTGTCACTCATCTCGTGTGACCTTCCTTAACTCGCCCCAAAACATTTCTTTTTCTTGCAGTGCCACACTTTTGTGCTCGTCTGTCAACGACATAACTGACCTACTGTGAAAAACGTAAAGACACCTCGACAACTGATATCTCGGCGCCGTAGTGTCAAACAGGGAGAGGCTAAAGAGAATTGAGTTTATATTTTCAGGAAGCTGTCTCACATCGGTTTTTTTTTTAAGTATAATAATAATGATTAATAATAGTAATAATAATAATCAGATGCTGCTTAAACTTACTTTGTTCACGGCCTTGTATCAACAGTTGTCGTGCAAGTATCTTAATGAGCGATATTAACAATAGAATGTTACGTAAATAAGAACTCGAGAACTTAAAAACTTGCAATGTTGTAGGCTTGCTATCCCATGCGAAACTTCTATGTACACCATGTAATTTTTACATACACAGTCATTTTACTAACTAGCTTTAGCCCTTCAAGGGCGGTGCCTTGCTGCTGATGAGCTCTTGATCCAAGGAATTGGGCCTCTTTCCCCCTTGATTGACCTTGATGCCTATTAATTTTCCAGGCGTTGTGTGACCTCTACAGGTTAAGGGGTTTCCCATGATAATACTGAATTAATAGCTACAACCTATTAAAAAATCAAACTATTAATTTAATGGGCTTTTTAATTTATCAGTGTTTTAAATGTGAAAGTATTCATTTTTTGTGGTTCATTTATCAGTTCGATTTTTTTGTTTCAGTTGTAGCCTGCGAATGTTAGTGCACATGATTGCAAATGGCATTTCACTTTTTTTACTGGTATAAATGCTGAATGATCTCGTAAGTCAGAGCTCTTTCTAAATCCTATTACCACTTGCAGAGCACATTCATGCACCACGAGTGGTGCTTCAGCATCTAGTTGCCAGGCACATCACACCTTTATTTGATTATTTGTGATTAAATATACGTTTATTTAGCTTTATGTAACTTAACCTAACCTAGTCGTAGCTAACCTAATCTAAAATAAAATACAGGTTTTTTAAAAAACTTGAAGTGTTGATAAATTAACATGAGTACGACGTCCATTTTTTTTTTTGAAACGTGAGGATAGTTTGCTTTACTAAGTATTAACCTCATGGCGCGGCTTTGCAGGTTTTTTTTCTAATCATCTGCAACTCGGTTGCCACATTGTCTTGTTTGTATCTGTGGAGACAGCAGTCATTTGTCTACATCTTTATGAAGACCAGAACTGTGTAGCGTATTCTTAGGTCTTCCAGCTATGATTAAATTTGTAGTAGTTATATAACTTGAGAGTTTCTCTCACGTAAAATTTTTGATATTTATATTATTTCGAAAGTATTGCATATTTTTCTATGTATTCATTATAATATTTGTAAATTATACAATTTTTTTTGCACGTCCTTGTTGATTGTTGCATTACCTTTGTTTGTGTGTAAATGTCAGTATGCGCATAAATTCATACATATCACTGTGTGCTAAATGCCTACGTGTACTTACCAGTGTTCGTAAACGTACGTATGTACGTATGTGTGCGTGCGTGCCCACGCGTATGTGACCTAACATACGTTATTTTTTGTCCTTATTTGCAGTGCAGAAGGCTTTCATTAGATGAAGCCATTAACTCTTTTTCCTTAAGTAAGATTGACGTTATCAGAAGTGAGCGCCACTTACCATCTTAAGACCTGTATATAGAAGCCTCATGAAGACGGCAATGATATCGTTTTTTTTTTCTGATGCTTATTAGTATGAGTGAACCGTGTTCAGCGGTTTAGGCGGTTTATAATCTGTGTTAAATAAGATGTTATTATCTAGTCCTTGTGAGCTGCTACTGGCTAAATGGCTAGTGTTGCTGATGCATAACATATGGACTTAAGCTCGGTCCCTCGGAACGGTAATACGATTTTAGCCAGTTCCTTGAACGCTGTAGGTGAAACATTTAAAGAGTGGTTGATGGAAAATACATGTGCTTCAGTTCGATCCCCGAGGAGGTAAGGGGTAGTGGTTAGAACACTTGCCTGCTAATTTTAAAACTAGTTTGTCATGGGTTCGAATCCTGCCCGTTATGTGAGTGTTTGTACACCTCTAGTGCAGCAATTAAGTAATACGGGTGACGGATGAAAATACGGGCCAGGGTTCCATCCCCAGAGCGGACAGCTTACCTGGTTGGTCATCATTCGTTCTGGTGTATAAATAATTCCCTTTATACTCTTATATTCTACCCCTCCACGTTATTTATACTTTCCTTGTACTTCCTTTCCCGCCCACACTTCCCACTCTCTTCAACCCTCCGTCCCATTTTTTCTCCAGCATGGGGTCCAAATGGAGTATTGGCAACAGTAGTAAGGAAACGAGTTTTTGTTGGGATATCATTACTCTTCATATGACTTGATACAGCTCTGCACAGTGAAACATTTCCTCGGTAAACGCTTACTCTTCAGCTTATTTTTTTTTCTTCATTAGTCTCTAACCTTTATTTAACCCCCCCCCCCCCAACACACGCACACACTTTACACTATTACCACTTTTGTTTAAATAAAAAAATCTGCGGTGGAATGCTTGGCGATAGCCTCATCATCTTATTAAAGTCTCCTATTTAACTTCTTGTGAGAATATTTAGTGCCTTTTATTAGCGTTAGTAATTTTTTATCGTTTAATTTAACACTGGATGCTCTTTGAGTGTGCTGTATTCATTTCTCATGGCCAAGAGCGCTCAACGACGAATGATCCACCATTTCAAAGTGCTCTTGGAATCTCAAAACTTCTGTAATTTCCCATGACTGCTTCTCCAACATTTCCCACACTTTCCCGTAACCCCCACACCTTAGAGCTCTCTCGCGCTCATACAGTTGCTACGGCAAAGAAGGTGGACTCGGGTAAGCTGTGTTGCCGGCGGGTCATTCATAAGCATGACACAGCTTCTTGTGCACTCCTACTATGGTCACTCCCACCCACAGGCCGCCCACCTGCGTGGTGCACACGCACAGGCCACCTACCTGGGGTGTGCTACACACACAAACCGTCCATTTGGTTAGTGCTGGGCACACAGACCGCCCACCTAGGTGATATTGGGCAAACAGGCCGCCCTCGTGGGCGGCATTGGCTCCCACACAATCACCACGATATGAATAAGTGGGTTGAATGCTTGCTGCCAAAACTAATACACAAATCTTGTGTGTGGAGGGAGGGTTGTTATTTTATTCGCCAGGAAACAGGACAAGTGGCTTATTTACATGACTGAGTTTGATTGAAGGGGACGGAGAGCCACCTTTTCTCATTTTACAATGTTAATTTTCTTACGCGGTTCTAACGTCAGTTTCCCAATATTTCCTGTGACACGTTGTATTAAGTTCGTTTGGTTACAAAAACTAATAAGAATGTACATTTCACCACAGCAGTTGGATATGCTGAATGTTGAAGACAGAGTAAAACAACTGAAGCTAAATCATGTTTATAAAATTGCTCACAAACAGTGTCCAGAATATCTTGCTGTCAATTTTGTCAAGGTTGGGAACCAAAGCAATCATAGTACTAGGGGGAGAGAGCACAACTTTGTAGTACCCAGTCATTGGCCAGGCGTCAAACACCTTTTATTGTACAGCAATAAAGGAATGGAACAGACTACCCGCACATGTCAAAGCCAGTCATAGCATGAACCAGTTCAAGAAGAGTGCCAAAAGGTGTCTGATGAATGTAGCTACAGAAAGGGAGGGGAATGATTTTCTATTTTTTAGCTAACATACGTGTAAATTTTACCTTATTCCTAATAATGACCCTCGTATTGTAGATAGTCTTAATGACCCTCGTGTAGTAGTCTTTTTAGTATGATAATAAGATGTTATCTTCATTGTAGAATAATGAGAAAATATTTTAACCTTTATATTATAATAATAAGGTAAAAGGACCCCAATGGAAATAAGTCACTGTCTGACTTTTTTGGGTTATCCTAGGTTCTCTACACATATGCTGCTATGTATGATAATTCTATGTAACTGTATTTGTGTATACCTGAATAAACTTACTTACCGAGACACGTCTGGCAGCGAGGTGGTCGAGAATAACCAGGTAACGTTCAGATCTGTGCTAATGTCACTTGGTGCGAAAATAGGTTGTGTGGCTATAGTGGATGGGAAAGGTAAGGGGTACGAGAGAATCATTGATTCCTAGCCTCGTTGGTCTTATCTACCTACGTGAGTGGTATTTGCCTCTACTGCGTCTTCATTTAGCTCGCTCCACTTTTTGCATTCCCCTGACAGTGAGAAGTTGTTCTCTAACACCCCTATGGTTCACCTGGGTGTTCAGCTTGTCTGTCTCGTTGTTTTCATCTCAAGTAATCTGGCGGCGTCAACAATAATTTTGATGGTATACAGTACCCGTCAAGTTGATAAATAGAACATATTTTCGACACCTAGGCATCTAAATTTGTCTGCCCAACAGACTTCTTTAGTCGAATACAGTGAACAAAATCGGGAGCAATAGATGCTTTGACTTGACCAGTCCGTCACCCTTAGGTGATGGTACACCTTGTATACAAGAGTAGAAGTGAGGTGAAGCAGCTGGAGTTGATATCATAGGTGAGCGTGGCCCTCTAGTGAAAGCAGGCCATAGTAAATTTAGCAAAGGAATTGCAGAAGACTTTCCCTGTACTACGATACCGGTTTTGTGTTCACATGTATTCGACTGGAGAATCCTGTTCGTAGGCAAAACGTATTGGCAATAAAGATACTTGTGTGTTGCAGATGTTTTACTCATCAACTGTCTACCATATCACTGCCTATATCTTATACATCATGATCATATCTACCTTTCCCGTCTCTGTTCAGCTGACGTGAGGTTCAGTTCTTAGAGTTTTTTTGTAGATTATGTCCCTCAGCTTTCTGACAAGTCTGGGTGTTAATTAACCTGCAGATTCTTTCAAGTTTTGTTTGATTGTATGTGCATATACAGAAGTTGATCCCTAACCTCTTTGGCCCTGTCATATCTACTTTTGCAACAGTGGTTGGTACAAGGGGTAAAGATGAACACTGTACAGCTTGATATCAAGATCTGTTGAGAACTTAAAAAAATAAAACCAAGACATGAATTACCCCATTTGGTTGATACTCCTTGCTATAATATTACTGAAAATTCAGTTGAAGCTGTAGTTACGTTAAAATGTAATGACATCAGCATTCTTTTGCTCAAAGCTTGCAGTGTATTTAACATTAGATTAGCATTGGAAGAAAACCTACATTGAAGGGTAAGCCTTGAGTCGAGAAAGCACAAAGCATGCATGTCTGGTCGTGAGGTTTGTTCTTTGGTCCTAATCCCTCTGTGTTGCCTAATAGTTTAATCATTTTCAAGAATGGGTCTCTACTGATTCGTGGTAGAGGCAATGTTGGTGGAGTTGGTGGTAGTGGTGTTGGAGGCGCCATGTAGTGATAGAGACAATGTCCGCCATAGGAATATTAAATACTAAGGCAATTCTCCCCGAATATTGTGGTAGTTTGAGCGCTGTATAGCCCTTGGGGCTTAGCGCTTCTTTTTGATTATAATAATAATGTGGTAGTTTGATGTGAGATCTCTTTTATCTGGGGTGGTGATGTGGTAATATAGTGTTGGGGCGGGAGAGGTGAATAGTGGTGTTGAGGGTTGGGAAGAGGCGAGTTTTAGTGCTGTAGGTGCAAAAAAATCAAAACGGTGGCTGTAACTACAACCCATTTTAGTAATAAATATGTTATTTGGATTTAGTTTATCGCTCAGGAGGCACTACATCAGATAGGAACGCGCGCCATCACAGTCGTGCGTTCACAAGCACAAAATTGGGGGAAAAAAGGAGGGAAGGGCAGGTAGGCCTTCTTCAGGTCATCCGAGCAGTACTTCTTGACCTATGCAAGATGGTGAACCATCTACAGAATTAATGACCTTGAGTCTGCCAGAACATTGCCATTAACCAGCCTATTAATAAATCCTTATCATTTTGAAAGCTTGGTTTGCTATAATTTACACAGTTTACATAGTATTGGCCACGTAGGTTACATATGCGAAGAAATATTGGCTGCCATTTAGTTTCTCGAGGATGAGATGGGGACTTTGCATATCATTGTGTGCTGGTTTGTGTCATGCCAGCAGGAGCTGCCTGTATATGAGTGAACTCTTGGTGGTGTGGGTTACGTCAAGAGTGCAACCTCTGCACTCAGGATGTGTCCTGAGACAAGAGTGTCTTTGCCCCACTTGAGATAACACCTGATCACTCATTAAACGAGACGCCTTTGTTATATTCGTCAGGGAAAACTGCCTAACAGGGGTCATTTTATGACCCATTCATTGGCGCTTCTGGATGTATGGCGGGCCAGGGGCTTACCGGTCGGACTAGGTACTCTGAGTAGAGAGGTTATAATGGTAATCTTTATAATCTTTCTACGAGTACTTGTACAAGGTATACAGGCCTAAGTGACATAATACTATATAGAAAGCCCCTTGTTATGCAAAGCGTTTCGGGCAAATTAAGTCAATTTTGTCCCCAGGATGCGACCCACACCAATCGACTAAAAGTAAGGTACCTATTTTACTGATAGATGAACATGGACAGCAAATATCTTAAGGAAACACGTCCAAATGTTTCCTCCCGTACCGGCAGTTTAGCGCTTTCTTCGATTCTAATAATAATAATTCTCCCGTGCCGGAGATCGACCCCCGGACCTCAGTGTGTGAGCCGAGCGCTCTAACAATTGAGCTACGAGACACCCGGGTCATTATAGTCCACATCATACCTATCCTAAGGCATTCCCTAAGTCACCTTAGATCATACTAGACATATTGAGGCAAGAGTGGGCCTCCTGGCAGATGAGGTAACGCCTAGTCAATCTTTACACTCGCTGTGCTATCTGAGGTCAAACTTTTTTTTCAGACAACCCCTGGGTCTTTCAATAAAGCCATACCCCCAGTGGGTGAAATATTTTTTAACTGCCAGTTATATAGGCTTGCTCTCTTCAACAGCCCTTGGACCATCTGAGGTGACACCGACCAGGGGCCACAACGTCCTTTCCCTGCTGCTCACTAACAGTCATATACTCTCACACTTGCCTTTCCCCTCACCAGCCACATGCGCCCACACAGCCATTACCTTCGGTGGGACACACGGAGATGAATGATTGCAGCCAATCAGTGGAAAGTGGCAGCATATCCTCAACTCATAAAGAATACCGAAGTTTCTCCAATGGAATCCACTTCTCGATTAATATTCCCTATCGCCTGTAACGCAGAGGCCATGATTAATATTTCCTCTCGGCTGTGATGTAGAGAAGACTATGATAAATATTCCCTTTCGGGTGTGATGTAGAGAAGACTATGATTTATATTCCCTCTCGGCTGTGACTCAGACTATCACGACTCGCGAAATCGTAAAGGCACGATTGCAAATAGCTTGCTGAATGGAAGGTTCGATCTCATGGCAAGCCAGTCCTAAAACTAGCAGATAAATTAATTATCCATTGTACTGGACTAATAAGATTCATCTAACTTGGTATATTTTTATGATGGTTCGCATGGGACACCACTGTGACCATAACTACAGCATTGTCATTACGCGTTAATAAAGGAATGGAGGCAATCTTCATACATAGTCTTAGGGACAGTTATGACAGGGCCCATGAGGCTCGGTAAAGTCAGAAAGCGGATGTTCATAGGCAAGGCCAGGAGCGGAGACTCGAACCCTACAACCACAGATAGGCAAGTGTGTGTATACACACACACACACACACACACACATGGTAACTAACACACACACACACACACACACACACACATGGTAACTAACACACACACACACACACTAGCCAAAACTGATTAAGTCAGCGTCTCAGATCATGAAAATACTCACTGTAATATACAGTATGTGATACAGGAGACACAATTAAATTGTTTTATTCTTGAAGACTTAGTGCCTGCCGTTTCTCATTTCGTTTTTATTTTCCGAGCACATTTAACGACTTTGAGTCAACGCCTACACCCATATAAATTACCGAGGCACATGTTCTATTCCTCCGGTAGTGTTGAATATAGTTCTTGTAGTACACCTTGAGACGACGACGACGAGGAGGTCACGTCTTGTTATATTGTGCCAGGAGAGACGTTCTGCTCACCGGCAATGTTGGATATAATTCTTGTAGTAAAGCTGGGACTGACGACCAGGAGAACACGTCTCAAGTTAGCACCTAGGAACATGCTGTGCTCCTCCGGTAATGTTCTTTTATTAAACTGGGACCGACGAACAGACCCCGTCTGATGGTGCCGAGGAACGTACTCTGGTGTAGCGTTGGATCTACTTCTCTTAGTAAAACTGAGATCGGCTGCCATGTGTCTTCGTCTACAGCAGTGATATATGGTGCCGAGGAAATGTTTTACTCTTGTAGTGTTTGATGTAGTGCTTTCACTAGAACTGAAGATTTAGGTCAGTTAACTTATTTGATTTCATATCTCAGGTTTTCGCTCTTTTTGTTTATGACCAATGTTAGATTGTGATGATTTTCCAACCTACGCGCATTCTTTCTTCCTTCATGATGGGGGGACTGGAGCTGGATACAGCAAGACTAACAGAGTTCAGCCTCCATAGACAGAGGTGAGGCGAGGCTGCAGTCTTCTTATAGGATCCTTCCAAAGTGTTCCATCTGTAAATTGCTTGGTTGTTGGTCTAACTTGTATTCCCATTTTTTCATAGTTGTGTAATAGAGCATAATAACCCCCACAGTGTTACATTATTCACCTCCCAGTACCTTGCTTTAGTTTCACTCTGTCAGTAGTAACTGTATATACCCCCATACTTTCAGTGTGTAATAAATAACTGTATTTCCTCATATATGTATATAATTTTCTGCAGTATAATTTCCTTAATTTTAAGTACTGATTAAGTGGAGTTTAATTGGGTGAAAGTTCTGTTGGGAGGTGAAGGGGTTATCCCTCCTGATGTGATAGGATATCAGAGCATTTCCTTAAGTGTTACTCGACGTGGTTGTGTCCAAGGATATACCATGCGTGTTTATCCTTGGACCAGAGGTGGCCTGGTCGGCGAAGGGATAGCTTCGTGAATTCGAGGTCGTAGGTTCGAGTCCCACGTACATCTAACGCTCGTTTCTCGTGTGTCTGAAGCTACGCAAGGCGTTTCTTATATTTATTGAAGTCTTACGGGTCCTTTCCTCACCTTGTGAGAGTATTCGCTTGGCTCGCGAAATCCTAATAACAGGACTGCCAACAAATCACGGAACGGGCCGAGTGGTTAACGCACTGGCCTGTGAGTTTTAGGATTCTCTTGTCATAGATTCAATCCCCACCCGTTCCGTGATCAGCATTCGTCTGCCTTCATTTAGTAGCGTCTCCTGGGTTTTTTCTTGCCCTTGCTCATGTTATACAAGTCTTCTACTGAAGTGTGTTCCTCAACTCAGTGCCGTCATACAGTGTCTTCCACTTTGTTTTTATACAGATCAAGATCATTGACTTAATGACGTCATACATGTGTGTTCATTGACTTAGTAATTTCGTGCAGGTGCGATGATCTAGTGAAGCCTGAGAAGAGCCGTGACGTCAACGGAGAACACCTGCATACGGATACAAACGATTGCATGATTCTCATTTACATGTTGGTCCACCGCTAAGTGCATGACATACACTCACCCACCCGTCAGGCAGGTGGTGGGCAGTGCTAGGTGTGGGGTGGGGGAGGAGGGTTTTGTGAATATGTAAGGTCATATGTGGGGGGTCTTGGACTTGTGCGTGCGTGCGCGCGTGCGTATGTACATGCAAGTAACTACTGGAGCAAAGTTATGCTCCTGGTGTCTCGTCTTCAGTACTCTGTTTATATATATATATATATATATTATTTTTATATATATATATATATATAATATATATATATATTATATATATATATATTAATTTCCACTGGATGCAGCACTTGCTAATTCATCTTGTTCTGCGTTCCACTGATCAACTGCTCTTAAGATAAAAAAAAAAATCAATCCGATGCACTCCACTTTTTCCTCAGTTTGCAACGGTGGCCTCTTATCCCTGTTGCAGGTGCTAGAAACCCATTTCAAGACCTTATATGTGATTATCATGCCTTCTCTCTTCCTTTCAACCTTTCATCGTAGTTCGTATTACTCAACTTCAACAGCCATTGTCTGAAACGATATCGTTCCAGACCATGGAGCTGAACTCTTCTCCAGGTTGAGGAATTGGCCGCTTCGAATACTTTTTCTCCAAGGTTGATGGACTGATTACATCATCTTTATTTCACCACTACACTTGCTACCTCTGTATTTGACTGAAGAAGCCTGTTGTGTAGGCGAAACGTTTCAACAATAAAAATACCGAACTATTGCACATGTGTCTTAATAATCAGCTCTTTTCTTATCAAGATCTAATAACAGTTTCTTTAATTTTCTAGTTATTTCAGTTGTCTATCATTAAAATCTACATAAAAATATTTAGTGAACACGCTGAAACTTTGTTTAATATTTCCACCATTTCCTCCTTTTATCTTACTGACTCTTCCGTCCTCATTTATTCTTCTTTGTATTCTGTCGTTAATGATAAGTTCATTTAGTTTACAAACTTAAATTAAAAGTTTGGCTCTATCTTGCTCTTTTCTATTCCCCTTTCAAAATTTATCTCTTCCCTTTTCTACTTGCGTTTGTATATTCATTTCTGGCCTCCTTGAATCTTTGGTAAGTTTCTTGATTGGCCTATTTCCTATACTGATTCCAAACCCTCCTTTGTTGTAGCTGGCATGCGCACGCATGCGTGAGTGAATGTTCGTGCTTCACTCTATCACTAAACGTCATGAACACTTGAGTTTTATCACCAGCCTCGGGGTATTTTTTTATGTGCGGTTTTATATATCTTGTGTGTTGACATATTCTTAGTATGTTGATATATTCCTAGTATGTTAATATATTTTTAATAAGTTGTTATATTCCTATCATGATATATTCCTAGTAAGTGGCGGTGGTATTTTCATATCAGCGACTGTGCCTCTTAATACGGATCTACCGTGGTCATTGGGTCACGTGTGTTACTTGTAGCTAATATGTGATTGTCTTCCCAGTATGTTGATCTGTTCCTAGTATGTAGTGGTGGTAGTTTCCCGTCAGGAACAATGGTTACTGTCGCAAGTCTTAGTATGTGTAGTGATTGCGTGTGTCCACCTCATTTAAGGAAACATCATGCGTTATATTTAGTTGTAACTATCATGTTGCTGTTCCTAGTATGTTGATGTGTTCCTGGTAAGTATATTAATTCCTAGTTTGTTGATGTGTTCCTAGTAAGTGTATCATTTAATGATACGTTTGTTAGCGTTTACAGCAGCTCGTGAGGCATGTTTCGAGTTGAGTGTTATTTTCAAAGTTTGTCTGCTCTAGCAACCCGGCAGTAGGTCAGGCCTTCACTGCCTTTACTCGTTCAGTTAGGTTGTAGCTGTTGCCCGGAGGCTCATTGGAGCGGTCTTAGAGCCACACTGAAGACTTGCGTCTTCGTTCCAACAATGTTTCATTCCAACAATGTTTCATTCCAACAATGTTTCATTCCATGGTAAAAGGTCGGCGAGTGGAGGACCTCAGGTGTTCGATAGTGTGTAGGGATCTGTTACGTATTTGTTAATGGTTCCTTGGGTCATCGCCTCCACGACCAGATCTTAGACCAGGCCTCCTAAATTTGATAGGTAATATTACAGGAAAATGGGCTGTTAAGAAAGACATAAAGTAAAGTGTAAACTGAATGTGAGTAGAAATTTTTAAGATTCATTTGTTATTCCTTTTGAAGGGGAATTCCATGATTGGGTGAAGGGCATATATAATGTATGCATATTACTGACAGCTCAGTGACGCTAACGTATGGTGTCCTTGACATACAGCTAAAATGACGAATGCAAAGTGTGCGGGAGACTTGTCAGTAATATGTATACTTATATATATATATATATATATATAATATATATATATATATATATATATATATATATATATATATATATATATATATGTCGTGCCGAATAGGCAGAACTTGCGATCTTGGCTTAAAAAGCAACGCTCATCTTGCCATATAGGACAAGTGAAAATTTGTGTATGCAATAATTTCACCAAAATCATTCTGAACCTAACGAAAAAAATATATTTGATTGTGTTTGTTTAGTACTAAATTATTGTAAACGTATTTAAAATATATTTAGTTGGGTTAGGCTAAAATAAATTGCTCTTGTTATAATAAGGTTAGGTAAGTTTTCTAAGATTCTATTGGTGCAAAATTAAATTTTTTTACATTAACATTAATGAAAAAAATATATCTTTAAAGGTATAAGAGAAAATTTCAGAAAGGACTTAATTTTAAATGAGTTCTTGCTAATTGACCAGTTTTACACATTCGGCACGACATATATATATATATATATATATAATATATATATATATATATATATATATATATATATATATATATATATATATATAATATATATAAATGAATATGCAGAATGTAGTTGGGAAGTTAGGAGGAGGTGCAGGATTGTCAAAACTGTTGTCCAGAGGGCTGAGGAAGGGTTGTTGAGGTGATTCAGACATGTAGAGAGAATGGAACGAAACAGAATGACTTCGAGAGTGTATAAATCTGTAGTGGAGGGAAGGCGGGGTAGGGGTCAGCCTAGGAAAGGTTGGAGGGCAGGGGTAAAGGAGGTTTTGTGTGTGAGGGGCTTGGACTTCCAGAGGGCATTTGTGAGCATATTTGATAGGAGTGAATGGAGACAAATGGTTTTTAATACTTGACGTGCTGTTGGAGAGTGAGCAAAGTAACATTTATGAAGGCATTCATGGA
>NC_069400.1:113754056-113824056 GCF_026875155.1 Cherax quadricarinatus | reverse complement strand
TCATAATTGAATATATCTACTTAGGGTCCGTTGTCATGACCTGCATCTTTTTCTTGAACATATGCCACAGCTTCGATGCTGACTGTTGACTGTGATTTTTTAAAACACATTTCTTTTACTTTGTTCGCATTTACAGATTTGTCGGCCATAACACCAGTGATGTTACGCAGCTCCACAAAATGGGTTTCTGTCCACAAGAAACTCGAGGAGACAAATTGTATCCTTGTTGTCTCTTACCAATCTTGTTTTCGTCATACTTTTCGATGATTCGTTTGTCCGATATTCTGTATTCATTACCTTTTACGTGAAATTAAAATCAACACATGGTGGCATAAACAGGAGTGCTGTACCTGTTGGGACTCTGCCATTCCCTGACCATGTGTTACCCCTGTGGTTTTCATGGTTCTTAATAGCACCAAAATCTGGTAACTCGACCCAGTATCCTTCTCTTCGTGCAGTAATACGGTGCCTACTTTGCAAGAAAGCAAATAAATCTGGATGCTGTCTCTAGAGTCGGATCATCATTGGTAAGCAGGTAGATTTGCACAGGGTTTGCATGCAAATTGTGTCCAGCAGGTGCGAAATAAGGCTGCAATTCTCGAAGAAAATTAAGATGACTTAACCGGTTACTCTTTCTGATTTTATGAAATGGCTAATCGCATCAATAATCTCCAGGTTGTCTGTTACACTGAGCATCTATCATTCCATGAGGTATTTTTCGACATGTGACCAAAAACAAAATAATATTTTTCGACGTTTCAGTATTATTCTAGGAAAATAAAATTCCTATTAAGGAAACAGATGCGTGCTAGACTACATTAAACAGAGAAAACACTAGTAATAATGAACATGAAGCAATGATGAAGGAAAAACGTATGATCCTTACGGATCATACAGCGCTGGTTGAATGGAATTCAGTCTTATTTTGATCCGGGGAAGGATAGGTATCTATATTGTCCAGAAAGACAGTATATACCTGCAAACAGTTCTTGGCAGGAAAAAGTCCCAATTTTTAATCTTAAAAACTAAAAATTGAAATGTTCCACCGTTCTTGTGTGTGTGTGTGTGTGTGTGTGTGTGTGTGTGTGTGTGTGTGTGTGTGTGTGTGTGTGTGTGTGTGTGTGTGTGTGTGTCGATATGGTTTATGGAATAAGTTACCACAGGAATTATTTCTCTTGCAGTTTATTTCGCGTCAAACCACAGATTAACTGAAGTGCCGCTTGAGGGAGAGACGATGGTGACGCTGTGTGGAAAAAGACACGTATGTACTCTACAGGACATGTATTAACGGAAACATTTCGCCACCAGTGGCTCCATCAGACCTAAACACTAGTGGCGAAACGTGTCCTTTAATAAATGTCCTGGGTTGTACGTAACATTTTGTGTATCTTGTCGGTATCATGGGCCCATTCACTTCCAGTTCAGCTGGTGTGGGAAGGAAGGTGGATGCTGGAGGGGTGGGGGGATGGCCTTAGACTGCTTAGAGGAATTGGTTACCTCGGGGTACGCTTGACCTGCAGGGCACGCTTGACCTGCAGGGCACGCTTGACCTGCAGGACACGCTTCACCTGCAAGGCACGCTTGACTTTCAGGACACCTCGCCTACACTTCGGTGCAGACACCACCACCACCCCCACATCCACCACCAACACACACCCACCTATTGCAACCATGTACTACAACGTACTGCTGTACGCTGCTAACATTACAGTGAAGGCCTGTATGAGAGTGTACTACCATGTACAAGAGTGCAGTACAATGTACTATAATGCATTGCAATGCACTACCGTGTAGTCTGGCTACTTGCAATTTCAACATCACCTTGCTTGACACCCGCACCGTAAGCAAGTTGGCGAACGGGGAGTGACTGCTACTCCCTCAGTCCACTCCCCTCACCCCTCGCCACAACCCCTCACCCCTTCACCTTACCCCCCACCTATCTCCCCCTTCCTTTCTTGCCTTCCCTCTTATCACACCCACCATTCTCTTAATTAATATTATCTTAACTCTCCCATTTTCTGGATCTGGTTTGGTAATAGCTTGTCGTGATGTGGAAGGAATCTCGAGGAAAGCACCGACAGTGCTATCTGCACCTCTACCTATCCTGGCTATTACATTGTTCATTTTCTTATTCGCTTCTTAGCGTCAGTTTTTTAACGTTCCCCGTGAACTTGGCTTCTGTTTTCTTTATCTTGGATTATGTTACATAAACGTTTGAAAGAGGTTAAACCACAAATAAGCAATTAGAAAAACTAACTCCACTCGCCTGACAGAGCAGTGACTTAGTGGTGCAAGTGCAGCAGTAGCTTAGTGATGCATGTTCAGCAGTGGCTTAGTGATGCATGTGCAGGAGTGGCTTAGTGATGCGTGTGCAGGAGTGGCTTAGTGATGCGTGTGCAGCAGTGGCTTAGTGATGCGTGTGCAGCAGTGGCTTAGTGATGCATGTTCAGCAGTGGCTTAGTGATGCATGTGCAGCAGTGGCTTAGTGATGCATGTGCAGCAGTAGCTTAGTGATGCATATGCAGCAGTGGCTTAGTGATGCACGTGCAGCAGTGGCTTAGTGATGCACGTACATTAGTGGCTTAGTGATGCACGTGCAGCAGTGGCTTAGTGATGCACGTGCAGCAGTGGCTTAGTGATGCACGTGCAGCAGCGGCTTAGTGATGCATGTGCAGCAGTGGCTTAATGATGCATGTGCAGCAGTGGCTTAGTGATGCATGTGCAACAGTGACTTAGTGATGTACGTGTTGCAGTGACTTAGTGATGCACATGCAGCAATGGCTTAGTGATGCGCGTGGAGCAGTGACTTAGTGATGCACGTGCATTATTATGTTTAGGGGAGAGTTCTAAACCCATAGAGGTAATACAGCGTTTGAGGGAATGGGCGATAATTAGGTTCGATCCTAGGAAAGGACAAGTCCCGATTCCTTGGTTTAAGAGCACCTTACCAGCATTAAGGAACCTGCCTTAATGTATATACAGATAAACATGTGCATCGCTTGTGTTGCCAGGATGCAACCTCTCGTCACTGAAGAATTAAGGCAAACCACCAAGACCCCCAACAACTCTTCAACTATCACAAAATTTAAGGAGAATTTAGACCACTTTTCAGTCGGTCCTGGACCTGTATTTCCTGGGTCATTTCGTCTGCGATTATAACATACCCAGGGAGGATTGACTGGATTGGGACAGGCTGAATTGAGATAAGTAGACGACACGAAGACGAGAGTTATGAATCAGCAACTATAAACGAAACTGTGCACGCGTAATACAGACTGAGTGACAAACTACAAGTGTCAACAGAAAAAAAAAGATTTAAAGGAAGAGGGGGGTCACATCACAGCAAATATGTATATCACTGGCCTAGAGGAACAACCGCAAGACGCCAACAGCCTATGCGAGGCTAGCAATTTTCTTAACAGAGAATGTTCTGGGTCTTAGTACACAACGTACATAAAGTCCATCTTAAAACATGCAGCATAACTTAGTCCCCGTCTGATTAATCATGTTGAAAAGCTTGAAAAGATACAAGTATTTGCAGCAAGACTAATTCTGTAAGTTACAGGACTAGAGAGGACATGAGTACAACGGAACTCGGGAATAAGGTGATGATGCAAGGCCCAGACATAAGGATATACGGAATGTTATGAAGCACTTCGTTTTCTCATTCGAAGTAGTAGGGAAGTGGTGTGAGCTGGACCTAGATGTGGTTGAGGCAAAACTAGATACCTAGTTTTATTAGCAGTTAAGAGGGAGCTCAGGTGGCCAGAGGCCAGTAATGGCGGTCGTTGGTGTTTAAGAAGCTGGGTCAGGAGCTATGACTCGACCCATGCAAACAAATCGGTGCTAACGAACACCCTTAGCCCGCCCCCGACACACACCTCCAGAAGATGGTGAGGTTTTCCCACTGCTGACCTCAGAGGCAATGAATTTGTATCCTCTCCCACTACCCCACCCCCCTCTCACCAACTACAACCACCACCCCCTTCACCTACCACCAGCAATCCCACCACCACCACCACAACCAGCACTATCACAACCGCCACCACCACCTTCGTCCTGTGACATGCCTGTAACGCTTTCGAGGGCTCTCTCAGCCCGGTCCGAGGTTACCCGGAGGTTATCAGGAGTCGCTTCTGGAGGTCACCGCTCCCCGCGACCCTGTCCCAGACCAGGTCTCCTGGTTGCAGGCCTGATCCATCAGGCTGTTGGTGTCCGCATGCCAACCTATACACTACAGCCCGACCGATCAGAAACTGATTTGAGGACCTTCTCGAGTTCCCTCGAAGACAGCCAGGGGTCTGTTGGAATCTGTTGAAGAGAGGCTGAGTATATTCTATTTCTTGAAGAGACTGGCTTTGATGTAGGCAAGACAGATTTCTTGAGGTCTGGACTGAGCATCATAAATATGCTATAACTACTGACCAGGGCTTGTAAGCTAATCAATAACATTGGAACTACCCTTCTCTTATTAGGTAAAAGAACACAAGTGCAACTATTGCGACATTTTATTGTGGCAACGTTTAGCTCTCCATGAACTTTGTCAAACAGTTACGGCTTGAGACAGCGCCTGGAGAGCGAAACGTTGCCACAGTGAAATGTCGCAATAGTTGCACTTGCGTCCTTTTACCTAACATATTGTCGATAATTTTACCAACATTATTACCCTTCCTCTTTACCTCCCATTACCAGGCTCGGTGCAACACTTAAAGGCTTCATGCTTCATCTGGAAATTAATAATCCTGTCGAGGAAGCCAGTCCTTAGTGTATCCCTCCCAAGAACACAGAGAAAAATTACTTTCTTGCAATATGCCGTTTAGTGAGATATTTTCGAGCATTCTCCTATACAGTAAGATGCATCCAATACACCCAGTACAGTAAGATACACCAAGCTTTGTTGTGACAATGTAATATATATATATATATATATATATATATATATATATATATATATATATATATATATATATATATATATATATATATATATATATATATATATATTACACGTGTGTAGAAGCAATGAAATGTTGTGGGTTCGATCTTTAAGACTGGTGCTTGCCAGGCTTACACACTACCAATAGGACCACGGATGTTCCTTTCTCTTTTCTTTTTTTTAGTTTTGGGAGGATTAGTGTGCGTGCATGCTCCGGCGTATGCGTGCGTGCGCTTGTGCGTGACAAGGAAGAAGGGTGGTGCCTGCCAAACGATGTCATAATTAAAACCAGGTGTGGCTTGTTTACTGTGTGGGTGTTGGAGGCTAGGGTGTAGGCAGTGTATGTGTGTGTGTGGTGGGGGTGTGGAGAGAAGGGAGGATGGCAGAGTGTATGTATACCTTGGCGAGCGAGGTGTGGGTGTCGCATGTGAGTGAAAGGACTGGATAATCAATGTGTTCTCAACTAACTCATTAGTTGCGTAGGATAATAAATGTGTTTTTCAACTAACCCATCGGTTACGGATGAAAATAGATTAGTTTTCAGTCCGTCCTCGACTGTTATCAAGTCGCGACTTGATAATGATCAAGGACAGACTGAAAGGTGGTATTCTTTAATCTCCAGCTGATGAATCAGTTGTGAATTGTTGCAGCTACGGTGTTGTGATTTGTTTCCTTAATGTTGACTAGGGTAGAGGTGGCTTAGCATAATGTTAGTGGATATTGCTGGGGTGTTTGGATAATGTGCTTGCAGGAGGCTGCGTATACTAGTGAGAAAATATCAGTGGGAAAAAAAATATGATCCGAAGATAAACCATACCACGGGTGGGGATAGAACCCGCGACCAGAGAGTCTCAAAACTCCGAAGATGTGGATGTAAACTCACGAAAGTGGTCAATTTTTTTTTGTCTTTATTTTCGTAAAGTGTTTCTAGTGTATGAAACTTGTATTGTATTCAGTATGCTTATACACCCTATCGTTGAGCATGCAGTTTTGTGGTTCATTTTAGATTTCGTGTGACTGTTTTAGATTTCACGTGACAGATGTTGGAGATCTAATATACTTTGCTTTCCCCGCCAGGTGGAAGAGGTGGAGTAGCGAGGTGCGGGCGGCGGGAGTGGCCCCGCCCACAGCTGTCAACAGGGATATGGGCGGTGGGCGTGGCGGGTTGAGGTAGGCAGTAGGGCAGGCAGTGTCCGCAGGGAAAGCTCCGGGGGTGAGCGGGTCCGAACACCACTGAATGGTGAACCTCCCTGCCACCACTACCACTACCTAGCAGGTGCTCACCGCCACTGCCACCACCTGTTGTCACCATATTAACACTACCACCACCTGTGCCACGTACACCACCACTTGTTCCACGTACGCCACTACTCTTCCCCACCTACACCGCCACCACTTGCCTCCTACGACCACTACCAGCTGTGATTCAGCATCATTCATATACCACCTGCGCTTGTAGCTGGTGTTTCTTAGTAACTTAACCACCTGTAGCTTAAAATCACTAATTTCTTCACTTTGGCACCTCAACATCATCTCCTGGTTCCATATACCACCTGCTGTTCCCCAGCGCCACCTGTTATCGTCTGTACCAATTGATTGCTGGCCATCTGCTCCAAAAGTGGTATCACTGGTGACTCCCACCACCACACCTGCCCTCATTGGAACCCCTGGCACTTTACACACCTGTCGTTATTACAACCCCTGGCACTTCTGCACACCTGTCGTTATTACAACCCCTGGCATTTTACACACCTGCTGTCATCGCAACACCCCTGGCACTCCTACACACCTGCCATCATTCCGACCCCTGTCACTCTTACACGCCTACCGTCATTGCAGCCCTTGGCACTCTTAACACACCTGCTTAAAAAACCTCCTGAAAGGTGACATTGAAAAAAATCAGGGAACTAGAGAGGTTAGGACAAGAAGAGAAGAGATGGTGAAGAGGGTTGTAGAGAGGCCCGCCAGCCAGCTGCACTGCTATTATTAATGCCTATGGGTGCCTTCCGGCATGCCTGACGGTGGAGGCGTTGAAGGACCCCCACAAACATGCACAACACCTTGACGACGGAGGCGCTGAAGGAGAAGGTCCCTTCCCCCTCAAACACACACACCGCCTTTTCTCTCACTCGCCTCACCCTTTCATAACCACATCATCCAAACACACACCGACTTTCTTTGACATTCCTGGGATCTCTCACAGTGTTATCAGAAAATCACAGTTTTTGTTTAATTTTTTTTCGTGTCGTTGATATATTAACGTAAGTGGAAGCGTTGAGGGTGCATCAAGGCGTGAATATAGTGTTGCGAGGGTGAATCAGACGGTGAGCATAGTGGAAGAACATTTTGAAAAGTGAGAGGAGTGTCTAAGTGAATTGTATTCAAGGAAGAGGGAGTAGCGTGTAAGACTGTGAGGAAACAAGAGTGAAATCCCTTGCCAATGGAGCCAACGATGGGATCATTAAAGTGCCATTTGGATTCCCCGCTGCACAGTGCCATCTGGATCTGCCGCCACTGGTGCCAAAGAGAGGATCATTAAGTATCATCTAGATCCCTCTCCACTGCGGCCAACGACGGTAACATTAACAGTGCCATTTGGATCACCCGCTACACTCCGGCCAACGAGGGGATCATTAACATTGCCATCTGAATTGGCCCGCCACTGTGGCCAACGAGGGAGGCATTAACAGTGCCATCTGGGAGGCTGAGCTCATCCCTCAGGCCCGGTAACTGGAGCTGCTGCTGCCATTCCCTCACCACCTTGCACGCAGCTGGTGCTCCAATACACTCTCACCCCGTCCCCTCGTCCACCGAACCTTGTCCACCGTCCATGAGGGGACTTGTCCGCCGTTGCACCGTCCACTACCACCCCTCTTATGCTACAATCACCACCACCACCTGTTAAAAGCTTAGTGACGCAGAAACGCAGCGTCATGCGTGTGAAGCACATCACTGGTACGCGTGGTATGCGACATGTTTTGACTGTGTTTTGGTGACTTCGATGTAGTGCCATGCCCGAGGGCGACTCCTCCGCATATCTAGTGCCATTCGATGTGTGTCGTCTGCAAGAGATGACGTGATGCTGCCAACGTCTGTGCCATAAAACGTCGCGATGCAATATCCTAGAAAGAATTACTTTCTGGTGCCAGTCGTCACCAAGTCTGTGTTGCTGCACACTGGATAACCAAGATTCTCATCAGGTGGAGTGGTGTCAGTCACCAACAGGTGTTTTGCGCTGGTGCCTCAATCAACCTTATACCACCGTGACTGAATGAGACTCAGTCTAGTAGCTCACAGTTCTGTCTTGGTGACCTTGTGAAGTGTATGTGCGCGCTTGGCGCTCGGGTGCCTTTGAGTTGACGCTATAAACTTTGTGAAATCTTGATACAGTTTAATTTAATATTGATGTAAATTGGGTGAGGTGTCTTTGACTTGGCAGCTAGCTCATTGACTAGATACAAGACATTTCTATTATTTGGTAGCTCTGTACAAATTAAAATAATTATATTCACACTACTAACAGTAATAATAGTAATATAATAAGCTAACGTGTTACTGTCGTTGTATATCATATAATTTGTCACGTTTGATAGCAGATGATAAGAGAGAGAGTTGATATTACAGTGAAAATGGGGAAACTTTATAGGAGGTCGGCAGGTGGTTCAGAGCCCACGTAGTGAGGTAACAATACTACTCCACTTGTACTGGGAGCGACGCCCTGCCACGCCCATACTTCCCACGCTCACTACCCACGCCTGGCCCACGTGCCCAACCCACGCCCGCACCTGTGCCAAGTTCCTCGTTTTGCGTGTGCCCCGTTAACTAGCCGAGGATCCCGCCCACTCCCGCCAGCTTCAGTAAAGTCCCATCGCCGGTTTTGTTGAAGCCCCGTCCCCTGCACTCCCACCTGCATACCTGCCCGCCCAAACACGCCCGCCCGCATGCCTGACTGCCCAAACACGCCTGCACGCATACCTAGCCGCCCACACACCCCAAGGATCTCGGGCGTACCCCTTACGCCCACATGCGAGCCTAGCTACACTGCGGCCCCACACACCCGCACGCCCACGCTTGCACGCCCACTCACCCATGGCCGCGGCTGAGTGAAAGGACGCGAGGGCCGCCCATGAAGGATGTCTGCGCCGGTGTACGGCAATGTGACAAGGTAAATAAAGTATTCCTGGTAGGATGCTGTTTCAGGATGCCCTTTGTCGAGGATCCTACAGTAAATGTGGAGAAATTTTCTCCAACCCCCGGTGGGGGCGTCGACCCCCTGTCAAAGGGGCTAAGAGTAATCCTGGTAGGCTTACTGTTGTATTATTATTGTATTGCGCTCTTGTATTGTGGTACGTCACTAATACAAGAGCGTAAATTAATGAAGATGTGTATTAATCAGGATGTTTTGGCATTTAAGTATTGCAACAAATTTACTTTTAGTTTATTAATATATTTCTATATAATAAGATAAAAAAATTGCGCCTGTGATGTTAAATATCCATTTTCACATTTTAACAGAGAATGAAAGGATGTCTTTTTTTATTAAGATGTTGAGTTAACCGAAAATTTACTGTTATTGCAAAGGGTTTAGCGCTCCCCATAATAATAATTGTTATTACTGATTCATAATTCTTCTCCTAATGCTTCCGGTGTCTTCTCTGTTTGCTGTTTTAGCTCTTTCCAGTACATGGGTGACCCTGGTCGCAAGGGAGCGGCCAGTGTTTTCGCTCTGCCGATACTAACGATGTACTTTTCTGTCATGCTAGAGACCATAGCTGGCCCATAAGCTGGTCCTCTGCTAAAACTGTCGATCCCATTTCTGGCCTCCACAAACTCCACTTCTTGACTTGGCTCTTATACGCAACATTCTTAACATGAATCTCAGTCTCTTGTCTTGTTTTCATTGATGCTTGCCTCACCCAGTACACCGTAAACTGTTTTAATCTTCAGAACACAGATTGCTTGATCTGATCACGGTTGCCTCCTCTTCTCTCGTGACATTGGCTGTCTCCAACTACTGTCATGACTTGTCTTTTGACTTACCTTTTTCTCTCTCACTCGCGACTTGATAATGATCCACAGCGGGCCGAATCGTCTGAAGTTTTCTCTCATAATTGTGGGTTAATTGTGGATAACATTTACCACGAAATAATGTGTTTAATTTGGAGGTCAAATACGATACATTAGAGGGTTAGTCAATCCAGACTTTAGTCGAACACTACCAGGTCTGCAACACTTAATGTAAAACAAAGAAAAAGAAGTAATACATAATTGAAATACGTAGTATGATTTACAGTCGATCAGTGTTATATTCTTAGTTGAAATACGTAATTTGATTTACAGTCGATCAGTGTTATATTCTTAGTTGAAATACGTAATATGATTTACAGTCGATCAGTGTTATATTCTTGAAATCCTTCCCAGAAAGTCAAGCCAGTCAGAAAAAAAAAAAGACTGGCCCAGGGGCGGCAATAATAATTTTTTTTTTTATACTTAAGAGCTTCACCAGAGGTATTTAGTCATTGTTTCAGAAGCTATTCTGAGGCAAGTAACGGCTAACAAAGCTAGAAACAGTTACAAATCAAACCACAGACAGTAACTGCTGATTCAAACAACGAGAAAGTAGTCTGTTCCAAGCTCAAGAACAGTTACAAGTATTAGCCAAAAATCTTAGAAGATGGAGTACACAAAGCAGCCAGTTATCAGGAACAATCAGGGAACTGTTATAAGTGAAGCTACAAAAGCCCTGGATTCGATCCCCAGGTAGAGAGGCACCTATGGCGAAATCTAGCGCCTTCTGTTCTTGCTCACCTAACAATAAATAGTACTTGGGTGATGGTAGACTGTTGTAGGTCGCAGCCTAGCTGGAGCCTGGCTTTAAAATGAGCTGAGGTAGAATAAGAGCTCAGCCTGTAAACAAATAAGCTGTTGCTTAAAAAAATAATAGAAGTAGGCAGTCATAGTCACAGATATCAGCTAAAAGTACATTCATATTATCACAGTCACAAGCAGTCATGTGGAGCAGTTAAAAGTTGAGCGACTGAGAATAGCCACAAGTGCAGCTACAGGGAGACAATTTTGGAATACAAAAATGGAGGCTAGCCACGTGCGGCTGAGTTGACAACAATGTCTTAATTATCTCACTGCTGCTTGTTACTTCTGTTGCTGTTGCGGCTGCGGTTGCTGCTGCTGATGTTTTGTTTTCCTGCTTGGTAATTTTAGCTTTTGACTCACTGAGGTACACACCTGAGGTACACTTTATTTTATTTTATCTATAGAGTTGTTTGTAAATGCTTAGGATAGAGTGGAAAGGAGGGGTGCTAAAAAGGTTCTTGTGGTGTTGAGAGTAAGAGAATGTTTTGTTTTGTCGAGTATCAGACCTCATTTGATTTTTTGAAGGCTAGGTTAATTTTTATTGTTTTCAAGTCTTCTGGTCCTTTGAGGCTAAGTGGGCTTTTTTTCTATTGGGGCTACCAGATCTCCTGTGGTGTTTAGGCTAAGAACTTTTACTGTCAATGAATGTAATTTAGCTCTTGTGGTTCTTAATACTGAGCTTTTGATCGTTGAGGCTTTGTCTCTGAGGAAATTAAAGTTTTAAAATTCAATAACCTTCCAAAGCAAGTAAGTCATTGGACAGTTTGGACACTTGTGTTAAGCTGGACTTTTGTAACTTTAGAGGTAAACTGACCTCTTGGGGCCTTTGAGGTAAACCGAACTTTCGGGCATTAGAGGTAAACTGGGTTCTTGGAATCTTTGAAGTGTGCTGGACTTTTGGGACCTTTAAGGTAAATTGAGCAGCTGGAATCTTTGAGGTAAGCGTGGGGCCCTTGAGGTACTTGGGACTCTTTTGGGCATTTGAAGTAAGCTGACTTTTTTGGGAGAGTTTGAAACAATGTTTGAGACATTTGAGGTAAATTAAACTTGGTATTTACAGTATGCTGGGTCTAAAAAAAAAAAAAAAAAAAAAAAAGCTGAATTCTCTAAGTCTTTGACGTGTATGCATCACGTGTGATGTTTGCAACAACTTGAATTATCGTAGTTTTAAGATTAGTGGTTTTTTTATGTATATTTTGATAAGTGAGCTGTGTTTTGGAACCTTTAAGGGTAACTGTTATCCTAGTCTTCAGAGATGTATACACAGAACTCCGCTTTAGTGTTTCCTAGACTCGCATGTGCTGTTTAAGGCTTCATAAAATGCATCCTGAAAGCTACATGAAATATGTGTATTATTGAAAACTTACAGGTTAGTAAAGTTCTCTTGTAAGCTAGGGGATATACCATGTCTTTTGGTATTTAAGGCAACCTCAAATCATATGACATTCTTGGCAATATAAACTCGCTTGTCGAAATATTTCCAATTTAGAGATGGCTGGAGGCTGTGAGGTGACACCCACACTTCATTTATTTCATTTTTCTTATTTTTGAAGTCACTTGGCACGTTGCTGGGGACCACGCCAAGCTTTTAAGTTCAGGCTTGAATGGCTGCTTATGTTGCTCCAAATAATAATTTTCACTAAACATTTCTGGCTTCGTCGCTTGATACGCATCCCTGCACGAGTTCTCTTTTCGTTACAATTAGGATTTTCTTAACTTCCTCGCATATTTCAGGGGTACTGTGTGTGTCCGGCCGTGCTGACAGACGGCGGCATTATATTGTATATACCAGAATCATCTTTACGGGTTCTGGATCTATTCGTGCCCTTTACATTATCTCTAGTGTCTCCAGCTACGACATTCACCTCTTCACTTCTGTTCACACGTCTCTGTCCATGCATTCCCTCTCTCTCCCTAACTGCAGCAGGTCTACTGTCCCATATAGGGCAGGTCCTTATCAAAACCACCCATGTATTTGTCCATCCTTTCCCCAAAGCTACCCAAGAATTTACTCCGGTACACTAAACGCCAGTCAACCCCTACCTCTCCCACTCGTATATTTGCCCAATCTATTTTTTAAGATGCCCAAGGTCCTATCCTCGGTTACCCTACTCGTAAAGTTGTTCCACTTGATTCGATATCCTTAGTATTTTTTATTAATATCGCCTCTCCTAAGCGTGAGTTTTGGTGAAGACTCCCAGCCTGCTAGTTTAGAAGTGGAATGCTTTTCCTCAGGTGCGCAACTCTTTATTTTTGACCAGAAACTACTCTATTTTGGAGCCTCTTTCCTTCTCGCTCTTCCTCGTTCAAACTCTCCACCTGCCTGTACTCCAAACACTTCACTTGTTTTCCACCTCTCTTTTTACACCTTTGTCCTCTCTGTCTTTTCCTTACCACAGTCTGCCAGCCACCTCTGTGGCCTACCCCACTCCTCTTCTACCTTCACCCATACTCTTTTCCCCTTTCCCTTCTCTCTGGACATCTCTTTGCTTCCGCCAAATTGTAAACAAAATTTCTGGTAAGTGGATGGTTGGAGTAAGGATGAAGGGCAAGCCCCTTGTACCTGGGTCCATCTTCATCCCGGGTGTAGCTTCCACCAGGATACATCAACCACCCGGGTACATCTTCCACCAGAGTACACCTTCTACCCACCCCTTCTTTCCCCACTAACCTAATCTCATCCTCCCCTAACCAAATCCCATCCTCCCCTAGCGTGGCTTGTTCTGCACACCTTGAGGTGTATTAATGTTCGTAGAACTACCGACAATATGTTAAGTAAAAGGTCACAAGTGCAACTAATGTGACATTTTATTGAGGCAACGTTTCACTCTCCAGGAGCTTTATCAAACTGTTACGGCTTGATAAGGTGCCTAGAAGTGTGCAGAACAAGCCATATGGGGATGGAAGTCTTTAGCTCTAGATTTTTCGTACTCGTGCGTCGTCAAGAGCTATGCAGTGTTGCAAGACAACAAATAAGGGAAATTCTGAGGCAAGGCAGAAGGTATCAGTGGCGGCCCAGTGGGCCGCCACTGATACCTTCTGCCTTGCCGTAGAGAATTTCCCCTCCTAATTGTTGCTGTCTTGCAATATTGTACAACTCCTGACGACGCACGAGAGTGCGAAAGATCTAGAGCTAAAGATTTCCGTCCCCTTGTGGCTTATTCTGCATTGTTAAGATTGTTGAGATCGTTTGCGATTGTATGTACACCTACAGTTGTATATACACGGTGGTGTAATCCCTTTTTAGGGGATTTAAAGTATTCTTGATTATTGGTGAGCAATGGAATAAGTCTTAATGACCACGTTCACTTGGTAGGCTTTAAACTTAATAATATATAATTCCTTCTGTTCAACAGAAACGCTCTTCCCCATATCCTTGTCCCACACCCTTACCCACTGCACCCTCACTCACAGCACCCCCACCCACCGAACACTTACTCACAGCCACCCCCACCCACCGAACCCTCACTCACAGCACCCCCACCCACCGAACCCTCACTCACAGCACCCCCACCCACCGAACCCTCACTCACAGCACCCCCACCCACCGAACCCTCACTCACAGCACCCCCACCCACCGCACCCTCATCCACGGGTCCTCGTCCAAAGTTGGAAGTGTGTTTATTGGTTCCTGGTGTGCAACTTTAGTTGGGAGAATTCTTTTAGCGTAGTGAATGAAGTAGTCTCGGTCTTTTTTATATATATATTAATTTCTTCAGCCATGAATATGTACTCATTTATTTAGGGTTTAGATTTTTATCTTTGTTCTTTCTACCTTTATTTTGAGGTAAAAGGAAAAGTTACCGATACTTTTTGACGAAACTAGATATAAATGCTTTTCTTGGGTGATTATTGTGAGGGAGGGTAGGATACTGTAGCCTCATCTCGCGTGTGATGTTACGAAAGGGAGGGTAGGATGCTGGAGTTAATCACAGGTGTGAGGTTACAAAGATGGTAAGGATGCTGGAGTTTAATCTCAGGTGAGAAATTTACAAGAAGGGTTGGATGCTGGAGTCTCGTCTTAGGCGCGATGAATGACAAGATGCTGGGGTCACATCTCAGGTGAGAGGAATGGCAGGATGCTGGCGTCACATCTCAGGTGAGAGGAATGGCAGGATGCTGGCGTCACATCTCAGGTGAAAGGAACATGTGTGGCTGCGTCAACATTAGCGCGGTAGGCGAGGCATACATTTGCATAAGTCAAAGGTGTTGCAATTAACTGTTAGGCTTGGAGGACGAGGAAGATGAAGATACTTCCTGAAGTGATACTGATGTGTTTGTGAATGAGTGCCAGAGATAGCAACACGAAGGGCTGTACTAAGTGCCAACCACTAGTCGCTAAAAGATGATGATAATAATAATAATACATTATTTGTACAAGTACTTTACAACGTATACAGATCTAGCTGACATCAGTAACAGTCTATATAGAAAGTCCCTTGTTATGTAGAGCATTTCGGGAAAATTAGGTTAATTTTGTCCTTAGGATGCGACCCACACCAGTCGTATAACACCCAGGATCCTATTTACTGCTAGGTGAACAGGGACAGCAGGTGTCTTAAGGAAACACGCCCAAATGATTCCATTCGTACCGGGGATCAAACCACGGACCCAGGTATTTGAGCTGAGTGTTGTAGCAGCCGAACTACGAGACACCTATAAAGAAATATGTGTCAGGACTACAACCACTGGAGGGCTAAAGATAGTAGGTGTCAGGGATACAGACTTTAATTCCATCATACCTTTTTAAAGATCATTTTAATAAGCTTAAACGCCTTGTTCACATTTTTCTAACTACAGCTTCATTTGTGTTTTTCATCTAATTCCTCTGAAATTTTATCGTAATGATTCGAGCTTTGAGGATGACAGGATCTTTCTGATCTAAAGCCGCGTTGGTCTAAATTGTGTGAAGAGCAATAAGACACAATACCGTGACTGGAACACTACACAAATAACCCGCACGTAGGAGAATGAAACAAATGACGATGTTTCGGTCCGACTTGGGCTAGTTAATGGTCCAGGTCGGACCAAAACGTAGTCATAAGTTTCATAAGTTCCATTCTCCTGTGTGTGGGTTTGTTGAAAATGTTATAAACTACCAGGAAGTTGATGAGTAAGACAGGTGTAACAGTTGGGTACCTTTGTGTACAAGTAAGACAGGTGTAACAGTTGGGTACCTTTATGTACAAGTAAGACAGGTGTAACAGTTGGGTACCTTTGTGTATAAGTAAGACAGGTGTAGCAGTTGGGTACCTTTGTGTATAAGTAAGACAGGTGTAACAGTTGGGTACCTTTGTGTATAAGTAAGACAGGTGTAACAGTTGGGTACCTTTGTGTATAAGTAAGACAGGTGTAACAGTTGGGTACCTTTGTGTATAAGTAAGACAGGTGTAACAGTTGGGTGCCTTTGTGTATAAGTAAGACAGGTGTAACAGTTGGTACCTTTTGTGTATAAGTAAGACAGGTGTAACAGTTGGGTACCTTTGTGTATAAGTAAGACAGGTGTAACAGTTGGGTACCTTTGTGTATAAGTAAGACAGGTGTAACAGTTGGTACCTTTGTGTATAAGTAAGACAGGTGTAACAGTTGGGTACCTTTGTGTATAAGTAAGACAGGTGTAACAGTTGGGTACCATTGTGTATAAGTAAGACAGGTGTAACAGTTGGGTACCTTTGTGTACAAGTAAGACAGGTGTAACAGTTGGGTACCTTTGTGTATAAGTAAGACAGGTGTAACAGTTGGGTACCCTTGTGTACAAGTAAGACAGGTGTAACAGTTGGGTACCTTTGTGTACAAGTAAGACAGGTGTAACAGTTGGGTACCTTTGTGTATAAGTAAGACAGGTGTAACAGTTGGGTACCTTTGTGTACAAGTAAGACAGGTGTAACAGTTGGGTACCTTTGTGTATAAGTAAGACAGGTGTAACAGTTGGGTACCTTTGTGTATAAGTAAGACAGGTGTAACAGTTGGGTACCTTTGTGTACAAGTAAGACAGGTGTAACAGTTGGGTACCTTTGTGTATAAGTAAGACAGGTGTAACAGTTGGGTACCTTTGTGTACAAGTAAGACAGGTGTAACAGTTGGGTACCTTTGTGTATAAGTAAGACAGGTGTAACAGTTGGGTACCTTTGTGTATAAGTAAGACAGGTGTAACAGTTGGGTACCTTTGTGTACAAGTAAGACAGGTGTAACAGTTGGGTACCTTTGTGTATAAGTAAGACAGGTGTAACAGTTGGGTACCTTTGTGTACAAGTAAGACAGGTGTAACAGTTGGGTACCTTTGTGTATAAGTAAGACAGGTGTAACAGTTGGGTACCTTTGTGTATAAGTTGCGTAACTCTCGCTTTTCCGAAAAAACAGAAAGTTCATGTCTTACCACGTACATGTTAGTAGTATTGTTTATTATTAGCATTAGTAGTAGTATTGTATATTATTATTAGCCGTAGTTGTTGTATTCATTATTACTACTAGTAGTAGTAGTAGTGGTATTGTTTATTATCAGTAGTAGTAGTAGTAGTATTGTATATTATTATTAGTAGTAGTATTGTATTATTAGTAGTAGTAGTATTGTATATTATTATTAGTAGTAGTATTGTATATTATTATTATTAGTAGTATTGTATATTATTATTAGTAGTAGTAGTATTGTGTATTATTATTAGTAGTAATAGTATTGTATATTATTATTAGTAGTAGTATTGTACATTATTATTATTATTATTAGTAGTATTGTATATTATTATTAGTAGTAGTATTGTACATTATTATTATTAGTAGTAGTATTGTACATTATTATTATTAGTAGTAGTAGTATTGTATATTATTATTAGTAGTAGTAGTATTGTATTATTATTAGTAGTAGTATTGTATTATTATTAGTAGTAGTATTGTATATTAATATTAGTAGTAGTATTGTATATTATTATTAGTAGTAGTATTGTATATTATTATTATTAGTAGTAGTAGTATTGTATTATTATTAGTAGTAGTATTGTATATTATTATTAGTAGTAGTATTGTATATTATTAGTAGTAGTAGTATTGTATATTATTTTTAGTAGTAGTATTGTATATTATTATTAGTAGTAGTATTGTATATTATTAGTAGTAGTAGTATTGTATATTATTATTAGTAGTAGTATTGTATATTATTATTAGTAGTAGTATTGTATATTATTATTATTAGTAGTAGTAGTAGTATTGTATATTATTATTAGTAGTAGTATTGTATATTATTATTATTAGTAGTAGTAGTAGTATTGTATATTATTATTATTAGTAGTAGTATTGTATATTATTATTAGTAGTAGTATTGTATATTATTATTAGTAGTAGTATTGTATATTATTATTATTAGTAGTAGTAGTATTGTATATTATTATTAGTAGTAGTATTGTATATTATTATTAGTAGTAGTATTGTATATTATTATTATTAGTAGTAGTAGTATTGTTTATTGGTAGTAGTAGTAGTATTGTTTATTATTAGTAGTAGTAGTATTGTATATTATTATTAGTAGTAGTATTGTATATTATTATTAGTAGTAGTATTGTATATTATTATTAGTAGTAGTATTGTATATTATTATTAGTAGTAGTATTGTATATTATTATTAGTAGTAGTATTGTATATTATTATTAGTAGTAGTATTGTATATTATTATTAGTAGTATTGTATATTATTAGTAGTAGTAGTATTGTATATTATTAGTAGTAGTAGTATTGTATATTATTAGTAGTAGTAGTATTGTATATTATTATTAGTAGTAGTATTGTATATTATTAGTAGTAGTAGTATTGTATATTATTATTAGTAGTAGTATTGTATATTATTATTAGTAGTATTGTATATTATTATTATTAGTAGTAGTAGTATTGTTTAGTAGTAGTAGTAGTAGTATTGTATATTATTATTAGTAGTAGTATTGTATATTATTATTATTATTATTATTATTATTAAACATTAGCCGGCATTCTCCCGGCCCGGGCCTTTGCCAAGTGGTGGCCCGGCCTTGGCTCCCTCTTTAGGGAGTGTCTGAGACCTAAGTCCCCCATGGGAGGAGGCACAAGTACCTCCTCATCTTTGGGACCAACTGTCCCCAGGCCTAGCCACGAGCTAGGCCTCTCTGGTCTGCCATCCCCGCCCCAAGGGGGGCTAATGGGAATGACAGTCTTGTGAGCTACAAGCTCTGGCTCAGGCACCTACCCTACCCTAGAAGGGTTAGGCATGGTATCGATTTTTTTAGTAGTAGTATTGTATATTATTAGTAGTAGTAGTATTGTTTATTAGTAGTAGTAGTATTGTATATTATTATTATTAGTAGTAGTAGTATTGTTTATTATTATTATTAGTAATAGCAGTATTGTATATTATTATTAGTAGTAGTATTGTGTATTATTGTTATTAGTAGTAGTAGTATTGTTTATTATTAGTAGTAGTAGTATTGTATATTATTATTAGTAGTAGTAGTAGTGTATATTATTAGTAGTAGTAGTATTGTATATTATTATTAGTAGTAGTATTGCATATTATTATTATTAGTATTGTTTATTATTATTATTATTAGTAGTAGTAGTAGTATTGCATATTATTATTAGCAGTAGTATTGTATATTAGTAGTAGTAGTAGTATTATATATTATTAGTAGTAGTAGTATTGTGTATTATTAGTAGTAGTAATATTGTATATTATTATTAGTAGTAGTATTGTATATTATTATTAGTAGTATTGTATATTATTAGTAGTAGTAGTATTGTATATTATTATTAGTAGTAGTATTGTATATTATTATTAGTAGTAGTATTGTATATTATTAGTAGTAGTAGTATTGTATATTATTATTAGTAGTAGTATTGTATATTATTATTAGTAGTAGTATTGTTTATTATTAGTAGTAGTAGTATTGTTTATTATTATTAGTAGTAGTATTGTATATGATTATTAGTAGTAGTATTGTATATTATTATTAGTAGTAGTATTGTATATTATTATTAGTAGTAGTATTATTTATTATTATATGAAGCAACAAGTGCGTGGGTCATTCAGCACAAGGGCTGGTAAAAACTCGATCCTGACACAGAGTGGACTTAAACATGTCTGATATTTTGACTTCATGTAACTAGGAGACCAGTACTTCAGCATAATTTTTATTTTTATTCTAAATATGTAAACAAATATTTATAGCCTTTTTTAAACCAAATCTGAGGCTTGTATGTGGGTTGAGTTTCTCTTCGGTTTGATGCGAGGAGAGACCACGACGGAATTAGCAGGCAGGAGAATCGAGTCTCTTCCGTTTCCTGAATGACGCACCAGGGTTTAACGTTTCTTTAAATACTGTACACCGTAACCAGTTTTATATGAGTGTTTTAGTGTCGTATTTGTTGCGACATTTATGTTTTTGTTTTTGAGCAGTTCAGCGACCTGGTGAGAAATCAGACACATGCTGCAACACCTGGGTACCTTTATTTTGATTTCAGTGGGGATTTTTCAAGCCACTTCGGAAGACAGCGGAAGATGAGGTAATCAGTCCCTCAGTTTAGATGTTGATGTTCAGTAAGGTAATGTTAATGTTGATGAATCTTAAGCACAGGCAAGAAGATGATGTCTTGTTGAAAATGGTGTAAAATGCCAACATGTTGAAGATTAAGATACGTGCAACAGTTGGGTATATTTATTGATGAAACGTTTCGCCTACACAGTAGGCTTCTTCAGTCAAATACAAAGGGAGCAGTAGTAATGAAATAAAGATGATGTAATCAGTTCATCAGCCATGGAGAAAAAGTATTTGAGGTGGTCAGTCCCTCAGCTTGGAGAAGAGTTTAGCTTCATGGTCTGGAACTATATCGTTCCAGGCCATGGAACGAAGAAGCCTATTGTGTAGGCGAAACGTTTCATCAGTAAAGATACCCAGCTGTTGCACATGTCTTAATCTTTAGATGGTCTTACACAGTAGAGTGAGATGAGGTGTAGCAGTAGATGATCGTTACAAGTGGGGGCGGGGGCGGGCTGTTTCACTTCATCTCACTCGTTCTCTAAGGTTTTTTCTGGTCTTTTAATGTCTTAGTTTTTTAAAGCTTTCTTAGAGGACATGTTTTATGCAGACCACATACGCTTTTGTTAGGTGAGTAGGTGTGATTGAAGAGATAAATTGACCTTGATGATTGAGGGTGAGGGAAGGTGTGAGTGAACACAGGACCAGGCCTTGATTGAGGGTGAAGGGAAGATGTAAATGAAAAGAGAAACATACCTCGATGACTGAAAGTGAAGGGAAAATATGAATGAACAAAGACACATACCTTGATGGCTGAGGGTGAGGGGAAAATGTGAATGAACAGAGTAGACCTTGATGGCTGAGGGGAAGGTATGAATGAACAGAGTAGGCCTTGATGACTGAGGGGAAGGTATGAATGAACAGAGTAGGCCTTGATGGCTGAGGGGAAGGTATGAATGAACAGAGTAGGCCTTGATGACTGAGGGGAAGGTATGAATGAACAGAGTAGACCTTGATGACTGAGGGTGAGGGGTAAGTATGAATGAACAGAGACGTATACCTTGATGACTGAGGGTCAGGGGAAGGTATGAATGAACAGAGGGGTAGACTAGACGCTGTAACTGAGGGCAAGTGTTGAAAGTTGAATACATGTGCGGCTCTCAACTCTGTTGTCTCCAGGCCATTATTCACTTTGTTATACTTAGCATACTTGTGGTATATATGAGTGTTGGTGGGGACTTTTATGGTGGGACTTTTGTAGGCTCTTTGTTTAGCCTCTGTGTGGGGCATTTAATGAGTATATCTTGTACAATCTTGGTTTATGTCCTCTCTGGGGCATTTGATGAGGATATCTATATAATTTTGGTTTATCACCGGTGGGTTATTTCACTAGGGTATCTTGTGTTGTTTTGGTTTATTCCTTCTTTGTGGCTATTAAGTAAAGATGTATTTTATTGGTTTATTCTCCTCTCTCTCTCTCTCTCTCTCTCTCTCTCTCTCTCTCTCTCTCTCTCTCTCTCTCTCTCTCTCTCCCTCCCTGAATGAAGGCATATTGTATGAATGGCACTACACCATTTTTCTTCAGATTATCATAATTATTATTCTTGTCTGTCAGGGATTCATGCTAATTGAAATCTACGTCTCTTTCCTTTCTTGAGTACACTGTGCCTTGATGCGGGAGAAAGGGCTCTTGATGTGAGGAATTAGAGCTACCCTCTTCCTCGGATCAAATCTGAGTTTTTCCTATTCCCCAGACGCTGTGTGGTCCTTAGGGTTTAACGCTTCCCTATGGAAATTAAAATAATAATAATGATGGAGGTACACACTCCGTTTTCCATATTTTTGGTAATGTTCTTCTTGCTGGTAACAAGTTGAAGATTTGTTAGTGATTTACCTGTTGCTGATCCCTGGGGGTCATGGTCCTGCATCATGGTCCCAGACCCGTTCTGGTTGATTAACTGATCAGTCAAGCTTTTGGTGCTAGCAGCACGTAGACTAACGTATGCACTACAGCCCTCTGATCTTGAGATAACCAGGTGTGTGTGTGTTTGTACTAATATGTGAACACTCATATATGTGGTTGCAGAGGTCGAGTCACAGCTCCTGTCCCCACCTCTTCTCTGTGTATGCGTTCGCTTAATTGTAGTCACCAATTTGGGGTTGCGAAAGTAGCGTTTCGGCTCTGGCTTCGCTTTCTAACCTGGTCTGTTGAACTCTGTCATTTTTATTCTTGAAACTGTGTATGAAATTTCTCTTTAACACTTCCTCGGGCAACTTGTTCCAGTTATTTACGACCCTGAAAATAACACACAGGGAGTATTATCTAACATCCCTGTGACTTCTTTGTTTTGTTAGCTTCCATCTATACCTCCTCACCCTGATGCCTCTCATGTCACTCAGCCTCTGTTCTGTCACATTCTCTTCTTGTAGTGATCACGTTTCTCCGATTGTTCTTGCTTCGAAGGTCGTCTGGGTCAGCCCCTTTGATCTCTTTGTGTAGTTTATTTAGTTCACTTCCGGGACTTACTTTGTTGCAAACCTTTACACCTCGTGGAGTGGCTGAACGTGAGTGGGCTTTATGGGGCTTTCTTTCACTCTGGTCTATTTTCCGCGTAGCCTTTATCTTCATTAAATTCCATCATATATATATATATATATATATATATATATATTATATATATATATATATATATATATATATATATATATATATATTATCCCGTGTGTTCATTTTATCTAAATCCTCTCGTAAATTTTTACAGTCATTTTTATTTCCTACTTTGCATAATGTGCTTTGATATCATCCACAAACATGTTAATAGTATCTATTCATTCTGGTGTTTGTGCGCTTTTGTATACGTGCTTGTAAAGTGTATGTATATAAACACTAATCTCTGGCCGAAGGAGACTCGAACCTAGGATTGAAACAAGGTACAGAGTACTTTACCCACCGTCCCACACTGGACAATACTTTGGCGCCCATCCACGCTAGGCGTTTGGTCCAAAGCAGCCAGCATCCAAGGAGGTACATTTTGAGTTTTTCCTCTCACCCCCGCATGCATATGCAACAGACCTAGTGTCTAATCGACTTGTGCCTGGGACAAAATGGTAACTCACACACACACACACACATAGAGTAGTAAGGCAGTGGAATAGCCTAGAAAATGACGTAGTGGAGGCAAGAACCATACACAGTTTTAAGACGAGGTTTGATAAAGCTCATGGAGCGGGGAGAGAGAGGGCCCAGTAGCAACCGGTGAAGAGGCGGGGCCAGGAGCTAAGACTCGACCCCTGCAACCACAAATAGGTGAGTACAAATAGGTGAGTACACACACACACACACACACACACACACACACACACACACACACACACACACATATTTATACATATACATACACGTGTATGATATTTTTATGTGATGGGTTTACAGGTGTTTTAATCAGGAGTTAACAAATCTAGCAAGAAAACATAGGTGAGAGGCACTATGAGATACTGACCGTAAATGTAAGAGCAACAAAACAAACAATTCACTTAAGCCATCCACATTATAATAATCGTAAATCATTTTTTTCTGAAGGTACATTGTGCGGGAAGGATTTGTAATTACAATGTTTATGTATATGCCTTGTGACGAGGACAGCAAGGAACACAACAAGAATATTTATATCCAGCCACTGAACGGCAACACGCTAGTGTTTAGGAAGAGAGATACGTGCCTCGTAAATCGATATTATGACACTTGGAAATAATGTTCTGGACACACTTGTATTTATCGCTTGTATTTTAAAGGTTTATTCTCAGCTTGCAGACATAAATTTCTCTCTCTCTCTCTCTCTCTCTCTCTCTCTCTCTCTCTCTCTCTCTCTCTCTCTCTCTCTCTTCTCTTTCTCTCTTCTCTTTCTCTTTCTCTCTCTTTCTCTTTCTCTTTCTCTTTCTCTTTCTCTTTCTCTTTCTCTCTCTCTTTCTCTTTCTCTTTCTCTCTCTCTCTCTCTCTGAAACAAACCATACCCCCGGCCGGGATTGAACCCGCGGTCATAGAGTCTCTAAACTCCAGCCCGTCGCGTTAGCCACTAGACCAGCTAGCCACAATAAGATTCATCCAACTAGGTATATTTCTACACCATAGGAAGGTTAGCACAGGCACCACTGTGACCACAAATGCAAGTTTTTACAGACGAATCTCCAGCTAGCGTGGCCGTGACGAACTCTAGCTCAAGTCCCTTCACTGCCGTCAACATAACTCACGAAATCGTAATGACACGATTGCAAACCTTCCTATGGTGTAGAAATATACCCAGTTGGACGAATCTTATTGTGGCTAGCTGGTCCAGTGGCTAACGCGACGGTCTGGAGTTTTGAGACTCTCTGACCGCGGGTTCAAATCCCGCCCGTGGTATGGTTTGTTTGCAATCGTGTCATTACAATTTCGTGAGTCATGTTTTGAAACTCGCTGGTGATAATTAAAAATAACTAAATTATTATATTACTATTGCTTTCACTTACAAATGTATTAGTACTTATTGAAATGTTGAATTACGCTGTCTTCATTGAGAGGATTTTAGCGCTCTGTGACGCTTGTGGGTTTAGCGCTTAGTTTTTCTTGTAATAATATTGATAGGATTGACGGAGGAATTTATTGTCCGTATTGAGTGTGTACGCGTCTGTGTCTGCAGTGGTCGAATCTCTGCTTCTCACCCTCGCCTTTCTTCTCCCCGCTACTGTGTGTGTGTGGGGGGGGAGGGGGTTGAGAGAGTAAGTTTATTCAAGTATACACAAATACAGTTATATAGATTATCATACATAACAGCATATGTGTAGAGAACCTAAGATAACCCAAAAACCTCAAAGTGACTCATCTCCATCGGGGTCCTTTTAATACCTTATTATTTTACTATAAAGGAGATAATACTAGGAATAAAGTGAGTTATTTATATTTACATGTGTGTTAGCTAAAAAATAAAAATCATTCTTCTCCCTTTTTGTCGCTATATTCATTAGGTACCTTTTGGCTCTCTTCTTAACTGGTTCATGCTGTGACTGGCTTTGACATGTGCAAGCAATCTGTTCCATTCCTTTATTGCTGTACAATGAAAGGTTTATAGATGAATGGTTCAGAGAACCGACATGTTGATAAATTAGACACATGTGCAACTCTTGGGTATCTTTATTGAGGAAACGTTTCGCCACACAGTGGCTTCATCAGTCCATACGTAGGAGAAACTTGAAGAACAGGAGGAGAATGAGGTAATCAGTCCCTCAACCTTGAGTCGATGTGTTCAGTCCATCAATCTTGAATAGAATACGGCATATCAGCGGAGAAGCAGCTTATAAACCGTATGGCAGGAGAGGTCCTACGTATGGACTGATGAAGCCACTGTGTGGCGAAACGTTTCCTCAATAAAGATACCCAAGAGTTGCATATGTGTCTAATTTATCCACAATAAAAGGTGTTTGAAGCCAGGCCACTGACTGTGGGTACTACAAAGTTGTGTACTCTCCCCCTAGTAGTATGATTGCTTTGGTTCCCAACCTTTACAAAATTGGCAGCAAGATAATCTGGACACTGAGCAATTTTATAAACTTGATTTAACTTCAATTGTTTTACTCTGTCTTCAACATTCAGCATATCCAATTGTTGTAATTCACCCTGGCCCACATGCTCTCTTGGTCCCAGGTCCAGGATGAAATCTTACTATTTTGTTCTGGGTGATTTGCAGTCTGTCAATTTTTTTTTTTTTTTTTTGTCAAGGCAGAGTACCATGAAGAGCAAGCGTAGTTCATATGACATTGTATAAGTGCTATACAAAGGATCCTGCGAGATAGACACTGTGCATGTCTGTAGAGGAACTTCAGTCTGGCATTCGCTTTCTTTACTACACTGTTTCCTATAAGTTCTCCTGACATGCATGGGTCAAAGGGGATTCCTAGATATTTTACTGAGGGAACTGAAGTGACGGGTTCCCCATTACACCGGACATTAAAATTATTTACCCTTCTCAGTTTGTTTCGTGCCAAAGAGTATGGCTTCGGTTTTCCCGAGGTGTAAGGGTAGTTTGTTGTCTACTAACCATATGCTGCAGGACTCCAGTTAAAGTGTTGTTATATTAACTATATCTTGTGGATCTTTACTTAACACTAACAGAGCACTGTCATCCGCATACAGTAGGAGTTTGCACTTGACACTGATGGACATGTCGTTTACATAACATAGGAAGAGAGAGAGGAGTGATGGTAGAGCTTATTAAGGTGTGTTTATTACAGGTCTCTGCGTGAGGAGGTGCGAGCAGTGGTGGGCAGCAACACCAACATTATTCCCTCTACCCTCCTGCCTCGCATCCTAGCCAACATGGCTCTCTTTCCCTCCAAGGCCCAAGGTCAGTCACCTCACTACGTTGTTGTTGTCGTCTTCAAGATCAATCACCTCTCTACCCTCTTAGTCTTCAAGGTCACTCACCTTACTACGTTGTTGTCTTCAAGGTCAGTCACTACGTTGTTGTCTTCAAGGTCAGTCACCAAAGTTGTTCTTGTTGTAATTAAGGGCTAACGTCCTGTGTTCCTTCACGATTCAAGATCGTAGTACTCTTAGTGTGTTTCTTCAAGGTTTAGCGCTTAATTGGATTATTATAATCTTGCAGGAGTCAAGATCGTAGCTCCTTTTTTGTTATGTTTCTTGGGGAATCAAAATTATAGTTCTCTCGGTGGTTCTTTCAAGAGCAGATCATAGTTCTCTTGCCTTAATTCAAGAGTTAAGGGTATAATTGTAGGTCTCGAAGTGTTCCTTCAAGGTTCAGGATTGTAGTTCTCGAAGTGTTTCTTCAGGGTTCAAGGTTGTAGTTCTCCAGGTGTTCCTTCGAGGTTGTAGATCTCGAAATATTCCTTCGAGGCTGTACTTCTTGCAGTTCCCTGAGTATTTCTTTAGGATTGAGAGTTGTAGGTCTCGATGTCTTCATTCAAGGTTCCAGGTTTGAGTTCCCGACGTGTTACTTCAAGGTTATATATATATATATATATATATATATATATATATATATATATATATATATATATATATATATATTATTTTTTTGGGGGGGCAGGGGGACTTCTTCTAAAAGAAAAAGTCGTCTATGTTAATATTGCCGGATCTTTAAAAAGCTCCGTATGACTGTTTTATATATAACTGTGTTTATATATGACAGCATTATATATGACTGTGTTATGTGACTGCATTATATATGACTGTATTATATATCCACATTAAGATTTCAGCACAAAACTAACCTAGCACACCAAATGTGATGTTAATTTTGCACCTTACAAAATCCTCGTCTCCAGTAATTCCTTCCTTTCACAACTCAAACCACCTCAGGGCTGTAAAACCCTTGTAAATAGGCACACAGTGCAGGTTAAAGACTAACCCAAAAGGATTCTTTCAGGTATACAGAAGTAAGATCAGGGACAAGATAGGCCCACTCAAAAGTTCCTCGGGTCAGCTCACTGACAGTGATAAGGAAATGTGTAGAAGTTTTAACACATACTTCCTCTCAGTTTTTACACAGGGGAATACCAGCGATATTCCAGAAATGATAAATTCTGTGGAACAGGACGATAATAAACTGTGCACGATTAGGGTCACAAGTGACATGGTCCTTAGGCAAATAGATAAATTAAAACCTAACAAATCCCCAGGCCCTGATGAACTGTATGCAAGGGTTCTAAAGGAATGTAAAGAGGAGCTTAGCAAACCTTTGTCTAATCTTTTCAACATATCACTACAAACTGGCAATGTGATACCTATTTTCAAAGCAGGTGACAGGTCCTTAGCTTCAAACTATAGACCAATAAGCTTAACCTCCATAGTGGGAAAATTTATGGAATCAATAATTGCCGAGGCAGTTCGTAGCCACCTTGAAAAGCATAAATTAATCAACGAATCTCAGCATGGTTTTACAAAGGGGCGTTCCTGCCTTACGAATTTGTTAACTTTTTTCACTAAGGTATTTGAGGAGGTAGATCATGGTAATGAATATGATATTGTGTACATGGACTTCAGTAAGGCTTTTGACAGGGTCCCACATCAGAGACTATTGAGGAAAATTAAGGCACATGGAATAGGAGGAGAAATTTTTTCCTGGATAGAGGCATGGTTGACAAATAGGCAGCAGAGAGTTTGCATAAATGGGGAGAAATCAGAGTGGGGAAGCGTCACGAGCGGTGTTCCACAGGGGTCAGTGTTGGGCCCCCTGCTGTTCACAATATACATAAACGACATAGATGAGGGCATAAAGAGCGACATCAGCAAGTTTGCCGATGACACCAAAATAGGCCGTCGAATTCATTCTGACGAGGACATTAGAGCACTCCAGGAAGATTTGAGTAGACTGATGCAGTGGTCGGAGAGGTGGCAGATGCAGTTTAATATAGACAAATGCAAAGTTCTAAATGTTGGACAGGACAATAACCATGCCACATATAAACTAAATAATGTAGATCTTAATATTACGGATTGCGAAAAAGATTTAGGAGTTCTGGTTAGCAGTAATCTGAAACCAAGACAACAGTGCATAAGTGTTCGCAATAAAGCTAATAGAATCCTTGGCTTTATATCAAGAAGCATAAATAATAGGAGTCCTCAGGTTGTTCTTCAACTCTATACATCCTTGGTTAGGCCTCATTTAGATTATGCTGCACAGTTTTGGTCACCGTATTACAGAATGGATATAAATGCTCTGGAAAATGTACAAAGGAGGATGACAAAGTTGATCCCATGTATCAGAAACCTTCCCTATGAGGATAGACTAAGGGCCCTGAATCTTCACTCTCTAGAAAGACGTAGAATTAGGGGGGATATGATTGAGGTGTATAAATGGAAGACAGGAATAAATAAAGGGGATGTAAATAGTGTGCTGAAAATATCTAGCCTAGACAGGACTCGCAGCAATGGTTTTAAGTTAGAAAAATTCAGATTCAGGAAGGATGTAGGAAAGTACTGGTTTGGTAATAGAGTTGTGGATGAGTGGAACAAACTCCCAAGTACAGTTATAGAGGCCAGAACGTTGTGTAGCTTTAAAAATAGGTTGGATAAATACATGAGTGGGTGTGGGTGGGTGTGAGTTGGACCTGATTAGCTTGTGCTACCAGGACGGTTGCCGTGTTCCTCCCTTAAGTCAAGGTGACCTGACCTGACTAGGTTGGGTGCATTGGCTTAAGCCGGTAGGAGACTTGGACCTGCCTCGCATGGGCCAGTAGGCCTGCTGCAGTGTTCCTTCGTTCTTATGTTCTTATGTTAAGCCTCAGTTGTGAAGACGTTTCTCCCACAGGGATTGTACCCATTCGTGTGAATTGATACAATTCCCAGTGGACGAAACGTCTCCACAATAAAATGCCATAGCCCATATTGATTACTTTCGTTAGTCTCGTTAGTGGCGCTCTCCTTCCTGATATTGTGCGTCTTATTTATATATTGTCGGTATATTCTACCTTTGTGAGTGGGAATAATGACCGGACTCACCTTTAAATATTCACAAATAAAATATGAGCTAGGACAAAAGTGATTGAAGTAAAAAGATCTTTGAGAGGGCCAACTGTAATGTATTAGAAGCACATCCAAATCCTTCCATTATTTCGATGACCGAGCGCTATATCTCGTCGGAGGTGGCGACTTAGTAAAGTGATTGTAATTACTCTGTAGACGTGGTGTTAGAATACTTTCTCCGTTATTCCCTGACGCAGTTGATAGTCACGCCTTGCTTTATTGTAAGGAGAGTACAACCAGGAGCCAATATCCACACCGATCGCTACTGGTATCTCCTGCCTGAATGAGCGCATTCTCATCCCCCGTCACAATAATCAGCTTACAATCAGTCTTATTTCTACTCAAAAGCTGGGCCGCGCAGATGAAATTTACTCCTTGTTTATTCTTAAGTATCTGGTGCTCTGATGAATACAGTACGATTCTCTCTTCCAAAACTCTCTCTCTCTCTCTCTCTCTCTCTCTCTCTCTCTCTCTCCCTCTCTCTCTCTCTCTCCTCTCTCTCCTCTCTTCTTCTCTCTCTCTCTTTCTCTTCTTTTTTTTTTTTTTTTTTTTTTTTTTTTTACACAGGGTTTGACAAGGTTAAGGATCCCTAGCTTTATTGACAGCTATATTACAGGTTAAGGATTCCTAATTTTATTGGCAAGCTAAGAGCTGTTACCTACATCAGCTCATTTGAAAGCATTTTTATTGTTATGAGACATACAAGTACGGGACAGGATGAAGTTGGAGCCATCTGTGGGCCAGCATTTTCATTTGATCAACTGACTTTATCTCGTTGACATCATTATGCTGTACGAATGTGTTCCATACTCGAGTCATCCTGGGTATGTATGGTCTCAGATGGAGTGATGTTCTGGAGAAGGGTACAGCCAGAGTGAAGTTGCTGCTTTCTGCCCGTCTTGTGGCATAAAAGCTTGTTTCACGCTGTCCTCGAAGTGGATCCAAGTGTGGTATTTTGACAATATTGGCCTTGTACATAACAGTAAGGCCACCCACATCCCTCCTATGTTGAAGGCTCTGCTGAAATGACAGATCTATCCAGGATGGGTCCAGGCGAGAGATGAGACGTCTTGCTCTGTTCTCTACTCTGTCAAGCAGTCGCAGATGAGAGGGGGGGCAGGCAAACCAAGAAAGTGGAGCATACTCAAGGTGTGAGCGTACTTGTGCCTCGTACAGGATCTTGCAACCCCTACTGTCAAGCAGATGCGAGATAGGGCGAAGTGCTGTAAGCTTCCTGGCTGCCTTGTTTGCAAGATTTACAACATGGTTCTTCATGGTTAGTTTGGAGTCAAATTTCACCCCAAGGATATCAACTTCTCCAGGTGCCAACATCCTCCCATTCATCCTTACTACTGCACCAGCATTACCATCATGGTGCCTAGAGACGATCATCATTTGCGTTTTCTCAGGTGCAAATGTTACTTGCCATCTATTTCCCCAAGCTGATATAGCTCTCAGCTGGTGATTGATGTAGCTTAGAGCAGCTGGCATTTCTTCTCTTGGATAAGTGAATGTCAGTGTACAGTCGTCTGCATATGCATGTGATTCTGGGATGAGATGAAGAAGGTCGTTGAAGTAGACATTCCATAACAGTGGACCCAGCACGCTTCCTTGTGGAACGCTTGCCCCAATAGGATGCCTTGCTGATTCCGTTCCATTGAGGACTACACTTAGAGATCTACCATGAAGGTAATCACTGAGGAGACATAGCGTAGAGCCTGCAATTCCCAGTGCTTGAAGTTTTGCTAAAAGGCCCTGGTGCCACACCCGGTCGAAAGCGCCAGTAATGTCTCTCTCTTTCTCTCTTTCTCTCTCTTTCTCTTTCTCTCTTTCTCTCCCTCTCTTTCTCTCTCTCTCTCTCTCTCTCTCTCTCTCTCTCTCTCTCTCTCTCTCTCTCTCTCTCTCTCTCTCTCTCTCTCTCTCTCTCTCTCTCTCTCTCTCTCTTGCGTGCATACTTGCGGGCACGGGATCTTGCGTGTTACCTCAACACTCACGCCTACTGCTGCTGCAGCTTGTACGTTCCCAGGATGTTACACTCATGACTAACACCTGCACCAATCCATATTGCTCTTTCTATTGAAGTGACATATTAAGGGTTGTCTCTTTTCCTCTGCATATAGATAGGCGACTAATTTTATGTGCGAGGTGTCCGGGAGTCGAATCTCAGTTATAAAAGACATTCGTGTTAGCCTTTTAGTATGTCGAGTTGAGACTCGACTTCTGCAATCACAAATAGGTGAGTACGCACATCAGAAAGTATAACAGAATAGCTTCTTGGACCCTATTTGCTTCCTCTCCTAAAACTGCGCAGAGACTTTATCAAATATTTCCTCTTACCACCCTCATTCTCCCGTACATTGCGCGTTCAAGTTTGTGTTTATCCACACTGTCAGTTCCTCTGAGTATTTTTCATGTTTTAATTGAATATTCGCATTTCTCAGGTCGTTACTCCGAGCTCTTTAATTTGTCGTGGTGTATGCCTCTCGCCTAGTCTTGGATTTCTCAAGAGTATTTGTATTTACCTCACCAGGTGTGGCCTCCATGCTGGTGCAGTATATTCTATGAATATCTTTCCATATGTCTTGTGCAGTGTTCTGAAAGACTTTATTTACGATCCCTTTGGTTGGCTGCGCTAACATATTGTGCCGATGCTTGTAGGTAAGACACATAGACAACAGTTAGGCAACTTTATTCCGAAACGTTTCGTCTACACAGCAGGCTTCTTTAGTCGAGTACAGAAAGTAGGCAGGAGCAGTAGACGTGTGAAGACGATGTAATCAGTCCATCACCCTTGAAGTCGTAGATTTGAGGTTGTCAGTCCCTCAGCCTGGTGATGGACTGATTACACCGTCTTCACACGTCTACTGCTCCTGCCTACTTTCTGTACTCAACTGAAGAAGCCTACTGTGTAGGCGAAACGTTTCGGGATAAAGTTGCCTATGTTTCTTACCTACCAACCTGTCGGTATTGTATACCATTTTGATGTTCACCGCCGATGCTGCTGGGTTAATGTGGTCCTCTGGCAAGATGTCTGGTGTGATATTTAATCTTAGTTTCTCAGATCTTTTATTTATAGTTGTAGTCTCTTCCAAGTCTGTATTCTGTCTTAAGTCTTCTCTTTCCTTCCCTCACTGTCATTCTCTGTCTTCTGTTCTAATGTGTTTCTACCACTTCATCTAGTGCGTTCCACTTACCACACTAAGACAGGAAAAAGCAGCTTCTTAGAGTTCACATTTCTGTGTGTGTGTTTTGGTGCCATGCGAGGATGCCGCGTAGCTCGCTGGTAAGAGTATTCAACGTACGCTTAGGCAGTGCTGTCTCGGTTTAAGGTTGCTGCATACCATAACCCCCAAATCCTTTTCGCATTCTATACTAAGTCCCGGGTTCGACATTCCAACACGGGTATCCTTACACCACTGATGTCCCTACTCGCCAAGCAACAAAAATAGTAATGTGTGTGTGTGTGTTCCCCGACTGTTGTGGGTCGCATTCCTGGAAAATTGTGTTGTGGAATGCCATATTCATTGCAGAAAACACTGCGTTCCTATGTAAGAATACACTCCGGTTTTGTGTAAGAAACTGCAGTATCTGCTTGAAGTGGTTTTTGTGTACCTACATACCTACCTGGAGGGCATTCCGGGGATCAACGCCCCCGCGACCCGGTCTACGACCGGGCCTCCCGGTGGATCAGGGCCTGATCAACGAGGCTGTTACTGCTGGCCGCACGCAATCCAATGTACGAACCACAGCCCGGCTGATCCGGCACCGTCTTTAGATATCTGTCCAGCTCCCTCTTGAAGACAACCAGGGGTCTTCCGGTAATACCCCTTATTGCTAGTGGGAAGCTGTTGAACAGTCTTGGGCCCCGGACACTTATTGCATTTTCTTTTAGTGTACCTGTGACGCCCCTACTTTTCACTGCGGGTATGTTGCATCGCCTGCCAAATCTTTTGCTGTCGTATGGAGTGATTGCTGTGTGCATATTAGAGACCAATCCCTCCAGAATCTTCCAGGTGTAGATTATGATATCTCTCTCTCACCTGCGCTCTAGTGAGTACAAGTCAGGTGCTTCCAGGCGCTCCCAGTAGTTAAGGTGTTTGATGGAACTTATACGTGCAGTAGAGGTTCTCTGTACATTCTCTAGTTCTGCAATTTGACCTGCCTTGAATGGGAATGTTAATGTACAGCAGTATTCCATCCTAGAGAGAATAAGTGATTTAAAAAGGATCATCACTGGCTTAGCATCTCTTGTCTTGAATGTTTTCATTATCCATCCTATCAGTTTCCTCGCAGATGTGATAGTGGCATTGTTGTGGTCCTTGAAGGTGAGGTCTTCGGACATTACCACACCCAGGTCCTTCACATTACTTTTCCGCTCTATTGTAAGAAACAACAGTATCTGCTGGAAGTAGCTTTTGTGTAAGAAACTACAGTACTTACTGGAGGTAGCTTTAGTGTAAGAATAAGTACCTGCTGGAAATAGCTTTTGTTTAAGAAACCTCAGAATCTGCTGGAAGTATGCAAGTGTTGGGTAAAAGATATCTGCATGCCTTAAGGTGTGTGTGGGTGTGTGTATTTTGAGAGCAGTTGTTGTTAGCACAGTTATGCCACACACCCACTGGCCGCCCACAGCACCGTGGGCGCTGGAACTCGGCTGTGGGCGCGTGTTGAGGCACCTGTGGGCGGACCAACCTGGTTCCTCAACACAGGTGTCCACCAAGAAGTCTCGCTGCCACCGCCATACTTCGTGTGCGCTCTGTCCCACTCACACACACATACACACAGGCGCATTCACACACTCCTCTCACATTGTCGCACTCGTGGAACCCTCAAGAGATACAAGAAGCAGTCGCAGGTAGCGAGAAAAACTCGCTGACGAGCACAGGACAGCCCTAGCCTCCTAGAAACAACTAACCTTCCCAAGAAACAGCCGCAGACGGAAAGGAAGCAGCCGCAGACGGAAAGGAAACAGCCGCAGACAGAAGGAAAGGAAACAGCAGCAGACACCAAGAAACAGCCGCAGATAGCAAGAAGCAGAGACGTATAACAAGGAACCGCAACACGAAGCGACAGAGAACCACAGTTGTTACATCTGCAGACAGGTGACAAGGTAGGTGAGGGCTGTATGTGTACCCTGTCTCACCTAGATATTTCTCGATTCACGAGAGCAGCGCTAAATCCGTAAGGGTCAGGAGCATGCAAATAGGTAATCCAAGAAAAGGGAGAGGATCATTCGAATTCCTTGGATCAAGAGCCCCTCATTAGCATCAAAGCACCTCCTTAAAGGGGCTGCTGTTTTTATGAGAAATAAGATTTATTATTATTATTATTGTAAAGCTCCAAGAACATAAGAACATAAGAAAGAAGGAACACTGCAACAGGCCTACTGACCCACGCGGAGCAGGTCCATGTCCACCCCCGGATTAGACCAATGACCCACCCCCCCGGATTATCCCAATGACCCACCCCCCGGATTATCCCAATGACCCACCCAGTCTGGTCATCCCCACTCAAGGATAGAGCACTGTACCAGACCCAGCAGCAAAGCTAGTCAGGTCCAACTCACACCCACCCACACCCACTCATGTATTTATCTAACCTATTTTTAAAGCTACACAACGTTCTGGCCTCTATAACTGTACTTGGGAGTTTGTTCCACTCATCCACAACTCTATTACCAAACCAGTACTTTCCTATATCCTTCCTGAATCTGAATTTTTCCAACTTGAAACCATTGCTGCGAGTCCTGTCTTGGCTGGAAAATTTCAGCACTCTATTTATACCCCCTTTTTTTATTCCTGTTTTCCATTTATACACCTCGATCATATCCCCCCTAATTCTACGCCTTTCGAGAGAGTGCAGATTCAGGGCCCTCAATCTATCCTCATAGGGAAGATTTCTGATACATGGGATCATCTTTGTCATCCTCCTTTGTACGTTTTCCAGAGCATTTATATCCATTCTGTAATACGGTGACCAGAACTGAGAAGCATAGTCTAAATGAGGCCTAACCAAGGATATATAGAGTTGAAGAACAACCTGAGGACTTCTATTATTTATACTTCTAGATATGAAGCCAAGAATTCTGTTAGCTTTATTGCGAACACTAATGCACTGTTGTCTTAGTTTTAGATTACTGCTAACCAGAACTCCTAAATCCTTTTCGCAATCGGTAGTATTAAGATCTACATTATTTAGTTTATATGTGGCATGGTTATTTAACTGTCCAACATTTAGAACTTTGCATTTGTCAATATTAAACTGCATCTGCCACTTCTCCGACCATTGCGTCAGTCTATTCAAATCATCCTGGAGTGCTCTAATGTCCTCATTACAATGAATTGGATGACCTATTTTGGTGTCATCAGCAAATTTGCTTATGTCGCTATTTATTCCCTCATCTATGTCGTTTATGTAAATTGTGAACAACAACGGGCCCAACACTGACCCCTGAGGAACACCGCTTGTGACGTGCCCCCATTCTGATTTCTCCCCATTTATGCAAACTCTCTGCTGTCTATTTGCCAGCCATGCCTCTACCCAGGAAAAAATTTCTCCTCCTATTCCGTGTGCCCTAAGTTTCCTCAATAGCCTCCGGTGTGGAACTCTATCGAAAGTCTTACTGAAGTCCATATACACAATATCATATTACCATGATCTACCTCCTCAAACACCTTAGTGAAAAAAGTTAGTAAATTCGTAAGACAGGAGCGCCCCTTTGTAAAACCGTGTTGAGAATCATTAATCAATCTGTGCCTGTCGAGATGGCTACGAATTGCTTCGGCAATTATTGATTCCATAAATTTTCCCACTATGGAGGTCTATAGTTCGAAGCCAAGGACCTGTCACCTGCCTTGTAAATAGGAATTACATTTGCCATTTCCCACTTATCAGGCACTATGCCAGTTTGTAGTGATATGTTAAAAAGATTAGCCAAAGGTATGCCAAGTTCCTCTTTACATTCCTTTAACACCCTTGCAAACAGTTCATCAGGACCTGGGGATTTGTTAGGTTTTAGTTTCTCTGTTTGTCTGAGGACCATGTCACTAGTTACCGCTATCGTACATAGTTTATTATCATCCTGTTCTACGTAATCTATTATTTCAGGAATATCGCTAGTATTTTCCTGGGTGAAAACTGAGAGGAAGTAGGTATTTAGTATTTCACACATATCCTTATCACTGTCAGTGATCTGACCAGAGTTACTCTTAAGGGGGCCAATCTTGTCCCTAATCTTACTTCTGTATACCTGAAAGAACCCTTTTGGGTTAGTCTTTGAATCCCTTGCGACCTTAGCCTCATAATCCTTTTTGCTTTTCTTATTCCTTTTTTTATTTCTCTCTTTAATTGAATATATTGATTTCTTAACTGCCCATCCCCTCTTTTGATACGCCTATATATGCCTCTCTTTTGACCAATGAGATGTTTTAATCTATTGTTCATCCATTTGGGATCATTTTTGTTAGATCTAATTTCCCTACTCGGAACAAAAGTTGTCTGGGCAGCTAGAACTATGCTCTGAAAAACGTCATATTGGCAACCAAGATCACCTACCTGACCCATAGTCAGGACATCCCAATTTAGCCCACTCAAGTAATTTTTCAGTCCCATGAAGTCGGCCAAGCGAAAATCTGGGACAGAGATTTGATTGCAGTTATCTGGGTAATTCCATGATATATTGAAACTAAGGGATTTGTGATCACTTTCTCCAAGCTCATCATTAACCTCAAGATTATTAATTAGTGAATCTTTGTTGGCAAGAACCAAGTCAAGCAGATTGTTTCCTCTATTTTGGTTCTGTCACAACCTGTTCTAAAAAGCAATCCTGAACCGTATCAAGAAAGTCACTAGACTCAAGATTTCCTGTCATATTGTACCAATCAATTTGTCTAAAGTTAAAATCTCCCATTATCACAACATTTTCATATCTAGATGCCTTATGAATTTCGTCCCATAACAGCTTACTGCACTCCCTATCAAGGTTTGGGGGCCTATAAATCACACCCAGAATTAATTTGTCACATCCCTCGAGAAACTGTAGCCAAACCGATTCTGTGTTCGATGTTTCTAATCTTATATCATGTCTAAGACAACAATTTAAATTTTCTCTGACATACATCGCCACACCACCACCCTTCCTGTTGACCCTGTCAGTGTGGAATAGTTTGTAACCCTGTATGTTGCATTCAGAAGGCATTTCTCTATCTTTCAGGTTGAACCAGGTCTCTGTTATACCAATAATATCTATATTACCTACACTTGCAAGTAATTTTAGCGCATCTATCTTATTTCTTAGACTCCTACTATTTGTATAGTAAACCTTTAGGGAGCAAGTCACTCGTTGCCCTCTACTCTCTCTCTTTGTTTGTTGATCAATTGATTTGCCATTACTAGCAACTTTATTTTGAATATTGTCTTTTAAACATATCCCTGAGGTATCACGGTAATAACTACTGTTTTTAACCCTAATGCTGCAGCCTGATTGTTTCCCATAAACACCCATACCTCTATAATCTATCAGTTTAAATTCCTAGACAAGTCATCAATTACCCTCTCAATTGAATTTGCTAATGCTACCACTCCATCCCACTCCATCCACTCACAACTTCACTTGACACCTCTCCCATCATTCACAACTTCACTTGATGCCTCTCCTATCACTCACACCTTCACTTGACACCTCTCCCATCACTCACACCACTTGACACCTCTCCCATCACTGACAACTTCACTTGACGCCTCTCCCATCACTCACAACTTCGTTTAGAAAGACACGTAAGCAAACACTATAACATATTTATTAGAAAACGTTTCGGTCCTGGGACCTTGATCAAGGTCCCAGGACCGAAACGTTTTCTAATAAATATGTTATAGTGTTTGCTTACGTGTCTTTCTAAACCAACTTGTCGGTATTTATTACCAAGGTTTATACCACTCACAACTTCACTTGACGCCTCTCCCATCACTCACAACTTCACTTGATGCCTTTCCTATCACTCACACCTTCACTTGACACCTCTCCCATCACTCACAACTTCACTTGACGCCTCTCCCATCACTCACAACTTCACTTGATGCCTTTTCTATCACTCACACCTTCACTTGACACCTCTCCCATCACTCACAACTTCACTTGACGCCTCTCCCATCACTCACAACTTCACTTGATGCCTCTCCTATCACTCACACCTTCATTTAACACTTCTCCCATCACAAAATTTGTTCATGATTGTACCCATGTAAAAACGTAACCATTCTTACAGGATTCATTATCTTTGTAACTTGTGAGTTCATTACCTTTGTACCTAGTTCAGCTATCAAAACTTTGGGGCCCAGTCCCTGGACCCATTACGTACCTCTGTAATCTGTAAATACCTTTGTAGCTTGTCATGATTGTGACTAGACCTACCTGGAGTTCATTACCTTTGTAAATTGTGAGTTCATTACCTTTGTAAATTGTGAGTTCATTACCTTTGTAAATTGTGAGTTCATTACCTCTGTAACTTGCTCAGCTATCTAACTTTGGAGTCCAGTCCCTGGACCAATTATGTACCTCTGTAATCTTTTGACTACCGCCCACAGGATGGGTATGGGGTTTGTAGATGAATGGTTCAGAGAACCGACATGTTGATAAATTAGACACATGTGCAACTCTTGGGTATCTTTATTGAGGAAACGTTTCGCCACACAGTGGCTTCATCAGTCCCTACAAAGGAGAATCTTGAAGAACAGGAGGAGAATGAGGTAATCAGTCCCTCAACCTTGAGTCGATGTGGTCAGTCCATCAATCTTGAATAGAATACGGCATACGTGCTGAGAAGGAGCTTATAAACCGTTGGCAGGAGAGGTGCAGCAGACATAGGTCGTGTAACATTTGTTCAATGTTGAAGTAGGTCGTGCCCAAGAATTAGGCAAGCGAAACGTGTGGCGAAACGTTTCCTCAATAAAGATACCCAAGAGTTGCACATGTGTCTAATTTATCAACATGTCGGTTCTCTGAACCATTCATCTACAAACCTGTCAGACACTGCAACTTCTTGGGATCTTAATACTTGGGAATTCTTCGCTTGCCTAATTCTTGGGCACGACCTACTTCAACATTGAACAAATGTTACACGACCTATGTCTGCTGCACCTCTCCTGCCAACGGTTTATAAGCTCCTTCTCAGCACGTATGCCGTATTCTATTCAAGATTGACTTTTACTTGATGCCTCTCCCATCACTCACACCTTGACACCTCTCCTATCACTCACACCTTCACTTGACACCTATCCCATCAGTCACACATTCACTTGATCCCTCTCCTATCACTCAACCTTCACTTGACACCTCACCCATCACTCAAACCTTCACTTGACACCTCACCCATCACTCAAACCTTCACTTGACACCTCACCCATCACTCAAACCTTCACTTGATGTCTCTCCCATCACTCACACCTTCACTTGATGCCTCTCCCATCACTCACACCTTCACTTGATGCCTCTCCCATCACTCACACCTTCACTTGATGCCTATCCCATCACTCAAACCTTCACTTGACCTCTCCCATCACTCACACCTTCACTTGATGCCTATCCCATCACTCAAACCTTCACTTGACCTCTCCCATCACTCAAACCTTCACTGACCTTCCCATCACTCAAACTCACTTGCCTCTCCCATCACTCACACCTTCACTTGATGCCTTACCCCACACAAAAACCCTTCCCCTTGAACCATTCCATCACTCACACCTTCACTGACACCTCTCCCATCACTCAAACCTTCCTTGACCCCTCCCCATCCTCCCTTCACTTGACCCTCTCCCATAAGTACCTTGACACCCCACACAACACACCACCACACACCCACCCACCACCCACCACCCCCCCCCACCACACACACACACACCACACACACACACACACACAAAATTTCCTTGTTTATTTCCAAAAAATAATTGCAAGAGAGTGTTAGTGCTTCATTCTTATAAAATAATAATAATAATAATAATAATAATAATAATTAAATAATAATAATAATAATAATAATAATAATAATAATAATAATAATGAGAAAGTGTTATCTATGGCTTGACTTCCACTTCTAATCTGGTCTATGTTTTCAATTGTGAGTACGGTATTAGATGGATCTCTCCCCCCCCCTCTCTCTCTCTCTTGAACACAGGGTTTGACATGGTGAAGTTAAGGATCCCTAGCCTTTATTGACAAGCTATTTCCAGGTTAAGGATTCCTAACTTTATTGACAAGCTAGGATCTGTTACCTACATCAGCTCATTTCAAAGCATTTTTATTGTTATGAGACATACAAGTAGGGAACAGGATGAAGTTGGAGCCATCTGTGGGCCAGCATTTTCATTTGATCAACTGACTTTATCTCGTTGACATAATAATGCTGTACGAATGTGTTTCAGGCTCGAGTCATCCTGGGGATAAATGATCTAAGATAAAGTGATGTTCTGGAGAAGGGTACAGCCAGAGTGAAATTGCTGCTTTCAGCCCGTCTTCTGGTATAGAAGCTGGCTTCACGCTCTCTCTCTCTCTCTCTCTCTCTCTCTCTCTCTCTCTCTCTCTCTCTCTCTCTCTCTCTCTCTCTCTCTCTCTCTCTCTCTGGGCATGTTACCTATAATTTGATTATATAATCAGAGGCTCTTGTCTGTCGACTGTGTGTGTGTGTGTTACTCACCTTATTGTACTCGCCTAATTGTACTCGCCTAATTGCAGTTGCAGGGGTCGAGACTCGGCTCCTGGCCCCGGCCCCGCCTCTTCACTGATCGCTACTAGGTCCTCTCTCTGCTTCCTGAGCTTTGTCATACCTCGTCTTAAAGCTGTGTATGGTTCCTGCCTCCACTACGTCACTAGCTAGGCTATTCCACTTCCTGACGACTCTGTGACTGAAGAAATACTTCATAACGTCCCTGTGACTCGTCTGAGTCTTCAGCTTCCAATTGTGACCCCTTGTTTCTGTGTCCCCTCTCTGGAACATACTGTCTATGTCCACCTTATCTATTCCACGCAGTATCTTGTATGTCGTTATCATGTCTCCCCTGACCCTTCTGTCCTCCAGTGTCGTCAGTCCGATTTCCCTCAACCTTTCCTCGTAGGACATTCCCCTGAGCTCTGGGACTAGCCTTCTTGCAAACCTTTGTACTTTCTCTAATTTCTTGGCGTGCTTGACCAGGTGTGGGTTCCAGACTGGTGCTGCATACTCCAGTATGGGCCTGACGTACAGTGTCTTGAACTGTGTGTGTGTGGTGTGTGTGTGTGGTGTGTGTGTGTGGTGTGTGTGTGTGGTGTGTGGGTGTGTGTGTAGGTGGTGTGTGTGTAGGTGGGGTGTGTGTAGGTGGGGTGTGTGTAGGTGGGGTGTGTGTGTGTGTATGGTGTAGGTGTGCGTGTGTAGGTGTGTGTGTGTGTGTGTGTGCGCGCGCGTGCTCGTGTATTTTACCAGAGTGACCTTGCGTCATTTATTAAATCACGAAGCAAGTTTCAGCACTCAGAACTATACTTAACCCCCCACACGCACACACACACAACACACACACACACACACACACACACACACACACACACACACACACACACACACACACACACACACGCACACACACACACACACTCTGAGGTGTCCCTGTTTGCAGATGACGTGAAGTTGATGAGAAGAATTCACTCGATCGAAGACCAGGCAGAACTACAAAAAGGGGTCTGGACAGGCTGCAGACCCCGGTCCAGCAATTGGCTCCTGGAGTTCAATCCCACCAAGTGCAAAGTCATGAAGATTGGGGAAGGGCAAAGAAGACCGCAGACGGAGTACAGTCTAGGGGGCCAGAGGAACTACAAACCTCACTCAAGGAAAAAGATCTTGGGGTGAGTATAACACCAGGCACATCTCCTGAAGCGCACATCAACCAAATAACTGCTGCGCATATGGGGGGCCTAGCAAACCTCAGAACAGCATTCCGACATCTTAATAAGGAATCGTTCAGGACCTGTACACCGTGTACGTTAGGCCCATATTGGAGTATGGGCACAGTTTGGAACCCACACCTAGCCAAGCACGTTTAAAAAAACTAGAGAAAGTGCAAAGGTTTGCAACAAGACTGTCCCAGAGCTAAGGGGTATGCCCTTTCGGGGAGGGGTTTAAGGGGGAAATAACCCTGACGACACTGGAGGACGGGAAGTGGGGGGATATGATAACGACTAAAAAATACTGAGGGGAAATTGACAAGGGGACAAAGCAGGGTTCCAGAGATTGGACACAGTAAAAGGGGAACAGTTGGAATTTAAAGACACACAAATCAAAAGGGATGTTAGGAAGTATTTCTTCAGCCACAGGTAGTAAGAAAGTGGAATAGTTTGGGAAGCGATGTATGGGGCGGGACCCTACAGTTTTAAGCAAGGTAGATAAAGCTCAGGGTTGGGGGGAGTAACCTTTTAGCGATCAGTAAGAGGGGGCCGGGTCGGACTCGACCCCGCAACCTCAACTAGGGGGTACCACACACCACACACACAACCACACCACACACACACACTCAACACACACACACCACACTCATACACATCACTCATACACCAAACAACCAAAACACAAACACGTGAAGCAGTATCACGGGATGGCTCCAGGATTTAGCGTTCTTTTGGGCTGTCCTAAGTATTTTTAGCGGTCTCGTACGTGAGGAATCAGTGAACATACCTACAAGGTGAAAACAGCTTTCAAGAGTGCGAAAATGTGTAAGCAAGAATTTATAAATTTTTAAATTTGAATGAATTGTGAGTGAGGGAGGGTAGCAGTCAGCTGTCAGGCTGGGCCGCAGTGTTGACACAAAATACCAAAATACCAAACGAAATTTGGGGTTAAAAGGGTGTGATTGAATATTAAAAAATACATATGTCTTTTGGTTATACAGTTGTGGGAAAAGGCTAAAAGGTGTTTAAAAAATATAAAAGTAAAAAAAAATTGTCAATCCCCAGCTGTTGGGTTGTAATGTAGCTAACAATAAATTTTGTTTGCCCAAAATACTGTACTAAAGAAAAAAGAGGGAATACCAAGTTTTAAAAAAAAGAAAATAAAAACTTGAATGCAGATAAAGTTCCTGAAGGGTTACAAAATTGAAGGGTTTTAGCACCCGACCACAGGAACCCCCTTGTTGTGCAGACGACTCACTTGCCTTTTTGGGGTTTTAATTTTGGTTAGTGTCAAAAGTTCAGTGTCTCGCCCTGCTGGTTGTTGCTATACCATCACTCTCTCCCTATTTCATACCGGGAGATAATAGTGGTTACCCTTTTAATGTTTGAAAATTATCAAAATTTAAATCTCCGGGTAAACCAAAAGAGTTGTTACCCTAGTGACCCCCCCCCCCCTGACAGCGACAGCTAGAAAAAAGTACGCACATACAAACCACGTGTGCACCAGTTTTTATTATTATAAAAAACTTTATTTATATTAATAAGGAATTGGTGAGAAAAAAATAACCCCCTAAAATCTTCAAAAAAAAAGACAGTGTGGGAAAATCGGGGCCCGGGGGGAAAAGTACCGGTGAACCAAGAACAATAAAAAATAGTTTTAAGTGACCCCCCCCCTTTTTTTAAAGAACGAAAGCTAGAAACACACACACCACAAACCAAAAAGTGTACACAACTAATATTTTATAGAATATATTAGTGATATTAATAAGGAATGATTGTAAAATTTTTTTTTATAATCTTCAAAAAGTAGCGTACCCTAGTGTGCGCACGCACATCACCCCCCCCACACCCCCCCACACCCACCCCAAAACCCCCCACACACACAACACACCACACCCCAAAAAAACCAACACACCCCCACACACACACACAAAAAACACACCACCCACACACCACACACCCCCCCACACCCACACCCCCACACACACACACCCCACCCACCACACACACCCCACACCACACCCACACCCACACACACACACCCCCCACCCCACCCACACACACCAACACCCACACACCCCCACACACCCCACACACCCCACACCCAACACACCCACACACCCCCCACACCCACACACCCCCACCACACCCACAACACCCACACACCCCCCACACCCCCCACACACACACACACAATCACACACACACGACAAACACACACACATAAAACACACACAACCACACAAATTCGCAACCCCCACACACACCACACACACCACACACAACACACACACACCAAAACAAAAACATTCCCCAGACTCACACATACCTCCCCCCCTCCCCCCCGACATCCATCCTTACCGACCCCCCCCTCCCTCTGTCCCCCCTCCCCCCCCCACCTCTCCCTCCTTCCCCCTCTCCCTCTCCCATCCCCCCCCCCACTACTCCCACATACCCACGTTCCCCCTCCTCCCCCCCCATCTGACATAACAAACTAACCAACATACAAAATTTACATGGGTTTCCCACCTGAGGCAATCAGGATAAAACAAAATGGGTTGCCAGAGAGCAACAAAAAAACCAAGGACAGGAGGAGGAAACTGCAAGGAAGGGGCACAGAGCTCAAAAAGGGAACAGAAGGGGAAAAGAAACTGAAGAACTTAGCATGAGAAGGAAAGAGGTAGACATGGAAAAGCGGGAATGGGAGGCGAAAATAAAAGCAGCAGAGGCCAGGTCAGAGTTTAGAAGAGGAATGAAAAATCTGAAACGCAAAAAGAAAAAAGAATTTTTTGGGTTGGACAACAGAGCTGCTACCTCAGCCCACAAAAAGGGGACTGTGGGGAAAAGAAGGGCAAAATGCATGTGGGAAGCCAATCGGGGAGACTGTAGTAAAAAAAAGGCAAAAGTATATGTGGAGGCCCTAACAGCCCCACAGCAGAGCCAGGGAAACCCAAAAGGGAAAATGACAGGCCACGAGCCCAATACATTAGCTAGTGAAACTGAAAAAAAAGGAAAGCTGCAATGGAAAAACAAATTGAATGGGGGATAACAGGGATTGCAGTGGGAGCAGAAAGGGGGGTCAGTTTTGTGTATGGGCCCAGGAATTAAAGGGGGGAAAATTTGAAGCAAGAAAAAAAGGGGGAAAAAAAAAACAATTGAAAGCCCCAGAAAGCAATAGGGGAAGACAAAAAACAGCGGGAAAATTTTTCGGAGAATAGGGGGGTTTGAAAAAAAAAGAACGGCCAGTGAAAGGCCCTTCAAGGCAAATCGATCGGAAAGGATCCTCAGGAGAAAAGCACAATTAAGGGACATGCCAGCATACGGGAAAGGGTGTTCTCGACCTACAGAACACAAACAGAAAGGAAAAACGGAGGAGATGGTACAAAGGCGAAGGGGGAAAAGAGGGGGGATAAAGACAGAAGGAGATCACAGAACAGGAAGATCAAATACACCTCCTCACAACTTCCTATAGAATCCCCCCCCCGCATTACAAACTCCACCCCCACGCAACCCCCCATAGTTCCGTATCGATCTCCACTTCCCCCAAACCCCAATACACCCCCAGACCACAATCTTAGAAAATTGAAGGTGTGGGATACAAATGCAGTGGGGTAACAAATAATATGGGGTTTGGGTGAAAAAAATCAAAAGGGGACATCCCCAGACATAATAGCACTCCAGAAACAAAAATCACCAGAATAAAAACAGATCACTATCCCCTGGTTTTCAAATCCCAGGAAAGCAGAGGGAGGGGAGGGGGAGGGGAGTTGCACGCTCATTAAAAAAAAGTGGGGGGTTTAAAAAAAGAAGGAAAGGATGGCACGGGCGAAAGGGGCACCTTGTCGGAACAAACCGTCTGAGGGAAAAGGGATAATTGAGTAATGTACAACCACCACAGAACTGCAGGAGGCCCGAGAAGAATACGATGAGGCAAAAGAGCAAGGTCGCACACTAGCCGAGGTGGCCAGGAAGCACACATGGGGGGAGCAAATTTTTCTAGTTTTGGGGGGATTTCAATCACAAAGGAGACTGGGGGAAAACCCGGGGCCCCATGGGGGGCCCAAAACATGGAGAGCCCAAAATGATGGATGTGGTACGGAAAAAACCCCATGCATCAACATGTTAGAGACACTACCAAGAGAGAGGAGAGGTGAACCCGCAGACTGGCCTTTATTCACCCTTTAGTAGTTCTGACATCGAGGTATCATTTTGAAAGGCCCATGGGAGCTAGTGAAAAGTGGTTCGTGCTTCATACATAGTTTAGCTCCAAATGGAGGAGCAGCAGGAATGGGTGGGGAAAAACCAAAATCAAAAGGGGGAATACTCAGGGGTTGGGAACTTCTTTCAGACATTCAGTGGGGGAGGGAAAATGACAGGAAAAAACCCGTCAAGAAAGTGGACTAATGCAACAAATGCAAAGGGGGCAGAGGAGAGGGTTTGTTTCCCAAAAGGGGAAAAAGAAATAATGGGGAAAAACAGAATGAGTCCTTGGTTCACCCAGTGGTGTAGGGAGACAAAAACTAGGTGATAGAGAATGGAAAAGGTACAGAAGCGGGAACCAGGAAATAAAAGAAAACTGAAGAGCCCGAACGAATAGCACAGATAAGAAGGGAGGCCAGCGGCAAAACGAAATGCATGCATCGAAGTCGACTGACCAAGCTGTTTTTACAGCCACTCAGGAGGAAAACAACAGTCGGACCAGGTAATCAGATGAGGAAGGGGGATGGGGAATTTTACAAAGAAAAAGACCGGGAGGTATGTAGGGGCTCAAACCCAAAATTAAAAAAGTATTTACAGTGGAAACCCCGTAGGCTCCAGGAAACGGCAGGGGGGTGCACCAGCAAGTGCTGGATGAGGTACATATAAACCAAAGGGGGAAGTGAAAAAGCTGCTATGGAATTGAACCTCAAAGGGGTGGGGCAAGACAACATCTCTCCCTGGGTCCCTTTAAAGAGGGGGCGAACATTGTGTGAAACCCTTAACAAAACTTCAACACATCTTTTAAACTGGACTCCCTGAGGTATGGAAATGGCAAATGTAGCCCCTTTTTAAAAAAGGGGGATAGACAGAGGGACTAAATACGACCTGTATCATTAACATGTATAGTATGCAAGGTCAGGAGAAGACTCAGGAGGAGAGTGGTGAGCCCTGGGAAACCTGTATAATTGGGCAACCCCACGGTTTCAGGGAGGGAAAAAACCTGGTCACAAACCTATTTGGTTTTTTGACAAGGTAAAAAAGTAAACAAGAAGGAGGGGGGGGATTTGACTGCATTTTTTTGGGCTGCAAGAAGGCCTTTACACAGTTCCTCAAAGAGGTTACTGCAAAAACTAGAGGATCAGGAACATAACAGGAAAGGCACTGCATGGATAAGGAATACCTTCAGGGGCAACAAGAGTCATGGTACGATGAGGTTCAAAGTGGGCGCCTGGAAAGTAGGGTTCCACAGGGGGGCATCCCAGGACCCCGTGCTGTTCTTGGTAATGTGAAGACTAACGGAAGGGAAGACTCAGAAGTGTCCTTGTTTGCGGACGATGTGAAGTTAATGAGAAGAATCAAATCGGGTGAGGATCAGGCAGGACTACAAAAAGACCTGGATAGGCTACAAAACCTGGTCCGCAACTGGCTCCCTTGAGTTTAACCCGCCAAATGCAAATCATGAAGATTGGGGGGGGGCAAAGAAGACCGCAGACACAATATAGTTAGATGGCCCAAATCGCAAAAACCCCCTCAAGGAAAAAGTTTTGGGGGGAGTATAACACCGAGCATATTCCGAGGCGCACATCAATCGAAACGCTGCAGAACGGGGCCTGGGAAACCTAGGATACATTCCCTACCTCATAAGGGGTCGTTTAAGACTCGTATACCTTTACGTCAGGCCCATACTGGAGATGCAGCACCCGTTTTTGGGTCCACACCCAGTCAAGCCTCAAGAAATAGAGAAGTGCAAAAATTTGCAACAAGACAGTCCCAGAGCTACGGGGATTTTCCTATAAAAAAGGTTTTAGGGAAATCGGCCTGACGACACTTGAGGCCGGGGGTCAGGGGAGACATGAAACGCAATAAAATACTGCGCGGAAAAGACGAGGTGGACAAAGCGGGATGTTCCAGGATGGGGACACAGACCAGAGGTCACAATTGGGAAATTGAAGATCGATAATCAAAAGGGGGTTAGGAAGTATTTCTTCAGTCATAGGGAGTCAGGGTGTGGAAAAGCCTAGAAAGTGAAGTATTGGAGGCGGGAACCATACTAGTTTTTTTTGGCGAGGGATGATAAAGCTCATGGAGCAGGGAGAGGGACCCGTAGCAATCAGTGAAGAAAGGGGGCCCGGAGCTATGAATCGACCCCCGCAAACCAAAAATGGGGGAGTACAAATGGGTTTGGGTACACCAAACCAAAACGTTGAGGAGTCACGCGGTTTGGCTGGGTTTTCGTTTTTTTGGTGGTAATTTTTTAAACTATAATAAGGAAAAAAGAGTGTGTGATATAGGGTGTGCACGCAAAAGAGTGAATATAATCATTTAAAGGGCCCCAAAAAAAAGGAAAAATTTTAAGTGATCACAAAAAGCATTTAGAAAAATAGTGACAGTTACAAAGTGGGGGCATTTGGGGAAGAAGGTGAACGGTTGTGTCACCCCGTTAATAGTGTTGCCAAAAAAACGCAGGGGGAAAATTTGAAGAATAAGTGCGCCAAGATCAGGGAGAAAAGAGTTGTATAGATTTGTCATTTAAATACAGTGGGGGAGTAAAAAAAAATAGATGAGCTGGGGAGACTAAAAGTGCCTACAGGAAGTTAGGGGAAAAAAATTCCCGGGAAAGCATCAAGCTTTTTACTACGGGGACGGACGACAAAAAATTACCCCAATTGCCAGCCGCCCCGTAATATTCCCCCCTAGTTTAAAGTTGAGGGGGGAAAGGCACAGCTCTAGTTTGGAAATTGGGGGTCACCCCTCCCCCCGAGCTACAAAAATTGGAATAAGCAGTTTTTAAACTGGAAATTTAATAAAATTTTATTTGAGAAAAAAAAGAGGGGTTAAACCCATTTAATGATAGCCTAGTAAAAGGGGTTTGCCTAGCGAAGTCTAGCAAAAAACAGAATTGAAGTAATTTTGGGCAAAAAGACAGTACAGGGGGAAAACCAAAGATTGGGTCCCTATGCAAAACATATGTAGTACATACGAGGGAAATAAGGACTGTTACATAAACCCCCACGCATACCCACACACACAACACACCATCATAAAACCCCACACATACACACAAACATATCCCACACACACACATAAAAAGGATTTCAAAATTTTTAAATTTTAAATTTTTACAAATTTTTAGGCAAAACCAAACAGTACATTTGGAAACCAAGGATAGGGTACAATGAAAAAAACATTGTGTACATACGAGGGAAAAAAGGATTTGCAACTAAACGCCCCGCTACAACAATACCCACTGGGTTTGAAAAAAGGAAATTGCGGGTTAGGACTTAAAATAGCTTTAGCAACACACACACACACACACACCCACGGGGCCCAGGAGCAAAGGGAACCCACCCCCTAAAAACCACAAATGGGTTTGAGGACACACACACAACATACATACAAAACACCCCACACCCCAAAAACAGGTTTTCACCCCTTTTATGTGAATTGACCCTCAAAACCCCTTCCCCTCTCTGCCCTTCTTTGGGTTTTTTTTCCCCCTCTTTCCTTTTTCTCTTTTTTCTTTTTCTCTTTTCTTCTCTTTTTTTCCTTCTTTTTCCTCCTTTCTTTTTTTTTCCCCCTCTCTTCTCTTTCCCTCTCCCTTTCTCTTTCCCCTTTTCTCTTTCCTCCCCTTTTTTCCCCCTCTTTTTTCTCTTCCTCCTCTCTTTCTTTCTCTTTTTTCTTTTCCCCCTCCTCCCCTTTTCTCTTTTCTCTCTCTTTTCCTCTCCCCTCTCTCTCTCTCTCTTTCTTTTCTCTCTCTCCCTCCTCCCCTCCTCTCCTCTCTCTCTCTCTCCTCTTTTCTCCTCCCCTCTCTCCTATTTTTCCCCTTCCCCCTTTTCTCCCCACTCTCCCCCCCTTTTCCCTTTTCCCCACTCTCCCCCTCTCTCTCTTTTTTCTTTTTTTTTCCTTTTCCTTTAAAATAAAAAAAGGGGTTGGGACTCGTGGGGAATCAGGGATCAATGAAATGGTTTTTGGTAGGGGGGATGGATGGAGGAGCAGGGGAAAAGGATGGAGGAAAAAAAAATGAAGAGAAAATTAGGAAAACTTTCAAAAAAAAGGGGAGAAAGACCCTTTTCTCGAAAGGGGAAAAAGAGGGGGGGGGGGAAAAGGGAAGGGGAAAGGGAACAAAAGAAATGGGAGGCACAAGTCAAAAGGGCAGTAGCCCAGGGGTGGGGGGCCTAGGTTTGGGGAAAAAGGGCTAAGCAATCCAGGGAAAGGGGACCAGGAAGACCCCGCTTTATGAAGCTGAGGGGGGATAAACAGAAAGGAAGGAGATATAAAATTTAGTTTAAGGTCTTTCCCAGCCTCCCAAAAAGATCAGGGAAAAAAAGGGAAAAGAGAAACCGGGGTGCAGATAGAGAGGGAGATAAGTCGAATGCTGAGGCACAACCTTTCTACCAAGAGCCAGGGAAAAAACCCAAAGGGGAAAAATGACTATAAAAAAAACAGGAACCAGAGCCCAAAGGGGAGAGGAAATGGGGGGGGGAAAAAGGGCAAAATCATTGAAAAACCAGGGGGCTTCGGGAGAGAGGGGAAAAAAGGCCCCACACTGAAAAAAGGCAGGAAAAAAAGGAAAAAGAAGATTGGGAAAAATCATCACGGAAATAGGGGAAAAGACATGGAGGAGTTTGGTTAAAATTTTTAGAGAATAGGGGGTCCCGGGGGGGGAAAAAAACCGAACCCCATCAAGTGATTTCAGGACAGAAACAGTGAGGGAAAAGGATCCCCAAAAAGAAACCAAGGTTGAAAAAAACCCGGAAAAAGTACAAGAAAGGGGTTTCCCAACAGGACAGAACAACCCCAAACAGGGACAGGCCCGGGTGAGGGAAAAGGACAAAAAAAACGAAAGGAGGGGTAAGAAAAAGGGAAAAAAGGATGGAACAAACAGAGGGGCGTCAACAGGGAAAAGAGAAGCAAGGGCAAGCACACACACAGTATCCCCAGAACCCCACAACCAACACACCATCCCCAAAACAAACTACAATCCCCTTTCCAAAAGTTCCACCCCACCCCCAATCATAGAATTCCCCCAGTATGCTACCAGGTCTCCCCCCCCCACAGGCCCCCCAAAACCCCAGTATTGGAAAGGAAACTGAAGGGGATGGGACACAAACCTGATGGAATAACAAACAAGGGGGAGGAGTGGGGACGAAGAGTCGGGGACATCACCGGACATCATAGCGCTCCCCAGAAACCAAGGTTTCCCGGTATGATAAAAAGATTTTCCATCTTTCCCCAAAGGGGTACCAAATCCTGGAAGGAAAAACGAAGGAACATGGGTGGGGGAGTGGGACTGCTGATCAAAAACTGGAAAGGAATTTTTTATGAGGGGTGGAGAGAGGAAAACAGCGGGGGAAGAAAATGATTAAAATAGCGGGAAAAGCTTCCCCCTGGAGGTTTCCCAAAGGGGGTAATTGCAGTGATGTTTTAACCTAAACCCCCAGAAAAGCAGGGGGACCAGGGAAAGGGGTTTTGAACGAGGTAATAGAGCGATGGTTGACACACTTGCTGCAGGGCCAGAAGAGCTCAGGATGCAGGGCGACTTTTAAACCCCAAGCAGGGTCGACTGGGAGAACTTGGGGCCACCTGGGGGGCCCAAAAAACATTTTTAGGGCTAAGATGATGGAGGTGGTACTGGAAAACTTCATGTACCAAAAATTAAGGGACACTACAAAAGAGGGGAGAGGGAGGATGGCCGCAAGGGCTGGGCTTAATATTCCCTTTTAGCATTGGAGATATTGAGGACATCACATATGAAAGAAACCCCTTTGGGGGCCCCGATTTAGTGGGTTTTTAGCTTCGAATACACAGTTGAGCTACAAATGGAGGGGGGAAACAGGAAGGCCAGGGCAAAAAAAACCCCCAAAATACAGGGAAAGGGGTACAGGGAATGAGGAACTTCCTGAACGAAAGGGTTTATGGGGCAAAAACTGGCAGGGGGAAGCCAGTTTAAAGAGATAATGGAAAATTTAGCAAAAAAAAGTGCAAGGGGGCTGAAGAGAGGTTTGTACCCCCAAGGGGGAAAAAGGGAAAAATGAAAAAAACCAGGATGAAACCCCCCTGGTTTTACCCCAAGGTGCAAGGAGGCAAAAACCAAGTGTATAGGGAATGGGAAAAAATTTAGAAGGAAAGGACCCAGGGGAATAAGGAGAGCAAATCGTTTTGAGCAAGAAAAAGAATTTTCACGATAAGAAGGGAGGGGGCCCAAAGACAATTTTGAAAAAGACATAGCAGGGGAAAACCAAAAAACTGACCCGAAACAGTTTTTAAAAGCCACATCAGGAGGAAAAAAACAGTCCCAAGGGGGCCCGATAATCAGGGTAAAGGGAAGGGAAAAGGGAGACAAGAAAGGGCCATAAGTATTTTGAGGAACTCAACAAGAGATTCCCAAAAAAGTTTTCACGAGGAACAAAGGGCTCCAGAAGGGGGCGGAGGAAAATTTTTGGCACATCACCAGGTGCTGGACACCGGGACACCCAACCGAGGGAAAAAAGGAAAAAGGCCCTTTTGAGTGACTAGATACCTCAAAGGCAATGGGGGCCCGATAACATCTTCCCTGGGTTTTCCCGAGGAGGGAGCAGAGGCGCTTTGTGTATCCCCAACAATATTCAAAACAACCATCGGAAAACAGGGAGATTTCCCGAGGCATGGAAGGGAAACCTGTAATCCCAATCTTTTTAAAAAAGGGGGACAGACATGAAGCACTAAACTATAAAAGACCCGTGTCAAATGGGCATGTATAGTATGCAAAGTCATTGGGGGAGGGTTGTCAGGGGAAAGTGGTGGAACACCTTTGAAAAAGGGAAAGTCTCATCAAAAGCACCCAAAAATGGTTTCAGGGGTGGGAAAACCTGTGCACCCCCCCTACGGAGGTTTTTAAAGACAAGGTTTCAGCAGTAAGAAAAAGAGAGAGGGGTGGGTGGATTGCAATTTTTCCCTTTGGGCTCTTTTAAGGGGGTTTGACAAAGTACCAACAAGAGATTATCAAAAAAAAAGGACCAAGCAGGGATAACAGGGAAGGCACTACCCAAAGGATCAGGAAATATTTGTCAGGAAAACAACAGCAAATCATGGTACGTGGGCGAGGTGTCAGGTGGGCAAACCCGTGACCAGCGGGGTCCCCCAGGGGTCAGTCCTAGGACCAGTGCTGTTTTTGGTATTTGTGAACGACATGACAGAAGGAAAAAAACTCTGAGGTGTCACTGTTTGCAGATGACGTGAAGTTGATGAGAAGAATTCATTCGATTGAAGACCAGGCAGAACTACAAAGGGATCTGGAAGGCTGCAGACCTGGTCCAGCAATTGCCTCCTGGAGTTCATCCCACCAAGTGCAAGTCATGAAGATTGGGGAAGGGCAAAGAAACCGCAGACGGAGTACATCTAGGGGCCAGAGACTACAAACCTCACTCAAGGAAAAAGATCTTGGGGTGAGTATAACCCGGGCACATCTCCTGAAGCGCACATCAATCAAAATAATTTGCTGCAGCATATGGGCGCCTGGCAAACCTCATAACAGCATTCCGACATCTTAATAAGGAGTCTTTCAGGCCCCTGTACACCGTGTACGTTAGGCCCATATTGGAGTATGCGGCACCAGTTTGGAACCCAACACCTAGCCAAGCATGTAAAAAAAACTAGAGAAAGTGCAAAGGTTTGCCAAAAGGGCTAGTCCCAGAGCTAAGAGGTATGTCCTACCAGGAAAGGTTAAGGGAAATCAACCTGACGACACTGGAGGACAGGAGAGATAGGAGGGACATGATAACGACTTACAAATACTGAGAGGAATTGACTAGGTTTGGGAAAAAACAGGATGTTCCAGAGACTGGACACAGCAACAAGGGGACACAGTTGGAAGCTGAAGACACAGATGAATCACAGGGATGTTAGGAAGTATTTCTTCAGCCACAGAGTAGTCAGGAAGTGGAATAATTTGAGAAGAGATGTAGTGGAGGCAGGATCCATACATAGCTTTAAGCAGAGATATGATAAAGCTCATGGTTCGCGGAGAGTGACCTAGTGGCTACTAGTGAAGAGGCGGGGCCAGGAGCTCGGACTCGACCCCTGCAACCTCAGCTAGGTGAGTACACACGCACACATGTGGTAATGCTTTATTTACAGCTAGCAAAGCCAAGGTATTTCTCCAGAATGGTCTGTAATATACCACTGTGGATAAAATACTTTGCCATTTCTTGAACACTTCTGAGTGAGTTGTTTCTAAATTCATTAATTTTATCGCACCCCAGTACATAATGGTCTACATCTGGTGGTGGTGATTTAACCTGCCAAAGATACTTGTAACCCAGCCGGAGCCGGGCGGTAGTGACATCCAAGAGTCTGCTTATTTTGTTGGATGCACCATAGACATGTGGCTCCTCCTGCATGATAGAATGATGGTAGATGGACTCCCTGAGTCTTAAGTCAAAATTCAGTTGAAGTTCTTTTCGTATTATTGTTCTCAAACTACTACCTGACAAGCCAAGATTGTAATCTGCTCCCTCTTTGAAAGCATACAGCTTAGCCAATTTATCAGTTCTTTCATGCATCTGAAGACCAATGTGAGATGGAATCCATAGCATGTGCACTCTGACTCCACTGTCCACAATCTTACCATACCTGTGTCTGGCTTCTGACACAAGCATGCCACAATTTATGCTTAATGAGTTGAGAGCATTTATGGATGACAGAGAATCAGCTACAATTAAACTATCAATCTTATATACATAGATGCATTTCAGTGCAAGGAGTATGGCAAACAGTTCTTTCTGAAGGGTAGAGGCCCAATTATTGATGCGTGCTCCAATTTCTTTAAGAGAGCCATCACTCTGTACGACAACAGCAGCACTACCAGCTGCACCAGTGGATTGGTGAACAGAACCATCAACGTAAATAATTTGCGAGAGTGTGTGCTGTGTGACTAAGTTATCAATACAGCTTAAGGCATCATGTTTGGCTTCAAGGCGAAGTTTTGGTTGTGATTTAAGAAGTAGTTTGGGGGGAAATGGAGGAATGGTAGTTTGGAATGGAGTAATATTCCATGGAGCGGAGAAGTGCCGCTGTTGCCTTACTTGACACAGATCATGTATCTGATTAATGCGGAGGTCGGTTCCAGTTTTTTCGATCCATCTGGAGGAGTGTTCACCAGTGCTGAGGAAAGTTTGGAAGGCTTCTGTGCAGGGGTTTGAATGGGCTTGCTTGAGCATATTAACCCCAATTAGGATATTTCTTTCAGTAACACGATCTCTGATGCTTGGAATATGAAGACAGCCAGGGGTTTATTGATAATCCCCCTTATGTATGCTGGGAGGCAGGTGAACAATCTTGGGCCCCTGACACTTATCCTGTTGTCTCTTTTCGTGCTAGTGGCGCCACTGCTTTTCATTGAGGGGATCTTGCATCGTCTCCCAAGTCTTTTGCTTTCATAGAGAGTGATTTTCGTGTGCAAATTTGGTACTAATCCCTCTAGGATTTTCCAAGTGTATATAATCATGTGTGTCTCCCGCCTGCGTTCTAGGGAGTACAGGTTGAGGAACTTAAAGCGTTCCCAGTAATTGAGGTGTTTTATCGAAGTTATGCGCGCCGTGAAGGTTCTTTGTACATTTCCTAGGTCAGCAATTTCACATGCCTTGAAAGGTGCTGTTAGTATGCTTACACAGAATATAGCATGACAGCAGAACTGGAGTTGTCTGACATATTTTTCGCTATGTGGGACCCTTAACAGCCTCTTGGGGTGTAAGGAAACTTTCCCATACCTTTCTGTGCCAGGGAATCGAACCCGGGAAGCGGTGGAGTGCTGGTTGGGGGTGGGGGTCGGGGAGGAGTGGGAGGAGTTTGTTTATAAACAGAGGTGACGTCACGACTCGCCCGTACGTTGGTGCCATGCGATCGTAGCTGTACAGTGGTGCCACGTTTTTAATATCGCAGTGCAAGGTCGCCTGAGGCATTTGAGCCAATAGCCCGCATGTTTGGGTTGGATGGGGGTGTGGGGGAGGGGGTGGGGCAATCGTGCCGGTGGAGGTGAATACGGTGGGAATTGGTGAAGGTCTTAAGGGGGGTTAGTACTGGTAGGGCAGAAGGGTATCGTGAAGGTTAGCATAGCAGGTAGATTCAGCAGATATTGCCTTGTTGTTGATAATTTATACTGACACACTTCGGTGTATAAAAGACAGACTATTCTAACTGACTGGCTGGCTGAGTGTGCGTCCGCATGTATGTCTATCTGGTTAACTTTCTGGATAACTAACTTGGCGATTGTCTGTCAGAGTGACTTGTATTTGTATTGAGTGGATGTTAAGATACTAGAATGACAGTTTCCGTGGAGAGCGATGTTCCTGTCGTGAGTATTTCGTATTCTCCAAAGAATTTTCGTGTCACTGTTGCAGCATGAGTGGATAAATGGATGAAATGCAGGCAACAAGACTACGCAGAGTTACTATTTAGATAAGCCTGGCTCCCCCACGCTTCTTCCTGCACAGAGGGATGCTCAACAAGAAAGATAGGCCTAGTGAGACAGATTGACAAATCTTGCGAGTCTGTATACTTGATGCAACATCTCCAACTGTTTATAGATTTATTTATGTCGTGTCTTAAACGTGAAAAAGCAGCAGATCCAGGTGGGAAGGACATGGCGGCTTCATACACTATTGATTCTTGGATTGTTCTTGATTGTATTCAGGTGAGATTTTCATAAGGGTCATTGTTTAGAGCTCTGGGCGAGTAACAATTTTCCACTATGAAAATAAACTAAAGAAAAACTGAAATAATACGAAAAATCAGGATTATATAAAAGTATAAGTACAAGTTTATTTTACAATTAACATATAAAAATTAATAAAAGAAAAAAAGACCAAGCAGCAGAAATAATTAAACAAGAGAGAAAAATCCAGCAAGTCCCACGTTGATACTGCGTAATAAAAAAAAAATTTAATAACTTTGTCAACAGTAAGTGGAGAATCCTAGTGTACAGACGCAATGGTCCTGTAACTGATGAAAGTTGTCTCTTAGGCGGTGGATACATCCCAGCTGACTTGCAGGTGTAGAGTACGGCTGGTCTAACAACCTCGTACATACGTATACTCTAACAGTAGCCAGTGTGTAGCTGTTATGTACTGTGATTCACGTATGTAATATGAGCGTAGTAAACTGATTTGGCCACGTCCGGAGGTGAATATTTAAGTGACGGCTGCTTCAACGAGTCTTCAAAACGGTCTCCATTCTCTCTCTCTCTCATTCATACAATAATATATATATATATATATATATATATATATATATATATATATATATATATATATATATATAGGTAAATTTGGGGTGCCAGGGGTAAATGTAAATGGGGAGCCTTTAATTGAGCTATGTGTAGAAAGAAATTTGGTAATAAGTAATACATATTTTATGAAAAAGAGGATAAATAAATATACAAGGTATGATGTAGCACGTAATGAAAGTAGTTTATTAGATTATGTATTGGTGGATAAAAGGTTGATGGGTAGGCTCCAGGATGTACATGTTTATAGAGGGGCAACTGATATATCGGATCATTATTTAGTTGTAGCTACAGTTAGAGTAAGAGGTAGATGGGAAAAGAGGAAGGTGGCAACAACAAGTAAGAGGGAGGTGAAAGTGTATAAACTAAGGGAGGAGGAAGTTCGGGTGAGATATAAGCGACTATTGGCAGAAAGGTGGGCTAGTGCAAAGATGAGTAGTGGGGGGTTGAAGAGGGTTGGAATAGTTTTAAAAATGCAGTATTAGAATGTGGGGCAGAAGTTTGTGGTTATAGGAGGGTGGGGGCAGGAGGAAAGAGGAGTGATTGGTGGAATGATGAAGTAAAGGGTGTGATAAAAGAGAAAAAGGTAGCTTATGAGAGGTTTTTACAAAGCAGAAGTGTTATAAGAAGAGCAGAGTATATGGAGAGTAAAAGAAAGGTAAAGAGAGTGGTGAGAGAGTGCAAAAGGAGAGCAGATGATAGAGTGGGAGAGGCACTGTCAAGAAATTTTAATGAAAATAAGAAAAAATTTTGGAGTGAGTTAAACAAGTTAAGAAAGCCTAGGGAAAATATGGATTTGTCAGTTAAAAACAGAGTAGGGGAGTTAGTAGATGGGGAGATGGAGGTATTGGGAAGATGGCGAGAATATTTGAGGAACTTTTAAATGTTAAGGAAGAAACAGAGGCAGTAATTTCATGCACTGGTCAGGGAGGGTATACCATCTTTTAGGAGTGAAGAAGAGCAGAATGTAAGTGTGGGGGAGGTACGTGAGGCATTACGTAAAATGAAAGGGGGTAAAGCAGCTGGAACTGATGGATCATGACAGAAATGTTAAAAGCAGGGGGGGATATAGTGTTGGAGTGGTTGGTACTTTTGTTTAATAAATGTATGAAAGAGGGGAAGGTACCTAGGGATTGGCAGAGAGCATGTATAGTCCCTTTATATAAAGGGAAAGGGGACAAAAGAGATTTGTAAAAATTATAGAGGAATAAGCTTACTGAGTATACCAGGAAAAGTGTACGGTAGGGTTATAATTGAAAGAATTAGAGGTAAGACAGAATGTAGGATTGCGGATGAGCAAGGAGGTTTTAGAGTGGGTAGGGGATGTGTAGATCAGGTGTTTACATTGAAGCATATATGTGAACAGTATTTAGATAAAGATAGGGAAGTTTTTATTGCATTTATGGATTTAGAAAAGGCATATGATAGAGTGGATAGAGGAGCAATGTGGCAGATGTTGCAAGTATATGGAATAGGTGGTAAGTTATTAAATGCTGTAAAGAGTTTTTATGAGGATAGTGAGGCTCAGGTTAGGGTGTGTAGAAGAGAGGGAGACTATTTCCCCGGTAAAAGTAGGTCTTAGACAGGGATGTGTAATGTCACCATGGTTGTTTAATATATTTATAGATGGGGTTGTAAAGGAAGTAAATGCTAGGGTGTTTGGGAGAGGGGTGGGATTAAATTATGGGGAATCAAATTCAAATGGGAATTGACACAGTTACTTTTTGCTGATGATACTGTGCTTATGGAGATTCTAAAGAAAAATTGCAAAGGTTAGTGGATGAGTTTGGGAATGTGTGTAAAGGTAGAAAGTTGAAAGTGAACATAGAAAAGAGTAAGGTGATGAGGGTGTCAAATGATTTAGATAAAGAAAAATTGGATATCAAATTGGGGAGGAGGAGTATGGAAGAAGTGAATGTTTTCAGATACTTGGGAGTTGATGTGTCGGCAGATGGATTTATGAAGGATGAGGTTAATCATAGAATTGATGAGGGAAAAAAGGTGAGTGGTGCGTTGAGGTATATGTGGAGGCAAAAAACGTTATCTATGGAGGCAAAGAAGGGAATGTATGAAAGTATAGTAGTACCAACACTCTTATATGGGTGTGAAGCTTGGGTGGTAAATGCAGCAGCGAGGAGACGGTTGGAGGCAGCGGAGATGTCCTGTTTAAGGGCAATGTGTGGTGTAAATATTATGCAGAAAATTCGGAGTGTGGAAATTAGGAGAAGGTGTGGAGTTAATAAAAGTATTAGTCAGAGGGCAGAAGAGGGGTTGTTGAGGTGGTTTTGGTCATTTAGAGAGAATGGATCACAGTAGAATGACATGGAAAGCATATAAATCTATAGGGGAAGGAAGGCGGGGTAGGGGTCGTCCTCGAAAGGGTTGGGAGAGGGGGGGTAAAGGAGGTTTTGTGGGTAAGGGGCTTGGACTTCCAGCAAGCGTGCGTGAGCGTGTTAGATAGGAGTGAATGGAGACGAATGGTACTTGGGACCTGACGATCTGTTGGAGTGTGAGCAGGGTAATATTTAGTGAAGGGATTCAGGGAAACCGGTTATTTCATATAGTCGGACTTGAGTCCTGGAAATGGGAAGTACAATGCCTGCACTTTAAAGGAGGGGTTTGGGATATTGGCAGTTTGGAGGGATATGTTGTGTATCTTTATATGTTTATGCTTCTAGACTGTTGTATTCTGAGCACCTCTGCAAAAACAGTGATAATGTGCGAGTGTGGTGAAAGTGTTGAATGATGATGAAAGTATTTTTCTTTTTGGGGATTTTCTTTCTTTTTTTGGGGCACCCTGCCTCGGTGGGAGACGGCCCGACTTGTTGAAAAAAAAAAAAAAAAAAAAAAAAAAATATATATATATATATATATATATAATATATATATATATATATATATATATATATTTTATATAAAATATATAGCAATAACTCATTTAAAAAAAAGTTGTTTCTAAAATTTTCTCTTTTACGTTTAAAGATATATATTTTTAATTAATGTTAATGTAAAAATTTATAATTTTGCATCAAAAGAATCTTAGAAAACTTGCCTAACCTTATTATAACAAGAACAATTTATTTTAGCCTAACCCAACTAAATATATTTTAGATTTGTTTACAATAATTTAATACTAAACAGACAGAGTGAAATATATTTTTTTCGTTAGGTTCAGAATGATTTTGGAGAAATTATTGCATACACAAATTTTAGCTTGTCCTATATGGCAAGATGAGCGTTGCTATTTAAGCCAAGATCGCAAGTTCTGCCTATTCGGCACGACATATATATATATATATTATATATATATATATATATATATATATATATATATATATATATATATATATATATATATATATATATATAATACACGCACACATAAGCATACACTTGTTTATCATATTGTTTTCAAGGGCTCACTGTCAAGTCGTAAAACTCAAGATGGTGCATTATGTCAGACCCTGGCCCAGTTACCTGCGCAGTGTGTGTGTGTGTGTGTGTGTGTGTGTGTGTGTGTGTGTGTGTGTGTACTCACCTAATTGTGGTTGCAGGGGTCGAGACTCAGCTCCTGACCCCGCCTCTTCACTGATCGCTACTAGGTCCTCTCCCTCTCTGCTTCCTGAGCTTTGTTATACCTCTTCTTAAACCTATGTATGGTTCCTGCCTCCACTACTTCACTTGCTAGGCTATTCCATTTCCTGACGACTCTATGACTGAAGAAATACTTCCTAACGTCCCTGTGACTCGTCTGAGTCTTCAGCTTCCAGTTGTGACCTTGTTTCTGTGTCCACTCTCTGGAACATCCTATCTCTGTCCACCTTGTTTATTCCCCGCAGTATCTTGTATGTCGTTATCATGTCTCCCCTGACCCTCCTGTCCTCCAGTGTCGTCAGTCGTCAGTGTGTGTGTGTGTGTGTGTGTGTGTGTGTGTGTGTGTGTGTGTGTGTGTGTGTGTGTACTCACCTAATTATGGTTGCAGGGGTTGAGACTCGGCTACTGGCCCCGCCTCTTCACTGAGTGCTGTGTGTGTGTGAAAAATAACAGAAGAGAAAAGGCTAAATACTTTGAAGTGGATGGACATGTACGTCATTTACGTAGATATGAGGAGCCTGGGACCCAACAGTGACCCATGTAGGACACCACTTGTCACTCGTACCCATTCTGATTCTCTCCATTTATACCAAGTCACTTACATACCTGTCTGCCTCCTCCCCCTACCATCTCTCTCTATCTCTCTCTATCTCTCTCTCTCTCTCTCTCTCTCTCTCTCTCTCTCTCTCTCTCTCTCTCTCCTCTCTCTCTCTCTCTCTCTCTCTCTCTGGAAATATTCATTACGATGTAACGGCCACACTACATTTCTGTCATATTTAGTTACAACAGTTAATTAAACTTGCAGTGTGCTGGTCCTTCTTCTTCTTCTTCTTCTTTGGTTCCCACGTTGTGGGAACCAAAGTTAGCCGTGTTTTTCCCTATCATATTTCATCACACGCGATGGACCGCTTACCGCTTACTAGTGGTAATGAAATCTGCGAGCTGGAGCCAAGTGACTTCAGTAGTGCAGAGTGAGAGGAGTGAAGGGAAGGGGTGTATTTAAAAGCGGGTGTAGTCGTAAGTGCTACACGAGTACATGTGTGTATATCAGTGCGTAGTGAGCTGCGTGAGTACATGCGTGGCTAGACTGATAAATGGAGGACTGAGGGAGGAGGCGGGTGGGGAATGGGACCATGTGGTGTGGAAGTTTGTGGGAGGTGGAGGGAACACGAGGTGTTGGGGGCACATGTGTGGGGGGACTTGATTTGAAGGGTTGTGCAAGGAGGGGTGACATATTGTAGGGAGACATGGGTGATATGGGTAGAGATGTGTGGGAGGTATGCTTCATGGTGGGGGATGCTAGGTGGTTGGGAAGTGACGGGTGGTGGGGAAGGGAGACAGGTGGTGGGGGAGGGAGTCGGGTGGTGGGGGAGGGAGACGGGTGGTGGGGAGGGAGACGGGTGGTGTGGCGGGTGGGGGGGAGGGGGACGGGTGGGGGGGAGAGAGAGAGGGAGACGGGTGGTGGGGGAGAGACGGGTTGTGGGGGTGGGAGACGAGTGGTGGGGGAGGGAGACGGGTTGTGGGGGAGGGAGACGGGTGGTGGGGGAGAGAGAGAGAGACGGGTTGTGGGGGAGGGAGACGGGTGGTGGGGAGAGAGAGACGGGTTGTGGGGTGGGAGACGGGTGGTGGGGGAGGGAGACAGGTGGTGGGCGGGAGGCAGGTGGTGGGGGAGAGAGAGAGAGACGGGTTGTGGGGGTGGGAGACGGGTGGTGGTAGGGAAGAATAAGATACAATGTTACAGACTTAAGTATGTTTTATTCTTGTTAAATTCAATTGCGCGTTTTTATAAACTGCTGCCTGTAACTCGTCCAGTGTTTGCAGTAAACACCTGCATGATAGCACTACGTATACACATCTTTACATTTAAAATTTTGCCAATGAAGTGGTTAGTTTATTGTGCACCCTATATTTGTCTTGTGGACGGCACCCCATACCTATCCTGCAGACTATAGCTGCTAGTTGTGCACCCCATCTCTCCTGTGGACGGTAGCAGCTAGTTTATTGTGTACCACGTATATATATATATATATATATAATATATATATATATATATATATATATATATATATATATATATATATATATATATATTGTCACATGCAAATTTTCAATACAGTCTTGATAAAAAGCGAACATTTAACATGGGTGTCCTCCATCTTCTACCTGACTCTCCGCTTCCTCTTCCTTTTTCCTGCTTCCTCTCTCTCCTTTCTCTTGCCTTTGTGTGTAGAGCACTGTGGGATGAAGAGTAAGTGTGCTGTAATCATTAATGGTTGTGGAAGTTGATTCTTTGCTCCTGACTCCGTTTGTCTGAAGTAACTGGTGTTGTGGGGTATAGAGGTGATGTGAGTGTGGCGGCAGATGTTAGTCATGTCCAACCACTACCACATTCGTATCTATGCTAGTAGACACCACCGTCTACCGCAGCTCACGACAGTAATTGGCTCTTGTAGCTCCCTAATCATAGGACCAACGGCACCATTGAACAGGTCATCATAATATAAATACCGTGTCAAGTGGTATTTTTCTAATTCGGTAATGAGTGAAATACTGAAATCCCAGTATGTTTAGTGAGCCACTAATCAGTCTGAGGATCGACAATTCAAATGATTTCTTCATGAATGAGCCTCAAAACTCTATCAACGTATGCCAGATATCCGACATTACACTAACTCCGATAGACTTCGAAAAAGTCATTGACAACAATGCCCATGCACTCAGCCCCAGCCCCAGACTCGTGGAACTGTGTTCATTAAGAACTGCAGGAAACCCCTCTCACTTGCCCTAAGTAGACTATGGAGGAGCTTAGGCATGGGTGAAATTCCAGAGTCGCTTAAACAACCGATATAGCCCGACTCCATAAAGGTGGCAGCGAAGCATTAGCTAAGAACTATAGACTGTTACAAAAAACGCGATTCTAAAAGCTTAGAGATCTCCAGTGAATACTAGAAAGGACTGCCCTTCTAGCATCCAGCCTGTTACTGGGTTTTCGTAACAAGTAGTCAGTATCCTTGTTCAATTATCCATTAGAATTCAGTATGATTCAATAGTGTTTCAGGATTACAACTGGTAGGCTACTAACTAGAGAAATTAAAATTTAATAAATTTATTAAGTCTAGAGGTATATTATCAAATTAAATTAAATTAATTACAGTAATCAAAATAATATCACATCTCTCGAGTACAATATTATTGTGCTGAAAGCACATATCACATTTATAATTCTTAAGTACCGTCTGGTACATTAACATTTAATAAGATATTACAAATATGTACAAGTAAGTATGTATGTGTGTAAGTTTGTAGATGAATGGTTCAGAGAACCGACATGTTGATAAATTAGACACATGTGCAACTCTTGGGTATCTTTATTGAGGAAACGTTTCGCCACACAGTGGCTTCATCAGTCCATACAAAGGAGAATCTTGAAGAACAGGAGGAGAATGAGGTAATCAGTCCCTCAACCTTGAGTCGATGTGGTCAGTCCATCAATCTTGAATAGAATACGGCATACGTGCTGAGAAGGAGCTTATAAACCGTTGGCAGGAGAGGTGCAGCAGTCATAGGTCGTGTAACATTTGTTCAATGTTGAAGTAGGTCGTGCCCAAGAATTAGGCAAGCGAAGAAGAGAACATGTCGGTTCTCTGAACCATTCATCTACAAACCTGTCAGACACGGCAACTTCTTGGGATCTTAATACTTGGGAATTCTTCGCTTGCCTAATTCTTGGGCACGACCTACTTCAACATTGAACAAATGTTACACGACCTATGACTGCTGCACCTCTCCTGCCAACGGTTTATAAGCTCCTTCTCAGCACGTATGCCGTATTCTATTCAAGATTGATGGACTGACCACATCGACTCAAGGTTGAGGGACTGATTACCTCATTCTCCTCCTGTTCAAGATTCTCCTTTGTATGGACTGATGAAGCCACTGTGTGGCGAAACGTTTCCTCAATAAAGATACCCAAGAGTTGCACATGTGTCTAATTTATCAATGTGTGTAAGTGCTCTAAGTAGTTCGCTATGTCTCACGACTCAACTAGACTTAAACAAGTGACTGACAAAGTCCTCAAATAAACTAACTTCTTGACCGACTGGCAGTCAGAACAGTCTGCTTGAACAATAAAAAGAATGCTAAGCCCAATAGCAATACAACAAGCAACTGCGACACAATCAGGAACAAGGAGATAATATAACGACACTAAGTAGGGACCATCAGCAGATCCTCCACAAAAGTTACAAAACTCCCATAATACTGAATCAAAGTTCAGCATAAGAAAATCCCAGACTGTGATAATACACAGATACCAGTACAAATTAAGTCAGAAGCTATAGCTCAGGACCTGAGATGCTCAGAGTGTCTATGAGACACACAACCTCAGTACAAAGTCGAAAATCACTAAGTCTATACAAGGTTCTGTGAACAGAGTTCTACAGAACTAACAAGAATAATGAGACAGACAATCTGTCCAACCACCAAGCAAGTCTAGAGCAGACTGAATACTTTAGGCTAGGTGAGGACACCCCCCCCCCCCTCGATCACGTGATAGCTCCGTGGACAGCTGTCGCCCAGCAACAACGAGAAGCCGGCAGTCTAACGAGCAAGGAGCGATAATTACAGTAGTTAGACAATCAAGACTTGAACTGAGCACATAATATGTTACATCCTACCTAACAAAGGAAGCTATGTCAAATAACAATATAAAGCAATACATTTACGATTTAGCTATTATCGCAAATATAAGCTAAATAAAATTAAATGAAAAGGTAATAATTATATATATACATAATAATCATTGCAACCCATTCAGGGGTTGCAACATAGACCAATAGCTCTAACGTTCCACATCATAAAAATCTTTGAAAGAGTGCTAAGAAGCACGATTGCAAACCACCTGGATTCCCAAAAAACTGCACAATCCAGGGCAACATGGGTTCAGGGCAGGTCGCTCCTGCCTCTCTTAACTATTGGATCACTATATGGCCTTGGATGCACTTGAAGAATAACAGAATGCAGACGTAATATACACAGACTTTGCAAAAGCGTTTGACAAGTGCGATCATGGCGTAATAGTGCACAAAATTCGTGCTAAAGGAATAACTGGCAAAGTAGGGAGATGGATCTTCAACTTCCTAACCAATCGAACACAAAGAGTCGTGGTCAACAGAGTTAAATCGGAGGCTGCCATAGTGAAGAGCTCTGCTCCACAAGACACAGTACTTGCCCCCATCCTGTTCCTCATCCTCATGTCAGACATAGATATCCTTTGCAGACGATACTAGGATCTGCAAGAGACTGTCATCTATTGAGGACACGGATATAAACCAAGTTTTCCAATGGGCAACGGAAAACAATATGATGTTCAATGAGGACAAATTCCAACTACTCCGTTATGGAAAACTGGAGGAGATAATAACTAGAACAGAGTATATAAATAACAAAAAAAGGCACAATACCGTGACTGGAACGATACACAAATAACCCGCACATAAAAGAGAGAAGCTTACGACGACGTTTCGGTCCGACTTGGACCATTGACAAAGTCACACTAACCAGAAGTGGAGCAGGACGGCTATATATAGGCAGGAAGAGGTGGTGGTAGTAGTAGTAGTAGTAGTACAAGAATGGTATATAATACCGACAAGATGAAATTAAGACACATGCGCAACACCCCCGAAACGTCGTCGTAAGCTTCTCTTTTATGTGAGGGTTATTTGTGTATAGAACAGAGTATACTATAAACTCTGGCCATACGATAGAGCGGAAAAATAATGTAAGGGACCTGGCAGTAGTAATGTCTGAGGACCTCACTTTCAAGGATCACAACAGTGCCACGATCGCAAGTGCAAAGACAATGATAGGATGGATAATGAGAACGTTCAAAACGAGAGATGCCAAGCCAATGATGATCCTTTTCAAATCACTTGTTCTCTCTAGGCTGGAATACTGCTGTACATTAACATCTCCGTTCAAAGCAGGTGAAATTGCAGATCTAGAGAGTGTACAGAGAACCTTTACTGCACGTATAAGTTCTATCAAGCACCTGAACTACTGGGAACGCTTGGAAGCACTTGACTTGTATTCGTTGGAACGCAGGAGAGAGAGATATATCATAATCTAAACTTGGAAAATCTTAGAAGGAATGGTTCCGAATCTGCACACAGAAATCACTCCCTACGAAAGTGAAAGACTGGGCAGGCGATGCAAAATACCCCGAATTAAAAGTAGGGGCGCCATTGGTACACTAAGAGAAAACACCATAAGTGTCTGGGGCCCAAGACTGTTCAAGAGCCTCCCACCAAGCATAAGGGGAATTGCTTGTAGGCCCCTGGCTGCCTTCAAGAGGGAGCTGGACAGATACCTAAAGTCAGTGACGGATCAGCCGGGCTGTGGTTCGTACGCTGGACTACGTGCGGCCAGCAGTAACAGCCTCGTTGATCAGGCCCTGATCCACCGGGAGGCCTGGTCATGGGCCGGGCCGGGCCGCGGGGGCGTTGATCCCCGGAATAATCTCCAGGTAGACTCCAGGTAACAACTGGTGTGCCTCATAGTGAGTTACCCGAGTCCATAGAGGTTCCTGGAACGTCCGGTACGAAGGGGGAATTGGTCGAAGGGTTAATTATCTGGGTTCTGTGGCAAAAGCTGAATATTTGTGTAGTCAGAACGTGATGAATCACAAGCAGGCGAGGCATCTTCAGTCACGCTCCCATCCTCCACTTCACAACGTCTATACAATTGTTAAAAGAATTAGAAGTTTTCCTGTCACTAATGCGCCATCGTGGCTCAGGGGTATTTTGTGAAAACTCGTACTTTCAGATTTGCGTTCGAGCCCACATGGTGGAACTTTTACACATCACTATATATATCTTGTTGCTGTCACGTCTGCATCAGTTGTTTTGGTAGTGTGACGTTGCAAGGAAAATTTGTTATGGTGATGGTGAAATAATGCGGGAGTCACCATGACGTGTGAATCAGGTAGTGAGTTGACACAAGGTATCAGTAGAATATGTGGAGGTGACGTCTTGACAATGAGTGCGTACCTAGCAAATAGCAGACGAGCAGCAGTCAGGTAGGCAGAGAACAGCTGGACAACAGGTGGGTAACAGGCACAGAGACTGGCATCAGATGTTAAACGGACACCATGAAAACACTAAGCTGTTAGGTTCCATCTTTTCCTAAATCAAAACTTTTCCTGATGTCTCAACGTTCCTGGATCGCAAAGACCCGAGTCCCTTTTTTGACCTCTCAACGTTCCAGGGTGCAAAGACCTGATTTCCTTTTCTGGTCTTTCAGCGTTCCAGGATGCAGAGAGCTGAGTTTTTTCAGGCCTCAGCATTCCAGGATACAAAGAACCTAATTCCTTTTGTCGTCCCTTAATGTTCCAGGATGAACACAATGGAATTCCTTTTCTGTCCTTTCATCAGTAGTGACGAGGCGATACCCATTTTTTTGCTGATAGCAGTAGTCAATTTTAGGCCAGTACCGATGCCCTCAGATACCGATTCTGATGCTTAAGCACAACCCCAGAGATATGCCGCAAATAGCGGCATTCTCTGAGGTTGGTCCTTAGTACAAAGCTTTTAAAAGTTTACGTAATGAATCTTGAGTCACGAAAAATAGCAATAGTAGCATCCATGGCATCAGTGTTTAGCGATTTATTCTCACTCTTCCTAGCTTCTCTCACCATTCCAGGCTTCTCACTGTTCCAGATTTGTATCACTACAGACGTACGTCTCTTGCTGTACCAGGCGTCTATCATTGTTCCAGACTTACTAGTGAACCAAACTTTTCTCGTTCTTCCAAGCTTCTATCACTGTTCCAGGCTTCTTTCACTTCCAGACTTCTCTCGCTTCCAGACTTCTCTCGCTTTTCTCAGCACTTGGCAGCCCAAAATTACCCATACAGGTTAGCGTTTTTTAATATTAATGAATAATAAAAATAGGTTTCAGAGAGATGTAGTAATATAGCTATAAAGCGGGGGAAGGGAGAAATTGAATGAGGGGGGGGACAGTGAAAGATGGGAGGGGGTGAGGGAAGGGATAAAAGTGTGAGAAGGGGGGAAAGGAAGGATAAAGGGGGAAGGGAGGCAGAAAGGTTGGGGAATTGGGAGGGGAGGGTAGGGGGTGATAATAGAATCATCATCAGATGGTTTGATTACGTAAACCTGTGTATGACTTCATATGTAAAAGTAGGTACAGCTTGTGTGCGTGTGTGCGCGC
>NC_069400.1:113734056-113749056 GCF_026875155.1 Cherax quadricarinatus | reverse complement strand
ATTAAACAACCATGGGTGACAATTACACATCCCTGTCTAAGATCCTACTTTTACCGGAATAGTCTCCCCTCTCTTCTACACACCCTAACCTGAGCCTCACTATCCTCAATAAAAACTCTTTACAGCATTTAATAACTTACCACCTATTTCCATATACTTGCAACATCTGCCACATTTGTCCTCTATCCACTCTATCATATGTCCTTTTCTAAATCCATAAATGCAACAAAAACTTCCTCCCTATCTTTATCTCTAAATAACTGTTCACATATAATGCTTCAATGTAACACCTGATCTTACACATCCCCCCTACCCACTCTGAAACCCTCCTTCTCATCCCAATCCTACATTCTGTCTTACCTCTAATTCTTTCAATTATAACCCTAAACCGTACACTTTCCTGGTATACTCAGTATGCTTATTCCTCTATAAATTTTTACAGTCTCTTTTGTCCCCTTTCCTTATATAAAGGGACTATGCATGCTCTCACGCCAATTCCCCTAGTACCTTTCCCCTCTTTCTACATTTATTAAACAAAAGTACCAACCACGACCAACAACTATATCCCCCCCTGCTTTTAACATTTCTGTCATGATCCCATCAGTTCAGCTGCTTTACCCCTTTCATTTACGATAATGCCTCACGTAACCTCCCTCCCCCTCACTTACATTCTGCTCTTCCTTCACTCCGTAAAAGATGGTATAACCTCCCTGAACAGTGCATAATTACTGCCGACTGTTATCTTCCTTAACATTTAAAAGTCCTCAAAATATTCTCGCCATCTATCTCCCAATACCTCCACTCTCCCCATCTACTAAACTCCCCTACTCTGTTTTAAACTGACAAATCCATATTTTCCCTAGGGCTTCTTAACTTGTTTAACTCACTTTCCAAAATTTTTTTTCTTATTTTCATTAAAATTTCTTGACATGTTGGCCTCTCCCACTCTATCATCTGTCTGCTCTCCTTTTGCACTCTCGTCGCCACTCTCTTTACCTTTCTTTTACTCTCCATAACTCTGTTCTTCTTATAACACTTCTGCTTTGAAAATACCTCTCATAATAAGCTATACCTTTTTCATCTTTATCACAACCCTTTACTTCATCATCCCACCAACACTCCTCTTCTTTCCTCCTGCCCCCCACCCTCCTATAACCACAAATTCTGCCCCACATTCTAATACTGCAATTTTTAAAACTATTAACCCTCTTCAACCCCCCCACTACTCATCTTTGGCACTAGCCCACCTTTCTGCCAATAGACGGCTTATTATCTCACCCGAACTCCTCCTTCCCCTTAGTTTTATACACTTTTCAACCTCCTCCCGCTTACTGTTGTTGCCACCGTTCCACTTTTCCCATCTACCTCTACTCTAACTGTAGCTACAACAAATAATGAATCCGATATATCAGTTGCCCCTACTATAAACATGTACATCCTGGAGCCTACCCATCAACCTTTTATCCACAAACATAATCTAATAAACTACTTTCCATATTCATTACGTGCTACATCATACCTTTGTATATTTATTTATCATCCTCTTTTTCCTAAAAAATGTATTACTTATTACCAAATTTCTTCTACACATAGCTCAATTAAGCTCCCATTAACATTTAACCCCCTGGCAACCACGCGCCAAATTAAACGCTACTCCTCCCTCCATAAACATTTTACCCACTTAGCATTGAAATCCCCAACCACCATTACTGGTCACACTTGATTCAAAAACTCCCCACGCATTCACTTCAACATTTCCCAAAATCTCTCTCTCACCTCTACACATCTCCTCTTCTCCAGGTTCATATACGCTTATTTATAACCCACTTTTCAATCCAATCATTATTTACTCCACATATCTTTGAATTAATTTACATTTTATAGTCCCTCTTGTTTCCTGCCATAGCTTATCCTTCAACGATTATTGCTACTCCTTCTTTAGCTCTAACTCTATTTGAAACCCCTGACCTAATCCCATTTATTCCTCTCCACTGAAACTCTCCCACCCCCTTCAGCTTTGTTGCACTTAAAGCCAGGACATCCAGCTTCTTCTCATTCATAAACATCCACAAATATCTCTTTCTTATCATCTGCACAACATCCCACGCACATTCAGACTTCCCACTTTGACAATTTTCTTCTTCTATTCTTTTTAGTAATGCTTTACAGGAAAGGGGTCACTAGCCCATTGCTCCGGCCTTTTAGTGACTTTTTCACACGCATGGCTTACGGAGGTGGGGGAAAGAATTCTTATTCACTTCTCCCCCATGGATATAAAAGGATAATTAATAAGACCAAGAACTATTAAGATAAAATCAAAGAAAAACTCAGATGAGTGTGTATAAATAAATGTGTACACATGTAGTGTAGTGTGGCCTAAGTTTAAGTAGAAGTACAAGACATGCCTGTAATCTTGCATATTTATGAGACAGACAAAAAGACATCAGCAATCCTATACCATCATTAAAACCAATCACAGGCTTTCATTTTTACACTCACTTTTGGGCAGGACGGTAGTACCTCCCAGGGTGGTTGCTGTCTACCAACCTACTACCTATATATATATATATATATAATATATATATATATATATATATATATTAATATATATATATATATATAAATATATATATATATATATATATATATATATATATATAATATATATATATATATATATATATTATATATATATATATTATATATTATATATATATATATATATATTATATATATATAATATATATATATATATATATATATATATATATATATATATATATATATATTATATATATATACACACACACAATCTTAATATAATTTCGCTGTCGTAACTTAACTTGGCTGCAATAATATAACTCGGTGTTATACAACTTTCAGTGGAATAACTTCCACTAATTATATAACTTTTCGTCGTAATATAATATCGCTGGAATTTTTTTTTTTTAATATCATAACTCGGTAGTGGCAAAGTTCGCTGTAACGATGTTAAGAATTTTCGTCTGTACGCAAGACGTAAGTTTAGTTACATTTTATATTTGCCACTGATTAGCTCAGTTGTCATAACAATTTTGTTATTGTGTTGTGGTCACCTCTGGGGGGGGAGGGGTGAGTTGATGTTAGTGGGACGGGGGTGAGGGCTTCTCTTATTGGGGGAGGGGTGGTGAGGGTTGTGGGGTGATGTTATGGGAGACGAGTGGTGGGTGTGGTGTTATGAAATTGGGTGGTGGGATGTGCTGGTGTTAGGGGGTGTGGTGGGGGTGGCGTGTTGTGGAGGGAGGGAGGGGCAGGATGCCTCTTGCAGGGGTGATGTCATGAAGCTTACATCATGGGTGACATAAGCTGCCCCTTCCCTTCCCCCCCCCCCCACCCCAACGGCCATGTGCCCTTACCCAACACTCCAGCAACCTCCTCTCCTCCTCCTCCATCCTGCCTCCTTACCACCTCCTCCCTCCTCCAACCCTTTCCCAAGCCGATATAACCGGCATACGTGTTTAGTTCCCACCTCATACCTTTCTCCCCCCCCCCTTCCTTCCCCTTCACTCCTTCCCCTCTTAACCTTCATCCCTTCTCTCTTAACCTTCAATCCCTTTTCCCCTTCTTAACCTTCAACCCTTCCTCTCTTAACCTTCAACCCTTCCCTCCTAACCTTCACCCTTCCCCCTCTTAACTTTCAGCCCTTCCCCTCTTAACCTCCAAACCTTCCCCTCTTAAACTTCACCCCTTTCCCTCTTCCTCATCGCCCTGTTTCACCCTTTTCTCTTCCTTCCCCACTTCCCGCCCCCTTCCCTCCCTCCTTTATCCTACATACCATCATCGCCGTAGTGAAGTCTCCCAGCTCAGTCTGATAGATTTCAACGCACACTGTGTACTGTATGTAACCCATCCTGTGTGATGGAAAATGACAGGGAAACGGCAGCAGATTACTGATTTATCAAGTCTACTAAGGAAGAAAGACAAGGTGACCCAGAGAAGAAAACTCATTCGCCGTCACTTGCGCCATAGCTGTCTTTCCAGAAAGGCACAGAGCTCGTGGTACAGTGATGACACCTGGAGGTATAATGCAGGTACTGTACTTCCTACGTCCTGTTAAATGGGTGGACCGGTAAGCCAGCGGAAGGCCTCGGTCAGAAGAACAAAAGCTCCAGTGGCGGGTCATCATATGATTAAGACCCGTGTCAGGAAACACTTGTACTGTTTCCCGACAAACCTAACCTAACCTCCTACATCCTGAACTCAGGTTCGTCTGACCGGTATCCTGGTTCCCTCCGTGGATATTTCCTCGCTCGCACTCCAACAGCGCACACGGTTTTAAACGCAACTCTCCTACACCCTGAACTAATACTTTCATATATATGCATGCTGATTGTTCAAGCTCATACCCATTCTGGTTTAGTTCTTTTTTTGTGAATATAACGATAAGGCTTTTACCTGGCAGTTCTTCCTTCACACCCTCCTTCCAGCCTGTCCAGGGACCGCGTCCTTTACGTCACATTCCCTCCTCTGAGTTATACAATTTCTAGGGCAGCAGTAAGCAATAATTTAATAAATTTTCTCGACTCTTCTTCCCCTCTTTTAATTATATCATCATAGTGTTCTGGGCACCTCTGCAAAAACAGTAATTGTGTGCGAGTGAGGTGAAAGTGTTGAATGATGAAAGTATTTTCTTTTTGGGGATTTTCATTTGGGTCACCCTGCCACGGTGGGAGGCGGCCGACTTGTTGATATATATATATATATATATATATATATATATAATATATATATATATATATATATATATATATATATATATTTATATATATATATATATATATATATATATATATATATATATTATATATTATATATATATATATATATATATATATATATATATATATATATATATATTTATATATATATAATATATATTTTATTATCACACTGGCCGATTCCCACCAAGGTAGGGTGGCCCAAAAAAGAAAAACTTTCACCATCATTCACTCCATCACTGTCTTGCCAGAAGGGTGCTTTACACTGCAGTTTTTAAACTGCAGCATTTACACCCCTCCTTCAGAGTGCAGGCACTGTACTTCCCATCTCCAGGACTCAAGTCCGGCCTGCCGGTTTCCCTGAACCCCTTCATAAATGTTACTTTGCTCACACTCCAACAGCACGTCAAGTATTAAAAACCATTTGTCTCCATTCACTCCTATCAAACACGCTCACGCATGCCTGCTGTCGTGCCGAATATGTAAAATTGGTCAATTAGCAAGAACTCATTGAAAATTAAGTACTTTCTAAAATTTTCTCTTATACGCTTAAACATATTTTTTTTCATTAATGTTAATGTAAAAATTTTTAATTTTGCACCAAAAGAATCTTAGAAAACTTACCTAACCTTATTATAACAAGAGCAATTTATTTTAGCCTAATCCAACTAAATATATTTTAGATTTGTTTACAATAATTTAATACTAAACAAACACAGTGAAATATATTTTTTTCGTTAGGTTCAGAATGATTTTGGCGAAATTATTGCATACACAAATTTTCGCTTGTCTTATATGGCAAGATGAACGTTGCTATTTAAGCCAAGATCGCAAGTGCTGCCTATTCGGCACGACATATATATATATATATATATATATATATATATATATATATATATATATATATATATATATATATATATATATATATATATATACAAGGAATTCGCAAGAGCAGGCGAAATGTACACAAACACTGATCTCTGGCTGAAGGAGACTCGAACCTTGGAACAAGGTACGCAGTGCTATACCATTCTCACCACACTGGACCTTGCTCTAGTAAGGCTGATGCATGCAGGGGATAAGATGAAAAGCTGTAAGCTTTCTCCCTGAAAGCTGGCTACCTTGGATCAAAACATCTAGCGCAAGCTGGACGCCAAGGTATTGGTCCAGTGTGGTGAGAATGGTATAGCACTGCGTACCTTGTTCCAAGGTTCGTAGGTTCGAGGAGTGAATGGAGACGAATGGTACTTGGGACCTGACGATCTGTTGGAGTGTGAGCAGGGTAATATTTAGTGAAGGGATTCAGGGAAACCGGTTATTTTCATATAGTCGGACTTGAGTCCTGGAAATGGGAAGTACAATGCCTGCACTTTAAAGGAGGGGTTTGGGATATTGGCAGTTTGGAGGGATATGTTGTGTATCTTTATACGTATATGCTTCTAAACTGTTGTATTCTGAGCACCTCTGCAAAAACAGTGATAATGTGTGAGTGTAGTGAAAGTGTTGAATGATGATGAAAGTATTTTCTTTTTGGGGATTTTCTTTCTTTTTTGGGTCACCCTGCCTCGGTGGAAGACGGCCGACTTGTTGAAATATATATATATATATAAAATATATTATATATATATATATATATATATATATATATATATATATATATATATATATATTTTTTTATTTTTTTTTTATTATCACACTGGCCGATTCCCACCACGGCAGGGTGGCCCGAAAAAGAAAAACTTTCACCATCATTCACTCCATCACTGTCTTGCCAGAAGGGTGCTTTACACTACAGTTATATATATATATATATATATATATATATATATATATATATATATATATATATATATATATATATATATATATATATATCATATATATATATATATATGTTCGTTGCCGAATATGCAAAACTGGTCAGTTAGCAAGAACTCATTTAAAATTAAGTCCTTTCTGAAATTTTCTCTTATACGATTAAAGATATATTTTTTTCATTTATGTTAATGTAAAAATTTTTAATTTTGCACTAAAAGAATCTTAGAAAACTTACCTAACCTTATTATAACAATAGCAATTTATTTTAGCCTAACCCAACTAAATATATTTTAAATACGTTTACAATAATTTAGTACTAAACAAACACAAACAAATATATTTTTTTCGTTAGGTTCAGAATGATTTTGGCGAAATTATTGCATACACAAATTTTCACTTGTTCTATATGGCAAGATGAGCGTTGCTATTTAAGCCAAGATCGCAAGTTCTGCCTATTCGGCACGACATATATATATATATATATATATATATATATATATATGGTGAAATTCCAAGCGATTTCGTGACTTCTCACATTGTCAAGGAACTATGAACTAATAGTTCCTTGATAATGTGAGAAGTCACGAAAGCGCTTGGAATTAAGCTATTCTTTCACAGTGGTTGATTTGCATATTCTGATATCACCTGTTAATTGTGATCTTATTGCATATATATATATAAATATATATATATATATATATATATATATATATATATATATATATATATATATATATATATATATATATAATGATATAATGTGTGTGTGTGTGTGTACTCACCTAGTTGTACTTACCTAGTTGAGGTTGCAGGGGTCGAGTCCAAGCTCCTGGCCCCGCCTCTTCACTGGTCGCTACTAGGTCACTCTCCCTGAACCATGAGCTTTATCGTACCTCTGCTTAAAGCTATGTATGGATCCTGACTCCACTACGTCGCTTCCCAAACTATTCCACTTCCTGACTACTCTGTGGCTGAAGAAATACTTCCTAACATCCCTTTGATTCATCTGTGTCTTCAACTTCCAACTGTGTCCCCTTGTTACTGTGTCCAGTCTCTGGAACATCCTGTCTTTGTCCACCTTGTCAATTCCTCTCAGTATTTTGTAAGTCGTTATCATGTCCCCCCTATCTCTCCTGTCCTCCAGTGTCGTCAGGTTGATTTCCCTTAACCTCTCCTCATAGGACATACCTCTTAGCTCTGGGACTAGTCTTGTTGCAAACCTTTGCACTTTCTCTCAGTTTCTTTACATGCTTGGCTAGGTGTGGGTTCCAAACTGGTGCTGCATACTCCAATATGGCCTAACGTACACGGTGTACAGGTCCTGAACGATTCCTTATTAAGATGTCGGAATGCTGTTCTGAGGTTTGCCGGTGCCCATATGCTGCAGCATTATTTGGTTGATGTGCACTTCAGGAGATGTGCCTGGTTGTTATACTCACCCCAAGATCTTTTTCCTTGAGTGATGTTTGTAGTCTCTGACCCCCTAGACTGTACTCCATCTGCGGTCTTCTTTGCCCTTCCCAATCTTCATGACTTTGCACTTGGTGGGATTGAACTCCAGAGCCAGTTGCTGGACCAGGTCTGCAGCCTGTCCAGATCCTTTGTATTTCTGCCTGGTCTTCGATCGAATGAACTCTTCTCATCAACTTCACGTCATCTGCAAATCAGTGACACCTCGGAGTTTATTCCTTCCGTCATGTCGTTCACAAATACCAGAAACAGCACTGGTCCTAGGACTGACCCCTGTGGGACCCCGCTGGTCACAGGTGCCCACTCTGACACCTCGCCTCGTACCATTACTCGCTGCTGTCTTCCTGACAAGTATTCCCTGATCCATTGCAGTGCCTTCCCTGTTATTCCTGCTTGGTCCTCCAGTTTTTGCACTAATCTCTTGTGTGGTACTGTGTCAAACGCCTTCTTGCAGTCTAAGAAAATGCAATCCACCCACCCCTCTCTCTCTTGTCTTACTGCTTCTTGCCGTCTTTCAGTGTGTGTCCTTTCCTCTCTCTCCCGAAGCCCATGGATAAACACTGATTTTGCCCTTTCCTCCTCCCATTGCCTCTCCCTCTGTGACTCTGGTTCCTGTCTGTATGTGGTCATTTTCTCCCTTGATTTTTCCAGTGGCTCTTGGTAGCATGGTTGTGCCTCAGCATTCGACCTATCTCCCTCTCCATCTGCACCCATCTGCTCTTCCCTTCCACTCCCTGGCCCTTCTTTGCAGGCTGATAGGACCTTAGCATATTTCATATCTCCTTCCTTCCTGTTCAGCCTCTCAGCTTCGTATGGTGTGTCTTATCTGGTCACTACCCCTGAGACTTGCTTCAGCCTGTTTACCTCAAATTCTAGGACCTTTACCATGGCTACTGCAGTTTCGACTTGTGTATGTGTGTGTGTGTGTGTGTGTGTGTGTGTGTGTGTGTGTGTGTGTGTGTGTATGTGTGTGCGTGTGTGTGTTGGTGTGTGTGTGTGTCATGTGTATGTGTGTGTGTGTGTATGTGTGTGTGTGTGTGTGTGCGTGTGTGTGTGTGTGTGTATCTTTTTGTGTTCTGTCTCTGTCTAGGAACACCTTTTTGTACTCTTCCGAGCTTCTCAACCGTGGTTTTTCTTGGAGGATCCTGTTCTGCACTGTTTCTGTCCTGAGAATCAGCTTGATCGGTCGGTTTCTCCCCTTCACATACCCCCCTATTTTCTGAAAATTTACAATCTCGTCCATGTCTTCTCCCCCTATTTCCGTGATGATTTTCTCAATCTCCTTTCTTTCTTCCTGCCGTCTTTCAGTGTGTGTCCTTTCCTCTCTATCCCGAAGCCCATGGATAAACACTGATTTTGCCCTTTCCTCCTCCCATTGCCTCTCCCTCTGTGACTCTGGTTCCTGTCTGTATGTGGTCATTTTCTCCCTTGATTTTTCCAGTGGCTCTTGGTAGCATGGTTGTGCCTCAGTATTCGACCTATCTCCCTCTCCATCTGCACCCATCTGCTCTTCCCTTCCACTCCCTGGCCCTTCTTTGCAGGCTGATAGGACCTTAGCATATTTCATATCTCCTCCTTCCTGTTCAGCCTCTCAGCTTCGTATGGTGTGTCTTCTCTGGTCACTACCCCTGAGACTTGCTTCAGCCTGTTTACCTCAAATTCTAGGACCTTTACCATGGCTACTGCAGTTTCGACTTGTGCCTCCCAATTCTTCGTCTCCTTCTCCAACCTCTTTTCCCATTTCACAGAGAGCTCTTTCTCCATTTTTTCAGAAAGCTCTCCTAATTTTCTCTCCCATTCTTGCTCTATCCTTTTCCACTGCTCCTCCATCCATTCCTCCCTACCAGTACCATTGTCATCTGATCCCTGATTCCTGCGAGTCCCAACCATTTTTTTTTTTTTTTAGTAAAAGAGAAAGTGAAAAAGAAAAAGGGGGAGAGAGTGAGAGGGAGAAAGAGAGAGAAGGGGAGGGTAGAAGGAAGGGAAAAGGGGGAGAAAGTGAGAGAGAGGGAAAAGGTAAGAGAGAGGGGGGAGTGACAAGGGAAGAGAGGGAGAGAGAGAGAAGAGGAAGAGAGAGAGAAAGAGAGGAAGAGAGAGAGGGGGAGAGAGAGAGAGAGGAAGAGAGAAAGCATGAGAGGAAGAGAGAGAGGAAGAGAGAGAGGAAGAGGGAGAGGAAGAGAGGATGAGAGAAAGGGGAGAGAGAGAGAGAGAGAGGAAGAGAGAGGAGAGGAGAGGGAGAGAGGCGGGGGGAGGGGTGAAGGAAGGGTTAGAGGGTCACTTCACAGGAAGGTGTGAAATCCTGTATATGGGTGTGTGTGTGTCTGTATGTGTCTGTATGTGTGTGTGTGTGTGTGTGTGTGTGTGTGTGTGTGTGTGTGTGTGTGTGTGTGTGTGTCGTGCCGAACAGGCAGAATTTGCGATCTTGGCTTAAATAGCAACGTTCATCTTGCCACACAGGACATGTGAAAATTTGTGTATGCAGTAATTTCGCCAAAATCATTCTGAACCTAACGAAAAAAATATATTTCACTGTGTTTGTTTAGTTTTAAATTACTGTAAACAAATCTAAAATATATTTAGTTGGGTTAGGCTAAAATAAATTGTTCTTGTTATAATAAGTTTAGGTAAGTTTTCTAAGATTCTTTTGTTGCAAAATTTAAAATTTTTGCATTAACATTAATGAAAAAAATATATCTTTAAACGTATAAGAGAAAATTTTAGAAAGGACTTAATTTTAAATGAGTTCTTGCTATTTGACCAGTTTTACATATTCAGCACGATATATATATAATATATATATAATATATATATATATATATATATATATATATATATATATATATATATATATATATATATATAATAAAGAGAAGCCTCGCCACAGCCCGTTGCCCAGCTCAACGGGAACCCCAAGTACAGAGGCCTTATGGAAGTCAAAAGCGTCCTGATGGAGCCACTATGCTACCCTGGAAGGATGGAAAGCAGATTGCCTGGGACTACACCTGTGATGCCACATTGGCAGACACCTACTTGCCATACTCTGTAGTGGAAGGGGGTGGAGCTGCCAGCCACAGGGAGACCCAGTAGATCCGAAAATATGAAGACCTTCCCCCTTGCTATAACTTCATTCCAATAGGGTCGGAGACCCTTGGAGCATGGGGCAAGTGTGCTCTAAAGTTCCTCAAAGAGCTCGGTGAAAAGCTCATCATAGAAACCAAGGACCACAGGGCGACCAGCTTCCTCTTTCAGAGACTCAGTGTTGCGATCCAGAGAGGAAATGCCTGTAGCATTCTGGGCCCGCGGCCCGCCGCAGGAGAGCTGGACGAAGTATTCGAGATGTAGCTCTGAGTCACCTATGTTGTTTTACTTTCTGATGTATTTTTGTGAATGTTTGGCCAATGTATTTTGTCTTTTATATATATATATATATTATATATTATATATATATATATATATATATATATATATATATATATATATATTATATATATATAATGTCGTGCCGAATAGGTAAAACTTACTATTTTGGCTTAAATAGCAACGTTCTTCTTGCCGAACAAAGCAAGCGAAAATTTGTGTATGCAATAATTTCGTAAAAATCATTCTGAACCTAACGAAAGAAATGTATTTCATTGTGTTTGTTTATTATTAAATTATTGTAAACTTATCTAAAATATATTTAGTTAGATTTGGCTAAATAAAATTGTGCTTGTTATAATAAGTTTAGGTAAATTTTCTAAGGTTCTTTTTGGTACAAAATTATTAATTATTACATTAACATAAATGAAAAAAAATATATTTAAACGTATAAGAGAAATTTTTAGAAAAGATTTAATTTTAAATGAGTTCTTGCTAATTGGCCAGTTTTACCTATTAGGCACGACATATTACACATGGGTATAAATTTTCTACAGTCATATTTATTTTTAAGCTTGCTTTTAATGTTTCATATTTTCACTTTTGTATGAGTTATTTTTACTCGTTATGTCATTCTTGTTGTTGTCATGATAACACGTGTCTGAATCAGCTGATGTTTGTTTACACTTACCGGATGCCGTCAGGTGGTTACATTGTGGTTGTATTTGTGGCTTTTCATTGTTTTATTTTTTTATATGTAGAGAATTCCCTAAATCTGTTCTTTCTTTTCATCTGTATAGTAATCACTCTTTGTCTTTGTAACAGTTTCTTAGTATTGTTTGTGTCAAGACCCCTGGCGGATCCTCCCGGCTGAATGTCTTACTTTTGTTCACTTCCCACATCCGGTGCTCTCATTATCATGTGGCCTGGTCATGGACCGGGTCGCGGGGGCGTTGACCCTCGGGACACCCTCCAGGTATACTCTTCCATCTCATACCACTAGTTTCTAAATTATTTGTTCTCGTTAGCATTTCGTTTTTTTTTTTTAGTTATAATTGGAAACAATAGTAGTGATTACATTGTTGTAATTATAGTATTGTTATAATCAGTATTGCAGAAGGGATAGTATTGTAGCAGGAATACTAGTGATTGCATTGTAGTAGTAGTAGTAACAATATTCGTAACATAGCTTCACTCTAAATGGTAATAATAGCTGTAGTTTTTTTTTGGGTGCTGCCAGTTTTTTAAATTTACAAAAATTAGTTGTGTGGCTGTACTACCCAAAGTTGTGTTTACAACTGTGTGTGTGGGTGTGTGGGGGTGTGGGTGGGTGTGGGTGTGGGGGATGTGTGTGGAGGCGAGATGCAATTTTTTCTAAGAATGTAAGAGAGGCTAGGGGCTTGACGACGCTGATTCACTGTGACATTGTTCTTTATTCCAGCGTGTTTTTTGTGCGTGGAGAGAGAGAGAGAGAGAGAGAGAGAGAGAGAGAGAGAGAGAGAGGGAGGCAGGCAGGCAGGCAGGCGCGCTCATGCTGGAGCGCCTGTACACACACACACCACACACACACACACACACACCACACACACATATGGTGAGTACACATACATGACACCACACAATACGACATACGATACTGAAAGACATGACATAAAATACCGAGAAGAATTGGCAGGTGGGTAAGGACAGGATGTTTCAGGGATGGGACACAGCAACAACGGGTAACAACTAGAAGTTGAAGACTCGAATGAGTTGGAAATTATTTCTTCAGTCATAAAAGTTTTTAGGAAGTGGAACGATATGGAGAGTGATGTATTGGAGGCAGGATCCATACATTGCTTTAAGAAGAGATGCGATAAATCTAGCTCATGGAGCGATCAGCGAAGAGACTGGGTCAGGAGCTGTGAATCGACCCCCGCAACCACAAATAGGTGAGTACATACACAGACACATCCAGTGCCCGATGACACTGGGGAAATAAGGTCTAGAGATTATATGATAACACACAATATCGAGAAGGCTTGATAGGATGAATAGGCACATATTGTTTGAGAGACGGGAAACAGGTACACGAGGGCACAGCTGGAAACCCCAGATGAGTCACAGGGACATTAGGAAGTATTTATTCAGCCTTACAATAGTCAAGAAGTGAAACGACCTGGAGAAGTGGTAGAAACAGGATCCATATATAGTTTTTAGAAGAGTGAACCTAGTAGCGACGAGCAAAAAGGCGGAGCCAGGAACTGAGACTCGACCCCTGCAACCGCATACAGGGGAGTTAAATCACTGGCAAACAAATGCATTCTTCGGCCCCAACAAGTTGTAAACAAACGTTCCCATTGGATCATGTATCCTGTTTCAGTAGAGAAGATGAATGAACCTCAAAGACTCGGTAAATAATGGCATCCTGTTACCGGGACACCAACCCTTGTACAACACCAGAGGTAATTTGTCGCAGTTGTAGCCTGCTGGTCGTGTGTGTGTGTGTGTATGTGTACTCACCTAGTTGAGGTTGCAGGGGTCGAGTCCAAGCTCCTGGCCCCGCCTCTTCACTGGTCAGTACCAGGTCACTCTCCCTGAACCGTGAGCTTTATCATACCTCTGCTTTAAGCTATGTATGGATCCCGCCTCCAGTACATCGCTTCCCAAACTATTCCACTTCCTGACTACTCTGTCACTGAAGAAATACTTCCTAACATCCCTGTGATTCATCTGTGTCTTCAACTTCCAGCTGTGTCCTCTTGTTGCTGTGTCCCATCTCTGGAACATTCTGTCTTTGTCCACCTTGTCAATTCCTCTCAGTATTTTGTATGTCGTTATCATGTCTCCCCTGTGTGGGGGGGGTAAGCAGAAGACCTTACCACGCCTCAAATTTATTTGTTGACGTGTTTGGTTGAGGTTGTCATGATAGGTCTCTACTTGTTGCTCCTCGCTGAGTTCTTGCCAAAGGTTGCCGCTTGACGTATCAGGGTCATCCGTTTATTTTTGTTAGGTGTATATATAGTCTTCATAATGAGCCGCCTGCTCTTGTACAGCGAATTGTCTTAGAATTCCTTTGAGTGAATGCGTGTATGCAATGTATTCAGTGTATGCACGTATATGTGGTGTCTATTACCTGGAGTCCCTTCCGAAAGACACCGCCCCCGCGGCCCGGTCCCAGACCAGGCCTCTTGTTGTTGTCTTGATCGATCAGGCTGTTAGTGCCCGTTGCCCGCAATCTAACGTATGCAACAAAACCCAGTTCATCAGGAATTATTGAAGACAGCTGGTTAGGCCACTTTTATTACCCCACCTCCCCTTACCCCACCCACCCTTTTCCCATATTTCCATCCTTACCCATCCTTCTTCCTTCCCTATCTTACCAAAGCTCTGGTCATAACTCTCCTCACTTCGACAGCTAGGGTTTTTTTTTTTAGTCATATCTCAAATCACTTGTTCTCTCTAGGCTGGAATACTGCTGTACATTAACATCTCCATTCAAAGCAGGTGAAATCGCAGATCTAGAGAGTGTACAGAGAACCTTTACTGCACGTATAAGTTCTGTCAAGCACCTTAACTACTGGGTACGCTTGGAAGCACTTGACTTGTACTCGTT
>NC_069400.1:113624056-113729056 GCF_026875155.1 Cherax quadricarinatus | reverse complement strand
TATATATATATATATATATATATATATATATATATATATATATATATATATATATATATATATATATGGATAAAGAGAAGGGTGAACGGGGGGCGCGTGAGCCGCGGCCCTTAAATTGACAGTCCGATGTTCTACCCCAGTTCGTGTCCCCCTTCAGTTTAATTTCTCTGTCTCTTTCTCTCTCTCTCTCTGTCTCTCTCTCTCTGTCTCTCTCTCTCTCTCTCTCTCTCTCTCTCTCTCTCTCTCTCTCTCTCTCTCTCTCTCTCTCTCTCTCTCTTTCTCTCTCTCTCTCTTTCACGCACACACACACACACGTACGTACGTATGTACGTATTGAGTGGGGGATGATTAAAGTGGCTGGTTCACGTCATAGTGCCTGCCACTTGGCTCTCACAGGCGTGGCACATGATGAGTTGTAGCCTCCGTTTACCTGGAATATGACGAACTCTCGGCTTCCTGACGTGTGTAAGATGTTACAAGACGCGGACGACTTGCTCTGTTTTGTTTGAAGTCATCTGGGTTATGTAGGTTACGTATTTAAGGTCATCTGGGTGATTTGTTTAAGTTCATAGTGGTAACTTGTTTAAGGTCATCTGGGCGACCTGTTTGAGGTCACTAGTGTGGTTTAACGTCTGTTAAAGATCACAGAGTTGATATAACCTTTGCTCATGAGGTCACCTACTTAAACTTGTCTTTGTTAGATTATTGTATTTAAATTTGCTAATTGTAACTTAAATTCCTGAATCAAAAGTAACTGAGGCCACTTCTCTGAGCAAGTGTTTGTGTTCGTAGACTTCCACGTTTGGCTAGGCTTCCCTATGAGGCTGATCCCTCTGACCTGTACCGCTAGGCTACTTAATTATTACTTCGTCCCTCACCTTCTGGGAACCCTGAGATCCTCGGGGCCAAGGTGATCCTTGGAAGGAGGCAAAACCTCACTAACAGGGGAGAAGGCAGGATCTTTCCTGCTGGGCAAAGGAGAATGATTGCAGTGTAAAGAATATAATTATGATAGTCATGGCGAATTGCTAAACCCTGTAGTGGGAAGGTAGAAAACAAGTGAAACAATGAGTTTAATAGGAGTGTGAAGGAAGTAGAAGAAAGAAATGTATGCAGATGAAGGCTGGAGAGGCCTGCTGAAAGAATCTCACTTTTGTAGGAGTATGAAGGTGAAATGTCTGCCCCTTCCCATAGTGTGTAAATTGCCTGTCCACCTTCACATGAAAATGAAGTTCACATCTCCCTCTGCACCAGCGGTCTTGAAGCCACCCTCCTCCCCCCACTTACATACACACTCAGCAAGTTACCCACCCAACCCCTCACCAGAACTGAGAGGAATGCGCGATGAGAGGCTGAAAGAACTGAAATTGACGACCTTAGGCGAGAGAAAGACAAGGGGAAAGGGACATGATTACTGTGTACAAAATCTTAAGAGGAATTGATAGGGACAGCTTGCTTGAATTAAGAGGGCCGGGATCAAAAGGACACAGGTTGAGAGTGAAGAAGCAGATGAGCCAAAGGGATGTAAGGAAGTATTTCTTTAGTCTCAGGGTGGTTGAAAAGTGGAATGACTTGGAAGGGAAAGTAGAGGACAACTCGGAATGCAGCTTCGAGAGTAGATATAATAAGAAGGCCCAAGAGGCCAGAGGTTAGTGATGCCGGTTAAGGTGGTCTAGGAGGTAAGGACTTGGTAAACAAACACACACACACACACACACACACACACACACACACACACACACACACACACGATGAGGCGGGGCCAAGAGTTGTGACTCGACTCCTGCAACCACAAATAGATGAGTACACATAGGCACGCAAGTGCACCTTTCCTTGAAGGCTCAGTTCTCATCCTTCCATTATTAGAGAGGTTATGTATTGACACACATGCAAACCTACTTTTCCTTGAATAAGTTGTTCATATCTTCACTGCCAGCAGTAGCAGCCTCGTTGATCAGGTCCTGATCCACCAGGAGGTCTGGTCATGGACCGGGCCGCAGGGGCATTGATCCCCGGAATACCCTCCAGGTAGGTAGGTAGACTTTGCCAGCGAAGTCATGAGTCTACACACACGCAACATTAACTCGACTTTATACTTCGTATAATAGCTTTTACACAGAAGCATAGCTAATTAGGTTTTGGTCAGAGGTTGGTTTGAGTATCTTTAGGAAATGGCTGCCTGTTGATGGCTCTGAGTTCATCACTCCCGAGGGCCGGTCCTGGACCAAGCCTTCTGGATGATCCTCTGATCAGTGAGGCTAGCTTTGCTAGTAGCACAGTCCTATTTAAACCACATCATGACTGATCAGGAAGTGCCTGTAGTAACTATCCAGGTTCCTTCTTGAAGACAGCCGGAGTCTTGAAATGGTTAGATATCGTTTGCAGGGTAAACCCACTCATACACCGACAGTTTATAATGAAGGGATGAACTATCGTCGTAACTGTTTAGCACAGTAATTTAGCTGTCACAATAAACGAACAGCTGACTCCCAACTCCCACGCTCCCACATTCCCACACAAGTGATTCACAGGTGTATTAAATAATTTTGTTAAACACATCAACCGTTTACCGCTAAGGCCGTGTGAAGGAAGAAAACACATTCACCGTCACTTGCTCCCTAGCTGCCTTAAAAGAGAGCATTCATCATGATCCAGTGATAACATAACCATCTCTAACATCCCACCGGATTTTGAATATGCAGGCACAGTACTGCTCACCTCTAAAACTCGTTCCCATAATGCTATCTCTGAATCCCTGCATAGGTGTGACCATGTACCCAACGGCACAGCCAGTCCCAGAGACAACTTCCAATCTGATCTTACACACCTACAGAATATTGAAGCCTCTCTCAGTACCTCATGTGTATCCTCTTTCCAGTCCTTCCGCGGACGTCGCTTATCCTACCTTCCATCAACTCTAAATCTATGCACCTTATTTAATTTTCCTTGCTGCTTTACACATAAACCAGTTTAATAAAACTCTCTTCTAATTTCTTCATGCACACTCGTATATTTAACTTTTATCATTTTCTCTCTCTCTCCCTCTCTCTCTCTCTCTCTCTCTCTCTCTCTCTCTCTCTCTCTCTCTCTCTCTCTCTATCTATCTATCTATCTATCTCTATCTCTCTCTCTCTCAAAATGTAAAGGAGTGGAGGCAGGATAGTCACGAGACATTAAGGCTGAGAAGCAGTTCTTATGTCTGGAGGTGATCACGTGAGGACTGGCTGTTTGGAAGTCGTGTGCTGACTGTCTTGGTGGATGGCTTGTGGTTTCAGGGAAGGGACGGTGATGACAGCATCTTCCTAGAAGAGAGAGAGAGAGAGAGAGAGAGAGAGAGAGAGAGAGAGAGAGAGAGAGAGAGAGAGAGAGAGAGGGAGAGAGAGAGAGAGAGGGAGGGAGAGAGACAGGGGGGGAGTAGAACCCTTCGCTGAGCTTCTACCAAGAGGAAGGAGAATAAGGGTAAATATATGTAATATTGTTGCTGTTTCTTAAATTCAAGTATTATATGTAGTATTATATTGTGTTGAAAGATAAAGCGGCCGGCATATAAATGTCTAAATAAAAATGGAAAGAATGGGGACCCCGACGAAAATGTTGACACACGGGCTTTGTTAGGTTATCAGAGGTTTAATGTTTATTATTCATTGTTATTTGCCTCTAGCAACTGTGCTTAATATAGCCATTCTAAAGAAACATATTACTGTCCGCAACATCACTTGCAGTTAACCTGAATAAAGAGCATCTTACCTTAATATGAATATAATAATTGAACACATTGTAGTTCTTTGTTTTATTCAAATTATGAGTTGTTTTTTTTCCCACTGTAATTGTGACCAACTGTGGGACTCCGTATGTACACTACATATGTATCCCATCGTTATACACGTTAAAGTATTCCTTTATTTTGCAAGTGGTGTGGAGGATCTTAAATATAACTTCTCTTAATTGGGGTATTACGTCTGTTATGGGATGGACCTTTAAGGCAACACAAGGCCTCAACTAGATAATTTTCGGTCACTGAACAATCCTAGAATGGTGTGCCCTTATCCCATAAACTCAGCGCCCTCATTGCGTCCTCATAGGACGCAAAACTAACAGTACAGTGTGACATTAGTTTCTAATGCAGTTATATGCCAGCGTTGAAGATTTGAAATCAATTAGAAAAGGCATTCACACGTGGAAACATCCAAATTCCTTCAAAAATGGGCAAATTGGCACCTACGCATTCCAGAATTAGTTTAAACCAGTTTAATAAAAGTGGCAAATTAATAAAAGTTGCACAACTTAAAATCATTGCGAACTTTGCAGAAAAACACAGACTAAAATTTTCTTCAGTCATAGGATTGAATTCAGTAATTTCAGGTTGATTATGTTTGTAAACTGGCAAATTTGTATTCCCCTTTTTATGATATATCAGCCTTTGATATACCTTTGATGAGTTCCGAGAGTCTCTCAACTCCCGGAGCCCGGCCGTGGGCCAGGCTCGTCTGGTGCTAGCCTCATCAACCAGGCTGTTGCTGCTGGTGGCCCACTGCCCTATATTTCCATCACAGCCTGGTAGATCTGGCACCTGTTGATACTTGTCCAATTTCCTCCATTCAAGATTCAAGTTAATCGTAAGAGGCTGCAACAGGGGAACTAAGAATTTAACTAAGTCATTTAACAAACATTTAAAGTTAGTTAAAGTTTAAGTTAAAAGTACTAAAACCTGATAAGATAGGTCTCGTTGAAGTCATTCCACGGTAAAGATACCACACCATTTTAAAATAAGACTGAGAAACTGTGACCTATACATTCCAGTAACAATCTCTGCCTCCTCCTAAGTAGAATAAACCAATGTTGAATGTTGGGGGTCAATCAAGAGGCTTCCTCAGTTACCACATGGAAACCAAAATCAGGAATGATCTATAAACTTGACCAGAGGACACCAGTGCATGCTCTAGTTGTGTGAGACTACATTTTGTCAACCATTTGAGTGTACTTCTTTGGGGGATACCTAATACCAACACCTCCAGTGAGCGGGTCTTCATACTAGACTCCTGTCTGGAGAAACTTTCTCAATGCTCCTGACAAACAAAATACCACCACCCACCTGTGCAACTATTTTTACACCTATATGAATAATAGTAATGAAATCTTATTGTATATTCAGACTTATTCTTGTTTGTTCTTCTTGACAGGTAAATGCGTTATGAGACGATTGTTTGCTAAGGTTTGGTGAGTATGATTTGTTGTTTGTACGCCCGCTTTTGTGTATTTACCTAGCTGAGCATGCTCGTGTTGACAGCTAGTTCTTGGACCCTCCTTTGTTAACTTTGTTGGCTGACACGATCTATTTCTGTCGTATTTGTTTGTGGAACCTTGAACGGGTTTACCCTATTAGTAGGAGGGGCAGTCTGAGGCAGAGAGAAGAGGGTATAGTGAGGAATGGATGGGGCAGGGAGGAGGATAGAGTAGTGAGGAATAGATGGGGCAGAGAGGAGGATACAGTAGTGAGGAATGGATGGGGTAGAGGAGGATAGAGTAGGAAAGAATGGGTGGGGTAGAGAGGAGGAAGGAATGGATGGGGTAGAGGAGGATAGAGTAGGAAGGAAAGGATGGGGTCGAGAGGAGGATACAGTAGAAAGGAATGGATGGGGTAGAGAGGAGGATAGAGTAAGAAAGAACGAATTGAGGTAGGGGGGAGAATAGACTGGGAGGGGATGAACTGGGACAGAGATTTTTTTTTATATTTAACTAAACGGTATACCTGAGCAGTGTGCTGCTACCCTATTCTACTTGGCAGATGTATTTTTGTATTAATATCATTAACTACACAGATATACCTCTTACCCAACACTTGAATACTACTTACAGTAGGTTCTAGAGCTTTCTTACGACGGATACGACACTCCGGTGTGAAAGGAGTTGTTTACCATGTTTTTCTCAGGATGCGACTCATCAGTCAGCTAATACATGAGAGGAACCTCATTCATAACGCGGGGATGTGATCCTGAAAATCGGCGCCTAATGGAACCTAGCGGAACGTAGGGGAAAATAGGGTTACGTTCCAGAGACATCCATATTTGTTAAACCAGCTTTTTTTTTTAAATATTCATTTAGGTACAAATTAACTGGTTTACCTTGGTTTGCATTTAAGGTGTCGGTGCTTGATGGCATGGAAGTGTGTTCAGAGGATTGGTGTCGCCGTATTGGGCTAAGGTGGATGGATGTGACTACCCTATTCCATGGGACGGAGAGGAGGATAGAGTGCGAGGGAATGGAGATGGGGTGGGGAGGAGAGAGGAGGGATAGGGCGGGTGTTTGGTGGAAGTGTGTGAAGTTCTTTTTTCTCTTTCTGTGTTAGGGAGGTCCTCTGAGAGGTTGAGAGAATGGGAAATGTGGGTTAGGGGGAGGCCAGCTGAGAGGTTGTGAGAGTGGGAAATGTGGGTTAGGGGGAGGCTACTGAGAGGTTTGTGAGAGTGGGAAATGTGGGTTAGGGGGAGGCTAGCTGAGAGGTTGTGAGAGTGGGAAATGTGGGTTAGGGGGAGGCTAGCTGAGAGGTTGTGAGAGTGGGAAATGTGGGTTAGGGGGAGGCTAGCTGAGAGGTTATGGGGAGAGGCCAACGGGTGGGTTGTGAGTGGAAAGGGAAAATGTTGGTTAGGGCGAACAATAAGGATTTCCCTAACACCACCACCATCACAACTACCACTATCACCAGCATCACAACTGCCCAACCTGAGCAGCGTCGCAGCTACCACCAAGATAAGCATCACCTCACCACCCTCACCACTACCACAGCTGCCACCACCACAATCTTTTTCAACACAGAAACCACCACCACTAACTTTCACACAAAGAGTACCACTCACACCAACACCAGTAACATTCGCACCAACACCAGTAACATACACTGACACCAGTACTTCTCTCAAACCAACACCAGTACCTCTCTCATAATACCAATACCTCTCACACCAACACCAGTACCTCTCACCATCACCAGTAACATTCACCAACACCAATACAATTATCATACTAACATCAGTACTACTATCACACCATCATCAGTACTACTATCACACCATCATCAGTACTACTATCACACCATCATCAGTACTACTATCACACCATCATCAGTACTACTATCACACCATCATCAGTACTACTATCACACCATCATCAGTAACTAAATATCACACCATCATCAGTACTACTATCACACCACCATCAGTACTACTATCACACCACCATCAGTACTACTATCACACCATCATCAGTACTACTATCACACCATCATCAGTACTACTATCACACCATCATCAGTACTACTATCACACCATCATCAGTACTACTATCACACCATCATCAGTACTACTATCACACCATCATCAGTACTATCACACCATCATCAGTACTACTATCACACCATCATCAGTACTACTATCACACCACCATCAGTACTACTATCACACCACCATCAGTACTACTATCACACCATCATCAGTACTACTTTTACACAATCATCAGTGCCACTCATGCTAACACTGATACCATTCACATCAGTATAACTAGTGGCTAGCACGGTGATAGCAACATAACCAGCAGCTAGCACATTGATAGCAACATAACCAGCAGCTAGCACAGTGACAGCAACATAACCAGCAGCTAGCACAGTGATAGCAACATAACCAGCAGCTAGCACATTGATAGCAACATAATCAGCGGCTAGCACGGTGATAGCAACATAACCAGCAGCTAGCACGGTGATAGCAACATAACCAGCGGCTAGCACGGTGATAGCAACATAACTAGCAGCTAGCACGATGACAGCAACATAACCAGCAGCTAGCACGATGACAGCAACATACCCAGCAGCTAGCACGGTGATATCAACATAACCAGCAGCTAGCACGGTGTTTTCAACAAAACCAGCGGCTACACGGTGATGAAATATAACAGCACTAGCAATACAGCAACATAACCGCACTAGCACGATGACAGCAACAAACCAGCAGCTAGCACGGTGATAGCAACAAACCAGCACTAGCACATATAGCAACATAACCGCAGTAGCACGATGACAGCAACATAACCAGCACTACACAGTGATAGCAACATAACCAGCGCTAGAAAGTATAAACATAACCAGCAGCGCACAGTGAAGCAACAAAACCAGCAGTAGCACAGTAAAACAAATAACCAGTGGCTAGCACATGATAGCAACAAAACCCAGCAGCTGCACGGTGATAACAAACCAGCCTAGCACGGGATGCAAAAATAACCACACTAGCACAGTGATAGCAACATAACCAGCAGCTACACATGATAGCAACATAACCAGCATAGCACAGTGATAGCAACAAACCACAGCAGACGTGATAGAAACATAACCAGCACTAGCACGATGACACAACAAACCCACAGCTACACAGGATAGCAACAAACCATGGGCTAGCACATGATCAACAAACCCAGCAGCACAGTGATACAACTAACCAGCACTAGCACGGTGAACAACACAACCACATTTTAGCACGGTGAAGCAACATAACCACAGCTAACACGGTGATAGAAACATAGCCAGCACTAGCACAGTGAAGCAACATAACCACACAGCAGGGTGAAGCAACATAACCACATTAGAGGTGAAAGCAACAAAACCCCAGCAGCTAACACGGGATGCAAATAGCCAGCAGCTAGCACAGTATAGCAACATCCCACACTAGCACAGTGAAGCAAAAACAGCAACTAATACAGGATAGCAATATAACCACACTAGCACGGTGAAGCAACATAACCACAGCAAACACGGTGGGGCAACTAACCAGCAGCTAAAGGGTGATAGCAACATAACCAGCACTAACACGGTTAGAAACAAACCACAGCTAACACGGTGATAGCAACATAACCGCAGCTACCACAGTGATAGCAACAAAACCAGCAGCAGCACATGATAGCAACAAAACCACACTAGCCAGTATAGCAACATAACCACAGCGCACATGATAGCAACATAACCCACTAGCAGGGGATAAACATAACCACACTAGCACGGTGATAGCAACATAACCAGCACAAGCAGGGTGAAGCAACATCAGCACTACACATGATAGAAAACATAACCACATAGCACGGAAAATAGCAACATAACCAGAGTAGCACGGTGATAGCAACATAACCACACTAGCACAGTGATAGCAACAAAACCCACATAGCAAGTATAGCAACATAACCAGCAGCTAGCACATAACCCCCCCAGCCCCCCACAGCACCGCCCCCGCCATACTACACATCCCACTCTCTATTGACCTTTTAACACCCGGACAAGGTGAACCGGGCGGTGGGCGCATTTACAAACCACCGCCACGCCACCCTTTTCCGCTCCCCCTGAAGTTTTTTACCTGGCAAACCACAAAAGTAGCTCGGTTTGGGGTTGTTTTGCCCCTTTTCCCCCCCCAACGTTCCGATTTGCGGGGGGGGGCTACCGGGGTAATATAACCGGTGAAATGGCATCGTGCGCACCCTTCCCCTCCGATTGGCGGTGGGCGACGTCATCGTTCGCGAGGGTTTTCTTTGACGACACCCGCCCCGTTGGTCGGTGGTGATGTCACCGGTTATTTCTCATTTCCGCGGTGGCGGGTTCTATTGTTGTTTTTGTGTTTTGCCCGCGAGAGGTGTGTAAAGTTTCTCAAGGGGGATTAAAAATTCGGCGTGGGGCGGAACACGTGCGCCCCCCAGCTTGTAACACTGTTTTGATTTTTAGTGCCGTTAGCGCCCGCACCCCCGCTGAAGTGGAGTGTTACTGGTGCGGTGTACGACTGTTTTTTTTTTCTTTTCCACACTTTAAAAACATTAAATAGGGAACCTGTACACTGGGATATACCCAGTTTGATAAAAATACAGTTGCCGCCCACGGAGTGCGGGAGGCTGGCGTATTGGAAATTATTATCGTTTAACTGTACTCTCTCTTATCTGGGTTTAAAATTTCTACATAATTTATAAAATCTTTTGTAAGTTACGTATGAGGTCTAAAAAATACACACGCCTGGGTTACCTCCTCTCTCCCCCCCCCCACCAGTAAAACCCCCAAACACTCACCCTAGTCACCAGCTCCGCTGATTATGCATAGGGGGTGTATGTAATTATAATAAAAATTTTGGGACAGAAAAAAAAGGTTTTTCGGGCCCTTGGATCATTTTCTTTTAGGTAAGACCATTTCCAACATCTCCAATCCCTCCAAATCTACCACCTCAATGGGCTACCCTTCCTTAACCCTAAATTTTACCCCATTTCGAGAGCTATCCCTTGGTTTTCCCCAAAAATTTAATAAAATGTAAAATATTCTTTTTACAATATAAAATTTCATATTATACCAAAGTCCTTTTTCCAAAAAATAATGTTAAAAAAATTAATTTAAAAATTTCTCTAAGGAATCATTGAGCTGTCAGTTTTTATTTACGATGAACGCTGAATTCCCTTGAAAAACCGTTTTTCGCAATTTAAAATTACACCTTCTGTTCTTCATCATCTTGACTTATATTAACTTTAACACACACACTTGGAAAGAAACCTCTTGGGGCCCTTTTATCCATATCTGAGTTATTCTCTCATGTTGTGAATGATTCTCTCCTCTCACCTTTATTAACTTAGAAGGGTTTTAAAACCAGCACCACTTCCTGCACGTTTTTTCCATGCTTTCCCCACGAGGGAATGCCTAAGATAAGATTTTTGTTCGGATTTTTAACCCCGGAGGGGTTTGCCACCCAGGAAAACCCAAAAAGTCATGCTCATCGAGGACTGTCTAACTTTTTTTTCCATTTGGGGGCCTTAAACTTTCCCCCGGATCGACCCACACCATCGACTAACACCCAGGGACCTATTTCTGCAGGGGGGAAAAGGACAAAAGGGGAAGGAAAAGGTTGAAATGTTTCCACCCGCCGGGAAACGAACCCGGCCCTACGGCGAACGGGGGGGTTTAGCCACTAGGGCCCCTGATGATTCGGTGAGGGGACTCTTTATCCTTGGAAAAGGACCAGTCCTCCCCTAGTAAAACCTGAAAAGCCTCCCCTTGCCCAAGCGATACGGTTTTTGCTTAACCCCAAAAAATATAAATGCCCGAGTCTTCTTTAGTTTTTTCTGTTTTTACTCCTTTTTTTGGCTTTCCCCCTTAGCTCTGATCATCTGCAAACATCGTGTGCAGTTTTTTTGTGGTTGTGGGTGTGTGTTGTGGTGTGGGGTGTGTGTGTTGTGGTGTGTGTGTGTGCGTGTGTGTGTGTCTTTCGTACAGTTTTTACGGACCTTTGTTTATTTTTTTTCTCCTGGTGATTTTTAAAATTATTGTCGGAGGTAAAGATAAGTTGTATCGTCAGACCACCCGGGGCCCGGTGAGGTTACATAGATGGTAACGTTGAAGGTGGCGAGCCTGCTCTGGCGGTGCATATCACATGGCACTTTTTGGGGGTGGTAGCCCAGAGCGTGGTGGTGCTAGCGAGCCCCCAGGCCTAGCGGGGCTACACAACAGTGAGTTGGGGGTGCTATGACCCCCAGGCTTGGGAGTTCGGGGATTACATGGTCCACGTGGGGGTGATCACCCCAGCAAGGGGTTCTAGTGAACTCCCGTTTGGTACACACATTTTTCTTAAAACCACCTCTCTAAACCCATTACTATGATAAATTTGCAGTTTTTTTTTATTATTAAATTTTTATTATTTTTATTATTATTAAATTTTATTAATAGTAGTATTATTAAAAAGTATTATTTTAGTGCGGGTACAAAAACAATATTGCTGTGTTATGAATGAAAAGAAGTTTGGGTGTCCTGGCCCAACGAAACAAAAGCGAAAGGGGGGAGGAGAGTTTCATGGGGGAAAAAAATGGGTTTTTAAAAATGGAGTATCCGAGGAGTTAAGCAAAGGAAGGGGTAGCAGTAATGTTTAAAAGATCATTATGGAAGGAGAAAAAGAAATGAATGTGGGAAATTTAAGAATTTGTGGGTTAAAATAAAGGTTGGGTGCAGAAGTGGGGCATAATAAAACGTGTTAAGCACCTGGGGGGAAAAAAGGAAGCAGAGGGGAAAAGAGAGATTTTTTTGGGAGTTAATGAATTATAGGAGCCTTTGAACCAATGAGAGAGTAATTTTTGGGAGGGGGCTTAATGCTAAAGTAGGGGAAAATTTTTTAGAGGGTGTGGTAGGTAAGTTTGGGGTGCCCCCGGTAAATGATAAAGGGGGGCCCTTTATTAACTTTGTATAAAAGGGGTTTAGTTAAGTAATACATAATTTTAAGAAAAAAAGGATAAATAAATATACAAAATATAGAGGGCGAAATGACAGTTGTTTGTTGGTTTTGATTGGAAAAAAAACTTTGATAACTTCAGGGTGTACAGTTTTAAAGGGGGCCACAGAATATCAGATCACCTTTTTTTATTTTTAGCTACCTAGATAAAAGGTAATGGATACAAGGGGAAAAACATCAGGGGGGAAAGAGGTGAAGGTTTTTAAAATAAAAAAGGAGGCATTAGGGAAATATAAAAAGCTATTGGGGATAGAGGGGGAATGAGACATAGGCAATGGGGCGAAGAGGGAGGGGAGGTTTAAAAAAAGTATGTTAGATGGGGTTTAGCAGAATTTGTGGTTTCAGGGAAAATGGTGCAGGGGGGAAGAGCGATTGGGGAATGATGATGTAAAGAAGTAGTAAGGGAAAAAAGTTAGCATAGGAAGTTTTTCAAAGTAAAGTGATGCAAGGGGGGAAGAGATATGGAGAAAAAGAAAAGGGTTAAAATGGTGAAGCAAAGTAAAAAGAGAGCAAATGAAAGTGGGGGAGATTTTATCAACAAAATTTTTTTGAAAATAAAAAAAAATTTTGGAGTGAGATTAACAAGTTAAAAAACCTAGAGAACAAATGGATTTTTCATTTAAAAATGGAGGGAAGTTTTTAAATGGAGAGTTTAGAGGATTGGGGAAAGGAAGGAATATTTTTGGAATTTTTTAAAGTTGAGAAGATAGGGGAAACTGTGATTTTGTGTATAGGGGGAAGGAGGGAAAACATCTTTAGAGTGGGAAGACCAGTTGTGAGTGTGGGGGAAGTTCGTGAGGCAGAGGTAAAATGAAAGGGGGTAAGGGAGCCGGATTGATGGGGTAAAGATAGAAAGTTAAAAGCATGGGGATATAGTTTTTGGGGTTTTTGTCAATTGTTTAATAAAAGAGGAAGAGGGAAATCCCAGGGGGTTGGCAAGAGCATTTCATATTTTTTCCCTTTTTATAAAGGCAAAGGGGATAAAAAGAGTGCAAAAATTATAGGGGGGTAAGTCGTTGAGTGACCTGGTAAAGGTATGGTAGGTTATAATTTAAAGAATTAAGATAAGACGGAGTACTGAAAGCGTGAAATTTTTTATTTACAGGATAGTGAGGCCCAAGTTAAGTATGTAGAAAGAGGGAAATTTTTTTTCCCAGTAAAAGTGGGCCTTAGACAAGGATGTGGATGTCACCGGGTTGTTTAATTATTTATGAGGGGGTTTGTAAGAGAAGAAAATGCGAGGGTCTTGGCAAGAGCGGGGAGTTAAAAGAAAAAAAATCCCCCACAAAGGGGGAGTTGTCACACTGCTCTTTGCAAGACCTGGGGCTTTTGGGGAGATTCTGAAGAGAAGTTGCAGAATTGTGGTAAATTTTTGGTAGGGTGTCAAAAAAAAGAAAATTAAAGTGAATCGGGAAAGATAAGGTTGGGTTAACAAAAAGTTTGGGGTAAGAAAGATTGAATCAGTTGGGGGGAAAGTATGGAGGGTAACGTATTCAGATTTTTGGGAGGGGACGTTCAGCGGATGGGTAAAAGAAAGATGAGTGAATCAAAATTGAGAGGGAAAAAAGTGAGTGTGCCTTAGGATCGTGGAACAAAGAATTTTGTCCTTGGGGGCAAAAGGGGAATGTATGAGAGATAGTTTTACCAACGCTCTTAAGGGGGTGTGAAGCGTGGTGATGAATGTTGCGCGAGGAAAAGGGCGGAGGCAGTGGAGATGTCATGTCTGAGGGCAATGTGTGGTGGAAAAAAATGCAAAAATTCGATTGGAAGTTAGAGGAGGTGCGGATACCAAAACTGTTGTCCGGGGGTGAGGAAGGGTTGTTGAGGTGGTTCGGACATGAGAGAAAGGAGCGAAACAAATGACTTAAAGATGTATCAGCTGTAGGGAAGGAAGGGGGTAGGGGGGCCTGGGAAAGGGGTTTGGAGGGAGGGGGAAAAGGGAGGTTTTGTGTGCGAGGGGCTTGACTTCCAGCGGGCAGCTTGACGGTTTTGATGGGGGTGAATGAGACAAATGGTTTTTAAAAATTACGTGCTGTTGGAGTGTGAGAAAGTAACATTTAGAAGGGATTCGGGGAAAAACCCGGCGGCCGGACTTGATCCGGAAGGGGAATACAGTCCCTTTCACCGAAGGGGGGGGGTTAATGTTGCAGTTAAAAACTGAAGGTAAAGCACCCTTCGGCAAGACGGATGGAGTGAATGATGGTGAAAGTTTTTTTTTTTTCGGGCCCCCCTGCCTTGGGGGAATCGCCGGGTGTAAAAAAAAAAAAAAAAAAAAAAAAAAAAAAATTGAATCTAAAATGGAGGGGAAAAAAGAAAGGGGGGGGGTCTTGAAAATTATTGGGGAAAGGGTTGGGTCCTTGATTATTTTTTAATTAAGATGGACTTGATTTGAAGGTGGGTAGTTTTAGAGGCCAGGGGTTCGACCCCACGCTTGTCTAACAGAGGGTTTTTTTTTTTTGTGATTGTTTTTACTAACTTTTTTTTTTATTTTTTTTTTTGACCTTGTTGGGTGTGGCCGGTGCATCTTGACGTGTTTGGATACCTTTTTATGAGAAGAGAGAGAGAGAGAGAGAAGGGGGGGGGGGGGAAAAAAAGAAAAACATGTTGTTTATACCTTCTCCCCCCACTGCAGCGTCTCTCCCTCCCCATCACTTCCCTTCCCCTTGGCCCACTCCCTCTCCCCCAAACACCGGGGTAAAAGATGGCGAGGGGGGCGTTGAGGGAGCGTTGACAGGTTAAGCCTCCCCCGGGGAAGGAGGGAGGGGGGGAAAAAGGGAAGGAAGGGGGGGAGGGTGGGGGAAAGGGAAGGGGGAGGGGAGGAAAGGAGGATGGAGGGGGGAGGAACCTAGGAAGGTAAAAAATGAGGAAGGAAACATATTTGTTATGCTGTCCTCATTTTTGTTTTTTTTAATACAGGGAAATTGTAGGGGAGACAAAGTGTTTTTTTTTTTAAAGTAATGAAAACAACCCCGGGGCCACCCGGGAAAGCCCTGGCCCGGGAAGAAACCGGCGAATCTACGTGAATGAATGCCAAGCACACACCCAACCGGGGAACTATGACTCGGGGCCGGGAGCTAAAAACGACCCCTGCAACAACACTAGGTATAACACAACACACCACACACAACACACCACACACACAAAACCACACACACACACACACACCACAGGGGGGGCCAGACAAAGAATCGACCCCTGCAACCACAACTGAGTACAAAGATCTAAGGGTGAGTATAATACCGAGTACATCGCCAGAAGCACACATTAACCAGATAATGCTGCGGCATATGGGCCTTGGGCAAACCGAGAATAGCGTTCCGGGTACCTTAAAAAGGAATCGTTAAGACTTCATACACTGTGTACGTCAGGTCTATACTAGAGTACGCAGCACCAGTTTGGAACCCACACCTGGCCAAACACGTCAAGAAATTAGAGAAAGTGCAAAGGTTTGCAACAAGGCTACTTTCAGAGCTAAGGAGAATGTCCCTACGAAACAGGTTAAGGGGAAATCGCCCTGACGAACTGGAGGCAGGAGGGCAGGGGAGACATGAAACGACTCAAAATACTGCGTGGAATAGAAAAGGGTGGACAAGACAGGATGTTCCAGAATGGGACACAGAAACAAGGGATCACAATTGGAAGTCAAAGGGTTTTTGGGAAGTATTTCTTCAGCCACAAGTTTTTTTGGAAATGGAAAGTCGGGCAAGCAATGTAGTGGAGGCGGGAACCATACAAGTTTTAAGACGAGTATGAAAAAGCTCAGGGGGCAGGGAAGGGAGACCCAAAAGCGAAATAAAAGGGGGGCCAGGAAATGACCCGACCCCTGAAAACCACAGTTGGGGAGTAACACACACACACACACACACACACACACACACACACAAAAAGGAAATGGGGCCAAAACACCTCCAGGGGTCCGAGGGGGGAGCAGAGGTGCTATTGAACCCCCTAACAACAATATTCAATACATCTACGAAAGAGGGAGTTTTGCCGAGCATGGGAAAACAGCAAATGTGGCCAAACTTTAAAAAAGGAGACAGACAGAGCACTAAACACAGACCAGTGTCACTGACATTTAAAGCACAAAATGATGGAAAAAATTGTCAGGGAAGAATGGTGGGAAAAATCTAGAAAGGAAACTCATCACCAGCAGACAACAGGTTTTCAGAGACGGGAAAACCTGGTCACAAACCTACGGAGTTCATGACATGGTGACAGCATAAGAGAAAGAGAGAGGGGGGGGTGGTTGCATTTTTTTAACGCAAGAAGGCTTTTTACACAGTACCACACAAGAATTAGTGCAAAAAAATGGAGGGCCAAGCAAATAACGGGGAAAGGCCCTGCAATGGATCAGGGAAAACTTGTCAGAAGACACAGAGATAATGTACGAGGGGAGTTCAGATGGGACCCTTACCAGGGGGTCCCACAGGGGGCATCCTAGGACCATGCTTTTCGGTATTTTTGGGAAAGACAGACGGAAGGAAAAACTCCGAGGTGTCCCCTGTTGCAGATGACTTAAGTTAGAGAAGAGTTTATTTGATCGAAGACCAGGCAGAAATACAAAGGAATCTGGACAGGCTGCAGCCTGGTTCCAGCAACTGGCTCCTGGATTTTAATCCCCCCAAGTGCAAAGTCAGAGATTGGGGAAGGGCAAAGAAAACCGCAGATGGGGTACAGTCTAGGGGGGCAGAACACAAACATCACTCAAGAAAAAAATCGGGGGGAGTAAACACCAGGCCATCCCAAGCGCACATCAACCAAATAACTGCTGCAGCCCTATGGCGCCTGGGAAACCTCAGAACAGCTTCCGACATCTTAATAAGGAACGTTCAGGACCCTAAACACCGTGTACTTGGCCCCCATTGGGGTATGCGGCACCCTTTGGAACCCCCCCTACCAAGCTGTAAAGAAACAGAGAAAGTGCAAAGGTTTGCAAAAAGACATCCCAAGCAAGAGGTATGTCCTAGAGGGGAGGTTTTAAGGGAAATCAACCCACGAAACCCGGAGACAGGAGAGATAGGGGGGACAGATAAAAACTACAAAAAACTGAGAGGAATTGACAAGGTGGAAAAGATAGATGTTCCAAACTGGGCCCGAAAAAAAGGGGAACAGTTGGGAAGTTTTAAGACACAATAATCAAAGGATGTAGGAAGTATTTCTTCCCCACAAGTAAATCAGGGGAAGTGGGAAAAGTTTGGGAAGCGATGTAGTGGAGTCAGGATCCATACATGCTTTAACAAGGTACGATAAAACTCTGGGGTTTAGGGAGAGTGAAACCCAGTAGCGACCAGTGAAGAGGCGGGGGGCCCGGAGCTGGACTCGACCCCTGCAACCCCAACAGGGAACAACTGGTGATACAACCACACCACCACACACTCACACACACATTCTTGGATTCAAAAAAAAACATGTTTGGAAGCTCACGTTTTATTTTAAAGGTTGTGTCATCTCTAAATTTTTTTTTTTTTTTTTTTTTTTTTTTGGTGGTGGGTTTTTTATCTTATTATTTTGAGTTCTTCTAAATTAAGACACAGCAGCAGTGTTTTTTTAAATCTTTGTTTTGACAGTTTCAAAACATACAGAACTTGCTGTCAAAAGATTTTTATTTTTCGATTTTTTTTGGGGGAAAGTGATAACGGTGATTTGTGGTGTTTGTTGCGTGTGGTGTGTTTGTGTGCATCGTGTGTGTGGTTGGTATGTGGGTTGTTTATTGTGGTTGTGTTGTGTGTTGTGGTGGGTTTTGTATTGTGGTTTGTGTGGGTGTTTTTTGTGGTTGTGTATTGGGGGTTGTGTATGTTGGGTTTTGTTTGTGTGGGTTTTGTATGTGTGGTTTGTTTTTTGGTTGTGTATTGTGGTTGTTTTTGTTTTGTGTATTGTGGTTGTGTATGTGTGGTTGTGTAGTGTGGTTGTGATGTGTGGTTTTGTATGTGTGTTGTGTATGTTGGTTGGTTTTTGTGGTTTGTATGTTTTGGTTGTGTAGTTGGTTGTGTATTGTGGTTGTGTTGTGTTTTTGTTTGTGGGGGGCTGTGCGGTGTGGGGATTGTGGTGGTTTTTTGCTTGTGTGGGGGGTGATAAATAGGTTAATAATGTAGGAGGCAAATATCCATGTCAGTCTGACCACGTTCAATGTCACCTTAACGCCCATGTGCACGATGACACCCACACCCACGCCCACACTGACACCCACGCCCAAACCTGGACCTCACAAGTTATCCCAGTATCCACGCACGCACCTGTACCCCAGTTCTGTTTCGTCTAGAGCCTACGCCCAGTCTGGCGCTCCCGCGCATGTAACCATCAAACCTGTTTCCAGCGCACCTGGGGTCGTTAGAAGCTAGAGGTGACCCCCTGATACCATAATACAAGTTAATATTAATGTGGGAATATTACACAGTGCTGTAACACCTCGGTACTCCTGGCCCCTGTAGAAGTAGTCAGTAATCTTGGACTGTTACACACTGCCACAAAGCTATTATAAGTAATTAAAAGGCTTCCATAATACGTTAGCATCTGTTGTTATGATACACTCAGGAGTTGTAAAATTTCGTTTCGTTACGCCTGGCGCCATTGCAATGTTTTAAACCTCTTTCTTGTTATCTTGTGAGGCTACTGTAACTTTCTCTCTTCTTCCGCAGATGATGTTTTGGTTTCCTGTTCATCCATTCGGGATTCTTTGAATCTTGTTTCTGTTTTAATACTTTTTTTACACAGGTCACCTGTGTATCCTTAGTGACCTGTGCATCCTCAGTGACCTCTTCATCCTGGGTAAGGTATGCTTGAGCGGGCGTGACTACAGACTTCTGCTCTAGGTCAGCTGGTGCTCCCGCCTACCTTGCTGCCTGTCAGCTGACACAGATAAACAAATGTGCGCGGATGTTGATCTATGCATACATGTGCGTTTTGAGGTATACATAGGCAGCTTGATACATGCACTCAAGGAATGGCTTTACGTACACGTAGATGTATGTTTATGTGCGCTGATGTGTTGCATGTTTATTCTAGTCTCTCTCTCTCTCTCTCTCTCTCTCTCTCTCTCTCTCTCTCTCTCTCTCTCTCTCTCTCTCTCTCTCTCTCTCTCTCTCTCTCTCTCTCTCACACACACACACACACCTAACGATGGTATGCTTTCATATAAGAAAATCTCCCAAACAAGAGATGATTGCGTAGGCCACCCACACAGGCCGCTGACCCCGCTCGTGTGGGCGTGCGTGTGCTTTCTACTTGGCTTTCATGTGGGCACCGCTGATGAGTGAAGAGATAACCACGACGATGGGAGTGATGGTGATAAGGATGATGGTAGTGCTGATGATAATAGCGAGGATGGTGCAACTGGCGAGTCTGTGGCGAGATATTCCATAAATATCCTAAATTTGCTTGCAGCAGATAAGATGTGAATTGTATATACAAGTCTCCAGTGTTACTCCTGTTAACCCATTTTTTTGTCGGGGGGGGGGGGGAGCTAGTTACTAACCCTTTTTACTTATTGTAACTACGTGCTGCTTTCCACGGGATGGCTTTGGGGTGCGCAGTATACTAGCCGCTTCTGTAGCAGAATCTAAATCTGTGGTGGGGTGCGGGCGTTGGTTGTTAGGTTGAAGGCATATAGACTTCATGTGGGACTTAAAGCCTAAAGACTGTATGTGGGTCTTAAGGTCTTTAGACTGTATGTGGATCTTAAGGTCTTTAGACTGTATATGGGTTTTAAGGTCTTTAGACTGTATGTGGGTCTTAAGGTCTTTAGACTGTATGTGGATCTTAAGGTCTTTAGACTGTATGTGGTCTTAAGGTCTTTAGACTGTATTGGGTTTAAGGTCTTTAGACTGTATTGGGTTTAAGGTCTTTAGACTGTATGTGGATCTTAAGGTCTTTAGACTGTATGTGGGTCTTAAGGTCTTTAGACTGTATGTGGGTCTTAAGGTCTTTAGACTGTATATGGGTTTTAAGGTCTTTAGACTGTATGTGGGTCTTAAGGTCTTTAGACTGTATATGGGTTTTAAGGTCTTTAGACTGTATGTGGGTCTTAAGGTCTTTAGACTGTATATGGTTTAAGGTCTTTAGACTGTATGTGGTCTTAAGGTCTTTAGACTGTATTGGTTTAATGTCTTTAGACTGTATGTGGGTCTTAAGGTCTTTAGACTGTATGTGGGTCTTAAGGTCTTTAGACTGTATGTGGGTCTTAAGGTCTTTAGACTGTATTGGGTCTTAAGGTCTTTAGACTGTATGTGGGTTTAAGGTCTTTAGACTGTATGTGGGTCTTGAGGTCTTTAGACTGTATGTGGATTTAAGGTCTTTAGACTGTATGTGGATCTTAAGGTCTTTAGACTGTATGTGGGTCTTAAAGGTCTTTAGACTGTATGTGGGTTTTAAGGTCTTTAGACTGTATGTGGGTCTTAAGGTCTTTAGACTGTATGTGGGTCTTAGGTCTTTAGACTGTATTGGGTCTTAAGGTCTTTAGACTGTATGTGGTCTTGAGGTCTTTAGACTGTATGTGGGTCTTAAGGTCTTTAGACTGTATGTGGGTCTTAAGGTCTTTAGACTGTATGTGGGTCTTGAGGTCTTTAGACTGTATATGGGTTTTAAGGTCTTTAGACTGTATGTGGGTCTTGAGGTCTTTAGACTGTATGTGGGTCTTGAGGTCTTTAGACTGTATATGGGTTTTAAGGTCTTTAGACTGTATGTGGGTCTTGAGGTCTTTAGACTGTATGTGGGTCTTAAGGTCTTTAGACTGTATGTGGGTCTTAAGGTCTTTAGACTGTATGTGGGTCTTAAGGTCTTTAGACTGTATGTGGGTCTTAAGGTCTTTAGACTGTATGTGGGTCTTAAGGTCTTTAGACTGTATGTGGGTCTTAAGGTCTTTAGACTGTATGTGGGTCTTAAGGTCTTTAGACTGTATGTGGGTCTTAAGGTCTTTAGACTGTATGTGGGTCTTAAGGTCTTTAGACTGTATGTGGGTCTTAAGGTCTTTAGACTGTATGTGGGTCTTAAGGTCTTTAGACTGTATGTGGGTCTTAAGGTCTTTAGACTGTATGTGGGTCTTAAGGTCTTTAGACTGTATGTGGGTCTTAAGGTCTTTAGACTGTATGTGGGTCTTAAGGTCTTTAGACTGTATGTGGGTCTTAAGGTCTTTAGACTGTATGTGGGTCTTAAGGTCTTTAGACTGTATGTGGGTCTTAAGGTCTTTAGACTGTATGGGTTTAAGGTCTTTAGACTGTATGTGGGTCTTAAGGTCTTTAGACTGTATTGGGTTTAAGGTCTTTAGACTGTATGTGGGTCTTAAGGTCTTTAGACTGTATATGGGTTTTAAGGTCTTTAGACTGTATGTGGATCTTAAGGTCTTTAGACTGTATATGGGTTTTAAGGTCTTTAGACTGTATGTGGGTCTTAAGGTCTTTAGACTGTATGTGGATCTTAAGGTCTTTAGACTGTATGTGGGTCTTAAGGTCTTTAGACTGTATGTGGGTCTTAAGGTCTTTAGACTGTATATGGGTTTTAAGGTCTTTAGACTGTATGTGGGTCTTAAGGTCTTTAGACTGTATGTGGATCTTAAGGTCTTTAGACTGTATGTGGATCTTAAGGTCTTTAGACTGTATGTGGGTTTTAAGGTCTTTAGACTGTATGTGGGTCTTAAGGTCTTTAGACTGTATATGGGTTTTAAGGTCTTTAGACTGTATGTGGGTCTTAAGGTCTTTAGACTGTATGTGGGTCTTAAGGTCTTTAGACTGTATGTGGGTCTTGAGGTCTTTAGACTGTATATGGGTTTTAAGGTCTTTAGACTGTATGTGGGTTTAAGGTCTTTAGACTGTATGTGGGTCTTAAGGTCTTTAGACTGTATGTGGGTCTTAAGGTCTTTAGACTGTATGTGGGTCTTAAGGTCTTTAGACTGTATGTGGGTTTTAAGGTCTTTAGACTGTATGTGGGTCTTAAGGTCTTTAGACTGTATGTGGGTCTTAAGGTCTTTAGACTGTATGTGGGTCTTAAGGTCTTTAGACTGTATGTGGATCTTAAGGTCTTTAGACTGTATGTGGATCTTAAGGTCTTTAGACTGTATGTGGGTCTTAAGGTCTTTAGACTGTATGTGGGTCTTAAGGTCTTTAGACTGTATATGGGGATTTAAGGTCTTTAGACTGTATGTGGGTCTTGAGGTCTTTAGACTGTATGTGGGTCTTAAGGTCTTTAGACTGTATGTGGGTCTTGAGGTCTTTAGACTGTATGTGGTCTTGAGGTCTTTAGACTGTATGTGGTTTAAGGTCTTTAGACTGTATGTGGGTCTTGAGGTCTTTAGACTGTTCTTTAGGTCTTAGACTGTAGTGGTCTTAAGGTCTTTAGACTGTATGTGGTCTTAAGGTCTTTAGACTGTATGTGGTCTTAAGGTCTTTAGACTGTATGTGGATTCTTAAGGTCTCTTAGACTGTATGTGGGTCTTAAGGTCTTTAGACTGTATGTGGATCTTGAGGTCTTTAGACTGTATGTGGGTCTTAAGGTCTTTAGACTGTATGTGGGTCTTAGGTCTTTAGACTGTATGTGGATCTTAAGGTCTTTAGACTGTATGTGGTCTTAAGGTCTTTAGACTGTATGTGGGTCTTAAGGTCTTTAAGACTGTTAATGTGGGTTCTTAAGGTCTTTAGACTGTATGTGGTTTAAGGTCTTTGATGTATGGTCTAAGGTCTTAGACTGTATGTGGATCTTAAGGTCTTTAGACTGTATGTGGGTCTTAAGGTCTTTAGACTGTATGTGGGTCTTAAGGTCTTTAGACTGTATGTGGATCTTAAGGTCTTTAGACTGTATGTGGATCTTGAGGTCTTTAGACTGTATGTGGGTCTTAAGGTCTTTAGACTGTATGTGGATCTTAAGGTCTTTAGACTGTATGTGGATCTTAAGGTCTTTAGACTGTATGTGGATCTTGAGGTCTTTAGACTGTATGTGGGTCTTAAGGTCTTTAGACTGTATGTGGGTCTTAAGAGTCTTTAGACTGTATGTGGATCTTAAGGTCTTTAGACTGTATGTGGTCTTAAGGTCTTTAGACTGTATGTGGTCTTAAGGTCTTTAGACTGTATGTGGGTCTTAAGGTCTTTAGACTGTATGTGGTCTTAGAGGTCTTTAGACTGTATGTGGTCTTAAGGTCTTTAGACTGTATGTGGGTCTTAAGGTCTTTAGACTGTATGTGGATCTTAAGGTCTTTAGACTGTATGTGGATCTTAAGGTCTTTAGACTGTATGTGGGTCTTAAGGTCTTTAGACTGTATGTGGGTCTTAAGGTCTTTAGACTGTATGTGGATCTTAAGGTCTTTAGACTGTATGTGGATCTTGAGGTCTTTAGACTGTATGTGGATCTTAAGGTCTTTAGACTGTATGTGGGATCTTGAGGTCTTTAGACTGTATGTGGTCTTAGGTCTTTAGACTGTATGTGGTCTTTAAGGTCTTTAGACTGTAATGTGGATCTTAAGGTCTTTAGACTGTATGTGGTCTTAAGGTCTTTAGACTGTATGTGGATCTTAAGGTCTTTAGACTGTATGTGGGTTTTAAGGTCTTTAGACTGTATGTGGTCTTAGGTCTTTAGACTGTAATGTGGTCTTAAGGTCTTTAGACTGTATGTGGGTCTTAAGGTCTTTAGACTGTATGTGGGTCTTTAAGGTCTTTAGACTGTATGTGGTCTTAAGGTCTTTAGACTGTATGTGGTCTTAAGGTCTTTAGACTGTATGTGGTTTAAGGTCTTTAGACTGTATGTGGGTCTTAAGGTCTTTAGACTGTATGTGGGTCTTAAGGTCTTTAGACTGTATTGGGATCTTAAGGTCTTTAGACTGTATGTGGGTCTTAGGTCTTTAGACTGTATGTGGTCTTAAGGTCTTTAGACTGTATGTGGTCTTGAGGTCTTTAGACTGTATGTGGTTTAAGGTCTTTAGACTGTATGTGGGATCTTGAAGGTCTTTAGACTGTATGTGGTCTTAAGGTCTTTAGACTGTATGTGGTTAAGTCTTTAGACTGTATGTGGTCTTAAGGTCTTTAGACTGTATGTGGATCTTAAGGTCTTTAGACTGTATGTGGTCTTAAGGTCTTTAGACTGTATGTGGATCTTGAGGTCTTTAGACTGTATGTGGATCTTAAGGTCTTTAGACTGTATGTGGATCTTAAGGTCTTTAGACTGTATGTGGATCTTGAGGTCTTTAGACTGTATGTGGATCTTAAGGTCTTTAGACTGTATGTGGATCTTAAGGTCTTTAGACTGTATGTGGATCTTAAGGTCTTTAGACTGTATGTGGATCTTGAGGTCTTTAGACTGTATGTGGATCTTAAGGTCTTTAGACTGTATGTGGATCTTAAGGTCTTTAGACTGTATGTGGATCTTAAGGTCTTTAGACTGTATGTGGATCTTGAGGTCTTTAGACTGTATGTGGATCTTAAGGTCTTTAGACTGTATGTGGATCTTAAGGTCTTTAGACTGTATGTGGATCTTAAGGTCTTTAGACTGTATGTGGATCTTTTTTAAGAACGAGTGATCTACTCTGTTAACTGTATTGGAATCTACAGCCCTTAGACGTAAGTGGATATTGAGTCTTTAGCACGGGATTCTCAGGCTTTAGGTGTATGTGGTCTTAGTACTTAGACGTATATTGCTTAGATAACATCTTAGTTATAATATTGAGGATCTAAGGTCTTTGCTGATGTGTCTTAAGTCTTTAGACTGTATTGTCTTAAGGTTAGATGCATGTGGTTTAAGTCTTACACTGTCATTGTCTTAAGTCACGACTGTATGTGATCCTTGCTTAGTACAGTATGTGGTCTTGACGGTCTTATAGAGATAGCATGTGTGAGTCTTAGGTCTTTAGCTGTATTGGTCTGAAGTCTTTAGACGTTGTGGTCTAAGTCTTTAGACTGTATGTGGATCTATGGTCTTTAAACGTATGTGGTCTTAAGGTCTTTAGACTGTATGTGGACTTAGGTCTTTAGACTGTATGTGGTCTTAAGCTTTAGACTGTCATGTGGTCTTAAGGTCTTTAAGACTGTATGTGGACTCTAGGCCTTTACACGTAATGGGATCTTAAGGTCTTTAGACTGTATGTGGATCTTAGGTCTTTAACTGTATGTGGATCTTAGGTCTTTAGACTGTATGTGGTCTTGAGGTCTTTAGACTGTATGTGGGTCTTAAGGTCTTTAGACTGTATGTGGGTCTTAGGTTTTAGACTGTATGTGGATCTTAAGGTCTTTAGACTGTATGTGGATCTTGAGGTCTTTAGACTGTATGTGGATCTTAAGGTCTTTAGACTGTATGTGGATCTTGAGGTCTTTAGACTGTATGTGGATCTTGAGGTCTTTAGACTGTATGTGGATCTTGAGGTCTTTAGACTGTATGTGGATCTTAAGGTCTTTAGACTGTATGTGGATCTTAAGGTCTTTAGACTGTATGTGGATCTTAAGGTCTTTAGACTGTATGTGGATCTTAAGGTCTTTAGACTGTATGTGGGTTTTTAAAACAGCATGTCACCTGTTAACTATCAAGAATACTACACGCCCTAATAAGGAATTGCACTGTATATACACCGGGAGATTCCCCACTGTGTGTGTGTGTGTGTGTAGATACACCTCTCGACGTATATATGCTTAGATACACATCTTTGTATATAAATTGAGAGATATACTCCTGTCGGTGTATATATACTGATGAATACACTCTTCTAAAGGAGTATCTGTGTTTAGATACACACCTCATTGTATACACGCTGAGATATATACATCTCTTGTAATACAGTAGTGGTGTATATTGACAGTACGTAAATAAGATACGCAGTGTGAGTTATGGCATTTTATTGTGAAAACGTTTCACCCACCAAAGACTCTGTTGATAAAGTATCTGGTGGTCAAAACATCTTTGCAATAAAATACCATCACCCGCATTGTGAATCTACTTTACATGCATATATATGTACACACACACACACCCACACCCACACACACACACACACACACACACACACACACACACACACACACACACACACACACACACACACACACACACACACACCTAGGGATACACATCTCAGTGCATATACCCTATCTTCGGGCATGTGTGTTTATGGTGGTGTTTGGAGATAGTGACGGGGATGGGCCAAGGTTATCATTGTGACGCAAGGTGTTACGTGGGTGGGTGTGGTTCTTACCTGGTGATGGTGGTGCTTGTGTGGTGGTAGTTGTGTGGTGGTTTTAAGGTAGTAGTTATAGGTTGGTAGTTATAAGGTGGTAGTTGTGAGGTGATGGTTTTTAAGTGTTTGCTGTAAGGTGGTCAGGTTGTTCTGGGGGGTGGGGGGATTATTTCCCCTTAACACCATCTGGTAGAACACTTCTTAGCCACTTAAAGTTCACTTAATTGTAACATTCATTATCAGGGAAATAGTACTGGGAAAAATATTTAAACAAAACACAAGGGAATACAGTTCATGGAATTAATGGTAATAACAATACAGTGGTTATTAATAGGGGAGTATTTATAACACTAGGGGGTTATTACAGTGATTTACTCATACTGATAGAACTGGGTAAATGAAGTGCACTGGTGAAAGGTACACCTGAAGTAGTTTTCATCGAGTCATTCAGCACTGGTTTCAAAAGCGGCTTCACCCTCAAAAATATGCCTTGCAAGTGGTTGTCTTCTCTCTCTCCCTCAATGATTAAGGTCCCTTTCATGTATTTCCAACATCTAACTTCTTCGGTCTAACAAAGATTGATTCACCCCAGCTAAAAGTAACTAATCAGAATGCTGCCCTGGTAAACACATTATACTGTCAGACCAATAAGATGTGCCATAGGGGCAGGTTTACAAAAGGCACCGGCCAACCCAGTAGTCAGAATTTCTTAATGGCAAAGAGGAAGAAAAACTTTGATCAGTGCTTTCTTAAAAGCTATAATGAATCGCACACATGGTCCTTGGCTTCGTTAAGCCAGCAGATAATGGGAGACTGGGTTACACTATATGAAATCCGTCACTACTGGATGATGGCTAAACAGACATCACAAGATGGTGGTTGCTGTCTGATGGTTTTTGTGAAGGGCGGTTCTTGCAAGGTGGTGGAGTTGATGGTGGTAGTTGTGATGGCGATGCTTGTTAGGTGGTGGTAGATTTTTGTGTTTGTTATTTCTGTTGTAATTTCACTGGAGATTGTTAATGATGGAATGATAATGCCATCATAATAGCTGTAGCTGTGAGTGATACATTTGCTGTGGTTATTTTGTGTTTATAAGTGTGGTGGAGTTGGAGGAGGTTAATGGTGTTCCAGTTCTCTAGAAAAGTTGGAAAGAGTGAAATTCACAGAAATGTCAAGTACTTTTTGCATTAGATAGGGACAGGAAGATATGAGGGGAGGGAGATACGAGGGAAGGGAAGGTATGAGGGGAGGGAGATAAGAGGGAAGGGAAGGTATGAGGGGAGGGAGATAGAGGGAAGGGAAGGTATGAGGGGAAGGTGATACGAGGGAAGGGAAGGTATGAGGTTTGTTACTATTTGTGAATGTATTGGGAAGGAAATGACGAAGGCAATGGTGTGTGCGTGCGTGTGTGTGTACTCACCTAGTTGAGGTTGCGGGGGTCGAGTCCGAGCTCCTGGCCCCGTGTGTGTGTGTGTGTGTGTGTATGTGTGTGTGTGTGTGTGTGTGTGTGTGTGTGTGTGTGTGTGTGTGTGTGCGTGTGTGTGTAGGAAATAAACTGTAGCGATGGTACCAGATACTCAACATAAGAACGTGAGTTAAGGAATTCTTATTTTAAAATTTACCGAGAGTCCTATATACACACACTATCTCTCATGGGATTTGATTAAGGACTGAAGGAAGCGAGAGTAATCCGGTGAAAGATACAAGGAGATGGAAAGATGTAGTGATCAGCTACAAGACGCTTCAAGGTACCGAAAGAGTGGGCAGGAATAGTGACGTAAGAGAGACTAGATTAAGTTGGAGAGGTCAAAGCTTAGTAACCTGATGAGCACGATCATGGAAAATAATTATAAGGTCAGTGAGAAGTGGAACAAGAAGCACGAATTTGTGGAGGCAGACTCCATACAAGGTGCCAGAAGTAGATGTGATATAAGCCAAGAAACTAGAAAGTTGCTATGGTAGATAATTGAAGGCTCAGAAACTGGGCCAGGAGCTGGAATTTAATGATCTCAGCTGGCACAACTCATCACACACGCACACACACACACACACACACACACACACACACACACACACACACACACACACAGGAGCTCGGACTCGACCCCCGCAACCTCAACTAGGTGAGTACACACACGCGCGCGCAGACGGAGTACAGTCTAGGGGGCCAGAGACTACAAACCTCACTCAAGGAAAAAGATCTTGGGGTGAGTATAACACCAGGCACATCTCCTGAAGCGCACATCAACCAAATAACTGCTGCAGCATATGGGCGCCTAGCAAACCTCAGAACAGCATTCCGACATCTTAATAAGGAATCATTCAGGACCCTGTACACCGTGTACGTTAGGGCCATATTGGAGTATGCGGCACTAGTTTGGAACCCACACCTAGCCAAGCACGTAAAGAAACTAGAGAAAGTGCAAAGGTTTGCAACAAGACTAGTTCCAGAGCTAAGAGGTATGTCCCAAGAGGAGAGGTTAAGGGAAATCAACCTGACGACACTGGAGGACAGGCGAGATAGGGGGGACATGATAACGACATACAAAATACTGAGAGGAATTGACAAGGTGGACAAAGACAGGATGTTCCAGAGATGGGACACAGCAACAAGGGGACACAGTTGGAAGTTGAAGACACAGATGAATCACATGGATGTTAGGAAGCATTTCTTCAGCCACAGAGTAGTCAGCAAGTGGAATAGTTTGGGAAGCGATGTAGTGGAGGCAGGATCCATACATAGCTTTAAGCAGAGGTATGATAAAGCTCACGGTTCAGGGAGAGTGACCTAGTAGCGGCCAGTGAAGAGGCGTGGCCAGGAGTTCGGACTCGACCCCTGCAACCTCAACTAGCTGAGTACACACACACACACGAAGAGAGCTTGTCACGTTGTTTATACTCAAGTCAGCGTAATAATGTGTGTTGCACATATCTGACGACTAGGAAACTCATGTTCATGCTGACGTTTGTCACCATGTCCTGTTCCTGCACATAGCAGGCAGCACTGCCTCTCTTGTGAACACCTGTCATGTTCCTGTTGCTACCAGCAGGCATCACTACCTCTGGCGAACACCTGTCTTTTACCTATTGTTACCAGCAGGCAGCACTGCCTCTGGTGAACACCTGGGTCCCCGTGCCGAGGATAGTGTTCTGCTCCACCACCAGGCTTCTTAACTGAAACTCCGAGAACTCTCACTCTTGAAACCCCACATCTTGAAAAGTCTTCCAAGAACAGCGTGAATTAATAACTGGCATAATATTCGGCCACGAAGGAACACTACATATGGAACTGAAGCATCACAATGTCCTGACCAAAAATTGCAATAAACGCTGGTCACATAAAACTAACAGAAAACACCGAGACAATATTACACATAAATTCCGTATGGAAGAAAAAGTCACAGTACTACACAGAATATCAAGCCCAAAATACCGTGGTGGTACACTTCACAATTATGGTGAGAAGCTGGATACGTTGTCGGGTCTGGGACCGACAACGTCTGGGTGGAAGAGGATGAGGATAGCCATGCTGCTCCTTCCACTTGAGACGTAATTTGTTGTCACGTTAAATTAATACTACCTTCACCTACTGACATTTGTTTTCAGGTATTTTCCTCACTTGACCTATCCTCTTGACTTTGGTCTCACCTCTTTACCTGGCATGTCTACTGACTTTCTCATCAGTGCACCTGCCCTGTCTTCTAACTTTCTCCTTCGCCGGACCTGTCTTCTGGTATTCCTCCCATTTTTCTCTCCGAGTTCTGGCTTTACGATGGACTGAAATGTTTGTTATTTATGAATCAGTACTGTGTATTTCTGCCTCATATTACTGAGGAGGACTTCAGTTAGTGGGAGAACATAAGAATATAAGAATGAAGGAACACTGCAGCAGGCCTACTGGCCCATACAAGGCAGGTCCTTATCAAAACCCCAAAGGTATTTGTTCAACTTTTCTCCAAAGCTACGAGAGAATTTCCTTCCTTACCTCAAATACCAATCAACCCCAAATATACACTTATGTTAATTGCCCTTTTGTTGGCCCGATAAAAAAAAAAATACGCAAACATCACTGCTGACTGACTCCAGCTTCCATTGCAGTACAAAACACAGGAAACAGTAGCCAGGATAACCATGTAGAAGGACGTTAATAGACAACCGTGTGAATCATTGTTAAGGTCATCTCATTACATAAAGTACATAAATACACATGACGATTTTTTTTAATCTGAAAATAATTTTCTCCACTGACAAGTTAAGTTATTGTCATTTTTGACAGTATATATATTTTTGACAGTATATAAGCCACCTCTCTGGCCCTATGCTGCACTTCCTACAAGAGTGATGGACTGAACACATCGATTCCAGGTTGAGGGACTGATTACCTCAAACTTCTACTCTCCTTACCCACTTCTACTTTGTATTGGACTGATGAAGCCACTGTGTGGCGAAACGTTTCTTCAATAAAGATTTCCATGTGTTGCATAAGTGTCTCAATTCTTCATTTTTGAGGTCATTGGCGTATCTTGGTCGTGAATAATTCTGACTCAGGGCTGGACTCTGGCAAATTTTTACATATCCTTACACTCTGTATTCTTTAGAGTATTGTTATTCTGTAAATAAAAATGTTATTATACATTTGCTAAATGGTTGTAAATGACCATAATTTTTAAAGGGGTGCACCGGTAAGTTAGCGGAAGTCCTCGGTCAGATGACCAAAAGCTCCAAAGGCGGGTCATCATCTGGCTAAGACCCGCGTCAGGAAGCACTTGTCCTGTTTCCTGACGAACCTTACCTAACCTAACCTAAAGTTGTAATAAAGTTGGTAGAATTACCGACAATATGTAAAGTAAAAGGACACAAGTGCAACTAATGTGACATTTATTGTGGCAACGTTTCGCTCTCCAGGAGCTTTATCAAGCCATTACGTAATGACTTGATAAAGCTCCTGGAGAGCGAAACGTTGCCACAATAAATGTCACATTAGTTGCACTTGTGTCCTTTTACTTTACATAACCTAAAGTTGTTATTGTTCTGTAAAGAAAGGTGTTAATATTTTGTGAAGGATAACGTTAGTATTCAGTAGAAGGCGTAAATATACCGAAAAGGTTTATTTTCTAGGGAAAGGTGTTAGTGATTTGTAAAGGAAGATGTTAGTATTGTGTGAAAGATTACTCCTGACCACCTGAGCTGCCGGGCGCACGTTGCCAGCGTAGTGACTGAAACTGGATACGCTGTATACGGGAGTCACAATTTTCTCGCATTACTGAGATATTCACAGGTCTCTGATTTCGTACATAGAAAAAAACATTAATGAGCGAGGGGCACCCGACTCAAAGCTGAGTGGTCCTGACACTTGTTAGCAGGATCAAGGGGAAGGATCACTGGGAATCATCAGGAAGAGCCACTAGGGAAAATCACCGGGGAGGCAGGGGAAGACTCGAAGATAAACAGAGCGATGAAGTAATACCTTCGCACTCGGCTGATGTCCTCGACATGTGCTCGTGTTGGATATTCACACACGGCGGATGTAGCTACCACCACATCTGCTTGCACCTCCTGTTTACTAACACCTGGGTGTACAAGCATGACAGCTGTTGCTTACTAACACCTGGGGAAGGGGAGCTTCAATTCGATCATGAGTCCTTCACAAGCATCAAGGTACCCTTCCTCCCTTGAAGGCCATATCCATGTAGAGTGAGTTATGTTGCAACTTCTCTCTACATGTAGCGGATGCTTAGCAACCTCTCGCAATATGGAGCGGATGCCTAGTAACTCTCACATGTAGCAAGGCTTGAGTGTGTCCTCCTTTCCGCTGTTCTCTTGACTCTTATCTGTGTGACCTTTTGCTGTTGTTGTTGTAGCTAATCTTTCCTCTCGTGAATGACGAAGTGTTTGGTGTGGGCGGCTTTTGGGAGCACTAGTAAAGTACAGAGTGGTACCCTGTCTACTGTTGATATAGTGGTCTGTAACCTATCTTCCATTTCTGGTACAGTTTCTCCCTCTCCCACTGGAACAGGATACAGAATACCATTAAACCATTGAGCAAAAGAACAGTGTAAGGGACCTTGGGGTAACCGTATCGGAAGATCTTTGCATTACAACTGACAGGATAATGATAGGCTGGATAACTAGAACCTTCACAATCAGACATGCAAAGTACAGTGATGACACTTTAAGGCACTTACACTCTCTAGACTGGAATATTGCTGTACACTAGCATCTTCATACAAGGCAGGCAAAACTGCAGACTTGTATAATGGACGGACAACTTTTACTGCCTCTATCAGTTCAGCTAAACAGTTAAATTAATGGAGATACAGAAAATTGACTCAAATTGTTCTTCCTGGAGCAAAGGCGAGAAACATGAATCATAATTCACACTTGGAAAATGCTGGAAGAACTGGCTCAAAATCCTTACCTTCACATAAGCCCTATGACAATTATCTTTGTTTCATTCCCGCCTTTTACATGTTGCCTTGTATATATCTGTTCGCGTTACCTTCTCTATTTTGCATATACTGAATGTCTTCCACAGTGTTTCCCCAACATTGTGGTAGCGAGTGAAGAGTGCTTGAATTTATGTGACAGCCCAAACGTAACTGTGGAATTCTTTAGTAGTTGAGACGTTTGAAGATGGCACCTGTGTATGTGTGTGGGGGAGGGGGGTGTTGTAGATGGAGCAATATGTTAAGGATTTAACTGGCTTCTGACAGTGACCAGTCATCACTCATCCACTGGGTTTTGGTAGATTTTGTCTTGTTATGGTTGAAACGTTGAGGGAGGGAATAAGACGAATGGGTGAGTTAACAGTGCCACTTTGTTAATTCTTTAAGCCGTTTACAGGAGTTACGTTTATTTATTCTTGGTGTGGAGATTTAATTTACACGGTAACTTTAATGGTTATATAGTTTGGATATAGAACAAAGGCAGGAAATGATAGACATGTAGACGTAAAAATATTCATTAACATTCGGATGAAAATCGCATTCACTCTTATATCCACATTTTTGTAGCATTCAGGATGTATGGAGTGCCATATTACGTTAAAACACAGGTTAGCAGTTGGCAGGAGATAATCATGTGTGTGTATCACACACACTTGTACCACTCAGGTACCATCACCCAAACATCGGGGAACTTGTGGCACTAGCCTGGCGCTGCTCTGGCTCCTCATCTTTCTCTCTTGCTTTTGTGTATTTCTTTTTGCTTTACTGGTTGTATTCTTTCTTTTTCTCCTCAAAATACAACCTTTTTCAACATCTTAAATCTAAAGAGTTGCGCAGGGTTACCTATTGTTAAAATTTTTTGAAGAGTATAGAGGCTAGTATGCGTTACTTGACAATATTAGGAATACAATATGTAAACAGTACTGGAAAAATACTGCAGTAATATATACAGTGTATATAATTACTTAGGCTTGAGGGTTGTAAGCTCTTACCAGATTCGTAAGTTAGTAATATAAATATCAATTTCATTATACATGTAGGTCAAAATGGAACATACTAGATGTGTCATAACAATATATTATAACAATTATGATGTTATACTAGATGTACAGAAGAACATAAGATATTAGGAACACTGCAACAGGCCTACTGACCCATGCGGAGCAGGTCCATGTCTCCCCCCGGATTAGACCAATGACCCACCCCTGGAGTAGCCCAATGACCCACCCAGTCTGATCATCTCCATTTAAGGATGGAGTACTGCACCAGACCCAGCAGCACAAGCTAGTCAGGTCCAACTCACACCCATAATAAAACCTGTAACCTTTTACGTAGTTCTTATTTCTCTGCAAACGTTATTTATGTTAGATTGTTTCTTTGGTTAGATTAACGGTAATTTATGCTTAGCATTTTGGGAGGTGAGTTTGGCCAGTGGAAAAGCTAACTTACGTTTTGCTTTTGAAAAAGAGAGAATATTATTGAATAGATTATTGTATAGAGGATAAGTTAGACGCTTTAGATGGATTAATTCAGGGCAGAAAGCATGGCACATTGCATCACTTCCTTTCTTGTAATCAACAAGGTACGGCACTCGTCCTTCCTTGGCTTGAAAGGGAACCGAGATTAAACCCGAGGTAACCATACTTGGTGAATTTGTAAGGAGAGTCGGGTGAAAATTGTTGGTGCGAATTGTGAAGTATACAATAGAAGTAATATCCCATTTCTGTGAAAATAATTGCCATGTTCACAGAATGGATCTTGGCATACCCCAAGTGTGTGTCTTTAACCCCACGTTGTTTAATAAGCTAATAAGAAGAGGACAGAGAATCGGCTATCCTGCTAGTGTGGGCCATGCGAGGCTGCGCGGCTCATACATTGATTCAATCTCCATTCTGTTACAAAATTCGTCTAGGACTTAATGGACTTGATGCAAAGTGCAGGGAAGTGGGATTAGCAATTCATCACACACACACACACACACACACACACACACACACACACACACACACACACACACACACACTCACCAACCACACAGTGATAACAGTGAGTACACACATACACACACACACACACACACACACACACACACACACAGGGGTCGGTCCTAGGACCAGTGCTATTTTTGGTATATGTGAACGACATGATGGAAGGGTTAGACTCAGAAGTGTCCCTGTTTGCAGATGATGTGAAGTTAATGAGGAGAATTAAATCTGATGAGGACCAGGCAGGACTTCAAAGAGACCTGGACAGACTGGACACCTGGTCCAGCAAATGGCTTCTCGAATTTAATCCTGCCAAATGCAAAGTCATGAAGATAGGGGAAGGGCACAGAAGACCACAGACAGAGTATAGGCTAGGTGGCCAAAGACTGCAAACCTCACTCAAGGAGAAAGATCTTGGGGTGAGTATAACACCGAGCATGTCTCCGGAAGCACACATCAATCAGATAACTGCTGCAGCATATGGGCGCCTGGCAAACCTGAGAACAGCATTCCGATACCTTAGTAAGGAATCATTCAAGACACTGTACACCGTGTATGTCAGGCCCATACTGGAGTATGCAGCACCTGTTTGGAACCCGCACTTGATAAAGCACGTCAAGAAACTAGAGAAAGTACAAAGGTTTGCGACAAGGTTAGTTCCAGAGCTAAGGGGAATGTCCTATGAAGAAAGATTAAGGGAAATCGGCCTGACGACACTGGAGGACAGGAGGGTCAGGGGAGACATGATAACGACATATGAAATACTGCGTGGAATAGACAAGGTGGACAAAGACAGGATGTTCCAGGGAGGGGACACATAAACAAGAGGCCACAATTGGAAGTTGAAGACACAAATGAGTCAGAGAGATAGTAGGAAGTATTTCTTCAGTCATAGAGTTGTAAGGCAGTGGAATAGCCTAGAAAATGACGTAGTGGAGGCAGGAACCATACACAGTTTTAAGACGAGGTTTGATAAAGCTCATGGAGCGGGGAGAGAGAGGGCCCAGTAGCAACCGGTGAAGAGGCGGGGCCAGGAGCTAAGACTCGACCCCTGCAACCACAAATAGGTGAGTACAAATAGGTGAGTACAATCAGCGAAGAGGCGGGGCCAGGAGCTATGAATCGACCCCTGCAACCACAAATAGGTGAGTACACACACACACGCGCGCGCGCGGGAAGTTTTTAACTTTACAGACACCTCTATCCGGGATGTGTAGTGTGAACATGAAAGACTGACCTCCTGTAAAAGATAGGTTTCTATGTTGTCATGGTTATTTGTGTGTGTTGACGCGGCTCCCAACATACTCACTTTCCTCTCTGTTAGGGGTGTGTGTGTGTGTGTGTGTGCGTGCTCACCCAGTTGTTTGATGGGGTCGAGACTCGTCTCCTGGTCCCGTCTCCTAGACTACTTTGCCAACACTGATTTCTAATTCTGCTCTTGAAGCTCTGTATTGTTTTTTGCCTCCACTGCCCCATCCAAATCATTGCACTTTTCAACCACCCTAAGACTAAAGAAATACTTCCATAGCTGTGGCTCATCTGTTTTTTTAGCTTCCATTTGTGTTCCCTTGATCCTCTTATTTCAAACAGTCTGTCCCCAAAGATTGTACTCACATTGTGTGCGTGTATTCACCTATATGTTGTTATAGGAGTCATATATGTGTGGTTATAGGGGTCGTATATGCCCTTACAAAGGTATATATCGTTATAAGGGTCGATTCTTAGCTCCTGGCTCCACCTCTCAACTTGCCGCTCCCCAGATTCACTCCTAGTCTCGTGGGACCTATCGTACCTATTCTTACAACTATGTGTGGAGTCTACCTCCACTGCTTCGTCGAGGTCATTCCACTTCCCGACCACTGTGAGACTGAAGAAATACTTGCTAACATCCCTGTGACTAATCTAAGACTTTTAAGTTTCAGCTGTGCCCCTGAGTCCCGTTTCTCGCCTTAGAAAGAGCCTACTCTGCCCTCTCATGTCTTCCCTGGTCCTTTTGTCCTCCAGATCGCTTGCTTCGGTTTATTTACTCTTTTATGTTTCATACCCCTTAACTCTGGAACTAGTCTTGTTCCAGTTTTTTTAACATATGTTCCTCATGTATGGGTTCCATACTGGTGCTGCGTACTCCAAGATGGGCCTGACATATGCTATGTAATCCGCCTGGAATGAGTATTGAAATTCCTGTAGGCCACCCTTAGATTTGCCAGGCGAGAATTAGCTGCAGAGGTTATTTAGCGATATGCTAGGTATTATGCTTACTCCTAGGTCCTTTCAAACTGAGATTTGCAGTCTCCGCCCCCCGAGTCTATACTCCGTGTCCGGTCTTCCAGTGCATTCCTCAATTTTTACAACCTTGTATTTACTAAAGTTGAATTCAATCAAGCACTGTGTTGACCTCTGCATTTTGTCCAGATCCATTTGCATCATTTCCCGGTTCTTATCTAGTTGCATTCTCCTTATTGGTGGGTGGGTGTGTACACATATGTGCATACAAAGTTTGCGACGTTTAATCGCCCGAAAGGATTAGAAATTTACTACCTCTGGGGTTAAAATAACGAAACTAATACCAGTAGCAAAAGCAACATATCCTCGTTTTACACACTGTTTCGTATTCGATTCCCCATCTTAGGGTTAGGCTAGGTATTGCTAGGGTAGTTAGAGTAGGTTCCGCAGATCTAAAAAAAAAAAACACTAATGAGCATATTAAAAGTAGGAGAGCGACATACGTAGCAACGCTTTGGCTGAGAAACGCAAGGAAGCCTTCAGATCTGCACGAGTATGGGTTCAGTAGTACCTGTATGGTTATATAATTTTTTATCATCGTTCAGATCTGCGTGCGTGTACCGTACCACTGACTGTGTGAGACTGTAACAACAAGAGAGCTGTTTGGAACGTGGAAAGCATACTTAAAACTTACCTGTCTTGAGTGTTGGTGTGAGGTTACAAAAGTGGTATTTATGGTTTAGAAGCAGTTTATAATTATGCTGGTTTGTACTGCAAATAGTGGTCTGAGAAGGACGTAGCTGTAGTTGTTGATAGTTTGTGGAAGACACAGTGTCCTAAAACGTTTACAAAAGGCAAGGCAGTTTACTGGAGTTGGCAAAACGTATTCAGCAGTAAGGTAGTTTATGTACTCCACAAAAGAGAGTAAAACCTATACAACGAAAATGTAATTTATGTGCTAAATTTATAAAAGGCAGAAAGGCCTATACTATGAAAATGTAGTTTAGGTAGTTTATAAACGGCAGTTAAGTTTCAAATGTAGTAAAGGAAGAGTGTCTTCTATACAGCAGTACGGTGAGGTGTGTTGGTGGTAGTGCAGGTGTTAGTCACGATGGGATGTGAGGAGCTGCACTTACAGGCCTTCCTTACCCACACGACAACCGGATCTCTTTTGTTGGTGAAGGCTTCCGATTTTGTGGGTTACGTCACGCCAACTCAACCTGCAAAAACACTTGGTCTTTCCCTCGTCTACCTGTGACGTTCGTTGCTAAACCTCTTACTTTGTTACTCTGGCGTCGGCACCCAAAGTAATTAATAATTAATAACATAATAAAATTATTGCATTTCACTTTATCGGCCAGGCATGTCCTGCATACTTTTTTTTTCTCGTGTGTCGAGCCTATTTTTAAAGCGCCTTGTAGCATTTACTGTAGTGTCGCTCCTTGGCAGTTTGTTCAATGACTGCAACATTTTTGCCAAACCAGTGCTTTCCTGTTTCACTTTTAAACCTGACTTCATTCAGCATAACTCCATTATTGCACGATACCACTTAGTAATATATCAAAATATAAAACCAAGTTGTTCGTATTACTTTGTATGCGCTTTTGTACAGCTGTACATCTCAGTAATATTTCCTATTGTTTTACGTTTTTCGAGATAAAAAAAAGGGGGGGGAGGAGCATTTTGTCAGGAAATATGGTAAAAAACATTTCTAACGTGGAATTTTTGGTCACTTGAACAAAGCTTGGCTAATAGATTTACTCCGTAAAGAAATAAAATATTACAGCGCAAGACAGGATGGTAAATTTTCCACTACCCCATCCCCTTCCATTTCCAAACACAGCATCGCCACAGGTGCAGATAGCTTCAGTGGTCTGGATTTGTTTTCCTTTGAATAATTACTGATATTGTAATTGGCTTTGTAAAATATCTTCTTTCCCTAGCATATTTATGTCCATTGTGTAACCTGTCAGTCAGAACTGTAACGCAGACGTGATGTTAACTCTCACCAACGATACATAGATGTATTGTAACTTTGGAACTGCGTTACTTATTCTTCTTGACAGTTTGAAACTCGCATTACTTATACTTCTTGTCACTTCAGTTACTTGTGTTACTTCAGCCCAAAGTCAGTCTGTCCTCTATTCTAAGCCAATTTTGAAGGATGGGCTGGAGTTGATCCTCCGAAACAGTCAATATTTCACTCTGGCTAAGATAGTTGGATCACTTTTAACACGAGCTTCAACAGTGATTATCTGGCTGTGTATTGTAGAGTTGTTGGTTTAGAAAGACACGTAAGCAAACACTATAACATATTTATTAGAGGTAGAAAGACATATATATAGGCGGAGAGTGAGATGTGACGCACGTGACCTGAGGAATGTCATGAGAACATAAGAATGGAGGAACACTGTAGAAGGCCTACTGGCCCATGCGAGGCAGGTCCTTATTCTACAGTGTTCCTCCATTCTTATGTTCTTATGACATTCCTCAGGTCACGTGCGTCACATCTCACTCTCCGCCTATATATATAATGTCTTTCTACCTCTGTATGTTAGAAGTGATCAAGGTCCCAGGACCGAAACGTTTTCTAATAAATGTTATAGTGTTTGCTTACGTGTCTTTCTAAACCAACTTGTCGGTATTTATTACCAAGGTTTATACCATTGTAGAGTTGTCTTGGTGGATCCTCTCTATCCGCGCTTCAAATTATTTTACCCCTTGTATGTAATGTTGGTTACTTATTCTTCTGGATAATAATTTAAGACTTAATGCGTATGTTTCCTGATACTGTAGGACTTATGTCACTTACACAATAAATACATGGTTTATTAAAGAAAATTACGATAAAATTTTAACAGCACTAGACATGTCCTCGTTGGCAGATAAGAGAAAAAGAAGATTATTATTATTATTATAATCAAGGGGGAAGCGCTAAACCCAGAGGATTATACAGCGCCTGGGGGGGGGGATGTGGGAGGTATTCAGGCTTAATTGTGTATTAATTCGGGGAACTGGAGCACAGATCCAATTCCCTAAATCAAGAGCCCCTCACCAACACCAAGAGAAAAAGAAGAGACATGATAACCACATGCGAAATCTTAAACATATGACAGAAAATGGATAACAAAGATAGCACCGTCATCAAGGAGAGGTAAAAGAGGTGTCGAGAGCACCAGAAAATTGTGATAAATGGTGGTAGAATACTGCAACGTGATGGAAGGCGAATTATAAACAACCACTGGCGAATTATAAAAGAGTATATAAGCAGTACTGAAGACTGGACGCCATAAGTACAACTCTGCTACTGTAAAGTAAAAGGACACAAGTGCAACTAATGTGACATTTATTGTGGCCACAATAAATGTCACATTAGTTACACTTGTGTCCTTTTACTTTACATATTGTCGGTAATTCTACCAACTTTATTACAACTCTGCTACTGTAATTCTCTCTCTCATTCACACACACACAGCCGGAAGTTGAACACACATGAATTACAGGAATGTTAGGAAGATGGCTAATGTAATTCCTATTTTTAAGAACATAAGAACATAAGAAAGGAGGAACACTGCAGCAGGCCTGTTGGCCCATACTAGGCAGGTCCTTTACAATTCATCCCACTAACAAACATTTGACCAACCCAATTTTCAATGCCACCCAAGAAACAAGCTCCGATGTGCAAGTCCCTCTCAAATCCAACCCCTCCCACTCATGTACTTATCCAACCTAAATTTGAAACTACCCAAAGTCCTAGCCTCAATAACCCAACTAGGTAGACTGTTCCACTCATCAACTACCCTATTTCCAAACCAATATTTTCCTATGTCCTTTCTAAATCTAAACTTATCTAATTTAAATCCATTACTACGGGTTCTCTCTTGGAGAGATATCCTCAAGACCTTGTTAATATCCCCTTTATTAATACCTATCTTCCACTTATACACTTCGATCAGGTCTCCCCTCATTCTTCGTTTAACAAGTGAATGTAACTTAAGAGTCTTCAATCTTTCTTCATAAGGAAGATTTCTAGTGCTATGTATTAATTTAGTCATCTACGCTGAATGTTTTCTAACGAATTTATGTCCATTCTGTAATATGGAGACCAAGAATTGAGCTGCATAATCTAGGTGAGGCCTTACTAATGATGTATAAAGCTGCAGTATGACCTCTGGACTTCTGTTGCTTACACTTCTTGATATAAATCCCAGTAATCTATTTGCCTTATTACGTACGCTTAGGCATTGCTGTCTTGGTTTAAGGTTGCTGCTTACCATAACCCCAAGTCCTTTTCGCAATCTGTATGGCTAAGTTCTACATTATTTAACTTATAAGTGCTAGGGTTATGGACACTCCCGAGCTTCAGAACCTTGCATTTATCTACATTGTACTGCATCTGCCACTTTTCTGACCAAGAGTAGAGTTTGTCTAAATCCTCCTGAAGTTCCCTAACATCTACGTTTGAATCAATTATCCTACCTATCTTCGTGTCATCGGCGAATTTGCTCATATCACTAGTAATTCCTTCATCAAGATCATTGATATATATTATAAACAACAACGGGCCCAAGACTGATCCCTGTGGAACGCCACTTGTTACTGATCCCCACTCGGATTTAACCCCATTTATGGACACTGCTTCCTGTCTGTGAGCCATGATTCGATCCACAAGAGCACCCTTCCCCCAATGCCATGAGCTGCTACTTCCTTCAACAGTCTTTGGTGTGGAACTCTATCAAATGCCTTACTAAAATCTAAGTAAACAATATCAAATTCTTTATCGTGGTCAACAGCCTCAAAAGCTTTACTGAAGAAAGTTAATAAATTAGTTAGACAAGACCGGCCTCTTGTGAATCCATGCTGAGTATCATTAATCAAGCTATGCTTATCGAGATGGCTTTTTATAATCTCAGCTATAATTGACTAGTAATTTGCCTACAATTGAGGTCAGGCTTTTTGGGCGGTAATTTGACGGTAACGACTTGTCCCCTGTTTTAGAAATAGGAATTACATTAGCCATCTTCCACATATCATACACTACACCTGTTTGAAGAGATAAATTAAAAATATTAGTTAATGGTTCACAGACTTCCATTTTGCATTCCTTTAGAACCCTTGAAAAACCTCATCAGGCCCCGGTGCTTATTTTGCTTCAGTCGGTCTATCTGCTTCACAACCATTTCACTAGTGACTGTGATGTTACATAATTTAATCTTCTTCTGGCCCCCTAAAAAAATTTAAATTTAAACGGAATATTATTAGTGTCTTCCTGTGTAAAAACCGAGAGAAAATAATTATTTAAAATCGAGCACATTTCATTCTCTTTGTCAGTAAGATGCCCATAGTTATTTTTAAGGGGACCTATCTTATCTCTGACTTTTGTTCTATATACCTGGAAAAAACTTTTTGGGTTAGTTTTAAAATTACCGACAATTTGTAAAGTAAAAGGACACAAGTGCAACTAATGTGACATTTATTGTGGCAACGTTTCGCTCTCCAGGAGCTTTTTTCAACCCAAATGGCTTGATAAAGCTCCTGGAGAGCGAAACGTTTGCCACAATAATGTCACATTAGTTGCACTTGTGTCCTTTTACTTTACAACTTTAATTTTCCATAGTCCCTTTTAGCTTTCTTATCCCCTTTTTTTATGTCCCTCTTAATGTCTATATACTGATTCGTTTAAGATGACCCTCGCCTCTTTTGATACGCCTATAAATTCCTTTCTTATGCCCTAGTAGATATTTCAGCCCATTATTCATCCATTTTGGGTCATTTCTATTTGATCTAATTTCTTTATAAGGGATAAACGTTCTTTGGCAGCATGTATTGTGTTCAGAAAACTGTCATATTGATTTGCTCTCTTTGTTACCCCAGTCAACAGATAAGTGGTTTTCTAAGGCCATCGTAAAACTGCTAAGCGAAAATCTGGGACTGTTACTGGTTGTCCCTACTATCATACTTCCATTCAATTCTAAATGTAATTGATTTGGGTCACTAGCACCCAGTTCCTCTGAAACTTCTAAATTATTAACAAGGGATCATTGTTTGCCCGAACTAAGTCAAGCAGGTTTTTTACCCCTTTTTTCTGTCACAAACTGCTTCAAAAAACAATCCTGAACTACTTCTAAGAAGTCGTATGATTCTAAATTCCCAGTCAAGAAATTCCAATCAATATGAATAAAGTTTTAAAATCTCCTAGAATTACTAAAATTATCGTGCCTTGTGGGCCCCAAACAATTTTTCCCCCCATAGTAGTCTCCCCCGGTCCCTATCTAAATTTGGGGGACGGTATATCACACCTAAAATTTAACTTTTCATGCCCCCCTGAAAATTTTATCCAAACAGACTCTGTATGTGTTTTCTTCAGACTTAATACCCGTTTTTATAAGAATGCAACAGTTCAAGTGATCTCGGACATACAGTGCACCCCACCCCCCTTCCTGATACTTCTATCTACTTGGAACAATTTTAAAACCCTGAATGTGACATTCTGCAGCATGTCCCGACTTTTGAATTAAACCACGTCTCAGTAATGGGAAATACATCTATGTTACCTGCACTAGCAACTAGTCTCAACTTGTCCATCTTATTCCTAGCACTGCGACTATTTGTGTTAATAAATACTTAAAGACCCTCCTCTTCTTTACCCTTCCTGCTCCTTTTTGTTATTCCACTAAACCTAAATTTCTGTCCTTGTCAATTATTTCCACTGGCTTTCCAATATCCACCTTATTTGCCTATTACTAGTTCTCCTAGTTTTCATATTAAATAAACCCCGAGACTTCACAGTTTTCCCGCAAAAAAACCCATACCACTAACTATTCCTTGTTTAAAGACCTAACAGTCCCTCCACTGCGTTGGTCAGTGCTCCCACCCCACACCTAGATAAGTGAACCCCATCCCTGGCGTACATGTCATTTCTGCCATAGAAGAGGTCCCAGTTGTCAATGAATGTTACCGCATTTTCCTTACAGTATTTGTCCAGCCAGCAATTGACACCAATTGCTCTGGACAACCATTCATTTCCAACTCCTCTCCTTGGCAAAATGCCACATATGACAGGTTTCCCACCCTTCCTCCTAATTATCTCTATTGCTGACCTATACCTGCTAATCAGGTCCTCACTCCTACGTCTGCCAACATCGTTGCCTCCAGCACTGAGACAGATAATAGGATTGCTCCCATTACCTCTCATGATGTCATCCAGACGGCTAACAATATCCTTCATCCCAGCCCCAGGAAAACACACTCTCTGCCTCCTACTCCTATCCTTCAAGCAGAATGCCCTATCCATGTACCTAATCTGGCTATCCCCAACAACAACAATGTTTTTACCTTCCTTGGCATCGTCCGTCGTGATGCTCCGAGTAGTCGACTCACATTCGCTAGGTAGCATTACACCACTTGTAGAATTCGTCAAGACCTTCTCGATGGTCTTCGTTGGGGTTTCTAGGGATGTCTCACTCACGTCTGCCAATGCTTCTTTGGTGCTCATTGTGGCATTCCCAGTAGAACACTCACATTCGTCAGGTAGCACCGAGAATGGGTTGAAAGTTTCCACGGTAGTCTTCTGGTTTCTCGTTGTTTCTACCTCTCCAACCGTTTTCTTGATCTTCAGCTTGGTTCCATGTTGCCCGGCCACTGACCAAGCTCCCCTCTTAACCTGGGGACTCACAACAGAAGGATTACTACGAATCCTCTTGTTCTCCTCCGTTAATCGCCGTTTCTCCATCTTAGCAACTCTGAGCTCTTCTCTCAGCTGCTGGTAAAGTTGCTCAAGAGAGGGCATCCTGGTTCAGATTCACAGAACACACAAACAGGTTTTCACAGAGCTAAGTACACATCACCAAGACAGCAATGCCTAAGCGTACGTAATAAGGCAAATAGATTACTGGGATTTATATCAAGAAGTGTAAGCAACAGAAGTCCAGAGGTCATACTGCAGCTTTATACATCATTAGTAAGGCCTCACCTAGATTATGCAGCTCAATTCTGGTCTCCATATTACAGAATGGACATAAATTCGTTAGAAAACATTCAGCGTAGGATGACTAAATTAATACATAGCATTAGAAATCTTCCTTATGAAGAAAGATTGAAGACTCTTAAGTTACATTCACTTGTTAGACGAAGAATGAGGGGAGACCTGATCGAAGTGTATAAGTGGAAGATAGGTATTAATAAAGGGGATATTAAGGTCTTGAGGATATCTCTCCAAGAGAGAACCCGCAGTAATGGATTTAAATTAGATAAGTTTAGATTTAGAAAGGACATAGGAAAGTATTGGTTTGGAAATAGGGTAGTTGATGAGTGGAACAGTCTACCTAGTTGGGTTATTGAGGCTAGGACTTTGGGTAGTTTCAAATTTAGGTTGGATAAGTACATGAGTGGGAGGGGTTGGATTTGAGAGGGACTTGCACATTGGAGCTTGTTTCTTGGGTGGCATTGAAAATTGGGTTGGTCAAATGCTTGTTAGTGCGATGAATTGTAAAGGACCTGCCTAGTATGGGCCAACAGGCCTGCTGCAGTGTTCCTCCTTTCTTATGTTCTTATGTATTTATTAAGCCTAAAAATGGTGGTCCGGGAGTGAGACGACTTGTACAGTGCAGAGGTAAAGGTAGGATCCAAACATACCTTGAAGAAGTCCTATAAGACTTTCGAAACCAAAAGAGAATGAATGCAGTAACTGCCAGCAAAAAGGCGGAGACAGGAGCCAAGACTCGACCCTGCATACACATGTAGGTAAGAGCACACGCGTACAAGAACCCTGGACCTGTTGGAGTGTGTATGAGAAAGCAAAAAGTGAAGAGAAAGTGAGACCATGGGATACTTATAACAAAAACTTAGGCTTTATACCCAGGTCATACACTGAGAACTGTGGATTACTGCCACCTTGTTTTGCTCTGGGGGAAAGGAGAGAGAGAGAGAGAGCGCGAGCTTGTCAATAAATTAGGAATCCTTAACTTATCAATAGCTTGTCAATAAAGTTAGGGGGCCTTAACCTAACCTTGTCAAACCCTGTGAAAAAAAAAAGAGGAAGTGTGTTATTTACCAGTTGTCAGAGGCGCTTGTCAGTAAACACCAGGCCTGTTATGTGTGTTAGTTATCAGTCTTCAAAAGCATCAGTCGATGGACACTAGGGTGTGTGTGTGTGGGGAGGGGGGACTTGACTCAAGAAATCGTAATGACACGATTGCAAACAAACCATACCCCCGGCCGGGATTGAACCCGCGGGGGACTTGCCTATATGTATGTGGATACAGCGGTCGTGTCAGGGTGTGTGTGTTATTGTGGCAGTAATGAGGCTGGCGGCGGTGGTAGGGAGAGTAGACAGTCGTACTAGTTGACAATAAGCCTTTATTATGCAACGTTTCACTCACAGGGCCTTCATAAAGTCCTACTGTAGGTGAAACGTCGCTTAATTAATACTGTTCCAGAAACTAGCATTAGAGGATGGGTGAAGATTAAGGAAGTATAAATGGAGAAGAAAAGAGTACAAGTGGAGAATATGTGAGTTTAACCTGAGAATAAGGAGTGTAAGTGGAGCATAAGGGAAAATAAGAGATGTTTGTGAAGAATAAGGGAGTCTGTGTAGAATAAGGTAGTATATGTCGAAATAAGGGGGTGTATGTGGAGATTACATGTGTAGTCTGGAAGTATAGCTCACCTACACCCTAATATAAATTTGTCGTTGTGACACCTTAGTCTCATTACCACATAGTGGTCACATCACCTGTCTCAGCCTAGTTTCTTAGGCGTTAGCTTTGTTACTAGATACTTGGAAATATCGTAAGTAACCTACAGTAGCTGGTGTTACGAGTTGTGTAGGTGATCCAACCTTTTTGTTTGTTTGTGGTGACGTGTACTTAGTCTCAGTGGTGACGTGTACTTAGCTCTGTGAAGACCTGTTTGTGTGCTCTCTGTGAATCTGAACCAGGATGCCCTCTCTTGAGCAACTTTACCAGCAGCTGAGAGAAGAGCTCAGAGTTGCTAAGATGGAGATACGGCGATTAACGGAGGAGAACAAGAGGATTCGTAGTAATCCTGTTGTGAGTCCCCAGGTTAAGAGGGGAGCTTGGTCTGTGGCCGGGCAACATGGAACCAAGCTGAAGATCAAGAAAACGGTTGGAGAGGCAGGAACAACGAGAAACCAGAAGACTACCGTGGAAACTTCCAACCCATTCTCGGTGCTACCTGACGAATGTGAGTGTTCTACTGGGAATGCCACAACGAGCACCAAAGAAGCATTGGCAGACGTGAGTGAGACATCCCTAGAAACCCCAACGAAGACCATCGAGAAGGTCTTGACGAATTCTACAAGTGGTGTAATGCTACCTAGCGAATGTGAGTCGACTACTCGGAGCATCACGACGGACGACGCCAAGGAAGGTAAAAACATTGTTGTTGTTGGGGATAGCCAGATTAGGTACATGGATAGGGCATTCTGCTTGAAGGATAGAGAGTAGGAGGCAGAGAGTGTGTTTTCCTGGGGCTGGGATGAAGGATATTGTTAGCCGTCTGGATGACATCATGAGAGGTAATGGGAGCAATCCTATTATCTGTCTCAGTGCTGGAGGCAACGATGTTGGCAGACGTAGGAGTGAGGACCTGATTAGCAGGTATAGGTCAGCAATAGAGATAATTAGGAGGAAGGGTGGGAAACCTGTCATATGTGGCATTTTGCCAAGGAGAGGAGTTGGAAATGAATGGTTGTCCAGAGCAATTGGTGTCAATTGCTGGCTGGACAAATTCTGTAAGGAAAATGCGGTAACATTCATTGACAACTGGGACCTCTTCTATGGCAGAAATGACATGTATGCCAGGGATGGGGTTCACTTATCTAGGTGTGGGGTGGGAGCACTGGCCAACGCAGTGGAGGGAGCCTTAGGTCTATTAAACTAGGAATAGTTAGTGGTATGGGTTTTTGGGGAAAAACTGTGAAGTCTCAGGGTAGTAATATGAGTACTAGGAGAACTAGTAATAGGCAAAATAAGGTGGATATTGGAAAGCCAGTGGCAATAATTGACAAGGACAGTAATAGGTTTAGTGGAATAACAGAAAGGAGCAGGAAGGGTAAAGAGAGAGGAGGGTCTTTAAGTATTTATTACACAAATAGTCGCAGTGCTAGGAATAAGATGGACGAGTTGAGACTAGTTGCTAGTGCAGGTAACATAGATGTATTTGCCATTACTGAGACGTGGTTTAATTCAAAACGTCGGGACATGCCTGCAGAATGTCACATTCAGGGTTTTAAATTGTTCCAAGTAGATAGAAGTATCGGGAAGGGGGGTGGGGTGGCACTGTATGTCCGAGATCGCTTGAACTGTTGCATTCTTATAAAAACGGGTATTAAGTCTGAAGTAACACATACAGAGTCTGTTTGGATAGAATTTTCAGAGGGGCATGAAAAGTTAATTTTAGGTGTGATATACCGTCCCCCAAATTTAGATAGGGACCAGGGGAGACTACTATGGGAGGAAATTGTTAGGGCCACAATGCACGATAATGTAGTAATTCTAGGAGACTTTAACTTTAGTCATATTGATTGGAATTTCTTGACTGGGAATTTAGAATCATACGACTTCTTAGAAGTAGTTCAGGATTGTTTTTTGAAGCAGTTTGTGACAGAACCTACAAGGGGTAATAACCTGCTTGACTTAGTTCTGGCAAACAATGAATCCCTTGTTAATTATTTAGAAGTTTCAGAGGAACTGGGTGCTAGCGACCACAAATCAATTACATTTAGAATTGAATGGAAGTATGATAGTAGGGATAACTCAGTAACAGTCCCAGATTTTCGCTTAGCAGATTACGATGGGCTTAGAGAACACTTGTCATCTGTTGACTGGGGTAACGAAGAGAGCTATCAATATGACAGTTTTCTGAACACAATACATGCTGCTCAAAGAACGTTTATCCCTGACCACGAACTTCGTTTTAAAGTCTATCGAAAACCCACCAACCAAAACGATCTTCTCCACTTCTACTCTCACCACGACACGAAAACCAAACGTGGTGTGATTATAGGCTTCTTCCTACGTGCACTCAGAATCTGCAGCAATGAGTTCCTTGAGGAAGAATGCACTATAATTGAACAAGTATTTTCTAAACTCCACTATCCTCGTCACTTTATCAGAGACTGCAGACGGCGGGCATTAAACATCTTCAACACACCCAGAGAAGACACTGCCGAGAAGAGATACATAGTCCTCCCCAACAACTCCATTGCCAAACATGTTTCCAACATCTTTGCCAAAACATCATTCCAAGTATCTACCTCCACAACCACGACCATCAAGGACATCACCAGTAGTAGACAGGACAAGCCTCCATCCTCTGCAGGGGTTATACATAATCCCTTGTAATGACTGCAACAAATTATATGTGGGCGAAACATCAAGAGACCTCCAAACACGCATTTCAGAACACCAATATGCAAGCAGGACTGACGATACAAGGAATGCCTGTGTACAGCATCGCAATTCACACAACCATTTAATTAACTACAGAAACTCAAGACTTATAGCCACAGAAGACAACACTAAATACAGAAGAATCCTGGAATTATCGCTTATCTCTATAACCAACAATTTCAACCAGAACAATGGCTTCTATAACATAGCTGAACCACTCGCCAAGAAACTTCTTCATCGCTAAGAACATAGAACACTGCAGAAGGTCTACAACTTGTCCAATACCCCTGCCAAGCTACCCAAGACTCTATAACCCCACCCGGTAGATCATCAGATGCAGCATTCTCCACCTGACCTCAACATTCTGACTATAAATACTCTCGTACCTTCCAACCCCAGGTAGATCCGTGTGTGACTTGAAAAAGCCCACTGTGTGGGTGAAACGTTGTCAATAAAGGATCACATTATACTGCATTTGTGTTTATATTTCCAGGGTGATCAGGTACAGATTGAGAGACCGGGAGGGGGGGGGGTGAACACGAGAGCACAGCTGAAAGTGGAAAACAAGAGATGAGTCACAAGGATGTTAGAAAGCATTTCTTCAATGTTAGTCGGGAAGTGGAACCACCTGGAGAATGACGTGGTAGAGGCAGGATTCGTGCATAACTTTAAGAGGAGGTACGATAAGAGACTCGAAGTCATGAGAGAGTGAAGCTAGTTGCCATCAGACTGGGCCAGGAGCTGAGACTCGACTCCTGCAACCACATACTGATGAGTACATATAGGTGAATACACGATCCTTTCTTAAAAAATGCAACCGTGTTAAGAAACATTCTCCCCATTAGTCTCCCTCCCCCCCCCCAAAAAAAAAAAAAAAAACTAAAAAAAATGTAATGCCAGCTCGTTTAAAAAAAAAAAATCCCAAAACAGATTGTTTTCCTTTCTGAAATAATATACAATTTTTAAAAACTCGTCTCCCATCAGAATGTTCTTACATTAAATAAGCAGATCGTCCGTAAGAGAGTCCTCACGACCTTCTAGGAAGTCACTCGTCGTGCATAAGATGATCATCTTAAACAGTGTTGCTTCTGCTCTCACTATCAAAATAGGGCACAGCCTTCTAAAAAAAGACACCCCCCTCCCTTACAAAATTCACTCTACACCGACATTGCGGAAAATTGTTATTCATGAGAAACGGCTAGAATTAGAAGCTTAGTTAAAAATTATATAAAATACAGACAAGTTGAAGATTAAGACACGTGCAACAGTTGGGTATCTTTATTGATAAAACGTTTCGCCTTTACAGTAGGCTTCTTCAGTCAAATACAGTGGGAGCAGTAGTAATGAAATAAAGATGATGTAATCAGTCCATCAACTTTGAAGAAAAAGTATATGAGGTGGGCAGCCTGGAGAAGAGTTCAGCTCCATGGAGCTGAACTCTTGCACATGTATCTTGAAGATTGAGACACTTATGCAGCATATATGATCCCGCCTCCGTCTGCTTCAAGTCACCTCACTACAGTATATAAGCCACGTCTACGGCCCTATGCTGTACATTCTACAAGATTGATGGACTGAACACATCGACTCCAGGCTGAGGGACTGATTACCTCATTCTCCTCCTCTCCTTACGCCTTCCTCTTTGTATTGGACTGAAGCCACTGTGTGGCGAAACGTTTCCTGATTAAAGATTCCCATATGCTGCATAAGTGTCTCAATCTTCAACTTGTCGGTTTTTCAAACCATTCATCACACATGTATCTTAATCTTCACATGTCTTAATCTTCAAGTAGAAGTTTTCTTAAAGACTCAACACCTTTACGAAAGTAATCCTCTCACATCACAGTAGTCGTCGCCTCGTACACCTGATGCGTTTATCAAAGTCTTTCTCTCGCATCACAATCTTCTTGCACTCGTAATACCTTGATAGAACTGTTCGCTCGCATCACAACCTTCTTGCTCTATTAATACCTTGATAGAATTGTTCTCTCACATCATAGGGACCGCTCACACCCTCATACTTCACCCAGTTATTCTCTCATATTAGTCTTCTCATTAAAATTATCCTCACATCATAGGGTCTTCCATACACCCACAACACCCCCATCAAAGTTATGCTTTCACATCACAAATATTATCCTAGAAGTAACATATCCTTTTCCAAAAAAATCTGACGTTCTTGCAAAAATATATTCGACTTGGCGGTCGGTAAAAGACACACATGCGCTGATAAACACATTTGTTAAGGAAACTTTTCGTCATAAGTTTCTCCTTCAGTCTTTATCATATCTTTGACCTCCAACTTGTCGTTTTCACCATAACACTTCCACCATATACTAAATTGTAAATTTAGTTTCATTTGATGGAGCCCCTACTCCTTCTTTCCAAAGAAGTTCTGGATTGACAAGCTATGTGGCTCCCTTAAGGGTTTATTGAATCCCTATGAATATAATAAAAGAGTGGTTGAGGGTAGTACTGTCTACTGCTGGCGTCAAGATAGATATGAAACAGAACATGCCCTTAATTTGACAGTTTTCTTCTAAGACGAGCTTTATTGATACAACGAATAAGGGTTGTTACGATTCAAACATCTTTTACATTATTAACGAATAAAGTATTTCTTTGCTGACTTGATAGGCAGGAGAGGTACTAAAACGAACAGATATCATTGTCTCTATTTTGTACGTGGTGGGAAGGGTGTAAGGTACAAGGTGTATGGTATAAGGGATATGAAGGGGTGTCTGGTACATGGAAATGATGTCTGGTATAACGGATGGGGTGTATGGTACAAGGGATGGGAGGGGTAAGGGTGTGTTAACCATCACGGATGTGTGGGGGGAATGTGGTCAAGGGCGGACCCTGGCCTCATCTGCCGCCCTCATGTTCTGGATCTTGTCTGTTGGGGGGCGTGAAGTGCCACTAGTTTGTGTGTGTGTGTGTGTGTGTGTGTGTGTACTCATTTGTACTCAGCTATTTGTGGTTGCAGGGGTCGAGTCTTAGCTCCTGGCCCCGCCTCTTCACTGGTTGTTACTGGGTTCTCTCTCTCCCTGCTCCATGAGCTTTATCAAACCTCGTCTTAAAACTAAGTATGGTTCCCGCCTCCACTGCGTCTGTGTGTGTGTGTGTACTCACCTAGTTGTACTCACCTAGTTGAGGTTGAAGGGGTCGAGTCCAAGCTCCTGGCCCCGCCTCTTCACTGATCGCTACTAGGTCACTCTCCCTGAACCGTGAGCTTTATCATACCTCTGCTTAAAGCTATGTATGGATCCTGCCTCCACTACATCGCTTCCCAAACTATTCCACTTGCTGACTACTCTGTGGCTGAAGAAATACTTCCTAACATCCCTGTGATTCATCTGTGTCTTCAACTTCCATTTGTGTCCCCTTGTTGCTGTGTCCCATCTCTGGAACATCCTGTCTTTGTCTACCTTGTCAATTTCTCTCAGTATTTTGTATGCCGTTATCATGTCCCCCCTATCTCTCCTGTCCTCCAGTGTCGTCAGGTTTATTTCCCTTAACCTCTCCTCGTAGGACATACCTCTTAGCTCGGGGACTAGTCTTGTTGCAAACCTTTGCACTTTTTCTAGTTTCTTTACGTGCTTGGCTAGGTGTGGGTTTCAGACTGGTGCCGCATACTCCAATATGGGCCTAACGTACACGGTGTACAGGGTCCTGAACGATTCCTTATTAAGATGTCGGAATGCTGTTCTGAGGTTTGCTAGGCGCCCATATGCTGCAGCAGTTATTTGGTTGATGTGCGCTTCAGGAGATGTGCTTGGTGTTATACTCACCCCAAGATCTTTTTCCTCGAGTGAGGTTTGTAGTCTCTGGCCCCCCTAGACTGTACTCCGTATGCGGTCTTCTTTGCCCTTCCCCAATCTTCATGACTTTGCACTTGGTGGGGTTGACCTCCAGGAGCCAATTGCTGGACCAGGTCTGCAGCCTGTCCAGATCCCTTTGTAGTTCTGCCTGGTCTTCGATCGAATGAATTCTTCTCATCAACTTCACGTCATCTGCAAACAGTGACACTTCGAAGTCTATTCTTTCCGTCATGTCGTTCACAAATACCAGAAACAGCACTGGTCCTAGGACTGACCCCTGTGGGACCCCGCTGGTCACAGGTGCCCACTCTGACACCTCGCCACGTACCATGACTCGCTGCTGTCTTCCTGACAAGTATTCCCTGATCCATTGTAGTGCCTTCCCTGTTATCCCAGCTTGGTCCTCCAGTTTTTGCACTAATCTCTTGTGTGGAACTGTGTCAAACGCCTTCTTGCAGTCTAAGAAAATGCAATCCACCCAACCCTCTCTCTCTTGTCTTACTGCTGTCACCCTGTGTTGCGTACAGGGCCACTACTTAAGCCTGTTTAGCCCTTGCAACAAATAAACAGGATTGAATATCCTGTTCTAGATGAAATCATTCGAGGGTTCAGTAGTAAACAATCACAATGTTTCTTTCCGGTATTTTATTAAGTTTCTTAATAAACCATAGAAGGGTTTTATATTAACTTTAAAAAGGTCGCACCATAAAACAGAGTACTCATGAAATTTACACTTAAGTTCACTTAAAAGATAATACACAGTATTATCTTGATTATAGTACTGAACGGCTCTAGTATCATAACACCTTCTCTTCACATATTAACACTTTACTTAACTCAATCCAAATGAGACAGAAGACGTAACACTTCAATAATAATTCACTCTTATTCAACTTTCATAATATACTAAGTGAGATTAGGAATATTTTACACTTAAAGGAATTTTGAGGCGAGTCTGTCTCCCATGACTTTTTTCACCGTCCTCTTTGAACCAATACTGCTTAAATTCACTCCTAGCAGAGCTAGGGACAATCACCAGCGTCTCCAAAACAGCAACACACACTTCGTCCAAGACGTTTCTGTCAGATACCGTCCGAGGTACTGGAGGGTCACTAGGGAACCTCATGTGGGACCAGAAGTTTAAATCCAGGAATCGGGGAGCTTCCCTCACGAGAGGTGAGGAAGGTAAGAACTGAACTCTGTGAGGCTTTACCAGCCCACTTTGCCTCGGTCGGAGCAGGGGTCGAGCAGCTCAAAACACCTACTGGTGCTTGGCCAGGTCACCAGCAGTTGACACTAATTAAATGACCTACCTAAATACAAAGCTAAGTAATACGACCAGATAATATTATAAAGTCAAGTAAATCCATTTTAGCTACTAATGGAATTACTCCTGAATATAATATTAAGTGAAATAGCAAAAATAACATGTAATAGTATACCATTGTGATAAGAAAATGAACAAAATGAACAAAAGGGTGTAACACCCTGTCATAGAACTCCAGTGGGTTTGTGACACAGGATTTCCCGTCCCTGAAACCATGTTGGCTGCTGTTGATGAGATCATTCCTTTCTAGGTGTTCCACCACTCTTCTCCTGATAATCTTCTCCATGACTTTGCATACTATACATGTCAGTGACACTGGTCTGTAGTTTAGTGCTTCATGTCTGTCTCCTTTTTTAAAGATTGGGACTACATTTGCTGTCTTCCATGCCTCAGGCAATCTCCCTGTTTCGATATATGTATTGAATATTGTTGTTAGGGGTACACATAGCGCCTCTGCTCCCTCTCTCAGGACCCATGGAGAGATGTTATCCGGCCCCATTGCCTTTGAGGTATCTAGCTCACTCGGAAGCCTCTTCACTTCTTCCTCGGTTGTGTGTGCTGGGTCCAGCACTTGGTGGTGTACCCCACCTCTCCGTCTTTTTGGAGCCTCTTCTGTCTCCTCTGTAAACACTTCTTTGAATCTCTTGTTGAGTTCTTCACATACTTCACGGTCATTTCTTGCTGTCTCTCCTCCTTCCTTCCTTAGCCTGATTACCTGGTCCTTAACTGTTGTTTTCCTGATGTGGCTGTATAACAGCTCCGAGTCAGATTTGGATTTTGCCGCTATGTCGTTTTCATATTGTCGTTGGGCCTCCCTTCTTATTTGTGCATAGTCATTTCTGGCTCTACGACTGCTCTCCTTATTCTCCTGGATCCTTTGCCTTCTATATTTCTTCCATTACCTAGCACACTTGGTTTTTGCCTCCCTGCACCTTTGGGTGAACCATGGGTTGTGTGTGTGTGTGTGTGTGTGTGTACTCAGTTGTGCTCACCTAGTTGAGGTTGCAGGGGTCGAGTCCAAGCTCCTGGCCCCGCCTCTTCACTGGTCGCTGCTAGGTCACTCTCCCTGAACCGTGAGCTTTATCATACCTCTGCTTAAAGCTATGTAGGGATCCTGCCTCCACTACATCGCTTCCCAAACTATTCCACTTCCTGACTACTCTGTGGCTGAAGAAATACTTCCTAACATCCCTGTGATTCATCTGTGTCTTCAACTTCCAACTGTGTCCCCTAGTTGTTGTTGTTGTGTGTGTGTGTGTGTGTGTGTGTGTGTGTGTGTGTGTGTGTGTGTGTGCGTGCGTGCGCGCGCGCCTTAATCGCACCATTATAAGCATACTTGCAGGACCTGCGAAGAGTAACCTTTGTATGTGGAGAGAAACTGTTTGGAGGAAAGGAAAGTGGATTTGAAGACAATAGTAGCGTTGAAGCTCCCGCATCCGCTACCTATACATACGCTCTTGCATACTCACTGCTACAACACAAATCAACCACTGCCACACCGACATAAATCAGATACCACTGCCACACCGACATAAATCAGATACCACTGCCACACCAGCATAAATCAGATACCACTGCCACACCAACACAAATCAACCGCTGCCACACCAAAACAAATCACCCACCGCCACTCCAAGACAACACAAACACAAGATACTGGGAAGGCGGAAGGTGACCAACAGGTGGGCACCGGAGCTCAAGTGTCTAATGTTATACCTTGGTCTCACCCGCTGGTGCCACTATCCTCCCCCACCCTTGTCCTCCTAGTGCTCTGGCAGCGTGGCACTGTCCTCGAGTATATAAGGGCACCTACCTCACCCTCATGGTCAGTCACAGCGTCTCTGCACCTCTGCCAGTGACCTGTGAGTGTCTTTATCCAGTGCGCAAGTGTAGTGTGCAGTCTGTACTTCTAAACAGGTATTTCCACTGTGACGAGTGTTATGTTTCTGCAGCAAGCAACTAGATACATCTGGTCCTCGTCAGGTGACTTCCAAGTTCGTTGTATGTCGTGTGTGTGTGTGTGTGTGTGTGTGTGTATGGACAAGTGCGACTCCTTGTGACGAAGTGTGTCCGGGAGCAGAGTGAAGACAAGCAAGTAAGTGTGAGCTTGATTGACAGCAGATACCAGAGCAGTAGCTGAGGGGAAGTCTGGTGTAGTCGGCTTCTCATATACGTTACGTCTCTCCAAGGGAGCGTTTGAAAGATTTTGCCTCGAGGGGCGAGTTTATTGAGCAGTGCCACTTATTCTGTGAAGGAACATACCTTCATAAAGACGAGACCTTTCAGCTCAAATAGTGGACACGTCATTGGCTATACCTCTTCCATCCTCGGAAGGAGAGCGTGAAGAAGCAGCCTGTTGAAGGCTTCACCGCCGTTGGTAGGAAGAAGCCGAGGCGTGGGGGCTTGAGGGTGGTGTGCCGCGGCTGGTGGAGCCGCCACAGCCACCGTCAGTAGTACCTCAGCTATGTCGACCAAGTGTACTACGATGAGACGGAAGGGAAGGCAACAGCGGCAGCGCCAACGACCCATCTCTGCCCCGAAGTCGCGAGCCACGTCGTCGTCTTCCTCCTCTGTAGGAGAAAAGGAGATCCCAGAAACGACGCCATGTCTTCGACACTGCCTCGAGCAGCAGACTAGTAAGCACTTCTTTCTTCTCCAAGACATTCTTCACCAGAATGTGGATTCGAACCTGTGTAGGTATCACTCAAAGGCCACCGGTGTGCCCAGCTTCGGAAACTAACAAACAGCCTCAGCTGTCTGCCCAAAGTTAATGGGATCATGGCTAACTAAAGCACTAAGTAAATGACACACCAGGTTGGCCCTGAATAGCATAGGTTCGAATCCATACACTGGTGAGATCAAATGTTTGTATATACTGTGTGCATAATATATATATATATATATATATATATATATATATATATATATATATATATATATATATATATATATATATATAGTAGGTAGTAGGTTTGGTAGACAGCAACCACCCAGGGAAGTACTACCGTCCTGCCAGATGACTGTGAAACAGAAACCTGTAACTGTTTTGCATGATGGTAGGATTGCTGGTTTCTTTTTCTGTCTCATAAACACGCTAGATAACAGGGATATCTTGCTACTCCTACTTACACTTTGGTCACACTTCACAGACACGCACATGCATATATATATATATATATATATATATATATATATATATATATATATATATATATACACATACATCTAGGTTTTTCTCCTTTTTCTAAATAGCTCTTGTTCTTCTTTATTTCTTCTATTGTCCATGGGGAAGTGGAAAAGAATCTTTCCTCCGTAAGCCATGCTTGTCGTATGAGGCGACTAAAATGCCGGGAGCAATGGGCTAGTAACCCCTTCTCCTGTAGACATTTACTAAAAAAGAGAAGAAAAACTTTATAAAACTGGGATGCTTAAATGTGCGTGGATGTAGTGCGGATTGCTGATGTTATGAATGAAAAGAAGTTGGATGTCCTGGCCCTAAGCGAAACAAAGCTGAAGGGGGTAGGGGAGTTTCAGTGGGGGTAAATAAATGGGATTAAATCTGGAGTATCTGAGAGAGTTAGAGCAAAGGAAGTGGTAGCAGTAATGTTAAATGATCAGTTATGGAAGGAGAAAAGAGAATATGAATGTGTAAATCAAGAATTATGTGGATTAAAGTAAAGGTTGGATGCGAAAAGTGGGTCATAATAAGCGTGTATGCACCTGGAGAAGAGAGGAATGTAGAGGAGAGAGAGAGATTTTGGGAGATGTTAAGTGAATGTATAGGAGCCTTTGAACCAAGTGAGAGAGTAATTGTGGTAGGGGACCTGAATGCTAAAGTAGGAGAAACTTTTAGAAAGGGTGTGGTAGGTAAGTTTGGGGTGCCAGGTGTAAATGATAATGGGAGCCCTTTGATTGAACTTTGTATAGAAAGGGGTTTAGTTATAGGTAATACATATTTTAAGAAAAAGAGGATAAATAAGTATACAAGATATGATGTAGGGCGAAATGACAGTAGTTTGTTGGATTATGTATTGGTAGATAAAAGACTGTTGAGTAGACTTCAGGATGTACATGTTTATAAGAGGGGCCACAGATATATCAGATCACTTTCTAGTTGTAGCTACACTGAGAGTAAAAGGTAGATGGGATACAAGGAGAATAGAAGCATCAGGGAAGAGAGAGGTGAAGGTTTATAAACTAAAAGAGGAGGCAGTTAGGGTAAGATATAAACAGCTATTGGAGGATAGATGGGCAAATGAGAGCATAGGCAATGGGGTCGAAGAGGTATGGGGTAGGTTTAAAAATGTAGTGTTAGAGTGTTCAGCAGAAGTTTGTGGTTACAGGAAAGTGGGTGCGGGAGGGAAGAGGAGCGATTGGTGGAATGATGTAAAGAGAGTAGTAAGGGAGAAAAAGTTAGCATATGAGAAGTTTTTACAAAGTAGAAGTGATGCAAGGAGGGAAGAGTATATGGAGAAAAAGAGAGAGGTTAAGAGAGTGGTGAAGCAGTGTAAAAAGAGAGCAAATGAGAGAGTGGGTGAGATGTTATCAACAAATTTTGTTGAAAATAAGAAAAAGTTTTGGAGTGAGATTGTCAGTTAAAAATAGGAGAGGAGAGTTATTAAATGGAGAGTTAGAGGTATTGGGAAGATGGAGGGAATATTTTGAGGAATTGTTAAATGTTAATGAAGATAGGGAAGCTGTGATTTCGTGTATAGGGCAAGGAGGAATAACATCTTGCAGGAGTGAGGAAGAGCAGAGTTGTGAGTGTGGAGGAAGTTCGTGAGGCAGTAGGTAAAATGAAAGGGGGTAAGGCAGCCGGGATTGATGGGATAAAGATAGAAATGTTAAAAGCAGGTGGGGATATAGTTTTGAAGTGGTTGGTGCAATTATTTAATAAATGTATGGAAGAGGGTAAGGTACCTAGGGATTGGCAGAGAGCATGCATAGTTCCTTTGTATAAAGGCAAAGGGGATAAAAGAGAGTGCAAAAATTATAGGGGGGTAAGTCTGTTGAGTATACCTGGTGAAGTGTATAGTAGAGTTATTATTGAAAGAATTAAGAGTAAGACGGAGAATAGGATAGCAGATGAACAAGGAGGCTTTAGGAAAGGTAGGGGGTGTGTGGACCAGGTGTTTACAGTGAAACATATAAGTGAACAGTATTTAGATAAGGCTAAAGAGGTCTTTGTAGCATTTATGGATTTGGAAAAGGTGTATGACAGGGTGGATAGGGGGGCAATGTGGCAGATGTTGCAGGTGTATGGTGTAGGAGGTAGGTTACTGAAAGCAGTGAAGAGTTTTTACGAGGATAGTGAGGCTCAAGTTAGAGTATGTAGGAAAGAGGGAAATTATTTCCCAGTAAAAGTAGGCCTTAGACAAGGATGTGTGATGTCACCGTGGTTGTTTAATATATTTATAGATGGGGTTGTAAGAGAAGTGAATGCGAGGGTCTTGGCAAGAGGCGTGGAGTTAAAAGATAAAGAATCACACACAAAGTGGGAGTTGTCACAGTTGCTCTTTGCTGATGACACTGTGCTCTTGGGAGATTCTGAAGAGAAGTTGCAGAGATTGGTGGATGAATTTGGTAGGGTGTGCAAAAGAAGAAAATTAAAGGTGAATACAGGAAAGAGTAAGGTTATGAGGATAACAAAAAGATTAGGTGATGAAAGATTGGATATCAGATTGGAGGGAGAGAGTATGGAGGAGGTGAATGTATTCAGATATTTGGGAGTGGACGTGTCAGCGGATGGGTCTATGAAAGATGAATTGAATTATAGAATTGATGAGGGGAAAAGGGTGAGTGGTGCACTTAGGAGTCTGTGGAGACAAAGAACTTTGTCCTTGGAGGCAAAGAGGGGAATGTATGAGAGTATAGTTTTACCAACGCTCTTATATGGGTGTGAAGCATGGGTGATGAATGTTGCAGCGAGGATGAGGCTGGAGGCAGTGGAGATGTCATGTCTGAGGGCAATGTGTGGTGTGAATATAATGCAGAGAATTCGTAGTTTGGAAGTTAGGAGGAGGTGCGGGATTACCAAAACTGTTGTCCAGAGGGCTGAGGAAGGGTTGTTGAGGTGGTTCGGACATGTAGAGAGAATGGAGCGAAACAGAATGATTTCAAGAGTGTATCAGTCTGTAGTGGAAGGAAGGCGGGGTAGGGGTCGGCCTAGGAAAGGTTGGAGGGAGGGGGTAAAGGAGGTTTTGTGTGCGAGGGGCTTGGACTTCCAGCAGGCATGCGTGAGCGTGTTTGATAGGAGTGAATGGAGACAAATGGTTTTTAATACTTGACGTGCTGTTGGAGTGTGAGCAAAGTAACATTTATGAAGGGGTTCAGGGAAACCGGCAGGCCGGACTTGAGTCCTGGAGATGGGAAGTACAGTGCCTGCACTCTGAAGGAGGGGTGTAAATGTTGCAGTTTAAAAACTGTAGTGTAAAGCACCCTTCTGGCAAGACAGTGATGGAGTGAATGATGGTGAAAGTTTTTCTTTATTCGGGCCACCCTGCCTTGGTGGGAATCGGCCAGTGTGATGATAAATAAAAATAATATATATATATATATATATATATATATATATATATATATATATATATATATATATATATATATATATATATATAATGGGAATTAGGTAACAGCTCTAGGCCTTTTGCGGTCTCTCCAGTGCTTCGTCAGAAGCTTGCAGCAAGAGGAAATTGCAAAAGATGGAAAATCCCAGTAGTTAGTTAGCAAGATTTAGCCGGGGCAAACACCACCACTGTGTCTCTGGCGGTGATGCTTGCTCTGGCTACATTTACTTGGTTGACCTCTGCGACTTTTCCACATCATTTTTTTTTTATTTTCCCATATTGTAAGCCACTGACGAAGTGCGGGAGATAAGCAGACTCCCCTTCTGGCTTTCTTGCTGTTTGCTCGCACATATTGCTTATATATATCGTGCCAAATAGGTAAAACTTGTGATTTTTGGCTTAAATAGCAATGTTCTTCTTGCCAAATTAGGCAAGCGAAAATTTGTGTATGCAGTAATTTCGCAAAAATAATTCTGAACCTAACGAAAAAAATATAATGTGTTTATTATTAAATGATTGTAAACTTGTATAAATTATATTTGGTTGGATTAGGCTAAATTAAATTGTTCTTGTTATAATAGCATTAGGTAAGTTTCCTAAGGTGCTTTTGGTGCAAAATCATTAATTTTTATATTAACATAAATAAAAAACATACATCTTTAAAAGTATAAGACAAAATTTTAGAAAGGACGTAATTTTAATTAAATGAGTTCTTGCTAATTGACCAGTTTTACCTATTCGGCATGACATATAATTAATATATGCATTCATTCATACATACATATACATACATAGTCATGTGCCGCTTGGCGATGTTTCGTCCAGCAACAGACCGCACATACTACGGTGGTTCCATAATATTATAATGGAGTTGCCAGTTGTATAAAAGCATAGCACATACAGTTATCTAGAGTACATAATACTTGATAATGATGATAAACAACTGTTACTGGTTTATGTATTTACTATAATTTTTATCGTTATTCTGCAGTGTATGTACTCTTTCTACATATAAAATTGTTTTACTGCAAGACAGTATGCCGTGTTACGCCGGCAGAAGCCTCATACATTTTGTGTTTACCGCGTCTCTTGCCGGATAGCGTCAATATCCCTTGTGCTTGATTTACTCTGAAGACCCAAGGAGCAATAGGCCATACCTTATAGTCTAGGTGTGCAGTAGGCTATATCATGTAGGTTTGTGTAAGTACACTCTGTGACGTACGCACAACAACGAAATCGGCTAACGACGCATTTCGCAGAACATATCCCCATCGTTAAGCGACGCATGACTGTGTGTGTTTTCCTTATTATACTAGTAGCATTTTTTATTGTGCTTGACCAGAAACTATTAAACCACTTAATGAGAATCAGCTCATTAAGTGGTATAATAATGTCCAGGCGGAATTTGTGTAGCGTCAGTCTCCTGACTCAGTACTCTACTTTTCACCTCATGACGATTAAACTTCACCCCATGACCTACTTTCCACGTGTTAGGCATGCTCACTCGCAAGTGTTTGGAAGCTGTCTTATTTTCACACATACATACATTCATTGTTGCAGCTCTTGCTCATCCTGGGTCCATTTTATGGTTACCTCTTGGCCCACATTACAAGTTTTACTAAAGTAGCACTGAAGTTACGTTGTGACGTTTGAGTTGCATGTTAGTGTTAAGGCAACAGTTGAGCTTCATGTCAGTATCAGTAATTTTTATCAGTAGGGAGACGCCAGTGGCATTGTCATTTTTTTACACAAGGGTCTTCACAGAGTCATGCTAGGAGTTCCTACCTTATTTATTTCCCTCTCTCTTCCCCCCTCTCCCTCCCTCTCTCTCCCTCCCTGCCTCTCTCCCTCCCTCTCCCTCCTTCTCCCTCCTTCTCCTTCTCCTCCCTCCTTCTCCTTCTCCTCCCTCTCCCTCCCTCCCTCCAACACAATACATCACAACACACACACAACACAACACACAGCATTCCGACATCTAAATAAGGAGTCATTCAAGACCCTGTACACTGTGTACGTTAGGCCCATATTGGAGTATGCAGCGCCAGTTTGGAACCCACACCTGGCCAAGCATGTAAGGAAACTAGAGAAAGTGCAAAGGTTTGCGTCAAGACTAGTCCCGGAGCTAAGGGGTATGTCCTACGAGGAGAGGTTAAGGGAAATCGACTTGACGACACTGGAAGACAGGAGAGATAGAGGGGATATGATAACGACATATAAAATACTGAGAGGAATCGACAGGGTGGACAGACAGGATGTTCCAGAGATGGGACACAGCAACAAGGGGTCACAGTTGAAAGTTTGAAGACTCATATGAACCACAGGGATGTTGGGAAGTATTTCTTCAGTCAGAGTTGTCAAAGTGGAATAATCTGGGTAGTGATGTAGTGGAGGCAGGATCCATACATAGCTTTAAGAAGAGGTATGATAAGCTCATTGAGCGGGAAGAGTGACCGAGTAGCAACCAGTGAATAGGCGGGGCTAGGAGTTGTGGTTCGACCCTTTCAACCACAACTAGGTGAGTACACACACACAGTAACAGTACAGGCCAAGTGTCTATGGACAGGTGCCTTTGACAACCGGTAACACACACACACACACACACACCACACACACACACACACACACACACACACACACACACACACACACACACACACACACACAGATATCAGAGCGGGGGTTGGGTGATGGGTGGAGTCCCACAAGGATGCTTGCTCGGACCAAGGCTCTCATTGATATGCATAAAAAATCCTGTCAAGAGGATTTGAAACCTACACACTATTTGTTGATGTGAAAATGAACATTATAATGGAAGAGGGCAGAGAGAGAGGCTTCAATTATGTCATCGTGAATACCTAAAGGATACAATAGAATTCGAAAGTGAATTCATAACGAGAATCCTCAACAGGCCATTGGAGGTGGGCCACCTCTCAGAAATCTTGTTTCCTCCAAATTTGGTTCTGTTTTGGCTTAGCCTGCTTTTCTTCCTTCATAAGGAAAGTCAGAAGGTTTGAATCCGTGGTTCTGGTCGTGTCTGTGTACGTGGCTTTAGACCTGACTCCGTTGTTTTGGAGTCATGTCCGTGTCCATATTTCTCTGTCGTGTCTGTGTACGTGGTTAGGGACCTTCATCATGGTGCTAGTCCTTGTAGACAGGACGTGGTCTGCGTGTATTTCAGCTATCTCTGTGAATGAGCGCTGGTTTCTTCGTGAATGACATCGGCTCTTTCCACACCCTCCTGCTCCTTCCTATGCAATGAATAAACCAGGTCAGATTTACTCTTATCTGGTTAAAATGTGTTTTTTTTTTTAGCTGGCAGTCAAGAATTGAGGAATTTTATAAAGGCTTGTTTTTCTGGGCTCCGTGATTTAATATGTATTATCCTGAGCTAAGTCACGCATACCATTTGGTAGGTCATTGGTAGCTTAGCTTTGTTAGCAGTTGAAAAAACTTTGGCCTAATTCTGTGCTAGGTTGGACATATAGACGAGTCTCTTAATATCTGCTACATCTGTTCACTTATTGGTAGATAAATTCCTAAATTAGTCGACTGTTGTGGGCCGCATCCTGGAGTCGGTCGAGAATTGTGGGTCGCATCCTGGAGTCAGTCGAGTATTGTGGGTCGCATTCTGGAGAAGGACTTTAAGACCCAGTTGGAAATAAGCCATCCAGCGGATTTTTTTTCTTTTTTTTGGGGGGGGGGTTATTAACCCTCCTGGAATAATTAATCCGAATAAAGTATTCTTTCCTGTAAGATCCAGGGTAGTAATATGAGTACTAGGAGTACTAGTAATAGGCAAAATGAGGTGGATATTGGAAAGCCAGTGGCACTAATTGACAAGGACAGTAATAGGTTTAGTGGAATAACAGAAAGGAGCAGGAAGGGTAAAGAGAGAGGAGGGTCTTTTAATATTTATTACACAAATAGTCGCAGTGCTAGGAATAAGATGGACGAGTTGAGACTAGTTGCTAGTGCAGGTAACATTGATGTATTTGCCATTACTGAGACGTGGTTTAATTCAAAAAGTCGGGACATGCCTGCAGAATGTCACATTCAGGGTTTTAAATTGTTCCAAGTAGATAGAAGTGTCGGGAAGGGGGGTGGGGTGGCATTGTATGTCCGAGATCGCTTGAACTGTTGCATAAAAACGGGTATTAAGTCTGAAGTAACACATACAGAGTCTGTTTGGATAGAATTTTCAGAGGGTCATGAAAAATTAATTTTAGGTGTGATATACCGTCCCCCAAATTTAGATAGGGACCAGGGGAGACTACTATGGGAGGAAATTGTTAGGGCCACAAGGCACGATAATGTAGTAATTCTAGGAGACTTTAACTTTAGTTATATTGATTGGAATTTCTTGACTGGGAATTTAGAATCATACGACTTCTTAGAAGTAGTTCAGGATTGTTTTTTGAAGCAGTTTGTGACAGAACCTACAAGGGGTAATAACCTGCTTGACTTAGTTCTGGCAAACAATGAATCCCTTGTTAATAATTTAGAAGTTTCAGAGGAACTGGGTGCTAGCGACCACAAATCAATTACATTTAGCATTGAATGGAAGTATGATAGTAGGGATAACTCAGTAACAGTCCCAGATTTTCGCTTAGCAGATTACGATGGGCTTAGAGAACACTTATCATCTGTTGACTGGCGTAACGAAGAGAGCTATCAATATGACAGTTTTCTGAACACTATACATGTTGCTCAAAGAACGTTTATCCCTTATAAAGAAATTAGATCAAATAGAAATGACCCAAAATGGATGAATAATAGGCTGAAATATCTACTAGGGCATAAGAAAGGAATTTATAGGCGTATCAAAAGAGGCGAGGGTCATCTTATGAATCAGTATATTGATATTAAGAGGGACATTAAAAAGGGGATAAGAAAAGCTAAAAGGGACTATGAAATTAAAGTTGCTAGGAATTCTAAAACTAACCCAAAAAGTTTTTTCCAGGTATATAGAACAAAAGTTAGAGATAAGATAGGTCCCCTTAAAAATAACTATGGGCATCTTACTGACAAAGAGAATGAAATGTGCTCGATTTTAAATAATTATTTTCTCTCGGTTTTTACACAGGAAGACACTAATAATATTCCAGTAATTAATTTTTATAGTGGGCCAGAAGAAGATAAATTATGTAACATCACAGTCACTAGTGAAATGGTTGTGAAGCAGATAGACCGACTGAAGCAAAATAAGTCACCGGGTCCTGATGAGGTTTTTTCAAGGGTTCTTAAGGAATGCAAAATGGAAGTCTGTGAACCATTAACTAATATTTTTAATTTATCTCTTCAAACAGGTGTAGTGTCTGATATGTGGAAGATGGCTAATGTAATTCCTATTTTTAAAACAGGGGACAAGTCGTTACCGTCAAATTACCGCCCAATAAGCCTGACCTCAATTGTAGGCAAATTACTAGAGTCAATTATAGCTGAGATTATAAGAAGCCATCTCGATAAGCAAAGCTTGATTAATGATACTCAGCATGGATTCACAAGAGGCCGGTCTTGTCTAACTAATTTATTAACTTTCTTCAGTAAAGCTTTTGAGGCTGTTGACCACGATAAAGAATTTGATATTATTTACTTAGATTTTAGTAAGGCATTTGATAGAGTTCCGCACCAAAGACTGATGAAGAAAGTAGCAGCTCATGGCATTGGGGGAAGGGTGCTCTCGTGGATCGAATCATGGCTCACAGACAGGAAGCAGAGAGTGTCCATAAATGGGGTTAAATCCGAGTGGGGATCAGTAACAAGTGGCGTTCCACAGGGATCAGTCTTGGGCCCGTTGCTGTTTATAATATATATCAATGATCTTGATGAAGGAATTACTAGTGATATGAGCAAATTCGCCGATGACACGAAGATAGGTAGGATAATTGATTCAAACGTAGATGTTAGGGAACTTCAGGAGGATTTAGACAAACTCTACTCTTGGTCAGAAAAGTGGCAGATGCAGTTCAATGTAGATAAATGCAAGGTTCTGAAGCTCAGGAGTGTCCATAACCCTAGCACTTATAAGTTAAATAATGTAGAACTTAGCCATACAGATTGCGAAAAGGACTTGGGGGTTATGGTAAGCAGCAACCTTAAACCAAGACAGCAATGCCTAAGCGTGCGTAATAAGGCAAATAGATTACTGGGATTTATATCAAGAAGTGTAAGCAACAGAAGTCCAGAGGTCATGCTGCAGCTTTATACATCATTAGTAAGGCCTCACCTAGATTATGCAGCTCAATTCTGGTCTCCATATTACAGAATGGACATAAATTCGTTAGAAAACATTCAGCGTAGGATGACTAAATTAATACATAGCATTAGAAATCTTCCTTATGAAGAAAGATTGAAGACTCTTAAGTTACATTCACTTGTTAGACGAAGAATGAGGGGAGACCTGATCGAAGTGTATAAGTGGAAGATAGGTATTAATAAAGGGGATATTAACAAGGTCTTGAGGATATCTCTCCAAGAGAGAACCCGCAGTAATGGATTTAAATTAGATAAATTTAGATTTAGAAAGGACATAGGAAAGTATTGGTTTGGAAATAGGGTAGTTGATGAGTGGAACAGTCTACCTAGTTGGGTTATTGAGGCTAGGACTTTGGGTAGTTTCAAATTTAGGTTGGATAAGTACATGAGTGGGAGGGGTTTGTTTGTAGATGAATGGTTCAGAGAACCGACATGTTGATAAATTAGACACATATGCAACTCTTGGGTATCTTTATTGAGGAAACGTTTCGCCACACAATGGCTTCATCAGTCCATACGTAGGAGAAACTTGAAGAACAGGAGGAGAATGAGGTAATCAGTCCCTCAACCTTGAGTCGATGTGTTCAGTCCATCAATCTTGAATAGAATGAACACATCGACTCAAGGTTGAGGGACTGATTACCTCATTCTCCTCCTGTTCTTCAAGTTTCTCCTACGTATGGACTGATGAAGCCACTGTGTGGCGAAACGTTTCCTCAATAAAGATACCCAAGAGTTGCATATGTGAACATTGATAAATTAGACACATGTGCAACTCTTGTGTCTAATTTATCAACATGTCGGTTCTCTGAACCATTCATCTACAAATATGTGAACATTAAAATGGTATAAAATACCGACAGGTTGTTAGGTAAGACACATATGCAACAGTTAGGTATCTTTATTTCGAAACGTTTCGCCTACACAGTAGGCTTCTTCAGTCGAGTACAGAAAAGTTGATAGAAGCAGAAGATACTTGAAGACGATGTAATCAGTCCATCACCCTTAAAGTTTTGAGGTGGTCAGTCCCTCAGTCTGGAGAAGAGCATTGTTCCATAGTATGAAACAATATGGAGATGAAGTGACAGGATGGAGCCTTATATAGCACCAAGAGGTGAGACGTAGGTCACTAGAAGAGGTAAGAACTCAGATGTTGGGAGGTCAGGTCCCTCTCAAATCCAGCCGTTCTCACAAGTAGAGGTTGTCGAAGTTGATTGTAGGTCTGTACCAAGATACCCTTGTGTTGCAGTGTCTGACAGAATGAACATTAAAATGGTATAAAATACCGACAGGTTGTTAGGTAAGACACATATGCAACAGTTAGGTATCTTTATTTCGAAACGTTTCGCCTACACAGTAGGCTTCTTCAGTCGAGTACAGAAAAGTTGATAGAAGCAGAAGATACTTGAAGACGATGTAATCAGTCCATCACCCTTAAAGTTTTGAGAGGGACCTGACTTCCCAACATCTGAGTTCTTACCTCTTCTAGTGACCTACGTCTCACCTCTTGGTGCTATATAAGGCTCCATCCTGTCACTTCATCTCCATATTGTTTCATACTATGGAACAATGCTCTTCTCCAGACTGAGGGACTGACCACCTCAAAACTTTAAGGGTGATGGACTGATTACATCGTCTTCAAGTATCTTCTGCTTCTATCAACTTTTCTGTACTCGACTGAAGAAGCCTACTGTGTAGGCGAAACGTTTCGAAATAAAGATACCTAACTGTTGCATATGTGTCTTACCTAACAACCTGTCGGCATTTTATACCATTTTAATGTTCATTCTGTCAGACACTGCAACACAAGGGTATCTTGGTACAGACCTACAATCAACTTCGACAACCTCTACTAGTGAGAACGGCTGGATTTGAGAGGGACCTGACCTCCCAACATCTGAGTTCTTACCTCTTCTAGTGACCTACGTCTCACCTCTTGGTGCTATATAAGGCTCCATCCTGTCACTTCATCTCCATATTGTTTCATACTATGGAACAATGCTCTTCTCCAGACTGAGGGACTGACCACCTCAGTTGCATATGTGTCTAATTTATCAAATGTTTGTTAGTGGGATGAATTGTAAAGGACCTGCCTAGTATGGGCCAACAGGCCTGCTGCAGTGTTCCTCTTTTCTTATGTTCTTATGTTCTTTACAGTGGCCCTGATAAGCTGCGTACTGCCTGTGCCATCTCAGACAACGTTTGCGTCTTAACGCTCACCCCTTGGAGCGGGGCGGGTCCAGTCTTCTGTGTTGACAAAGAGCTGTGTCTTCCTTGACATTGACCCTAATATAGAAACGAGGCTGAGGTGTCTTGTAAGGGGTTCAGAGGTGCCTTTTGTGTTAGCGTTGTGGGACCTTGAGATATCTGTGTGGTACTACCTAAGTTTGAGAGAGGGAGAGGGAGGAGAATTACACTGACATTTTTGCGTTTGTGAAACTCTGCATTTTAAATACATAACTAATATTGTAATTAAATGTGTACATTGAGAGAGGTAAAATAATAAAAAAAGGGCAGTTCAAAATGCCGAAAGTTATCGTAAATTCTCGAAAATTATCATTGTTGCTCATGATAGTTGACCTCGGTGTTTTACCTCCGGTGGCTCTAATGAACCGCCTCCTCCCCCAGATATCAGATGCTGCCCGGCATAACTCACATTACAAGAACAACAGCAACAAGGGCTCACGCACGCTCGTAGCAGCTCTCTTGGCATTCTTCTCGTTTATTAGCACTTCAGTTTTGACCAGTCAGAGTGATCTAGAGAACTGTATTATAGATTATGTAAACAGTAATAAGGCCCAGTGGGGGAACAGGATGTGATGAATGGTTTGAAAAACCGACAAGTTGAAGATTGAGACACTTATGCAGCATATGGGAATCTTTATTCAGGAAACGTTTCACCACACAGTGGCTTCATCAGTCCAATACAAAGAGGAAGGCGTAAGGAGAGGAGGAGAATGAGGTAATCAGTCCCTCAACCTGGAGTCGATGTGTTCAGTCCATCAATCTTGTAGAATGTACAGCATAGGGCCGTAGACGTGGCTTATATACTGTAGTGAGGTGAGGTGAAGCAGGTGGAGGCGGGGTCATAGTGGTAACATCCACTAGTCGAAGTAGGTCTTCGTCCAAAGGTTGAACAAGTGTTGAAGAATTCTTTGTAACAAGATCCCATGATGCTGCAGTGTCTGACAGTCGGGGGAACAGGATAACGAAAGTGAAAACAGTGTTGAGCTAGAAAGCTTTGAAACACCAGGTGACGAAGAGTCATGACTGGCGGAGTTAGCCGCAACATTAGCGAGGTGTCTAGTCAATATATTCACATAGAAACTAAGCATTTACTCTCAATGATCTTGAATATCTACTTCCGAAGATACTGAGTATCTACTCCCACAGATACTGAGTATCTACTCCCACAGATACTGAGTATCTACTCCCACAGATACTGAGTATCTACTCCCACAGATACTGAGTATCTACTCCCACAGATACTGAGTATCTACTCCCACAGATACTGAGTATCTACTCCCACAGATACTGAGTATCTACTCCCACAGATACTGAGTATCTACTCCCACAGATACTGAGTATCTACTCCCACAGTATACTGAGTATCTACTCCCACAGATACTGAGTATCTACTCCCACAGATACTGGATCGATACTGATATCTACTCCCACAGATACTGAGTATCTATCCACAGTATGAGTATCTACTCCCACAGATACTGAGTATCTACTCCCACAGATACTGAGTATCTACTCCCACAGATACTGAGTATCTACTCCCACAGATACTGAGTATCTACTCCCACAGATACTGAGTATTACTCCAAGATATGAGTATCTACTCCCACAGATACTGAGTATCTACTCCCACAGATACTGAGTATCTACTCCCACAGATACTGAGTATCTACTCCCACAGATACTGAGTATCTACTCCCACAGATACTGAGTATCTACTCCCACAGATACTGAGTATCTACTCCCACAGATACTGAGTATCTACTCCCACAGATACTGAGTATCTACTCCCACAGATACTGAGTATCTACTCCCACAGATACTGAGTATCTACTCCCACAGATACTGAGTATCTACTCCCACGAGAGTATCACTCCCACAGATACTGAGTATCTACTCCCACAGATACTGAGTATCTACTCCCACAGATACTGAGTATCTACTCCCACAGTAACAGATACTGAGTATCTACTCCCACAGATACTGAGTATCTACTCCCACAGATACTGAGTATCTACTCCCACAGATACTGAGTATCTACTCCCACAGATACTGAGTATCTACTCCCACAGATACTGAGTATCTACTCCCACAGATACTGAGTATCTACTCCCACAGATACTGAGTATCTATCTACTCCCACAGATACTGAGTATCTACTCCCACAGATACTGAGTATCTACTCCCACAGATACTGAGTATCTACTCCCACAGATACTGAGTATCTACTCCCACAGATACTGAGTATCTACTCCCACAGATACTGAGTATCTACTCCCACAGATACTGAGTATCTACTCCCACAGATACTGAGTATCTACTCCCACAGATACTGAGTATCTACTCCACAGATACTGAGTATTACTCCCACAGATACTGAGTATCTACTCCCACAGATACTGAGTATCTACTCCCACAGATACTGAGTATCTACTCCCACAGATACTGAGTATCTACTCCCACAGATACTGAGTATCTACTCCACAGATACTGAGTATCTACTCCACAGAACTGAGTACTACTCCCAAAGAATACTGACTATCTTACTCGCATCAGATACGAGTAATATATCCAAGATACGAGTATCTCGTACAGTAACTGAGTAGCTGTGCCAGATACGATATACACACGCACAGTCATGGTTAAATAGACAGATAGGAAAACACTCACAAAAGAAAAATGCTACGTTAAACATAGTCGTTCAGTTCAGAAGATGATAGAGAGCGGCATTATCAGTCAGGTACCTGGGTTAAGTCAACGTGTGTAGCGTCTGGTGCAAGACCAAGAGGCTGGAAAACACACGCCGCGATGGTTAAATTGAAAAAAGAAACCATCCGGAAATCCAGTTCAGACGATTCTAAGAAATTTAGAAGTGCTCGTGATTACAAAACCCGCGCGTAGGGAGCCATGAGTTTCGACTTCCGCGTCGGTCCAGAGTAGACGAATCTAGTCGGAGTGTATTTTCCCATCAGTAAATTCGGGTTACTGGTTGCTCTAGCGACGGTATTGTGATCGATTCTGGGACATGACTAAGGTAGGCTAATGGTCGATCCGGCTCTGGGCGTTGCTCCCCGGAACTCTCTCCAGGTAAACTCCAGTCTCTCCAGGTATGTATTCTGGCTTGCAAGGAACTTTTGATACGATACTTTTGATACTAAATAACCCGCTTATATAGGGAAGCATGCGTTTTTGTCGACTTCGGCTTTCGTTCCAAGTCAGACCGAATCTATCGTTAAGTCAATAATTTTCCCTACATAAGTTCGTGTTATCTGTGTCTTGCTCTGCACGGTATTGTGACTTTCTATTCTGACTTGATTTACTATCTCTCTCTCTCTCTCTCTCTCTCTCTCTCTCTCTCTCTCTTCTCTCTCTCTCTCTCTCTCTCTCTCTCTCTCTCTCTCTCTCTCTCTCTCTCTTTTCTCTCTCTCTTTCTCTCTCTCTCTTTCTCTCTCTCTTTCTCTCTCTCTTTCTCTCTCTCTTTCTCTCTCTCTTTCTCTCTCTCTTTCTCTCTCTCTCTCTCTCTCTCTCTCTCTCTCTCTCTCTCTCTCTCTCTCTCTCTCTCTCTCTCTCTCTCTCTCTCTTCTCTCTCTCTTTCTCTCTCTTTCTCTCTTTCTCTCTTCTCTCTCTCTTCTCTCTCTCTCTCTCTCTCTCTCTCTCTCTCTCTCTCTCTCTCTCTCTCTCTCTCTCTCTCTCTGACATACACACTGGGGATAGGAGGAGCAGAAAGAAGTGTATCTTGTAGATGAAATAAGGCATACGCATTCATTTAAAATTAAGATATACGTCAATATATATATCTGTATATTTTCATCCTAATATTCGTGGATACTGTTTCCCTTTCAAGAGAGTACTTCATTCATGTATACCTGCGTACTCTCATTCATACTCGGGTGAGTTTACCTTCATTCATGCGGGTACTCGTTCATGTAGAGCCATTCATTCAAGTGATGAAAGTGTATGAAGCCACCGGATGTTGGGTGTTGATAAGAGAGACTGTGTGTGTACTCACCTATTTGTACTCACCTATTTGTGGTTGCAGGGGTCGAGTCATAGCTCCTGGCCCCGCCTCTTCACTGATTGCTACTAGGTCCTCTCTCTCCCTGCTCCATGAGCTTTATCATACCTCGCCTTAAAACTATGTATGGTTCCCGCCTCCACTACTTCACTTTCTAGACTATTCCACGACTTGACTACTCTATGACTGAAGAAATACTTCCTAACATCCCTTTGATTCATCTGAGTCTTCAACTTCCAATTGTGACCTCTTGTGTATGTGTCCCATCTCTGGAACATCCTGTCTTTGTCCACCGTGTCTATTCCGCGCAGTATTTTATATGTCGTTATCATGTCTCCCCTGACCCTCCTGGCCTCCAGTGTTGTCAGGCCGATTTCCCTCAACCTTTCTTCGTACGACAATCCCCGTAGCTCTGGGACTAGTCTTGTTGCATGGGTTTTATATTTGTTAACGAAAAGTGAATGTATGTGTGTGTGTGTGTGTGTGTGTGTGTGTGTGTGTGTGTGTGTGTGTGTGTGTGTGTGTGTGTGTTTGTGTGAGTTGTGTGAGTTGTGTGTGTTGTGTGTGTGTGTGTGGTGTGTGTGTGTGTGTTTACTCACTGAGTTTGCTTGCGTGGTTCGAGTTACAACTCCTGACTCTGCTACTTAACCTTCAGTCGCCTAACGGCGCCGTTGGTTGCTAGCCTTTTTTTGGGGTCTTATCATATCTAATTTTGAAGCCGTGTATGGAATTTGCCTCCACTACACCTTCACGTGGGTCTTTACACTTTTAGAGTACCCTGACTCTGAAGTATATTCTTAGAATCCCTGTGCCTCACGTCTGTGTCTGCTTGATCTTCTCTTTCCTTGCAATTCTTATCCACTTGTTCTCTGATGTCAGTCTTTATCCATTTGTTCTCTGATGTCAGTCTTTATCCACTTGTTCTCTGATGTCAGTTTTTATCCACTTGTTCTTTCGTGTCAGTCTTTATCCACTTGTTCTCTCGTCAGTCTTTATCCACTTGTTCTCTCATATCAGTTTATCCATATGTTCTCGCTTTCTTGCCAATCTTTATCCACATGTTCTCCCTCCCATTTCAGTTTTCATCCACTTGTCTTTCTCCCTTCTATGTTAGTCTTTATCCACTTGTTCTTGCTTCCATCTTAATCTTTCTTATTCACTCTGCTACTGCCCTAAGTAACTTGTACATCATGATCGTATCTTCCCTGAATTTATGCTCTTCCAACAAATTGAGAGTTAATTCTTTTTATCTTTCATCACGTCCTTTCCTTCCTTTTTCTACCTTAAACATTTTCCTTCACATCTGAAACTAGTTTTATTACATACCCATTTTTTTTCAAGCTTCTGTGACATGTATGGTGTAAAATTTGCATCAACGACTTTGCCTGTCACGCTTGCCAGCCAGCCATGCACAATCCAACGTGAAACGGTTTACTGTATATGTACCTCTGAACGATGTTTGGTGTGATAATTCGAGGCCATTTTCTTTGCCCAATATCTGGAGTTACTTTCTTGCTAGTTGGTACTGTTACTAGTCTCTTTCCCCACCCCTCACACTCATGGCTTTGCACTTGTTGGGGATGGACTCTAGCAACCATTAGTTGCCATTCAGTTTGCTCAGACCTTGCAATTTCTTGCCTTTATCTTTCGTTTAGATTTTTCGTTATATTTACACTGTTAGTGAATAGACACATGAAGGAAACCGTTCTTTTTGGTAGGTGATATATTTGTTATGTGAGGTAATAGTTCTGGGAACCATTGCCTCAGTGGCCTGCTCTCAAATCAGGCTTCTTAAATTGGAAAAGAAATATTGCAGGAATAAAAATTAATGAAGAGACAAGAAAGTAAAGACGTGTGTATGCAGATTGTAAGCAGAAGTTGGTAAGATTTACTTCTCGTCTTAAAACTATAAGACAGAAAAAAAAAATTAGAAATCCTATCAGTACTAGATTTTTAATAGGCTTTCGATTCACACATGTTTTATAGTAGGGTAGTACCTTTTTGTTGACTGGTTACCATCTGCCTTTCTGCTACCTTTCCATATCAGGAGTAAGAGTTCTAGTATTAGTCCTTGAGGGATTTCGCCTCTTATCCGATACTTCCGCTGTAACCGTTACTCTATGTCGTCTTCACCATTACTCTCTCTCATTTTTCATATTCTTTGAACTACTGAAGAATCTGTTTTTACATCCTATTTCTTTTCCTGCTTGTGCTCGAGTCTGTGGTTTGGAGCTACTTGTCTGAGCACTTCCTATTTGACGTATCTAAAAATTTGAATGTTGCTTCAGTATGGTTTCACATTTAAAATAGTATTTTTTCTCCTTTATAATGTTCAAGTCTTTAGGATTGTTGTGTTTGTGTACACACGTTTTTATATTGGTTCGCCTTTTGTTTTTCTTCTTTTAGTTTGGCTTTGGTATGTTTCTGTAGTGTGCGTGCGTGCGTGTGTGTGTTTGTGTGTGCGTACATGTGTTCAGGAAGGCGGCAGGATGTCTGCATTGCTCAACAATGACAACATTTTCTTGGGCATCTCAGTAATTCCCCAACGACCAGCACCAGCTTAGAGGAGGTAGTCCTGTGTGCCTCTATTACTCATTATCTCACCGATGCGTTGCGCGTGCGTGCGCTCGCTCGCGTCAATTACCTTAAATCATAAGATATTTACACAAAAGTATGAGTGTCTCCGAGTATATATGCAGGAGAGTTTATTCTAATTCTTGTGTTTGGGATTAAAGTATTCTTGATGTTAGTATACATATGAGTTATGATCTTACTGATCCAGGTGTAGCTGAAAGGCTTTAATCCTAACACACTAGCTCGTAACTTCGAAAACTCCAGGAGCATCTCCTTTCCATGACCAGTACAAGGACGTGTGGTTATGTTGGTGTCCAGGTCATGTACGTGTTTCGGGTTATGTTAATACTGCCAAGGTGCCTGTTTTGGACCTGGAAATATTTGGGATCGTGTGTTAACCATTCCATGATTTATATATACGAAATATTTCTGTTAAAGTACTTATCATGTTGATATGTACTAGCCTAATTGTGGTTGCAGGGGTCGATTCATAGCTCCTGGCCCAGCCTCTTCACAGGTCGCTACTAGGCCCACTCTCCCTGCACTTGAGCTTTATCATACCTCATCTTAAAGCTATGTATGAATCCTGCCTCCACTGCATCACTCTCCAGACTGTTCCACTTCCTGACAACTCTGTGATTGAAGAAATACTCCCTAACGTACCTGTGACTGTGTGTGTGTGTGTGTGTGTGTGTGTGTGTGTGTGTGTGTGTGTGTGTGTGTGTGTGTGTGTGTGTTTGTATGTATGTGTGTGTGTGTCATATAAACCTTTCACGTACTTCATCAGGAAGATGAGACGTTCGAGACTAGACTGAAACCGAAAAACTAGTTGCAGAAGTGGAATGAACTATGAAGAGTTAACTGTACCATATGCCACTGGAGGATAGAAAGACCAGAGGAGATATGATCAAGATGTACAAGATTCCTGAAGAACACGATAGAGTGGACAAGGAAAGACTTCGAAATGGAAATTAGAAACGTAAATGTGTCTCAGGGTCCTCAGGAAATATTTACTCATCTTGTGGGATGACCACGATAAAGAAGTGGAGGTAGATTTTATACACAGCTTGGAAAAAGTCGTGGTACGGTAAAGAAGGCTGTCTATACAAGTAAACACAATAAAAGTATCTACCCAAGAGAGGACTAGCAACATTGGAGTCAAGTTGATTTGGAAAGGATATATGGAAGTACTGGTTTGACAATTGTTAAGATAAGTAGAGCAAACTCTCCAACTAGCGCCATTGAAGCGAAAACTTTGGATAGCTTTAAATATAGACAGAACGGGTGTCTGAGTGGATATGGTTGGGTGTAAGTTAGACCTGCCTAGCTTTGACCAGTAGACCTACTGCAGTGCTCTTATCGGAATAGGAGGGCGACTCTGCCCTCTTATGCCGGTAGTGATAAGCATAGGTGTGTTAAGTGCACCCAAGTAGACTTTGTTTGCTTTATGTCCGTATTATCTTCATTTTTCTTAGTATAGTGACATTAAGTTTAAAATCCATGTTTCCAGAGGACTTGAGCTAGTAAAATCATCTTTAATGCTGTGCTGATACACTGACAAACAGACCAAGAAGGGCACGTCGGTTCCTCGCAAACAGACCAAGAAGGGCACGTCGGTTCCTCGCAAACAGACCAAGAAGGGCATGTCGGTTCCTCGCAATCAGGCCAAGAAGGGCATGTCGGTTCCTCGCAAACAGACCAAGAAGGGCATGTCGGTTCCTCGCAATCAGGCCAAGAAGGGCATGTCGGTTCCTCGCAATCAGGCCAAGAAGGGCATGTCGGTTCCTCGCAATCAGGCCAAGAAGGGCATGTCGATTCCTCGCAATCAGGCCAAGAAGGGCATGTCGGTTCCTCGCTAGATCCAGGCGACCATGGCATGATCTCCAAATAAAGGCTTTTATCTCATCATTACAGTTAATTAATGCATTAAGTGAGTGATGGTTGAAGAACCAGTGTTACCAGGGGTTTCTCCAGCAGACAGCTTCCTGCTTCTCAATCTAAGCAGTCTAAGGCTTCAGTAACGTCTTGCTCCTCTTGATTCAGCTAGTCCACTACCAAGAATGTTTGAGTTCAGTATTCATCCTTGAATACATGTTTTCAAATATTCATTTTATTTTACTTCAGTTCATCTTATAATTTTTGTAAGTTAATTACTAATAACAATAAAGATTTTTGAAGTACAGTTGGAATATTCATTGTGTTACGCATCTTTTTTTCGCTAATCATTATTAGGTACATGCATTGTACTGATATATTTTGCCATCAACATGGATCCACCAGGTCTGGAGTTTTCTTGCACATGTCCCCAGAACATGTTTCACAGGACAGGACCCGGAATAATGGTCTAGCGTGGACTACAGACAACCAGTGGCATGGCAGCTTATCAGGCGACGGCAGCCTCGCCTCTCCTGCTTGGGAGAATACCAGTACTACTTTGTGAAATCCACGAGGAAACAAAGAAGTAATCATTTGGCAGTTTGCTGATCCTGACGTAGGCAGGGTATATACACCAAGAGGTGTGTATCTACATAAATGTGCTGAGAAATTAATCCCATTGTTGGGATTAAGGAATCCTTGACTGGTGGTGTAGAGATGATGTGCAACTTTAATAAGAGACGCATGTAGCCGCTAGTAACTAGTGAGTTTCGGTAGTTGATCCTTCTGAGAGAAAACAGTTCCCTCTTATCACATAACACAAGCATCTAGACGCCAATATCCCAGTTTGTTAGATATAATTGGAAATTAGCAATTGCACAATCTCGCATAGAATTTGAAGACGATCAAAAGAGGCATTCTTTATTTATCGCATTGAAATTAATATCGCCATCTCTTCTGAAAAATTGGCAATTTTTGGTTTGTAAGATGCATCGAACTTGAGAAGTTTGAAGGCAATCAGAAGAGGCACAAAGATTATTGCACAGAAACCAATATCCCTATTTTTTCCAACAAAATGGGAATATTAGCACCTGTATAGGTAACTAATGATCCAACTTTACCCCAAGTAAAATACATCTCCTTTGAAAGTTTGAAGGCAATCACAAGAGGCGTTCACAAGCCATTACAAAGAAACTTTGGAGGAAGAGGAAAGAAGCAATAATCCGGCAATCGTTCTGTCTAATAATTATCCTGATGGATAATAATTAGACAGAACGATATTTACTTTTCGTAGATGCTAACAGTTTGCAGCAGGTTGGCAGGATGTGTTGCATCATCGTTTTACATATATATTTTACCGAATGTATGAGAACGTTGGGAAGGTTACAGCGGATGGAGCAGTAACCGAAACTTCTGAGATTTCCCATCAGTGGAGCACTAGGTGGTGCCGTATTGTCTGGACAAGACGTGGCTCCTCGTCTACAGTCTAATTTCTCACGCCTCTTCCGTTATGTGTACCCAAGAAACCTGTTTAGTTTCTGTTACCATGGCCAGAATCTGAGGAGCGCATGAATTCACAGGGCAGACGTGTGGAGCAGGAGTGATCACGTGTCATTAATATTACTTGCTTTGTATGTTTCATCGAGTGGGATGCATTTATATCGGTGAAGGGCTCTTTGATCCAACAAATTGGAGCTTTTATTTCCCCAGTGCTGTATGTAATAATGTTAAATACACAGACATAGGAGAACGAAAGATATGACGTTTTAGTTCGATTATATATATATATATATATATATATATATTATATATATATATATATATATATATATATATATATATATATATATATATATATTATATATATATATATATATCGTACAGAATAGGTAAAACTTGTGATTTTGGCTTAAATTGCAACGCTCTTCTTGTCGAATAAAGCAAGCTAATATTTGTGTATGCATAATTTCGCAAAAAGTATTATGAAATTACGAGAAATATATATATATATATATATATATATATATATATATATATATATATATATATGTGTGTGTGTGTGTGTTGTGTGTGTGAGCGAGCCACATATAGCCATGTATATGTATGTTGTATAAGTTCTTGTATGTGTACGCTACGTGCAACAAAAAGCAGCAATGAGGGAGGCCATAGTGTGTAAGACATCAGACCGCAGGACCAAGGGGTTGCAATTGAGGGTGAAGTCATGCGTATATGTGTACGCCCATAATCCCTGGGGCTTGGGTACCGCCCTCCTCTGCTCAGCCCATGTATATACAACCCAGAGTGAAGAGACAATGGGTATATGCACTGAGGTGTGTATTATATATATATATATATATATATATATATATATATATATATATATATATATATATATATATATATATATAGGATTTAGATAAGGGTAAAAAGGTTTTTGTGGCGTTTATGGATTTGGAAAAGGCGTGTGATAGGGTGGATAGGGGGCAGTGTGGCAAATGTTGCAGGTGCATGGAATAGGTAGGTTACTGAAAGCAGTGAAGAATTTTTACGAGGATAGGTGAGGCTCAGGTCAGAGTATCTAGGAGAGGGAGATTATTTCCCAGTAAAAGTAGGCCTTAGACAAGGATGTGTGATGTCACCGTGGTTGTTCAATATCTTAGGTGAGGTTGTAAGAGAAGTGAATGCGCGGGTGTTGACAAGTGGGAGTTGTCACAGTTGCTCTTTGCTGATGACACTGTGCTTCTGGAGATTCTGAAGAGAAGTTGCAGAGGTTGGTGGATGAGTTTGGTAGGGTATGTAAAAGAAGAAAATTAAAAGTGAATATAGGAAAGAGTAAGGTGATGAGGATAAAAAAATTAGGTGACAAAAGATTAGATATCAGATTGGAGGGAGAGAGTATGGAGGAGGTGAATGTATTCAGATATTTAGGAGTGGACGTGTCAGTAGATGGGTCTATGAAGGACGAGGTGAATCATAGAACTGATTGATTGAGGGGAAAAAGGTGAGTGGTATACTTAGGAGTCTGTGGAGACAGAGAACTTTGTCCGTGGAAGCAAAGAGGGGAATGTACGAGAGTATAGTTATACCAACACTCTTATATGGGTGTGAAGCATGGGTGGTGAATGTTGCAACAAGGAGAAGGCTGGAGGCAGTGGAGACGTCATGTTTCAATGTGTGGTGTGAATATAATGCAGAGAATTCGTAGTTTAGATATTAGGAGGTGCTGGATTACCAAAACTATGATCTAGAGGGCTGAGGAGGGGTTGTTGAGGTGATTCGGACATGTAGAGAGGCTGGAACAAAATAGAATGACTTCAAGAGTGTATAAATCTGTAGTGAAGGGAAGGCGGGGTAGGGGTCGCCCTAGGAAAGGTTGGAGAGAGGGGGTAAAGGAGGATTTGCGTGCGAGGGGCTTGGACTTCCAGCAAGCATACATGACCGTATTTGATAAGAGTGATTGGAGACAAATGATTTTTAGGACTTGATGTGGTGTTGGAGTGTGAGCAAGGTAACACTTTTGAAAGGATCAGGGGAAACCGGCAGGCCGGACTAGAGTCCTGAAAATGGGAAGTACAGTGTCTGCACTCTGAAGAAGGGGGTGTTAGTGTTGCAGTTTTATAAATGTAGTGTAAGCACGCCTCTGGCAAGACAGTGATGGAGTATATATACAGCTTTAATTCCTATTCAAGGGACTAAAATATTTGCGATTGTTAATGCAAATGTGAATTGCAGCCGATGGGCTTTAAACTTATGATTAATACAACTTGACTCTTTTTCAGATAAAGGAAGAGAGTTATCTTGTAAAATATAGCGATTAGTGTTGTGATTTACTTTGTTTTTCTAGGAAGAGAAATTTCTAGGAGAGTCTGACGGAAATATTTTAAGGTTAGTTACTCCGCCCCTTAGGCTGGCGTGGACCCACTCAGGCACCAGTAGCAGACCATTCTCGCTCTTGTAATGATGCGTGTGTGAGAATAATTTTGGTTATTGAGGTAGAGCGTCAGACAGCCATCACTCACCACATAACTGACGGCTTCACACACACAGCTTGCATGTGGTGAGTGACATCATGAGGTTTAAAGTTCTCGTGCACATTCAGTCACTAGTCGGTTATAAAGTACCACGTGTGAGGCACGTGGTCTTGACTCATATTGTTTCTCATCGTCATTTTAAATATAACGTAGTTCTGCTGGAAGGAATCGGTAGGTACTGATTCCTGCCAGCAGCACTGGAGTTTCTAGCATGTACCAGTTATTTTTTGCCCGCAATGCTCTGCATACAAAGGGGCTTTTGGCATGTACACCCAACTATTGTATTCTTTTGTGCAACTATGTATCATGTCAAGATAAAAAATTATTATTATTAGGATACGACATACATTAGACATTAACACTTGAAAGGTGTTCCGGGGGTCAACGCCCCCGCTGCCCGGCCCATGACCAAAGCTTTTGGTGGATCAGGGCCTGATCAACCTAACTGTTACTGCTGGCCGCATGCAGACCATCGTACGATCCACAGGCCGGCTGGTCAGGCACTGACATTTTGGATCTGTCTAGTTCCCTCTTAAAGACAGTCTAGGGGCCTATTGGGGGTTATTGAGCAGGCTTGGGCCTCTGACACTTATTGTGTTCTCTCTTAGTATATTCATGGAACCCCTGCTTTTCATTAAGGGTATGTTGCACCGTCTGCCGAGTCTTAGCTTTCGTAGGGAGTGATTTCTGTGTGCAGATTTGGGACCAGTTCCACTAGGATTTTCTGTGTATAAATTATGACTCATCTTTTTCGTCTGCGTTCCAAGGAGTACAGGTCAAGGGACTTCAAACGTTTTCAGTAATTAACGTGCATTACTGAGCTTATACGTGCAGTGAAGGTTCCCTGTACATTCTCTGCATTTACAGTTTCGCCTGCCTATTTTTATTCTAGGTAAGTCGACATGTCCTAGAGAGACATTTGTGGTGGAATTGAATATCAAGAGTCAAAAATATCAAATCTTTCGATTGATGGACATTTTCAACCTTCCTCGTACAATTCCGCGCTTGCCATCTTTGTTAGAGCATCAGTTTATGAAACAGTATTGTCGTTTTCTCTTAAAAGTGCAAATCTGAAGACACATAAGTATTAAGTGCAACACTGTTGCTTCATAGAAGCAAACTAGTGATAGTTTAGAAACTGTTGAATGCAACACATTAAGTAGTTGATGATCTATTATAGTGCAATGTGAAAACCTGTGTAAAGTGTTCTAGTCCACGAATAACATTAATTAAGATCCATATGCCATTAATTGAGACCCATATGGCAATAATCAAGAGCCATTCGACAGTAATCAACACCCATATGGGATTAATCAAGTAATATTTTTCATTCTTCAAAACCTATATGACAGAATTCGGGACCCATCATAGTATTATCAAGACTCATATGATATTTACCTGGACCCACATTGTATTACGACCTGCATATCATTTATCAATACCCGTATTACACTGGCCAAGATCCGTTTGCTGCTGATCAAGACGAATAAAACATTTGAAGGATCTTGCCCTAATATGGTGGAGGAAACGCTATGTAGATCTGGGATGCTGTTGAGGATTTATTCACCTTCACTACGTTGGGCGCCTCGGGGTAGATGCTTTTGTAATTGCGGTGTATCACTCAGTTTTTGTCGTAACGTCTGTTTACATTTCCCTGTGAATTTAGTAGCGTCCATTTGCTTTGTAAATAGTTGTTTCGTATCGGTATTTATATGGGTTTTATATTTGTTAACGAAAAGTGAATGTATGTGTGTGTGTGTGTGTGTGTGTGTGTGTGTGTGTGTGTGTGTGTGTGTGTGTGTGTGTGTGTGTGTGTGCGTGTGTGCGTGCGTGTGCGTGTTCGTGTCAGAGAACGGATGATTCAGTACTTTTGAATTAGGATCAGTCATTAAATACCAAGTTTGTCCATTAAGTACAGGTTAGTTGTGACAGTTAAAGACACAGGGGCCATTGTTCTTAAAATCGTTAGAAAGGCAGCGGTGGCTGGGCAGTAAAACATTTTACGAGGACCAAATGGCCGCCTTTCGTGTTGAGCTCACTAGGAATTTCTAGCTGTTGTTCGTGAAAAATTCTCAAAGTATCGGAATGAAGAAAGGAATCTTGACTTGATTAGATTACGACCTTAAGCATTTTGCCTGGACATTATAAATTTAAAAGGAAAAGAAATATGAGGTTTACAGTAGGTAAAACTCATTTTTTTTCTTGATATAAATAGCTGTTACGTCTCAATTATATAACTTTATCAGTTGCTCACTTAAAATCAGTGTACCATTGATTGACAAGCTGTTTTTAGTTTCGGCTTTATTTACAAGTGCTTAAATTTATGTGCAGCACAATGCCTGAGTCTAGCACCTAGGCATCGTTCAACTGTGCTTGTATGCCTCTTGGATGAATGCCTACGGAAGGCTAGTCATCGGCGCAAAGATAGGTTAACGTTAACATGTGGTGTTTGCTATTCATGAGGTGTAATAAAATGTAGATAATTACAAACAGCTGTGATGAGTGTATACTGAATGGTAGTGGCTTGTCATTAGCCTCCACCATTCTTTACACTAAAAAGATAAGGGAATAAGCTGGAGTGGACATTGAATATGCAACCTATCCTTGAGATAAGGGAATAAGCTGGAGTGGACATTGAATATGCAACCTATCCTTGCAAATGTTGTGGATTTATCACATACAGATTTTCGTTATATAGATTAGGTTATGTTTGGTTAGGTTAGGTGTTCTTCTACAACAAAAAGATACAAAATATATAGTGAAAAGGAAAAAATGTTTTGCCGCACGAGCACATAACGGACATCAACCAGCGCAGTAGAAAACTATGCGCGATTTTTACTGAAGGCACCTTCATCTGTGCCCCATTTGACCGTCTTTGCAACAATGAAATGGTCTGTTATTAAGAGGACCAGCTGGATTATGACGAACTTGTGCCTTATGTGTAGTTAAGTTTAGAAAGTTTTCGCATAGTTGGACGCCAACAACTTTTTTTTTATATAGCCATATTCGGATGCGAGGCTTCAAATATGTTTTTATTAAATACAAATATGTACATGATGTGTAAAAGCAAAGCAGTTCATGGTGGATTGTAACATTTGTACGTATGAACCATACTGCCTGGCGTACTATTACTACGAAACACTTGAGTTATCTTGTATAGAGTAAATACAGATAATGTTGTTGATAAAGAGTGGTAAACAGGATGACCTTGACGTACAGATGTGTTTGGGCTGACAGGTAACTGCTGCACTTCATTATTCAGCTCGTTTGGGAGGTCAGGGTTCTTGAGCACACTAGTGGCGATTTCTGGTGGATTTTGTTTGTTTGGTGTTGTTTCAACCGGCGCGAGGCGTAGTCTGATATTGAAAATAGTTTGATTTCCTAAATGGGGACTCCAGCAAATTCGGTGTATCTACCCTGAGATACACACACCTCGCGGTGTATAATATACCTCTCGGTGAATATTATATGTGTAGGTGAAGACATTTATTGGTGGTCCTTAACTAGAAGTTTAGCCCTAAAGTCCCATTAAGGGGGGGAGGTATTTCGATGGTGCTGTGGGAGTCTTGATTCGAATAGCATAACCTCTCTTCCTTTGCCTTGGATTGAACGTGATACCCTCGCAAGTTATATGATCTCCGGATTAAGAATAATAATGATAATAGTACTTAGCCCTTAAGTATACAGACCCGGATAAATCTTCAGCTCGAGAGGCTTCGGTTTTGGCTTTCTAACTCTTGGCCGTAGATTTAAAGAACAAAATGCGTGTCTTTTTACTAGGAGCTTCGCATGACCATGTGGTGAATGACAGAGAGGCGAAGACTTCCGTGAAAAGAAAATGAATAACATGCACGCATCCACCTCAGTGATAACGGGAAGTTAGGATAGCTGCTAACACGGAAGTTGCTTGGCGTGCATGGCACATTAGGCTGTACGTCTGCGAGTGTAGTTGATGTACACTTGCCACTACTAGTATATGACGACCTATTTAGCTCATTTCGTTATCTTTGTTGTGATATACTTGAGTCATCTTCCCTATTCTTTAGTTTCTTCTGAAAATGTTTTATACGTGTTGAGACCATCTATTTTACTGTCTCTCTTAAAACATTATATCCACTTTAATATACGTATATGTGTATAGATAGATTTTAAACATTGTATCCGTATAAGATAACCAAGGATTAGCTGCTTATGTTCAATGCTCGATTTGTATGTCTAGAGTCTAGACATACTTCCTGGACTGTGCTCGGGAGGCGAGGCTGTGACGAGATCTACACCGTTCATGACTCGTCTTTCCTGGTAGCGCTTGACTTGCTATTATTCATTCCTATACTAAACAAAACGTAAACTAAAGAATAACGCTGAAGAAAATATAATGTATACCAGATAATTGCCTTAGTTTTATATAAGTAACCTGTAAAAAAATACATATTCATTATCCAAAAAGATAAATTTATTTAAGTATGTTAGCATTATTACTAATTTTATTGTATTCGCGAGGAAGCGCTGAACCCGTATGGGTCATACAACACATGGGGAATGGGAGGCAAACGGGTTCGACACGAAGGAGTGAGTTGCAGTTCCTTGGATCAAAAGTCCATCCCCAGCATTAAGGAACCCGCTTGAAGAATTTAACTATAACAAATGTATATGTTATTCACATCAACTTAGTTGTTGCTGGACTTTGATAACATAAGAACATAAGAATGAAGGAACACTGCAGAAGGCCTACTGGCCCATGCGAGGCAGGTCCAAGTCTCCTACCGGCTTAAGCCAATGCACCCAACCTAGTCAGGTCAGGTCACCTTGACTTAAGGGAGGAACACGGCAACCGTCCTGGTAGCACAAGCTAATCAGGTCCAACTCACACCCACCCACACCCACTCATGTATTTATCCAACCTATTTTTAAAGCTACACAACGTTCTGGCCTCTAGGACCGTACTTGGGAGTTTGTTCCACTCATCCACAACTCTATTACCAAACCAGTACTTTCCTATATCCTTCCTGAATCTGATTTTTTCTAACTTAAAACCATTGCTGCGAGTCCTGTCTAGGCTAGATATTTTCAGCACACTATTTACATCCCCTTTATTTATTCCTGTCTTCCATTTATACACCTCAATCATATCCCCCCTAATTAGAACATAAGAACATAAGAACGAAGGAACACTGCAGAAGGCCTACTGGCCCATGCGAGGCAGGTCCAAGTCCCTACCGGCTTAAGCCAATGCACCCAACCTAGTCAGGTCAGGTCACATTGACTCAAGGGAGGAACACGGCAACCGACCCGTTAACGCATCGGGTCTAATCACCCCCCACCCAATCATCATGTATTTACCCAAACCCTATTTTTAAAAGCTACAAAAACTTTTGGCCTCTAAAAAGGGTATTGGGGTTTGTTCCATTCATCACAACTTATTACCAAACATATTTCCTATACCCCTCCTGAATCTAAAATTTTTCCCAACTTAAAACCATTGCGCGGTCCTGTTAGGCTAGATTTTATCACACACTATTTTCACCCCCTTTATTTATTCCTGTCTTCCATTATAAACCTAAATCATACCCCCCCTAATTCACGTTTTTCTAGAGAGTGCAGTTCGGGCCCCTTAGTCTATCCTATGGGAAGGTTTCTGATACATGGGTTCTTTGTCATCCTCCTTTGTAATTTTCCGGAATTTTTAAACCCTTTGAATCGGGGCCCCAAATGTGCAGCAAACTAAATGAGGCCTAACCAAAAGGGGTTTAAAAAGTTGAAGAACAACCCGAGGACTCCTATTATTTATGCTTTTTTTTATTGAAGCCAAGGATTCTATTAGCTTTATTGCGAACACTTATGCACTTTTGTCTTGGTTTCAGATTTACTGCTAACCAAAACCCCTAAATCTTTTTCGCAATCCGAAATATTAGATCTACATTATTTAGCTTTAATGTGGCATGGTTTTTTGTCCTTGCCCAAAACATTTAGAACTTTGCATTTGTCTATATTAAACGCATCTGCCACTTCTCCGACCACTGCATCAGTCTATTCAAATTTTCCCTGGGTGCTCGAATGCCCTCGTCAGAATAAATTTTCGACGGCCTATTTTGGGTTTGTCATCGGCAAACTTGCCGATGTCGCTCTTTATCCCCTCATCTATGTCGTTTATGTAGATTGTGAACAGCAGGGGGCCAACACTGACCCTGTGGAACCCCGCTCGTGACGCTTCCCCACTCTGATTTTCCCCATTTATGAAAAACTCTCTGCTGCCTATTTGTCAACCATGCCTCTATCCAGGAAAAAATTTCTCCTCCTATTCCATGTGCTTTAATTTTCCTCAATTTAGTCTCTGATGTGGGACCCTGTCAAAAGCCTTACTGAAGTCCTATACACATATCATTTCGTTACATGATCTACCTCCTCAATACTTAGTGAAAAAAGTTAATAAATTCGTAAGGCAGGAACGTCCCTTTGTAAAACCATGCGGGAATTCGTTGATTAATTTATGCTTTTCAAGGTGGCTACGAACTCCCTCGGCAATTATTGATTCCATAAATTTTCCCACTAGGAGGTTAGGCTTTTTGGTCTATATTTCGAAGCTAAGGCCCTGTACCTGTTTTGAAATAGGTATCACATTTGCCATTTTCCACTTATCTGGCACCATGCCAGTTTGTGTGATTTTGTTGAAAAAATTAGCCAAAGGTGTGCTAAGCTCCTCTTTACATTCCTTTAGACCTTGCTACAGTTCATCAGGGCCTGGGGATTTTTTTAGGTTTTAATTTATTTTATTTGCCCAAGGGACCATGTACTTGTGACCCTAATTTGTGCACAGTTTATTATCGTCCTGTTCTACATAATTTATCATTTTCTGGAATATCACTGGTATCCTCCCGTGTAAAAAATGAGAGGAAGTATGTGTTAAAAATTCTACACATTTCCTTATCACTGTCAGTGAGCTGACCCGAGGAACTTTTTAGGGGCCTATCTTGTCCCTGATCTTACTTCTGTATACCTGAAAGAATCCTTTTGGGTTAGTCTTCGATTCTCTTGCAACTTTAACCTCATATCTCTTTTTGCTTTTCTAATTCCCTTTTTATTTCTCTCTTTAAACTGAATATATCGATTTCTTAATTGCCCCTCTCCTCTTTTGATTTGCCTATATATGCCTCTCTTTTGACCAATCGATATTTTAATCTATTGTTCATCCATTTAGGATCATTTTTTTTTGATCTGATTTCCCTATTTGGAAATAATTTATGGCAGCTAGAACTATCCCCTGGAAAGCATCTATCGGCAACCTTCACCACCTACCGGGGCCCCTGTGGTTTTCCCATTTAGCCCACCAAAGTAATTTTTAGTCCTTAAAAATCCCCCAAGCGAAAGTCAGGGACGGAGACTTGTTGCCATTATTAGGGAATTCCATGATATGTAAAAACTGAGTGATCTTGTGATCACTCTCCCCAAGCTCATCATTAACCTCAGATATTAAATTAGTGTTTCCCTACTGGCAAGAACCAAGTCAAGGAGGTTACTTCCCCTAGTTTGGCTCTGTCATCAAACTGTTTTAAAAAACAATCCTGGATCGTATAAAGAAAGTCACCCGACTCTAAATTTCCTGTCAAATTGCTCCAGTCAATCTGTCTATAGTGAAATCTCCCCATTAGCACAACATGTTCCGTATGTAGATGGCCTTACGAATTTCGTCCCATAAGTATTTACGGCACCTCCCTATCAAGATTTGGGCCCTGAAAATCACACCCAAATTAGTTTTTTCCTCGCCCTCGAGACTGTAAACCAAACAGATTCATGGCTGACGCTTCTAATTTATATCTTGTCTAACACAACAATTTAAATTGTCTCTACATACATCGCTACTCCACCAACTTTCCTGTTGACCCTGTCAGTGTGGAATAATTATACCGGTATGTACATTCCGATGGCATCTCTCTAATCTTTCAGATTGAGCCAGGGCTCTGTTATCCAATAAAATCTAGTTTCCTGCACCTTGCTAATTAATCTTAAGCTCATCTATCTTATTTTCTAAACACACCTGCTATTAGTATAAGTAAACCTTAAGGGAGCGATTCCTTGCTGCTCTCTGCTGTCCCCCTTTGTTTTCTGACCTGTTCTATGCTTTATTTATACTCATGCTGAATGCCTTTGATTACATTTTACTGTTTCAACCCTAGTGTGCAACCTGCTTGTTTCCCCAACACACACCCATAACCTCTTATCTTCCATCAGTTTAAGAATCATAGGCATTTCACCAATTGGCCTTCTCAATCGTGTCTGCAGATTCAGGCCCTTAGTCTAATCTTCCTCATAGGGAAAGGTTTCTGATACATGGGATCATCTTTGTCCCATCCTCCTTTGTACATTTTCCAGAGCATTTTTATCCATTCTGTAATACGTGGACCAACTGTGCAGCATAAAACTAAAAGAGGCCTAACCAAGGATGTAAAGAGTGAAGAACAACCTGAGGACTTCCTATAATTTATGCTTCTTGATATGAAGCCAAGGATTCTATTAGCTTTATTGCGAACACCTCTTCAAGGGGGGCTCCTTGGCGTGGTGAAGAGGCGCTTGGTCTGAGGAATTAGAACCTATCGGTTCTTCTTCTCAACCGAACCTAATACCCGCCCAATCTCCCTCCCCTATCCCATCCGCCCATCCTCCCCTTTTTTCCTTTCCTCCCCTCCTCGCCCACTCTCCTTTTGCCCTTCCTCTTTTTGCCTTTGGGGATTCTCCCACAGGCACGCTAGTTTTCCTAGGTAGAGGAAAGGACAACACCGGTCGATCCCATTCCGTTGAGGTTTCTTGGCGGTGGCGTAGTTTGCCGGGAATCACTGATATGCTAGGATGTCCCTATCACCTCTCCGTATCCCCGAGTAAGCTTGGGTGTCCTTTTGGCTACGGGTGTATCTCCGGAAGCACCTTTCGGATTCCGGGGGTGGTGCTGAAGGAGGTATGCTTGAGGCGGATATCCGGCCGCCCTCTCTTTTGACCACCGAGGTAGCTCGGCAATGGAGGTTGCCTAACCCAGATTGCTGTTTAAACTGGCATGAAGGGTAGGGTAAGCACGGGTTTTTCCATGCTGCATCTGCCGCTACTAGCGTTGTCGAGTCCTCTAGGGCGCGAGGGAGATTTCCTGCCCTTTCATTCCTCCTAGAAATATCCCTCCCCGGTCCCCCCTTTTTTTCTTTTTTTATTTTTATTTTCTTTTCTTCTTTTCTTTTTTTTTCTTACAAACAAAAAGAAAGAAGTAAACTAACCTTGCAGCCCTAGTCCATGAACCTGGTACCCCCGGCCCCTTCTTGAGACCCGCACCCCGTTCTGACCCCGCCTCGTCTTTTGACCACTCTTTCAACATTCCTCATGCTCTGTACCCTAATTGCCGGTGCTGTTTCCTCAGCCTGCTTCAGGACGGGAGCCTTTCGACAGACTCCTTCGATTTACCCACCTTCGCTCTCCTCTGACTATGCTTCCGGCCTCTCCCTCTACGGTGCGCAATTTCCAAATCGCCGACCCGTTCCACGTCGACCAACTCGTCCCACGCCTAAACGCAACGAACAATTCCTGCTGATGAGACTTCTCCACCTACCCTTCTCGTTCTTTCCAGAAAAGATCGACACGTCCTTCACTACCTTTCACGCTCAGTACAGACTGAACAGTGGACAAATTCTTCCACTTTAACACCAACCTCCTCTACTGGCCTATCTTTCTGACCATAGGAATTGGCAGGCTCTCCTACGCCATTTTGGTAACGAATATTTCGTTCATGCTCTTAAGAGAGGTAACCGCATCCATTACCGTACTGAATGCTACCCAGGCTCGGAGTTCTCTCGCTTTCCCATATAGATACTGTTCCTGTCACCTAGAAAAACATCATTCCCTCAATTCCTTGTAGTGTACCGTTATTCTGCCCCATACCATAGTTCAGCAAAATTTCCCAGACATGTGGCACCGACATCTAGAACAGCTGGAACTCAAAGATCTCCCAATCCTCAAGGTAGACACTTACTACTTCCTGCCCGTCGGCGGAGACGATACCCAATGCAATGTGGCTCGTTTAAAACTTTTGAGAGCCGAGAACTCCCATCCACAGTTTATATAGCAGGACACGGTTACAAGTTCGAAAGGGTGAATCCCTACACACAACAGTGTTAGAAATTGCTGCGATTTGGCCATCCAGGCGAAATATTCAGATCTATTCGCCGAATGCCCTGTCTGTGGTGCTGATGACCATTCTAAAACGACTGCAATCGACACTCCTCTTGCCTTAACTGTCCATGAGCTCACCCTTCGTACTCCTCAGCCGTTGTCAGTCTATTTAAAAACGAGCGGGAAATCCGTTACCTCAAGAGACAAAGGTCCTCCCTTTAATGCCATGGCAGTTTCTCATCTCCGCCTCCAGGAGACTCCCACTTTTCTTATTCCGTGTTTCAAAACGATCCCCCCACTTCTGGTATCCCATCTTCTACACTCCCACCTCTGTGGTTACCTCGCCCATAATCCACTCCTTAACTAAGTCCTTTTGCTGTCCTCCCGGCTCAACGTCCCTCCTTCAACATCGACTCATCTAATCTCCCGCTTCTATCGATTCTCTCTTACAAGCCTCAATCGACGAGAACCTCGTACGACACTCTTCCCAATCGTCCCTCTACTTCTCAAAAGTCTAAAAAATGGCCGGTCAACACCTTCCTACCCATCTTCCACCCTCATTTTATCCCGCCCTGTCTCCTGTCCCTAGTTCTTCCCCTCTCACGCTCAGGTTACAAGTGCAGAGGTTCCCCTCCTCCCGTAATGTACCTTCCTCCTCCTCCGCCTTGTTTTCCCCTCCCAAGTTTCTTCGCTCTTCTGCTACCTCCCAGGTTCCTGTCCCTCTATCTTCCCCTGCCACCTTCTCCAGTTCCCTCCATCCCTTCGCCCCCCCCTACCTTGTAACATCCAATACAGTTCCAATCTTTACTCATCCTCCCCCCTACATATCCCAATATTGTCTCCATACCAACACTCTGAATTCTAAACACTTGAAGCAATCTTCTGAATATATTGGCAGAGAACCAAACCATCATGGACACGGCTCCCACATTCCGCTCTTTCTCTCACTCCTCTCTCCAACTGCGCAACCCCCTATTTTCTTCACAGCGCACAGCGTGCCTTCGCTCTTGAACATTTTCCACTGCTCCGGCTTTCCCATGTGGACTTTTTCTAACCCTCCCTAGAGTTCCGTAGAACACTTACCACGATTTCAAGTATCTTTATCATTGCCCATTCTTAGGCCTTTTTTAACAGTGGAATATACGTGGCCTCAGGGGTAAACGGGTGAGCTTCAGATGTTACTCTCCCATTTGCCCCTTTTTGTGTTTGCTTACAGGAAACCAAAATTCACACTCTGCTGATTTTTCTCACATCTCAGGCTATAATTTATTGTATTCTTCAATCCCTTTTCCTGATGGGGACCTTTATATGAAAGTCCCTTCTTCTCCGCACTGATTTCCGTCCTCAGCTATTTGGTCATACTTCGCTGCATTACACCGCACCCGTAGTCCACTTACATAGGTGAATATCGCTCGTTCTTTTATATCTCTCTCCTTCTCGGGCATTATCTATTCCGGATTTTGCCTTCCTTGTTTCGCGTCATTAACCGCCACCAATTCTGATACTTGTGATTTTAATGCCCACCATTTCCTCTGGAGGTCTCACTGTGATTCCCGTAGGAAGTTCAGTTAGAGGCATGTTTTTCTTGCCACCCACCCCCTCCATGTTTTAAACAGGTACTCCACACCCATTTTGATCCTCGACTCATACTCTCTTCTTGCATCGATCGTCTCATTTTTGCTCTTCCCTTCCTCCGCCGCATTAGACTTTACTTGGTCTGTTTCTCACCGGACTACATGACAGGAACATTTCCCAATCCTTCTTACTTCCCATCCCCATTTTCGCCCACCTGTCTTCGCACACCCACGCTGGCAATTTAATCGGGCAAATTGAACCTTTAACTCACTACTGACTGTTTTTAAAGAGGGTCCTTCTTCGTCTCCATCGATGAGCTTTTTTACACCTCTTCCATCCTCCGTTTTCACGCAGCTTCTCATTCTATACCCCAAAACGCGAGCAGGCATTCTCAGAAATGCTGGCCTGGTTGGTCTACTGCTTGTGCCGTGCAGTAACGTTTTGAAACGCCTGCATGGGCCAGTACCGGTACAATAGAACCACAAGAGCGACTCCTTGATTTTAAACAGAAGCGTGCGATTCGCTCGCCGTGTCAGATCCGTACGCTAAAACGCACTTGCTGTCGAGATTATTCTCCACCATCACCTCTGCTTCCTCTTATGAGTGCATCTGGAAAAAATCGAAACCTGAGTGGTAAATATTCTCCTGACCCGGCCCTGTTCTGCGGGTTGCCGTGTTGATATATGCAAACCCACTAGATGGGTGCCCAATGAAATTGGCAATCATCTGGTCCTTAATTCTCAGGACTCCATCTATCCCCTCTTTCTTTTCCTCAAAGTCCCTGCAGAGAGTTAGCTCCCAGGACTTTTTCTTCTCTCAGAGAAGAACAGTATATGTGCCTTTTACCACATCAAGACTGGAGCAACACTCTCAGCTTGTCGATCAGTTCGGCAGCTTGGCCCGTCAACATCATATTCGTAGGCAACAACAATTACATCAGTCAGCCCTTGCAGTCCTATTACGCCTTTACATTCTTATTTGGGCCAAGGAGTTCTTCCACAGCGGTGGAAATTCCGCCATTGTTCTCCCTTTCCGCAAACCAGGCACGAAGGACATGAAACCTCCCACTAACGTCCCCCATTGCCTTACCCGTGCAGTTTTGCCAAAGTAATAACGCTAGTAAATGAACGTTTAGTGTGGGATTTAGAGACACACAAACAGTCTCTCACTCGTCAATATGGCTTTCGTAAGGGACGTTCTAACCATAGACCCCTTCTGCGCTTGATACGTATGTTCTAATGCCTTTGCGAATAACCACTCAGTTATTTGCCATAATTTTTTTTGATCTTGAGAGGCATATGACACAACTTGAGGTATAATTTTTAGCCCAACCCACTCCTAGGCCTTCGAGGCATCTACCATCCTTCCTTAAGAACTTTTTAACTGACTGCATTCCTGTTTCTGTTAAAATAATGTGCTCATCCCCGACTTTATCCAAGCTGAAGTGTCCCCCCAGGATGTGTTCATGAGCACAACACTTTTTCTTCCTGCTATTAAGGATTTGGCCACTAGTCTTCAATCCAATATTTTGGGCCATCACTCTATGTTGATGACTTCGCTATTGCCTGTGGCAGGCCTGACTGTCACCTCCATACAGTTTTTCTCTCCAGCATGCCATCCGACGACCGTGTTTCCAATTGGGCACCTCACATGGGGTTTAAATTTTCCACACTAAAACCCACCAAATCACTTTTCACTAGACCTCTGTCATCTCGATCATCCCTTTGTACCTCTAATGGCTACACGTATCCCTGAACGGGATTTACATCAAGTTTCTGGGTCCTTCCCTCTTTGATCGTAGGGTTATCCTGGAAACCTCACATTACCACTCTGAAAGGCAACGTGTCAACCGCTGAAACCTTCTTAAAACCCTTGCTCACTTTCGTGGGAGCTGATCGTCGAACCCTCCTTCACCTACATTCCACCCTTATTTTATCGAAACTTGATTATGCTGACCAGATCTATTCAGCGCATCTCCTGCTACTCACTCTAGCCCTTAACCCATTCATCACCAAGGATTACGTTTATGCCTTGGTGCTTTTCGCTCTTCCCTCTGCGAAAGCCTCTAGCAAGAAGCGAACGTTCCATCCTTTCAGAGCGCCGTGATGCCCATTGCCTGCGCTAACTTGTACGCCTCATGATCTCCGCTATCCTTCATTTCATAGAATGGTCACTGATATTAGTAACATTCTTATTTGTACGCGCCCCTGCTAACTCCGGTCCCCTCTCTCTTTTCGCCTCATTCGCTCTTGTCTTCCTTAACTTACCACCTTCTATTACATGTAGCATCACACTTTTCCCTACCCCCCGGGAAGTTCCAGCTGTTTCGAGTCTGTTCTTTCTCCCTCCCTTGCTCGAAAGCCCAACTGTCTACGGTCGCTTCCCGCTCTCTTTGTCTGACCACTTTCAACACTCATACTCATGCCATTGCTGTGTACAACAGATGGCTCTAAGGTCTTCTGACGGCGAAGGATTCGCAGCAGTGTTTTCCGGACAGCGTCGTACAAGGGCATTTACTATCTTCACTATATTTTTACTGCTGAATATATGGCCATCCTTACAGCACTTATCTCCGTATTGCATCTAGGCTGTGTCAATCATTTGCGGTTGTCTCAGACTCCCTTAGTGCCTTTACAGGCTATACAAAATTTGAACACACCTCCCCCCTTAGTCCCTCCGTATCCCAACATGGCTACCCGCATCTTTACAAAAGCATAAAGATATTTGTTTTTTTTTTTGTTGGGTCCCTGGTCATGTTGAACGTACAGGGCAATGAACAGCAGATACTGCTGCGCGGTCACAGTACAGGAACCCTACCAGTTTCTTAATAAGGTATTCCTGTACGGACTATTTTGCTGAATTATCTTCCCACCTTCACAACCCGTGGCAACAACGTTGGTCTACTATGCACGGCAACAACTTCATCCTATTAAACCGAGTATAGGTTACTGGCCCGTCTCTTATCACCATGATCGAGTTGGGAGACCACTCCTCCGACTTCGCATTGCCATACTCGTCTACTCCCATGAAATCTCATGGAGAGTGCGTCTTGCTCCCCTCTAGTTTGGGGGGGGGGGAGGAAATACAAAATTTTTTTTTTTTTGGGTGCCAACCCATTATCAGTCAGCCACATTCTGTTGTGACTGCCCACTATCAACGAGCACGCAGAATTTACCTCTGTCCGTCGTCTTCCGCCCGCTGCTCTTCTCTTTATACCTCCCGTCCTCGCTGATGGACCACACCTTTCATCCGGACTCTCTCATTGACTTTTGACAACGACTGACTTACTCACCCACAAATTTTGATACGTTCAGGCAGCCTTTCCTACTTGTATCTCTTGCACCCTCTCCCCCGTACTATCCCTGCCCCCGCTGTTTTCTGTAACCTGCTGATCATCCCCCCTCCCTTCTGCCATCCAATTCCCTTGCCTCCTTCCTACCCTGCAGCGCTGTTTACCCTTGTGGCTTAGCGCTTCTTTTTGAATATAATAATAATTTATTGCCGAAACTTATGCACTGTTTCTTGGTTTTCAGATTACTGCTAACCAAACTCATAAATTCTTTTTCGTTCAATCCGAATATTAAGATCTACATTAATTAGTTATATGTGGCACGGTTTATTGTCCTGTCCCACATTTAGAACTTTGCATTTTGTCTATATTAAACTGCATCTGTCTCCTCTCCGACCACTCATCAGTCTATTCAAATCTTCCTGGAGTGTTCTAATGTCCTCGTCAGAATGAATTCGACGGCCTATTTTGGTGTCATCGGCAAACTTGCTGATGTCGCTCTTTATGCCCTCATCTATGTCGTTTATGTAGATTGTGAACAGCAGGGGGCCCAACACTGACCCTGTGGAACACCGCTCGTGACGCTTCCCCCCCTTGATTTCTCCCCATTTATGCAAACTCTCTGCTCCCTATTTGTCAACCATGCCTCTATCCGGGAAAAAAATTTCTCCTCCTATTCCATGTGCCTTAATTTTCCTCAATAGTCTCTGATGTGGGACCCTGTCAAAAGCCTACTGAAGTCCATATACACAAATCTTATTCATTACCATGATTACCTCCTCAAATACCTTAGTGAAAAAAGTTAATAAATTCGTAAGGCAGGAACGCCCCTTTGTAAAACCATGCTGAGATTCGTTGATTAATTTATGCTTTTCAAGGTGGCTTAAAGAACTGCCTCGGCAATTATTGATTCCATAAATTTTTTCCCCCTATGGAGGTTAGGCTTATTGGTCTATAGTTCGAAGCTAAGGACCTGTCACCTGCTTTTAAAATAGGTATCACATTTGCCATTTTCCACTTATCTGGCACCTGCCCGTTTGTAGTGATATGTTTAAAAGATTAGCCAAAGGTTTGCTAAGCTCCTCTTTACATTCCCTTTTGAACCCTTGCATACAGTTCATTTAGGGGCCTGGGGGTTTGTTAGGTTTTTAAATTTTTCTAATTGCCTAAGGACCATGTCACTTGTGACCCTAATCGTGCACAGTTTATTATCGTCCTGTTCCACATAATTTATCATTACTGGAATATCGCTGGTATCCTCCTGCGTAAAAACTGAGAGGAAGTATGTGTTAAAACTTCTACACATTTCCTTATCACTGTCAGTGAGCTGACCCGAGGAACTTTTGAGTGGGCCTATCTTGTCCCTGATCTTACTTCTGTATACCTGAAAGAATCCTTTTGGGTTAGTCTTCGAATCTCTTGCAACTTTAACCTCATAATCTCTTTTTGCTTTTCTAATTCCTTTTTTTATTTCTCTCTTTAACTGAATATATCGATTTCTTAATTGCCCCTCCCCTCTTTTGATTTGCCTATATATGCCTCTCTTTTGACCAATTAGATATTTTAATCCGCACATAAAAGAGAGAAGCTTACGACGACGTTTCGGTCCGACTTGGACCATTGACAAAGTCACACAGTGTGGCTTTGTCAATGGTCCAAGTCGGACCGAAACGTCGTCGTAAGCTTCTCTCTTTTATGTGCGGGTTATTTGTGTATCGTTCCAGTCACGGTATTGTGCCTTTTTGTTATTTATATATTTTAATCTATTGTTCATCCATTTAGGATCATTTTTGTTTGATCTGATTTCCCTGTTTGGAACATAATTTGACTGAGCAGCTAGAACTATGCCCTGGAAAGCGTCATATCGGCAACCATCACCACCTACCTGACCCTTAGTCAGGTCATTCCATAAACAAGTGATGGTAACGTCATGATGGCAGGAATCACGTCCTCGGCTGTGTCACGGTTTTTAAACAGCAGCAATAACAGTAATAATTATATACGCGAATTGTGATAAAGCAAAGAATTATGTAATTCAGGAGGGACTTGATAAAACAAGCAGTGATGAGAGCAGAAGTTTATTGACGAAGCTCGCACTTCCCAGAGTATTCACATTAACCTAGGTTTTACAAGTTATTAACATTATTTCACTGTCACCTGATCTTCAAATTTAACTACATCCTTTTTTCACGATCTTCCCGCCTGTCACAACTGGTATTGCTTCTCCCTCTTACCGACTGGAGATAGCTGATGTCTAATATTAAGCCTCCGCATTTTATTTTTTTCCAGTGTAGTTTGGTTGTGAATTGTTCGAGCCACGGTATTGTGTGGGTTGTAAATTGTTCGAGTCACGATATCGTAACTTTTATTCTTCGACTGCTTAGTGCTGATTATCTTGCCACTGTTATGGGAAAGTTTAGATTGTGGTTTCTGAGAGGCTAGTTTACAGGGAAACCGCACATTTTCTGACTTTTTTTTTTTTTTTTTTTTTTTTTTTTTTTTTTTTTTTTTTTTAGGAAGATTAATTTAGTTACGTTATCTTGAGCTAAAATAACATGATTGAAGAGTATGCTGTTTGCACTTTGTAAAAGCGGACAGGTAAACATAAGTTTATGGGCGGCCACAACGTCAGAAGAATCAACGTTGCTTTCATTCTCAAGCGTTGCTCTTTGCATAGTTTAAAATAGCACATGTAACAGCCAAGATCCGAGGGTCTTCCACGCTAGTTGATACTGGGCCAGAGTTTGAGAGAACGCTGCTCTAAATGTATTAGAGCTGAGCCCAGAATGTGTGTGTGTGTGAGAGAGAGAGAGTGAGAGAGAATGAATGTTCAACCCAGAATGTGTGATTAAGCCCAGTGTGTGAATGTTGAATTACTAGTTGTCAGAGGGACTTGTTCGACATTTGGCCTCATTTTGTGTGTGTGTGTGTATGTGTGTGTGTGTGTGTGTGTGTGTGTGTGTGTGTGTGTGTGTGTGTGTGTGTGTGTGTGTGTGTGTGTGTGTTTTAACTGCCAGTTGTTAAAGGTAATTGTCGATAGACACTTGTTCCCCCTCCCCTCTCTCTCTCTCTCTCTCTCTCTCTCTCTCTCTCTCTCTCTCTCTCTCTCTCTCTCTCTCTCTCTCTCTCTCTCCCTCCCTCCCTCCCCCACTCTCCCCCCCTTTTTTGTGTGTGTGAGAATGCTGTGCCCAGTGTATGCGTGTGCATGGGAATGTTGAACTCAGACAGCGAACTTCTCAGTTGTGTTGACCTCCAGGCAAATATCTCTTTTTATCTTTTATACCTTTGCACTGCCTTTTAAAGATAAGCCAATAGGGCTGAGTTCACCGTGCATGCCCAGAAACATCTTCATAATTCTACAGACCATGAGCAATTCAAGACCCCCTGTAAAACTTGCAGTCACGCCGACACAGAGGAACACATTAAGTTTAAAAACTGGATTTTTGAAGGGCAATATTCACTGTAAACGGGTGATTATTCAAGACTTTTAAATCACACTCAGTTTCACGTGCTTGTTTCTCACGTTTGACCTCTCGTTTTTGGAGTTTCAGTAGGCATTCTTAACATTTATCTTGGGTTTGTTATAAAGTGGCATCAGGCTCATGCCAAATAAAAGTGGGAGAATGGATGGAGTTTACAGACAGCCAGACACCACTCCAGCAGGGCTCTGATGGTGATGTGGGACTGGGGTGGTGTGGGGATGCAGTGGTTACCTGGAGGTTACCTGGAGGTTATTCCGGGGATCAACGCCCCCGCGGCCCGGTCCATGACCAGGCCTCCCGATGGATCAGGGCCTGATCAACTAGGCTGTTACTGCTGGCCGCACGCAGTCCTGTGTTTGACTGTGGTAGTTTGGAACCATGATGGTATGGCGCTGTTGTTGTACTGGTGTTGTATTGGTGGTGTATTGTGGTGGAGTGGGACTGGTGGTGTGCCAGACTCGTTTCTTCCCTCCCACACACCCAGCACCTTAAATGTCATGTCAACACTGCCTGCAGGCATGGCAGTCCCCTCCTTCCCATGCACACGGTGGCACACAATGCACTTCCCAGGGTTGTTATGCTTTCCATCGTTCTTGTAGCTGACATTATTAGGGTAGCTGCAACTCCAATAGTGGTTGGAAGTTGCAACTACCATAATGCTGTCATCTATTAGGGTTCAAATTTAGAAAGATACAGAATACCAGTGGTATCAGTATATACACAAGAGTAATGAACTGACGGGTCGGGTAAACCAAATATTTTGGGTAGCTTTAAAAATTAGGTACAGAACTAAGAACGATTGGATGTGTATGGAATTAGTAGGCCTACTACGCAATGGGGACCACCCCATTGCGTAGTAGGCCTTGGATTCCCATAAACTGCACAATCCAGGGCAACATGGGTTCAGGGCAGGTCGCTCCTGCCTCTCACAACTACTGGATCACTATGATATAGTCTTGGATGCACTGGAAGAAAAACAGAATGCAGATGTAATATACACAGACTTTGCAAAAGCGTTTGACAAGTGCGATCATGGCGTAATAGCGCACAAAATACGTGCTAAAAGAATAACTGTCAAAGTAGGGAGATGGATCTTCAACATCCTAACCAATCGAACGCAAAGAGTAGTGGTCAACAGAGTTATATCGGAAGCTGCCATAGTGAAAAGCTCTGCTCCACAAGGCACAGTACTCACCCCCAGCCTGTTCCTCATCCTCATGTCGGACATAGATAGAGATGTAATCCACAGCACCGTGTCATCCTTTGCAGACGATACTAGGATCTGAACGAGACTGTCGTCTGTTGAGGACACGGTTAACCTCCAAGAAGATATAAACCAAGTTTTCCAATGGGCAACGGAAAATAATATGATGTTCAATGAAGGCAAATTCCAACTACTCCGTTATGGAAAACTGGAGGAGATAATAACTAGAATTGAGTATACTACAAACTCTGATAATACAGTAGAGCGGAAAAATAATGTGAGGGACCTGGGAGTGGTATGTCTGAGGATCTCAGTTTCAACGATCACAACAGTGCCACGATCACAACTGCAAAGAAAATGATAGGATGGATAATGAGAATATTCAAAACAAGAGTTGCCAAGATAATGATCTTTTTCAAATCACTTGTTCTCTCTTGGCTGGAATACTGCTTTACATTAACATCTCCTTTCCAAGCAGGTGAAACTGCAGATCTAGAGAGTGTACAGACATCCTTTACTGCACAGATAAGTTCTATCAAACTCCTCAACTACTGGGAACGCTTGGAAGCACTTGACTTGTACTCGTTGGAACGCAGGCGAGAGATATACCATAATCTACACTTGGAAAATCCTAGAAGGAATGGTCCCGAATCTGCACACAGAAATCACTCCCTACGAAAGTAAAAGACTGGGCAGGCGATGCAAAATATCCCCAATGAAGAGTAGGAGCGCCATTGGTACACTAAGAGGAAACACCATAGGTGTCCGGGGCTCAAGACTATTCAACAGCCTCCCACCATGCATAAGGAAAATTACCAATAGGCCAGACAGATACTTAAAGTCGGAGCCGGATCAGCCGGGCTGTGGTTCGTACGTTGGACTGCGTGCGGCCAGTAGTAACAGCCTCGTTGATCAGGCCCTGATCCACCGGGAGGCCTGGTCGTGGACCGAGCCGCGGGGGCGTTGATCCCCGGAATACCCTCCAGGTAACTTACCTGGAATCACTTCCGGAGGTCACCGCCCCATGGGCCGGTCAGGTCAGCCAGATTGGCCAGGCAGATGGTGCCCGCAGCCCAACGCGTGTATCACAGCCCGGCCGAACAGAAACTGATTTGAGGAACCTATCGAGTTTCCTCTTGAAGACAGAGAAAGTTCTTGTATTCCTGCCTGATCTATTATTATCAGCAGCGGGGACTTCCCTAGACACTCCCCTGATAACAATTAGCAGTCGAAAGTTAAGAGATGGAAATATAGTTACACACACACACACACACACAACACACACACACACACACACACACACACACACACACACACACACACACACACACACACACACACACACACACACGCGCGCGCGCGCGCGCGCCCTGCAACCACACGTAGGTACGTGCACACAAACGGGTGCGTACAAATATGCTTACACCGTCTTATTTACATAAATTTACTTGGATAAACAAGTTTTGGATGAAGAGTGACATGAGAGCGCGTGGGTTGTGTTAGGGAATACCTGGAGGGTCGAGCCTTCACAGAAACACTGTAGTGTTGCATCTTCTGAATGAGCTGGCACTCGCTGTGTATTTCCCAGCTTGTCTGCTGTTGTTGAAAACGTAGACAGCTTCAGCTGTAGTAGTCTCTGTTCTTCTCATTCTCTTCTTATCTTACTATTTCCCTCCTTCCGTTTCCTCTTCCTTTCTCTTCCTTCCCCTCCTCCTCCTCCTCTTTTCCCTTCCCCCTTCCTTTAAGCAGAATGCTTTGACACTTGGCTTTGTCATAATATGAACCATTTTTTCTTACTTTCCCGCCCTCCTCACCCCCTCATCGTCACTAATACCCTCCTTGTCACCCCTCCTCGCCCCTTTCCCCTCTGCCTAAGAACACTCCAGAAAGATGGGCAATACGCCACTGTAAGCAGTAACGTAAAACTCACCACCCACACAAGTACTCTAGAGCGGGGCGATGTCGGTGACAACACATTTCCTACATAGCGCCACGTGCTGCATGTATGATGTGCTGCAATGCTTAGCTGCTTACTAATTAGCTGGCTGTGACTGATAGATTGGTTGACTTACTGATTGTGTTGCTGATATAGACACAATAGTTAATTAGTGCACGGGCTCTCTTTAGTGTACTGGCTATCTTTCTGCCTGTCTTATTGACATACTGACTTGCTGTCTGAGGTAGTGGCTGTCTGGTTTATTGTTAGTCTTCTGTAAATGGCTTTCTACCTAGTTACGAGATTTTTTTTTCTTAAGATTTGACAGTGCAGAGCTCTGTCCTGGCAGTTTTGATAACACAATTTTGAAACGGAGGACCGATACACACATGAAGAGGGAAGTGTGACAAATCAGTACAAGGTGAAGTCATCCTTACGAGTATTAACCTAGTATTACCAAAGGAATCCAAATAGTGAGACTTATTTCCGTTGGAATCCTTGTCATACCACTAGGAATCTACTAACTCCTTATTTTCTGTTTACTTCTAGTTCAACTAGGGTAGCGGGAGAGGAGGCTCGCTCGATAATTGAATCAGGGTCCTTTTGGTTATGAGCTGAACCACTGAGCCAAGAGATGCCGTGAGAGTGGCACAGGAAGGGGGGAGAGTTTTGTGGCAACATTAGTCCACCACATTTCCTGTAGTTGGTGAAGTGGTGAGTGGGTGACCCTGGTAGTGCCAGAGCCTGGCTGGACGCCGTCTGGCACGGTCCTGCTGCCGCCGGTGTCCCGCACCCGGGGGGGGACACGTCTTCACTACTGTGCAGAAGACCATTTTAGTAACTGAGGAATTGTTTTGCAAGTGTCGAGGAAGTGGATCAAACTATGACGGGTGATGTCTGCGGGAGTCGGAGCGACCAAAGTTAAGGCGGCGCTGTATTTGGCACTAGTGTTGGTTTCCCATTGTTGCTGGGGCCCAGCAGGTGGCCGGGTACTGGGACAGTCATACAGTGATCCTCATCTATACAACATCACCATGACAGGTTAGTCCCATGTTAAAAAAATATAACTCCTTCTGCCACCTCTTGGCCCTACTGAAATATCACTTACTGTAGACTGACAGGTTTCGTTACCTTGTATATGAAATCCTGTGTAAGGAAGTATGACAGGGAAATAGCTTTTGTTC